>CM031236.1:194858199-196058199 GCA_018340775.1 Taxus wallichiana var. yunnanensis
TCATTGTTGTGTTGTATCGGTGGTTGATACGATCGGAGTACCACCATTCGCTAGCGGTGGGATCTCATTCAAACTCAAAGTTGTGTCTTGATTTTTTTCTTAGTTACTAGCGTAGTTGTTTCCTCTTAGTAGTTGTGAATTGAGAAGAAAAAATTTGGGGCCATTGGTGCCCATTTTATAGAAAACAACTGATGAGGGTTTGGCTCTTATCACTCCACGTATAAGGAATCTCCCAATCCCTATATACCATCGATGCGATATCTTGAACCTTTCTATATACGTGCCCTTAGGTGAATATACCCAGTGATAAGTGGGAAGAAGCTCGCCTTTCTACTATACCCAATAGTGCGTGAAAGAGGAATTGTGTATGTGAAATACTTCTATACTTGAGTACCGAAGAATGCGAAAAAGTGCAATGGCGATTATGTGCTTTGGCTTAAAAAATATCCTCATACATGTGCATAACTTCCCACTATATACTTGGATAATTTCTCACTCTAGATTTATGTAATGTCTGATCATTCACAAATGGATGGGATGGCTCATAGTGTGTGCTTGTGACCTTATTATTCCCCATCGATTTAAAGGGTCAATTCCAAAATGATGTTTTTTTGCAAGCTATATTAGGTGTTAAGTGTAGTGGTAGTTACCCGTGATGACTTCCACCATAAGCACTTCCCAGGAGGCCATGCTATACGAGCGTTGCGAAATGAGATCTAGGATCAGCAGGTGTATTAGAACAATTTTTATTATTTTTAGTACAATATTTTGCGAGTTTGAGTAGTTACATAGTTTTTGTGGCTATGACAACCTAAAAATTAGTGCAATATTCTAAAAGTATGCGAGAATTGCATTCAAAATTTGGAAGAAATTGAATGGCGAAAAAAATAAATTTGCGAACTCACAGTGGCCTCACAGACCCAAAATGACTTAATATGCATAAAAAAATTGCAAATATATAGCTGAAAATGCAATTTCTAGATAGGGCTCCCTTTACAAAAGATGCTTTGGAATGAAAAATAGGCCTATTAGGAGAAAACATTTTTTTACCTTAAATTAGGGGTTTTCGCTAAATATTTAGTGACTTTCATTTGAATTATAACTGTACAAGTTTAGTTAAGGTTTTCCACTAAATGTTCCTATAACTTTGACTATTTTTCTAAATTTGCCTCCAAATTTTAAAATTCAAAAAACTTGCGTTTTGGTGTGATTCGAACCATGCGCTAGCCTCCCAAGGGGATGTTTTACATCCCGAGCTTAGGCATACATGAGCACTTGGGTAATGAAAATGAACAAATTGCATTTAAACAAAATGGAATTTGATCTAACCTTTTAAAAAATGTGAGGCACCTTTGGAGGAGACCATGTGGACTGCATGCATGGCTGAGGTGTAGACCTGCGTGGCAAATGCATGCGTGGAGGAGAGCTTAGGGTTTCCACTTGGAGCGGATCGAGCTCTTATCTCCTTTTTATATGCTACCGCCATTTTTTCTTTTACTTTAGCTACTTTTTAATGTGTTTTCCTTGTGCAAGTCACAGGTTTTGAGATTTTCATGGATTTTTCTTGTGTGCTAGGTCATAGGAGGCATGACAAGCCAATCCACTCACCACATGCTAGAATCTGATGAATTTTGTTGTAGGTTATTTCAGCTTTGTGGTGTAGGTCATGGGAGCTTGGACTTGTAGAAGGGAGAGAAAACAATGCAAAAAAAAGCTTGATTTGTTGATTGATGTCCACGGTATGGGCTTCTTGGCCCAAAGAAACAACCAACATAGCTTTGAAACTTGACTTAAACGGATCATCTTGCTTGATTCCCCTTTTTTTAATTTTTTTAATGCGAGAATGAATACGTCATTTATGGCTCGATTTGAACTTGGTCTGATCTCAATGCATGGTCGATTCCCTTTGCTATTTGATTGTAGGGTCAGAGGACATGGTTCGGTAGGAGATCTTTGTAGAAGGGATTGGCTTCACTCCCTTTGAGACTTGTGGTTAGATGAACATGAGTCTTACTGATTTATTTTTTGTAGAATATGCCTTTTCTTGCCATTTTCAACAAGGTGACCCGAGCTATATGGAGGGAGGGCTCGGTCTCTTCAAAACTCCGTTGAATGAGATATTAGCTCGGCCAAAGGTAGATACAATTCCAAAGTGTGAAAAAACATTCAACTCGATGCACAGTGAAGAAATACCTTCTCCAAATATGATAGTACAGATAATTTATCCATAACTAAATAACTTAAAAGACAAAACCCTAATGGGGAATTTTTTTCTGAATTTTTTTTTATTTACGTTTACTTGGATTTCACATAGGAGTTTGTGTGACTGTAGGGAAATGTGGGAAGCCACTTGAGGCAGCACAGGCTCTCCAAAGAAACAAATTTCTTCTC
This sequence comes from Taxus wallichiana var. yunnanensis, assembly GCA_018340775.1. Classification (NCBI taxonomy): domain Eukaryota; kingdom Viridiplantae; phylum Streptophyta; class Pinopsida; order Cupressales; family Taxaceae; genus Taxus; species Taxus wallichiana. Next base: position 194,860,591 of record CM031236.1, read on the forward strand.
CACAAATTTTCCTTCCTCTGTAACCTTCTCCAACCTTTCCAGGAGCTTCAAGTCGCTCTGGTACCAAAATTAGATTCAACAGCGGGGTAGAAGCATGATTATCTTTATTAAACTCAATAACCATTTACGAGAAAAGCGCTGACCGCAATACTTATAAGTATTGTATAGCTGAATACAAACAAGAAACTAAGTTGCACAGGTGTAACCATATTCCAGATTACATAAGCTTCCAATATTACATTTGGGAAGCATAAATGAATAATTACAATTATATTGTTAAAACAATATAACCACACCCATATGCAGACATAAAGACAATTAGATGGTTATGAAGAAATATAACCATATAACAACATTATTTAATTAATAATATTAATTAAATAATTAATTATATAATGCATAATTAATTAACCTAGCAGAGAATGATACTTGAGAAATTAAGGATGATGGATTGCACACCAATTGCAACACCTATGGAGAACAAATTACAGTTATCTCATTTAGATCCATCTCCTGAGGTAAATGTCACTCTTTATTGGTAGTTGATTAGAAGTCTCATTTACTTAACCTACACTAGACTAGATATCAGCTTTACGGTGAAAGCTATCTCTCAGGAGTTCATGCGGGAACCCAAAGTTTTCATTGGAAAACTTGAGAAAGCACATCTTGAGATATCTCAAAGGATCGATGGATCTTGGTCTAAAATACAAGAAGAACGACAACTTCTTCTTGTTATGATATTCGGATTCAGATCATGCAGTACATATTGATGAAAGAAAATCCACTTCATGATTTGTATTCTTTTTGGGATATGGACCAATATCATGGGGAAGCAAGAAACAACACTTTGTTTCTCGTTCTTCCATAGAAGTTGAGTATCATTCTACAGGATAAGCTGTCTGTGAAGTGATTTGGCTACGTTGCATTCTTGAAGGACTTGGAATACCACAGGACAAACCAACCACCATGTATGTTGACAATGAAGGTGTTCTCAAACTTGTTTGCAATCCAGTGTTTCATGAAAGAATAAAACATATTGAAGTACAGGTTCATTTCATATACGAACATGTGTTGAAGCACAATATACAACTTCAATTTTTTCCAATAGCTAAACAAAAAGAAGATATTTTCATGAATTCACTTGCACATGACAAGTTCAAGTTGTTTAGAGAGTTCCTCTCCTCATCCCTTGAGGCAATGCAAAATTAAGGGGGGGAATGTTAGGTTAATTTATGCATCATATTACCTTAAAATATTTAATTATTTAATAAGGTAATTAGTTGATATATTGTTATATAGTTTTATAACAATATTTGTCACATTATTGCATAGGTTATATTATTACGTAGTTGTAACAATTATTATTTGTTTGTATTTAATTATTGTTGCTTCTCGAATATATTTTGGAAGATGTTGTGATTTTGGATATACCTATGTAACCCATTTATTTATGCAGTATATTGTTGTCAATATGTATAAATATTTCTACACTCCATTGTAATGGTTGATTAATTTCACATTAATAGAATATACTGAAGCTTTCATTCCTATTTGTGAAATTACATACGATCGATGATGACATTTTTTAATCCTTTAAGTATTCCTAATTTTAATGAGTAGATCACTTCCTTTTTATAAGTGAATTTTATTGATGATTGTTGATTTCTGATTTACTTATGAGACTTCCATTGACATGAGTTGTGATATATTACTAAGTAGTATCATTCATGATGAGGGCAATTTAGATATACATGTGTTATTGTATTACGAAACCGATTAAATTTTATGATATATAAGTTTATAGGATTAAGGACCTACACTTATAGTTAATTTCATTTTGAGGAAAAACACAAGTTGATACTCTTGGGTAGATCCTTAAAATAGTAAAAAAAGAGAATATGATTGGATTATATAAATGAGTATGAAATATTTATTATGCTAAAGCATATGAGTTCTATTTTCACAAATAGGACATTAGTCCTTGATAAGGAAAAATGATATATACTTGTAATTAAACGAAGAGCTTAATTTGAGGTCTCGTTAGGTGTTATGATTAAATTAATAGGATGATTGGTTGTGTTTCCTTAAGCATATTTTTGTAATTGATACATGAATGTTTAAAAAGGATAATAAAAGGATTTAGACCTTCAGATTTATGAAGTCTAAAGTAAAAGCTTCAATAAACTTATTACAAGATAAAGCTGAAGTTAAAGATCTAATGATCTCACTTTCATAACATTAAATTTGGTCATAATGACATATGAAATTAATTGTTAAGATTGAGATGAACCTAAGCATGAATTCAGGGCGTTTAGGAATGCATATTTTATCTACATACCTTCCTCATGTAATTTACATCTCGTAACCTTGTTGGGTTAATTGATGCTTAGTAGACCCTTAATAGCATTGTTATCATTAAGCTATAAGATAATAATTAATTGGGTTAGTAAAATAATAATCTTAAGTATGTTAGTGAATTGAGGGAACAAATTTGGATGTTGTAACATAGTAACTATAGAAGAGTACCTTCATAATGACATGGGTCATTACGAGGATACTAGGATGCAGCTTGTTATGCATCAACACCTCACTTAGTTCAATTAACGTGATGAAAAAAGTGGAGGTTTGACTCATGGTTCCACCTAAACAAATATAGAAACCTGAGCTAGTGTTTTGGTCAACTCATGTTGACTTAGGGTGACTAGACACACCTTATGTGTCCTTATTAACATGAGTAGTCTTCCGGACTAGTGCATTTTGTTTCCCTTGTCTAGTGTGAAACCTTGAATCAGATTGGGTTGACAGAAGTCAATAAAGACCATTCTAGATAACAGAACAAGTGTGGTGAAGGACATATTCCTTTCGATGAGTATTTCATCTAGGAATTTAAACATGGTAAACATGTGTAAAAAATTTGGCCAAAGTATCACAATATGTTGGTTGCATTGTCCTATGTCACCTAGTCTAAGATGTAGGATTTCAAATGAATATCAATAACAGATATTTAGATATGATTCTTAGACAGAACACTTGGGTACCCCTAAAAGGGTAAAATAACCAAGTATACATAGTATACATATTATTAAGTTAACATGAGAGATCAGTTTAATACCAAGTCATGGAATGAGAGATTGATGTTTCACCGAGTCATTACAATTGTATATGGTTTTTTGTTATGAGATGGATTGGAAATGGAATGTGTGTTCTAAATTATATTAATTTAGAACAGAGAAAATTATGTAAAAAAATTCCTTGTTTCTAAAGTCTTAAAATGAGGATGTTATAGTTCTCTACATTGTGTTGTAGTCACCCCATTTTTAGGGGGATTATCCATATAAACAACTTGTCATCGTTTTTATGACGCTTTTCAATTAAACCACTAGAAAAAAGAGGAAAATTTAGACACTTAAAATCAACACCCTCATCTTTATTCGATTAATTAATTAAATACATTGATATTTTGTATCCTAAATCATACACCCCTTATGCTTATTCAATTAATATTTTGTATCTTGAATCATAGACTCCTTATTCGTATTCAATTAATATTTTGTATCCTAAATCATATACCGTTTTTATTATTCAATTAATATTTTGTATCCTAAATCATACACCCCTCATTCTTATTCAACTAATTAATTAAATACATCTACACCCCTTGTCACTAGTCATATTTATTAATTAAAATCAACATCCCATACCTATGTCCCTAATCCTCATTAATTTATATTACTCTATATCCTAAGTGAAATACTTATCCTTATCCAACTAAGTACAACAATATCCTACACAACCACCTAGGAATATTTCTAAAAGCCAACTTAGGTAAAATCAAAACAAATATAACCTATTTTAAAACCTCCTCAATAATTACAACATGTCGCCAATCACCCAATAAATTAACACCTCAAAATCCAAAGCAAAAAGCCTTGTTTTGGAAGTTATTTCAATCATTTTCCAAACAAAACTCAAACCCGAAATCGCCGGCAGTTTAGGTAATCACAAATGATTATTTAAGCTATTTTTCCATCCTCACTCCAGGATCCTTAACTTTAGTTCATGAGTTCTTGTTTTCAATGTTGTTTCATAGCCTCCTGCGCATAATCACTCAACACTTGGATATCATATCAACATCGGGGATCACGATTTACCTTCATTGAGAATTTTGGAGAAATTTTGGACCTCTTGTGGGTAATCACTCCATCACTCAAACCTGTAGATTACACAGGATACTGCATCATCCTTCATCAAGGTCAGAAGATTCATTTAGAATCAAATCAACTTCTCGGTGTTTTTATGTCCGAATATTAATCAATTTTATGTCATTTTAAGCCTTTATCTATATTTTGTATCAAGTTTAAATCATTAAACATTTTAATTCATTAAACTATTATAAATCACTAGAATCACTAGTGATTAGCCCAATTGTCGGTGATTCCTATCATTTTACTTTTTCTATAATTTTCATTATCTTTCATTCAGTGTCATTTTTTTGTCTTACCATGCCTTTTGTCACTAATATATTGTTAATTATGGATTACTTTTAGATGGAAATTGGCGGTCCTTCTCATGAAATCACTAGCATCTACTCCTTGCTAATCATTTTACACCCTTTCTATTGGGAAAAATATGATATCTTGCATGATCTGACTTTGTGCACCATCCATCATGCTCCTTTAGATAAATTGGACAACATTTTTGAGCTCACTCATGAACTCCGTCAAGAAGTAGAAGACTACTAACATGCATATTTCGATTACATCCTCATTGAATTTGAACTTTCTTGGGTTGCATACAAGGAATAATAGGAAAAAAAAATTCCTTTCGATCTTGATTTGAGCCATAGTCCTTCCCTCATTTGTATCTTATCTATCTCATATCTACTTTTGTATCAATTTATCACCTGTCATATATTTATCCTATATCGATTTATCATGTATCATTTATTTATTTCAATCCACTTAATTATTTAAACAACAAGATGACATCCTTCAAGGAAGCCCTTTGGATTCCTGGAATTGGTCTTTGTCAATAATATAACTTACCTATCTTTCTAATCATATCTTATGTAGTGTCATTGATTGCACATTTTCCTCACAAGAAAGGGTTTTGTACACATATTTCACGAGCGCAACATCGAGAGTCGTCAATCAACATCTAAGAGTACCATTAAACCTAACATCCTCTGAGGTTAGTATATTTATATTTTCTTTCTTTGTTAATTCAAGTTGAAGGAGTGTGAATATTTATGAACAACCTCTTATAAGTAGCCATGGCTAGCTTATCCATCCCAAATGAGTCATATAAAGAATAGGAAAAGGTGATCACCAATGGAATGTAGAAAAGGAGGCTCAACTAAGAAAAAACATGAAGTCTCCACCATTCTACATGTTATTGATCAATGCGGATAATCTAGTGCACAATTGCATGATTGACTAATGAGCAAGAAGCTCGGTATTCTAAAGTAGATTGCAGACCATCTAGTTATCAAGTATGAGCCCCTTTCTAAGGGAGTAGTATAATTGGATGGGAAAATAGTGGGAAATTTTAGAGTTATCAAATATCTAAGCGTCACTTCATGCATGTCTCAATGTCACAATTCCTTGGGATATATTCTTAATTGACCTACCTCCATTATTTTCCCTATGTTTATCTAGGGGTTTCACTAAATAGATTAGGGGATACTTGTCATATGATTGGTATCACATGATTTGTAGGATCAGGTATAGAGCTAAGTCCACTATTAATTTTGAACCAATTGCTACATACCACATTAAACCTTATGTGCCCATCCCTATCAATGCTAATTGAACAATTTTTGATCAAGAGGATTGCCCAAGAACTTAAGAGGTAGATACTCAAATTGGAGGCATTCCTTACTTGATAATTATTGAATGGGTACATAAACAACATAGTTATGATCCATACAAGGAAATGGAAGGATTTGAATTGGGTGTTTACTACTTGCATGAAGAAAATTCACCTCTTCCTAGAATAACCAACCTAGATGATGAAGATGATAATGGAGTTTGGAAAATGTCATTTGATGGTTGAGGAGAAAATGAGGTGAATGATGAGGAGTATTGGTTATGTCCCCTAAAGGAATGAAATATTACTCTACTTTCATATTTTAGTTCAGTTTCTCTAATAACACAACAAAGTATGAATCCCTTATCCATGGATTACATTAGGAAAGGAAGAAAGGCATCAAGAAATTGCAGGCATTTGGAACAGGTGATCTAGTTATGAATCAAGTTAGAGGGATAAATGCAACCAAGAATGATCTATGCAAGGCCTAAAAACACATGGTATGGGATATCTTAGAATATTTTGAAGCATTCAACATCAATTCCATATTATAAAAAGGAAATGAAACTACTTCCATACTTGTAAAAATTAGGGCAGCATTTGACATTGCTTGAGGATATAAAAAGATAATATTCTGTCACATATCAAAGTGATCATAAGACCTATTATACCAAATAATAACACAAGTTGGTAGGTATTTGAAATTGATAAATAGATCATCAACTTCCTTCAAGAAGAGGTTGAGTTATCTTCAAGAAACCAAGACAAGTTGGAGAAACAATATGGAGATCAAGTGGTCCAAATCAGATCAAACAAGCTGCCAAAGGGTCTAGTGAATTTGGAATCCATCTTCAATCCCAATGACCAGTTCATAAAAGAAAAATAAAACATCATGCTAAAAGGTGGGGATTAAAATATTATTTTAGCTAGAGAAGGAAAATTGCTCCAAATTGGCAAGGTAAATACTCAACAAGAAAAGCATGATTTTATACAACTTTTCAATAATTTCTGATATATTTGCATGGAGCTATGAATATCTTAGAGGTTTTGATCCTAGTTTAGCTCAACATACTATTGAAATAGATTTAGAAGCCAAACCTAGTAGGAAAATATAAATACCATTCAATCCTCATATAACACCTCTAATGAAGAAAGAATTGAATAATATTATTGAGGAAAACATCATTTTCCTTATCAAACACTCATCCTAGGTTGTAATCTTGTTCTAGTCCAAAAAAATGAAGATATTAGGTTGTGTGTGGATTTTAGAGATCTAAATAGAGATTCCCTAAATTACCACTACCCACTTCCCTCAATGTAGCATATTCTACAAGTAGCAGCTAGTTCTGAGATATTTTCAATTCTAAATGGCTACTCAAGTTACAACCAGATCATGGTGAGAGAAGAGGATCAATGAAAAACATTTTTCGAGTACAAAATGGGGACATGTTCTTATAGGAAAATACCATTTGGCTTATCCAATGCTAGAGCAACATTCAAAGAGCTATGGATATGGAATTTAAAGGATTGATTAACAAGATTGTTCTTGTCTACCTTGATGATATCATAGTATTCTCCAAGAATGCAGTTGACCATCTTTCCCATCTTAGGCAAGTGTTTGAGAGATGTAGGTAGTTTGGAGTTTCCCTAAATCGAAGAAATGTATATTCTTAGCTCATGAAGGTAATCTTCTAGGACACATTGTATATAAATAAGGGTTAACTATTGATCCAGAGAGATTCAATGCCATCCTTGCATTGCCACTTCTTAGTCACAAGAAAGCTCTCTAAATTTTCTTAGGGAGAATAAAAAAATTTCATAAGGTTTGTACCTAATTTTGCTAATATTTTCAAGTCGTTGACATTTATATTGAAAAAGGGCATGGCTTTCAAATGGATATCTAAGGGAAATTAAATCTTTAAATTTATTAAGCAAGAAATATCACAAGCTCCAACCCTCATTAACCCAGACTTCTCAAAGGACTTCACTCTATATTCTTTTTGTGGCATAGACACAATATCTCGCAATATTAGTGCAGTTGAATAAAGAATATTTGGAGCAACTTGATATATACTTCAACTAGAGCCTAGAAGACTACAAGGTGATATACTCATTCATTGAGAAGCATGTTCTTGTTTTTATAAGAAGTTTGAAGAAATTCAGGCATCTAATCTCCAACAAGAAAATATACTTGTTAGTCTCACATTTTGATGTGAAGGATTTCCTCCTAAACAAATATTTAAATGAGAAAAGATTTGGTTGGATTACCAGAGTAATGGATTATGATATAGATATCAAGGTGACAAATCTGGTTAGAGGCAAGGGCTTATGTGAGAAACTAGTTTCATATCAACACAGAGTCAAAAATGAAGAAGGGGGTGTTTTAGTGCTCGAGGATGATCAAGAACAAAAAACCAATGCCTTACCCACACCTTGTTGGACTCAAGATATTATAAACTTCCTCCAAATAATTCAATGCCCTTAAGGTTTGAAAAAATATAAGAGAAGGTATTTTAGGCTCCAATCCATCCCATTTGTTCTTATTGATGGCATTTTGTTCAAGAAAGATGTGAATGGAGTTCTCTTAAGGTGCATTACAACATATTAGATGGAGAGGGTACTACAAGAGTTCCATGATGGAGAATCTAGAGGTCACTTCACTCCATGGGTAATAACCCTTAGGATCATCAAGGATGGCTACTATTGGCCCACTATCTTCAGTGATTCCTATACATGCATTAAGAAATGCAAGAAATGTGCATTTTTCATAGGAAAGGAAAAGTTGAGAACCATTCCACTCCACCCAATCTTATTTGATCAACCATTCATTCAGTGGGGTCTATACTTATTGGAGTCATCAATCCTAATTCAAGCTTAGGCCACAAGTGGATTCTCACAACAACTGACTATTTCACCAAGTGGGTAGAATTTTTGTACTTAATAAGGTAAATGAGACAAGTATAATGGATTTATACGAAGAAATTGTAACCAGGTTTGGTGTCCCATCCACTATCATATCTAATAATGCTCTATCTTTACTTAGAGTAAAGATATCTAATTGGCTATGAAGAATTGGATATATTTGAGCACTTCATCAAACTATTACCCCCAGGGTAATGGTCAAGTTGAGTCCAAAAAAAAGAATCTCTTGAGGATTGTAAGGAGGAATTTGGATGAGAATCAGATGACTTAAAAAATAAAACTCAAATCATCCTTATGGGCTGATAGAATCACTCCCAAGAAATCGGTGGTAGCTCTCCCTACAAGCTAGTTTATGGAAGAGAAGCAAGGTTTCCCATATCTATTGAATTACTAGAATTGGAGATAATTAAGAAACTAGAGTATTATGAATTTAGAACCATGGAGGTTATATATGTACATCTTATGGAGATAGATGAGATGAGAAAATAGATGCGTGCAAACAATGGATAAATACCAAGCTCAAATCAAGAAGAGATTTGATAGGAAGGTAAAAGATAGAAGTTTCAAGAGGAAGAGTTAGTCATAAAGTGGTATTTAGACAAGGTAAATCTAGGTAAGCACTTGAAGTTTTATGCCATATGGAGTAGCTCATATATGATCTATGAATGCAAGAAAATAAATGCTTTCCAATTTTCAAATTTAAATGGAGAAGATTTACAAATCCCGGTTAATGGGATCTATTTGAAGCATTGCTCTGAAGTGGATTTCTTCCCTTCTATATAGTAGATTAGATTTCTAATTCCTCCAAGTGCTTTTAGCAAAGGTTTTTTTGGTAGAACAAGATTCCCTTCCTAAGTGCTTTGTACAATTTTTTTCTTCTAAGGTGGTCTCTTTGTACAATTTTTATGGAGGTTGTAGAGGAATTTTATGGGAATAAGTTCCAAGGTGTCGGGAATCATTGCTGCAAACATCTAAGAGAATTAAATGTAGAGAAGATAAAATTGGATTTTGGGTGAGTTTCCATAGTTCATTCATTCAACCCAAACAGATCATATTTTAGGATCAAATAGTATGCATTTGAGTTGGGGCTACTGCTCACCGAGTTTTAGCAGATCAAATCACGAGAGGAAAGAAAGGAGATTTGAGATTCAAAATAATTTTACACTCACATAAAACTCAAAAAAATTTATAATTAGATGGTAAATTCAAGAAACATATCAACTCCAAGTTCAACAATTTTTGAGATGGATTCAATGATAGAGTTTCAAATTTTAGAGACTAATTTTCATTATTATCGAGGCTAACTCCATGCCTAATGGATACTCAAGGCCACTGATCTCTTCATCTGGCAGGAAGATAGCCCTGTTGAGTCGCCAAATTATTATCAATTTTTTCCCCTGGAAAAAATGGATAGCTTCAAAATTTTAGACTTGAACAAATTCATGAAACTTCAATGAAATATTTGTAAAAATTCAAGTATTGATGTTGATTTTGGGAAATTAGAATCATTTGAAGGCATTTCCCTTTATTTTAGTTCAATACTTAGCCAAATTTTAGGATTAAATGGTGAAATTTAGATTTGGAGGACATTTCTCTACTTTTCCTAACTCTTCATTTTAATGGAAATATAAAGCACTTAGTCAAAATGGGGTTTAGGTGCAGTGTAGTGTATTGTGGAAAAATGGGGTTGGATGGAATTATATCGAGATGGAACTAAGGTTACCTACATTTCTCTAAAGCACTGAAATAGTAAGGTTAGGCTACGGATCCTTTGTATTGCAGAGTTGCAAATATTGAGGCCCAAAAAAACAATTTTTATCTTGGTGGTAAGTGCCCCCTCATGGCCGAAAGTACCATAGTGTGAAGGAGTTCGATTTTTTTTTGCAAGTCGTGGTGGAGTTTAGAGCATGGGGGCCATATCAAAATGGGTTTTGTGGGGTCATTAGTTCCTCACGGAAAAAAAAAATTCCATAGTGAAGGATGAAGTAATGGGAGTTGTGTGTAGTGTAGACCAAGCCCCATGTGGAGAACTATGAGAAAGGTAGCACGAGTGGAATGGGTTTTACGGGGTCGTTAGTTCCACACAAACCTGAAAATCTTGCAAGGCATAGGATGAAGGTTTTTGAGAAAACGTAATACGGGCATGCAGGTATTGTGGCGAACAAAGGCACATGAGGTACATGTTCCAGATGGGTCGGTGTTCCCAACACCAAAGGATTGGACACGAAAAAAACTAAAAGCCCATAGTCCATTGTGGACTATGGGCATGTTATAATCCCAAAGGCCAATAATTTTTCAAATGGGTACAACGAAGCTCCCTGAGCCCACATTGACATAACTCAATTACCTAAGAACTAAATCCAATAAAATTAGACTCGTTGGATTTGTACTTCTATATTCTTCTCTAAAAATCACAAAAAGGAAAGTAGGTAGATTTGGTGGACAAAAAAAAAGGAAAAATATCTCAGTCCAAAAGAAAATGCCCTAGGAATTGAGAGAAAATTAATGAAGTATGGCGTATTTTAGTCTTCCTCAAGAAAAGTTACAAAGAAGAGACGGGTTTGCGGGGTCATGAATACTATTTTGAGCATTTTCTATCTTTTTAGGTTGGTGAAGCCCATAATTCGAGTTTATTTTCTCTCTTTCTCTCTCTCAACTTCTATATATGTAAAAATGGGGCTCATTTTAAAGGGGGTGGGACATTTTGGTTATGATGTTTCTCTCTTCTCAGTGTTATTTGCATGTAAATAAACTCCTACCCTCGATTTGGACATTGTATGGTGGATTCATGCATCTTTTCCTCACTTTAATGGAATGTGCAACAATCTAAAGCAATAAAATTCAAGTTTTGTGGTTATTTCACTACCCTAGCTTTTTTATTTCATTCTCTTGCCTCTATCACATTCACGAGACATTTTTGCACATATTTTTCTCCCTACATGGTCTACTATTGTTGTGCTTTAATGAAAATGGCATTGTAAATGCTATTCTTGGATTGTGGTGTTGTGTTTGCCCTTTCCACTTTCATTTTCTCCCATTTTCACTCATTTTGAAGTGTCCACACCACCCTTCTCTTGGTGTTATCACCCCCTTAGCTTAGGATTTCTCATTTTCATGTACTTTCCTCTCTGTGGTCCCTTGGAATCATAGAATATGAGTAGATAACTGTATTTCCTTCCTTAGGATTTGTTTTAGCATTATATTAGGAAGAGGAACCGTCCTTCTTTGGATTTCCATCTCAAGTAGAAAGTCCCCCAACTTGAGAGATGGTCCCATGTTAGCAAAAATTATGGATATGTCATAAGATAATCCTAGGGTGGAACTTCTTTGACATAATAGTGGACCCTCACTATCTAGGCAAGTTGTTAGTGTTTTATTGGCTCATGTGGGTGATTATTATAATGAGGATTGTGGGTGACATCTTATTTTATTTGAATGGAAATTTAGTTTAGGGTGTTCTCCCAATAATTATCCTCCACTTCTACTTGTTGTTGTTATTGAATTAAAAATATAAGATTTATATGCTAAACCCTAGATATTTCATATTCACATATTGTTGATCTAATTTTTCGTTCCTTTTCAATTAAATGATCTAGAACTAAAGAAAACTAAATAACTCAGAAAATTGAGGGTTTAATGTACCTCAAATGTGATGTAATGGATACGAGCACAAATTGAATGATGGATCCTCACTACGAGCTCGATGAACCTGCAAATAAGAATCACTAGAAAGAAAAGTTTATTATATATTATATGCGGGAGCTTCTTGACAAAGCTGAATCAAAGAAGCATTAACTTCCTTGGTGGATGTCAACCCCCATTTTATGATAAAATAAAGTGATATAAATGAAAGATGAACTGATAGTATGTAAAAATTGAAGGAATAATGAATCTAAAAATAACTAATATGTATTTAGATATTATGTAGACTCTGATATAAAATTGAAACCAGAAATGTTGATATATAAGGAAAGTATAAATCTGATCAAAATAGTTGTAATCCAAATCAAACTTGTATGGGTCGATGGAAACTCGAGACTACAAAGGACCCTTCAAAAAAACTATAGAAGAGTAGATTAGGAAATACAGAAAGTTGGTTTGCAACAAGCTCTACAAAATTGATAAGGTTGTGGGTTAATGTCGAAGTGGACCGGGTCAACACTAACTAGATTGAGTGGAAGGAACCTACAACAAACCTGCGCAAGGTCTTACGTAGTTGTAGATGGATTTAGAAGATGGGTCGAGACAACGTCGATTAGAATTGGATCGACACCAATTGGGAATGGATTAAAGCTGATTGGACTTTTTAGCATCGATCGGGGAAGGAAGGGTAAGGTTGAGATCAAAATGATGAAATGGGAGACCTACAAGTAAAGAAGCTAGAAAATAAGGCTTACAGGTAGATCGTGAGGTATTGCGTAAAGGTTGATCGAACCTACAAAATGTTAGATGTAAACAATAAAAAGATAATTTAATAAATATCACATAAATAACACAAAGATGATGATAAATCTCATGAAGGATGATCATGAGTGATGTAATAAATTTTTAAATGATGTCTAGGAGATACTTAACTATTGCGGGAATGCTCAAGTACGAGGAATATTTCATAGGTCACAAAGAAGCTCCAAAATTTGAATGCATCGATCATTATGGGAAAAAAAGACTTAGTTTTGTAGGGTCGATGGCAACTGGGCTAGGTCACCACCGAATATGGGGAAAGTTTCCCCAATGGGGATGCTTTTGTACTTTGATTAGGATTTTGGGCATTTAAGAGTAGGAAGGGTTCTTTAAAGCATGTAAGTGGGCAAGGTATTTTTAGTGATGTTAAGGGATAAAGATAGGAAAGATAAGGAAGCTATAAAATTAAGGGGATGTATGTGTTAGGATCAAAACATCCTAAATAGAAGGGTTTTTAGGGAATATGAGATATTAATTAATTAATTAATTAAAATTAATCAATTAATGTTTATTAATAAATATTAATAAGGTGAAGGGATAATAGGTGGACATTTTATTAGATATTAAAGGCAACGGATTTAATTAAAGTGGGACCTAGCTAGGATCATAGAAAAATATATGCACACAGGAAGGGAATGGTAGAGATATTGAATTTAGGTGTCTACATTTACCCCTTTTTGTTGAGTGGTTTGAGCTAGCAAGCTATCAGAAAAAATGAAGAGAGAGTAAGATGAGGGATAAAGAAGGATTGATGATGAGCTCCCTCTCATAAGGGGGACCAATGATGCCATGGAAAATTGATGACGCATTTGAATAAAGTAGATTATGAAAGGTGGGTGAGTAAAGAATAATGGGTAAAAGGATAGTGTAAGAAAAGATGCCAAAATAAAAAAGGATTGCAATAAAAATGAAAACCTTAGTGGGTGAATCTAATATCACATCGATAGAGGGGAAATTGTGGTCTCAACGGAAAAACAAAAATATTCTATGGGCCAATGAGTGGGTGACCAATAGGCAAGTCATCAAAGTGTGTTCAATTAAATACTAAAAGTATGCAAAATCCTTCATACACGAGGAATTGAGCAAAAAAGTATACATCCTGAGGGATGAGGATGAAAATTATGGTGCCCTAGTATAGGACACGAAAAATGGCCCGGAGGGTGGATTGGAAAATGGGTGGTGAAATAATTTCTCCAAGGGGGGAAGTAAGTATGGTCGTAAGAAATAAAGGGAAAAATATGCCCCAAGAGGAGAAAATTATGGCCACCAGGTGGACTTTGAATGAGAAAATGGTGCCCCAAAAAAGGCAACAAATATGGCCACAAGAGTGGACTTTGAGAGTAGAAATGGATAGGATTGTGAAATAAAATTCCCGAAGGAGGAGTAAATATGGCCAAAAAGGTGGACTTAGAGAGTATAAAGGGATAGTTTAAATGTTGGATTAAATTCCCGAGGGGAAAAAAATATGGCCACAAATGTGTACTTTGAGATGATATGTGGAGGATGAAAAATATGGAAACAAAATTCCCTAAAGGGAGAATATAGGTGGCCACAAAGGTGGACTTAAGATGAGAGAGATTGGATAAGATCGGATGAGGTGTAGGATAAGACACAACTTAACGATAGCGACCTATAGGTATGAATGACACTACATCATATCAAGGAACACACAAGGAAAGGATGTCTCCAATCGCATTGGAGGTAAACAAGAAGGGGACCTAGGTGATGCAAAGCATATGTGACCAAAACAGATGTTAGCATATAACCAATGATATTTAGTCATACAAAAGATCATAAAGAAGCATGGATGAAATTAAATCATAAACCTAATATCGACATGATAAAAGGGTTTAAGATGTAACTTGTACACAAGGAGAGGGTTCTCCATAAATGGTGTTCCCTAAATCTATGCCCCAACTCTAGGAAAGGGAAAGAGAAAACTAATCAATGTGGGAAGCCTTCAATTCCATAATACAAAACAATATCCATCCTTCGAGGGTATGGTATACTTTATACATAATATAGATGGAAAGAGTAATATATATGATAGCCATCCTTTAAGGGATTGGTCTATTTATTTGATTTTATTTTGATTTCATGCTTTCTATTTTTTATGTTTTTGCATGAACAACTATCCTTCGAGGATCGGTATGTTTTTAATAACTTTGATTTTTGAACATCCATGATTCTTGATTTTACATGGGGAAGAGCTGGGAATAGCTAGGTAGACCACTTAGAAGGAAATAATGAATGTACAAGAAACACCCTTGGACCCTTTGCATGGTTCCAATAGGTGAATAAGAGAGAAATGGATGTAATGATTGCATAGTTCTCACTAAATGGGAGAACCTATATATAACGAATATGCTACGAAGAGCCATGGAGCCTATATTTAAGGTCACATATAGGAAAGTGACAGATGACCACATAATTCCAAATCATCATAATAGAAGATGGAATAAGAGGAATGATCTAAGGATATGATTAAGAGCTCACTAGTAGATATGCTAACAATAAAACATGATTA
Source organism: Taxus wallichiana var. yunnanensis (assembly GCA_018340775.1). Classification (NCBI taxonomy): domain Eukaryota; kingdom Viridiplantae; phylum Streptophyta; class Pinopsida; order Cupressales; family Taxaceae; genus Taxus; species Taxus wallichiana. The sequence goes on from CM031236.1 coordinate 194,876,309, forward strand.
ACTAAAATATAACTAAATTTAGATTAGCTAAGAACTAGTTAATCTAATCTAGGAGGACATATAACATAGTAAATAAATGTAAATGAAATAAATGAAGTAAACTAATAAAATCAAACCCTAATATGCAAGGATGTAAGGAAAGAACTCAACTGATAACCAATGACTATCGTAGAGTTTTGCGGGTCAAACTAGAAATTCAGGAATAGGAACAAATGTGTAGAAGTCCTGAAAATACTAGATCTAGATGATCTTAGTGGAATAGGGCACTTGGAATAGGATTTGGGGTACTACGGGTGCTCACAGTAAAGAATCTAGGTGCCACAGTGCGAAAAAGCTCGAAGTTGGTCTTTATAGAGAAGGTGATTTGATACTATGTCCGCATGTTGCATCAAATTTTTACTACACCAAATGCTATGAATATTCCAAGAGGAATAAATGGCCTACAATAAGACAAAAGGAAGTATCAAAACCCTAAAAAAGATGCGAGAATGTGTAGTCACTTGTAATTTGGATTGAGTAATTTAAATATTTAAATAGTGTTAATTTTCCCCTTTCAGAAAATTGACAACATATTGTCAATAATGCACCTTTTCTCTTATATCGCTGTTGATTAACTACATTACGCTAATTAACTACATTACGCTCGGGACACCAATTAACAACCTTCCATTAATTAGTGTTCCTTTCTATCTAGATTAATTAATTATTCTTAATTAATTAACTTCCCCTTCTGTTTAATCAATAAATCATCATTTATTGGATTAAAATCCCCTCATAACCCAGATCATGCTAAATTTCCTCTAAAAAGATTCTATAAGCTACATCTACCTATTAGTTAATCACTCTTGATTAATTAATACACCCCCCTCAACTCCCATGAATCACTAATGATATATTAATCTCCTCTAAAGAAAACTTAAAGTATGTTTATCCCTAACTAACCTAGCTTTGTTATTATCCCACATACAATAGGATGCAAAGCTTCTTCAAACCAATGGGTTATATAAATAACCCTCCTCCTACCTTTCTTCTTACACCTTTGCATGCATATAACATAAAATATAGGCATTTTCATCTTTGAACATCCTCCATTAGTGTTGAGCTAGGTATCTTCATCTTGCATTTCATCCATCCAAGATTTTGAGTCATATGGAGAGAATCAAAATGGCCTTATAGCCATGTCTTGATGAGACTCCATTCTTAAACCCTTGGGATAAAAAAACAATCACATTTTGATTTCTAAGGATCTACATAGGTCCATTTCTAGTTTATCTTTCAAAGAGTAGAGAATAATGCTTAACATGTTAGTTTGATTTTCCTTCAAAGTTCTATGCATGTTGTTGATATTTAGTCTCTTTAAGATCTTAGCATGATGATCTAGGTTTAGTTAGATTTGTTTTGGAATTATTAGGTGTTAGTTTCAATTCTCTTATCTTAGCTAACTAATACATGGATACAAAATGAATGGGTCAGACTAACCTTAGCTACCACAACAGTGGGCTTACTAAATTGAGTGATGCACTAAATTTTGAACCCGAGATATAGTTAAGTGTGTGTGTGTGTGTACATTTCAGGCCCTAGATGATCTTGTTCTAGTTGCACTTTGTGAAGTAGTGAGCAATAACTAAATGTATAAAATATAATAGTATGTGTGCATGGAATAGAATAGAATCCATCCCCCTATGAAGTGTGATGCAGATGTCCTAGCTTGTGCCTTGATGATGGAGTTATGTGGATGCAAATGTAATAGATGGATGTAACTCTAGATGGAGTGATAGTAGATAGTGATGCTAGGTCCCTCATTATGGTCTCATAAATTTATATTTATAGGGTTCTCTTGGTCTAATTTCATAATTAACCCTAAAAAGGCTGACCATAAGAAAGATAATTATGAAAAATGGCTAGAAAAGACCCAAAAAATGGCGGGAAAGTGGAAAAGAGACCAAGGTGCCCCTAGGTGGGACCAAGGCACCCGATATTAAATCAGGTGCCCTAATTAGAGTTAAGACAACACAACATCTTTGAAAATGACTAGGTAAATGGGTGTAATAGGTTGCAAAATATGAAATAAAATAAATAAAATGGCCAAAAGAATGGGGTTAATTAGTACTTTATTCCTTTGAGAACCTTCTAAATAGTAGTATGAGACCAGGATAAATAAATGTCAAGGTGCATGGTATTTTACTACATTTTCCCCACTTTATGTTGGTGAGCAGAAATCTCGGTAACATAAAGTAGATAGATATGTGCACCTGATGTCATTGTAGAGTGATGAATAAGGTGTGCCGAAGGACTAGACAAAAGCATGGAATGACAAAAATATGGAGGAGCATGGAAACTATAGATGAAAAATACACAAATAAAAAGTGATGAAAGTGAACCTATGGTGAATGTATGTGTGTGTATTTGCCACGGTGTGTAGTGTATGCTTACTGCATGGTTAGTAAATCATGTGTGTTATCATGGAATGTTATTGTTTTTCATTGTGTTTTTGCCCCCATTTCACTACTTATTTCTCATACAGACGGACTTGTAAGGAGAAAATGATCAAGTAGTCAAATATGTATGTATGTAAATATATATGTAAGTGTAAAATATGCAAAGTGTAAATGTAAAGCAGTGAAATGAAATGTAAATGTAAATGGAACATGTGCACCTGATCCATGTCGAGAAAGAGTGTAGAAGGATATCTTGTACTGTGAGTTTTTTGGGAGATCTCATGTCACCCTAGCCAAAGAAGTGTAGGGAGGAAATGCTCTATGTCCTCCAAGCTCTAACTACTTTTACTAAAATGTATGTGAAGAGATCTTTGTATTGTCACGGGTTTTTTGGGGGATACGATGCCACCTTGGCCAAATTAGTGTAGGGAGGTACACCTAGTGTAACCTCAAGCACTGTAATTGCTTTCCCAAAATAATAAGGACACCATGTCTTATAAAAAAATTTGTGTATGTGGTTTGTAGACTAGTCTCGAACCCACTCGTTGTAGAAAATTGAACCATGTCATTGTAGAATCTTTGTGTTAGTATGTAAAAACCCCAAATGATGTACCCCCTCTTTAGGGGCACATGCATTATCAGCGATAGGATGATATGACCCTAAAAGTACACCAATCACATTCTGAAATGTGTACACTAGAAAGTGCTTGGTAGAAACCAAGGCACACACAAAAAGAAGCTAAACAAATATAAGTGTAAAAAACAATGCATGCATAAAGAATACATGTGGAAGATACGCTAAAAATGTATTAAATGTAAACACACAATAAATAAAGTAATATGTAAAAAGTGGGATGTAAACATGAGACATCACTCACAATGTCGCAAGACACGTAAGGCCATTATGGTCACAAACAATAAGAAAGTGTGCACACAAGCATACGGAAAATCCAAAATACAATGACAAATAATGGCGAGACAAGTATAAACAAACAAACAAGTAGTCATGGAAACATGATATCCTCAAAAATAAGTATTACACATGGAACACCCATTAGCATGTTAGAAGCAATAACCAATATGTCAAAGTGTGAATAACTAAGCAATATAAAATGTTAAGTATAAAAATAAAACAATAACACCTAGAAGAGACAAATTTGGATGCCACTAGACACCAATATAGGAAGGGTAGAAGGAGAGCATCCATGTAGTGTGTAAGATACTTGTATCTACGATCGTACTAAACAAAGGCGTGAACGTGCATGTGTGTATGGTATAGATAATGACATATAAGAAATCTATCTAACATGTGTAGTAAATTGATCATTTAAAACACTAGTAAACAAGACTAAATGCTCCAAGATAATGCGGTATGTTACGGGTGGATGCAATGGAATGCAAGATGGAATGATAGGATCCATGTTCCCCCAATTTGGATATAAGTGTATGAATTGAGGTTCATTTTATTTTCCCCTTAGCAATCAATAATGAACCATAATGAGAGTGTGTCATCAAGGAATGGTTAAATAGTGTGTGTTGTTTGTCTAGGCGTTATGATGAATGTGTATATGTGTAGTGGTGATGATATGTGACATGTAGAAAAGATGTGCATGGACCTTATAGCCTAAGCGTATACCACGATGAAATGGAAGGTGGAGTGATGATTTAGCCCTAAGCGTATATCACTATAGGATGAAAAGAGGGAGTGGTGATGTAACCTAAGGTGTATACCACTACAAAATGATAGATTAGGTGATGATTTAGCCTAAAGTGTATGTCACTAAAAGATGATTAGATGAGTGATGATTTATCCCTAAGCGTATATCACTACAAAATGACCAAAGGGAGTGGTGATCTAACCTAAGGTGTATACCACTACAAAATGATAGAATATGTGACAATTTAGCCTAAAGCGTATGTCACTAGCCTAGCAATGTCACATGATAGAATGTGGAGTGGTGATCATGTGATGAGTGTAAGGTCCATTTGATTTGTAAACCCTCGGCTGATCAAGTATGGGTGATGAACTAAAGTGAGTCATCGAGTAGTGAGTGCAACACATAGAAAAAATAAAGGTGATCATGTGATGAGTGGATTATGTAAATACGCTATGTGTAGAATGTAATATAATAAGTGTAGAATGTGTAAAGTGTAATGTGTAGAATGTATGTATATAGACTAGTAGTGTAATGTTGGACTCTATGAAATGAGGATTAGGACGACATAGTATTTGTAGATACACAAATGTCAAAATGTTGTAGAATAAATGTAGAATGTATGATGAAATGTAATGTGTAATGCCTATAGTACATTGTGTGGGGTTCGAGTGTAGAGTAATCCCTCAACATTCAAGTGTAAACCTAAACTGTGATATTTCATCGGGTAGCGACGATAAAATATATGATGAGTGTGCCTAATGTGAAAAAAATGAGGGTATGAGAATGTGAAGAGTGTGATTATCCTAAGATGAAGTATGCATTAAAATCTAGTCAAAATGAGCTAAGTGGATCTATGTAAGGAGTAGTTTCTTTAAAAAAGTGATGGGACACCGGGTGGTAGATGAGTGTGATCATCGATGGTTCATCACCATAACGAGATGTATCTAGGTCCTAGTCATTAATATATGTCGATTTGATAATAGGTGTTGATATTACAAGGTTAATGGTAGGAGATATTGGCTAAATCTTGTATCTTTGGTGGCGCATGTGAATATATATCATAAACATTACAAGGAGGATTAGTTTCTTTGTGAAATTGATTGGGTGGAGTTTAGATTTGAGGCGAAATCATGTTGCATTGAGTTTTAAAGAATGTCTATTAGGTTGGATTTTTAATTCTATAGACGACTTAGTAAGAGGAGTTAGTGAGCTAATTTTGATAGGCGGTTATTTAGAGGTGCTTGAGTGATGTTAACATGATGCTCATTAGATGGAGAAGAAGCAACATCAAGAATAGGAGAAGTTTTTTTCTTGACTAGGAGAAGCATCACTATGCACATGTGAGGGGTTGTCAATATCACACATGTAATGAATAAGAGAATCATCTAGAACTTCCATAGAAAGATTAAAGGGAGGTTCACTAGCGGACACGAGAATCTTGCTTAGATTGATCATGACTAAGCGAAGGAAAAATAGACATAGGAGCCCATATGGATATAGTATTTGTAGGTGGGCATGTAATAGGATGTTTTCAGTGAATGAAATAAATCCCTGATGCTCAAGATGTTTGAATCTACATTGTAAAGCATAGAAATTGTGGTCATTATGCCCATTGATTCGATGATAATGGAAATATGGACAATCTTGATAATTTGTTAGGAGATAAGGAGGATAGCAATAAATAGATGTTAGAGTGATCAATTGATGACTAATAAGCTCAGTAAGAATTTCATGTGGCTTAGCATTACAAGAAAGTATGATAGGTTCTAGTGATGACATGACTTGAGTTTCATTTATATGACATGTAGTGAACATAGACTACAAATAAGATGTAGAAGAAGCACAAACATGTGATTAAGAAGCATCCTTAAGATGTCAAATTTTAGATCTAAGAGATGTGATGTTGAATTCCATGACTGCAAATTTATCATGTAAGGATTGAATCGAGTTCAATATTGGTTGATTAGATGGAGGTTCATTAAGACTAGGGTCAAAATAAAAACAATGAAGCATAGAACTTAATTCATGTGGTGGCGTATTGTCATCAAAATACTCGGTGTCTAGGGATTTTTCATAAACAACTTAAAAATTGGGATATCTCTTAATTAAATAAGATAAAGAAAATTGACCCATGATAGAAGAAGAATAAGGATCATAAGCGTGAAAGACGTCGGGTTCACCAAAATGATTAACTAAAATATAACTAAATCTAGGTTAGCTAAGAACTACTTAATCTAATCTAGGAGGACATATACTTGTGAGTAATTAAATGTAAATGAAATAAATGAAGTGAAATAGTAAAATCAAACCCTAATATTAAGTAAGGAGGTAAGGAAAACTCATCTAATAATTGAATCGCGCAGAGTGTCGTAGGTCGACTAGAAATTATGGGAACAGATTGATTGTGGAGAAGTCCTAAAAAGACTAGATGCGGAGGATTTGAGTGGATTAGGGTACCTAGAATAGGAATGAGGTGCCTACGAGTGCTATGGTAAAGAATCTAGGTTCTATGGTGTACGAAAAATCTCAGAAGTTGGTCTTCACAAGGTTGAAAGGTGATACGAAACTCTATCTTCTGTTACATTAATTTTTACATACTACTATTTGAATCATCTCAATATTCTAAGAGGAATAAATGGCCTGTAATAAGACAAAAGGAAGTATCAAAACCCTTAAAAAATATGCAAAATGAATGGGTGAGACTCACCTCATTTGCCATAACAATGGACTTACTAAGCGAGTGCTACACTACATTTCAAACCTAGATGTAGTTCTAGTGTGTGTGCATGTCATTCCCAGGCGCTCTTGTGTCGGTTTGCGCTTTTAAAGTAGCAAGAAATAACTAAATGTATAAAATGTAATAATATGTGTGTATGGAATAGAGTATAATCCCTCCCCATGTGAAGTGTGATCTAGATGTCTAGCTTATGCCTTAATGATGGAGCTATGTGGATGCAAATGTAATAGATGGATGTAACTCTAGATGGAGTGATAGTAGATAGTAATGTTAGGTCCCTCATTATGGTCTCATAACTTTAAATTTATAGGGTTATCTTGGTTTTATTTCATAATTAACCCCAAAAAGGTGACTATGATAAAGATAATTATGAAAAACTGCTAGAAAGACCCAAAAATATCGGGAAAGTGGAAAAAGAGACCGGGGCACCCATGGGTGGCCTAGTATTAAATATGGGTTCCCTAGTTAGGGCTAAGGCGACCAGGGGATATTCGAAAATGACTAGTTAAATTGGTGTAATAGGTTGTAGAATACAAAATAAAATAAATAAAATGGCCAAAAGAACTAGGGTTAATTAGTATTTTCTTCCTTTGACAAAATTCTAAATAGTAGTATGAGACCAGGGATAAATAAATATCCAAAGTGTATGATTTTGTGACTACATAATGGTCACAAGTACAATACGTTAAGTGGTTCCACTTGCGGTTTACCATCAAGGGAAGCCAATCGATAGGCTCGACCCATACTTGTGCATGATAATGTATGGTCTAATCGATTAGGGACAAACTTTCCACATTGTATAAACCACAGAGTAGTGACATTCTTATAGGATAAAAGGATAGCTTGAAAAATATTTAATCTGATGAGATGAATAAGTGAAGATAAAAACTATGCACTACCTTTTCAAAAGTAAGGAAGTGAAGGAAACATCGTCCCTAAGTCGATGGCCACAAAAAGTGGGCTTGAAATGATGCCGAGAAAGGATTTAATCCATAAGTGGGAGAATCTTAGAATGAAGTCCCCTAACATGTATGGATGAGGAAGATGCAAGTGGATCAAAAATAAAGGAACAATTCTCCCTAGTGTTTAAAAACTTATATATAGATGAGATAATTAATTCCAAAGGAGTGTAGATGGGATCATCTTGGATTTAGATTGGATATATGGTTGGGAATCATAAGGGTGATGGGTAAGACAAACAATATTAATGAAAAAAGGGGGACCTTCACATGTAGGAGAGATGTTAAGGGATGATGTGGATGGAGGAGTCTTAGGAAACCCAATGGATGGGACACGAATTGGATTGGTTTGGATGGAGAAGGATGTTCCCTCTGAATGAGGAAATCATCTTTCTCAATAAGGTCATATATGATGGTGCGAAAGGCTTCTGATGCTTGATTTCATGATCGAGGGTAGGATGATAATCACAAATCGAACTATGATCAAATCATGCCAATTATTACTATTAGGATTAAAATCTTTAATGGGAGGAAGCGCAATTACAGATATTTGTATTAAATGTCTGTGGATATGTATTTAAGATCCAATAGAGGTGGTGTAGGGAAGAAGACTCTTATGAGGTTTGATAGGATGTTTGGGCTTAGGTGCAGATGTAGATTAGATTGGTAAATTAGGAATCTTGAAAGATGAATCAACCTTTACTGAAGGGTTAGATTGGTTGGATTGGGATTTATTATTACGAGATATCTTAGGCAAAGGGGATTTCCCTAAAATAGATGAGGGTGTTTCTGGGATGCATTTTGTAATGTTGGATCTCTGACGAGAGGTAAGGTCTAATTTCCTATGAGGGTGCATGGGATACTTTTGGGAATTCTTATGAAGAGTCTTAGATTTTTATCGAGAAGATTCACCCTTGGTAGGGATGACTATAATTTCAACCAATGGATCTAAAGATTTCGGTGTAAGTTTTGGACTGATTGATGTAGAAACAATCAATTTTGAAGAGGGAGAATGAATCCCCCTTGTGTTTTTCTTAGATGGAGGTGCTTGCTTCATAAATTTTACAAGGGGTATCATTGATATATTCACAAATCGAGAGGATGTGACTGGTGTGGCAGTGGTTATAAATGTAGATATAGGAATGGATGTTGGAGAAGGAGTAAGCATAAAATATTGGGATGGAATGGATGATGTAGTCATATGTAAAGAGATAGGTGTTGGGATAGTTGTAAGTGAGGTTGTAGAAATATATGTGGTAGAAATGGGTGTAGTTGGGATTGATGTGGAAGTGAGTGATGTAGATGTAATAGGTTTTTGATGAAGGACTAGACATGAGATATTGGGATGTAGTGATAGTAGGTATAGTTGAGATGGTTGTAGACATAGGTGGTGCAGATGTAGTATTGAGTGTGTTTGATGTAAATGTGGGTAAAGGAATGGATGTGAGAGATGTTAGGATAGTTGTGTATATTAATGGGGCCAAAATAGGTGCTAAGGATGAATCTAATGTGATATATTGAGGCATGATCAAAGTGAAAGAAGTAAGGGGTATAGTCAAAGTTGATGGGGATGTGGTAAGGGTAAAAGCAAGTATAGGTATAGGAAAATTAGTAAAATTTGATATAGGTGTGATAGTTTTGGATATGATAGGTTATGAATAAGGGGTGGGAATAATTTCTAAGATAAGAAAACGTGGAGTAATTGATGATATGAGATATTGATTAATGGTGTTAATGGTGTGAGCATTTGGTAGCTAGGATGTAGAAGGGGTGGCTTGATTTATTAGTTGTTGATTGGGAAAAGGTTGTTTAATTCTATTGAGGGTTGGCTAGGTGAAGGGGTGGAGCTATCTATTTGTATAGCCTCTAATTTATAAGTTGTTGGATGTGATCTCTGAAGGAATGAAACTTATCAATGTCGTGACCTTTGATTCGATGATATTTACAATAGTTTCCTTCGTGATACCAACTAGGATAAGGTTTTGAGTAATCCACGGGTCATATGGGAGGAAGTTGGATGGAGTGCAATTCCATCAACTTTTAAAATACTGAACTAGATTCCCCCAAGGAGGTATAGTTAGGAGATGGTCAAAAATCTCTTTGTGAAGACTTCGTGTGAGAGGGACATGGCGGTGGGGATCAAACCGTGATGGTATTGTTAGTATTTTTATACTTGTCACTATGTAAAGTGGGTTTGATGAACTTGGTTTTGAGTTTTTATATGAGTTCTAGTTGGCCTTACTCAAGCGTGCAAGTTTTAATTTTGTATGCCATGGTGAAAGCTTCTTTGAATGTCTAAAATGTTTGGATTTGTAGGGTGGATGAGATATGCTTTACACATGAGTGTGAGAATAGTTCATTGATTTTAGTTTATATAAGATTAAATGATAGTTTCCTTATAGTGTCACATCATCGAGTGAAAAAATTTATGATATACTCGTCATTAAAGCTGTTTAACGAAATATAATTCAATGATAGTGATTTTACATGCAATGTTAATCGAAAAATGCTCTGGGAAAACTTGTGCTAGTTGGGTAAAGGAGAATAGGGAATGTCGAGGAATCATGTCATGCCGATCTAGTGTTAGGCGTGCCAAGGACATAGGGAAGGTGTGAAGCATAAGTTCTAGATTATGTGTGATAAGGTAACATGCATGTTTCAATATGCATAGATGTTGTTAGTTATATTCCTTGTTGTTGAACTTAGTAAGTTTTGGAAGGTCCCAATGAGGGGGTAAGGTTTGATTGGGCTGATGAATGAATGGGTTCATTATATATTTGTTCATAGGATAGCATAACCTTAGTTCCCAATGTAGTAACCTCTAGACTATCAACCTATTCATTAAGGCATGAATAAGATCATTCGATGTGATGATAGGTTGGGATTGTGGTTGTGTGGTATGAAAAGTAGCTTTATAAGGTGGTTGATAAGTTTGTGGATGTGTGGGGATTTAAGGAATCATTTGATAAGGATTAATATATGTCATGGGTTGAGATTGGATAATTTTTTCCAATGGGTTATGTTGAGAAATAGGGATGTGGTGTGATTTTGGGGTTAGGAAATGTTTTGTGGTAAAGGATGAGCGAGGATATGTGTTTTAAGAGGTTGAGATGGTTGGAGAATATGATGGGTAGGAATGTAAGTGTTAAGAGGTTGAGAAGGTGGGAGAATTTGATGGGTAAGAATGTAAGTGTTAAGAGCTTGAGATTGGGGAGCATATGATGGGTAGGAATGTAAGTGTTAAGAGGTTGAGATGGTTGGATAGGCATACTTGTAGTGGATGGAATAGAGATAGAGTTGACATAAAGTGATGTGGGTGGAATGGGATCCACTAATTGAGTAGATTGATAGGATTGAAATATTGTGGGAGATTTATGGAATAATAATTCATACATGGGGCTAGAAGGAGGTCAATATTTTCTAAAGGAGCTAGAGATGGGGGTGTAGTTAATCCGGAGAGGTTATATTAATGAGAGATATTATGATTGATTTCAAGATAGGGATGATTGTGGATGACATGCTCCTTAGGAAGCGAGACCATGTAGAAAAGGGGTTGGGTAACCAAAGGTGTGGTCTTAAGTTTAGAATCTTGTTGGGAGGGATCACTAGAGGAAGGTATGTCATTGGAATGAGTAGATTGTTGTGTTGTTTTGACTTGAGGAACGGTGACAATAAACATGAAATAGGTGAAAAAAATGTAATTTCTTAACAAACAAATCAAGTACGAATTTCTTATTAATAAGATCAATTAAGAAATTTGAGAAAAATAAAAGGGTAGGTGGATAACTAAGGTACCTAAGGAATAAAATTCTAAGGATGGTTTTAGGTAGTTAGGGATGGGGAGAATTCAAGCAGCTTCTATTGGGTGATGAAATCATAATCAGTCTATTGGGTAGGATGATGTTTAGATGTGTTAATTTGAATGCAGTGAGTTTTAGGTTGTGTGTGATAGGATGTGAGATGTAACAAGGTTAACCCCTACTTAAGCTATGTTATCAAGTAGGATGAAGAAAAGGTTCTTTTTAAACCAAATCAAAGTGTGATATTTTGATGAGGACACATACGGGAAGGGAAATATGATGCAGAAAAGAGAGAATAGGGAAAAATAAGGAATACCTGGATAAATATTTTCCTTTTTATTTGAAATTTAAGTGATGAGTGATCCAAAATTTGAACCCAACACAAGAAAGTAAAAAGTGAAGCCTTATCTTGAAGTGGTGATAGAAGATAGAAGAAACACAAAAAATAGAAAGAATTGCAAATGATCACGTAAAGGGTGTCCCCCTTTGGGTGTGCGAATGTTGATCTATTTTTTTATTCCTTTTTAATTAAATGATCTAGTATTAAAGAAAACTAAATAACTCAAAAAATAGAGGTTGAAGGTATTAGAAGTGATGTAATGGATATAGGCTCAAAGTGAATGATGGATCCTCACTACAAGCTCAAATGAACCTACAAATAAGAGTCATTAGAGAGAAAAATTGATTAGATAATATATAGGGGTTTCCCAATAAATCCAGCTCTAAGCGGTGTTACCTTCCTTTACATATTTCAACCCCCATGTTTTGAGATGAAAAAGAGATATAAATGAAAGATAAAGCGATAGTATCGAAACTAAAGGAATAATGAATCGAAAATAAATAATATGGATCTAGATAATATGGAGACTACGATATAAAATAGAAAGCGAAGATTCGATATATAAGGAAAGTATAGATATAATAAAAATAGATGTAAATCAAATCAAACTGCATGGGTCGAAGGCGGCCGAGCTATGAGTGCAATTAAGCAATGACTATAGAAGAGTGCATCGGGAAATATAGAAAGTAGGTCTGCAACAAGCTCACGGAATATCGAGAAGGTCATGAATTGACATGGACTAGGCTGCGTGGATACCAGTGGATTGGGTGAAAATAATTTGTAACAAACGTGTAAGCTCTTACGTGAATGGATTTGGATTTATAATATGGGTTCGGTCGATGTTGATTGGACTAGGTCAACAACGATTGGGAATGGATCAATGCCAATTGGACTAGGTTGGCACCAATTGGGGTAGAAAGGGTAAGGCCAAGGTCAAAAGGATGAAATGGGAGACCTAAAAGTAAAGAATTTGGATAAAAGGGATGACAATGGAGCTGCAGTTTGTTGTTGAGGCTGATTTGAACCTGTAAAATATTAAATGCAAACAATACAAAGATAATTTGATGAATATCACATAAATAACATGAAGATGATGATAAATCTCATGAAGGATGATCATGAGTGATGAAATCACATTGAAATGATGTTTAGGAGATCTCTAACTATTGCAGGAATTATCGGGTATGAGGAAGAGTTCACAGGTCACAAGGAAGCTCCAAAATTTGCATGCATATGATGATTATGGAAAGAAAAGACTTAGTTTTATAGGTTTGATGATGACTAGGTTGAGTTTTTGTCAACTATAGGGAAAGTTTCCCCAATGGGGAAGCTTTTGTGCTTTCATCGGGTTTTTGGGAATTTAAGAATTGGAAGGGTGTTTTAAATTATGTAGGTGGTAAAATAATTTTTAGGGATGTTAAGGGTTAAAGATAGGAAAGATCGAAACCTAGAAAAGCAAAGGGATGTATGCGTTACGATAAAATCATCATAAATAGAAGGTTTTTAGGGCATATGAGATATTAATTAATTGATTAAAATTAATCAATTAATGTTTATTAATAAATATTAATAAGGTGATGGGATAATAAGTGGGCATTTTATTAAATATTGAAGGGGATGGATTTAATTAAAGGGGGGACTAAATAGGACCATAAAAAATATGTGCACGTGGGAAAAATAGGGTAGAGATATCAAATTTAGGTTTCTATACATGTAATAGATAATAAATGAAGCACATACTTCACACAAGAAAATCAACAACGTAAAATGAATCCCTAGGTGAAAGAGAGGAAAGTGTGATTTAGCTGATTTTGTAATAATGCGAAGTATGTTGATCTCAAAAAATGATGAAATAGGATGGAAGACTATGGAAAACAAATCTAGAAAATTGTGGAATTATCCGAACAAAGCGGGACTAGGCGCTGGACTAGGGCGGGGGTGCACAGGCACTAGAGACCTCTTCTAAGTGCATGTGATTGCAAAAATGATCATAATTAGATTTTCTTGTGTCATGAGGAGTTTTTTATCCTTTTTTGTTAGTCTCCTATATGTCATTGAATCATAAATTTTTTTTCCTATAACCTATAAAACAAATGATCCCTTGCAAAACCCCATAACACATCAAATCCTAAAAATTAAAAGATGCAAATGGGGATTCAAATTGACCCTGGAGATCACCCGAAAGATTAAACTTCCGACCGAGAACTACACTACATCTCATACTCCATGTAGCTCTTTATGTGTGTGTATAAGATCTTTTACAAGTTGCATGGAATAGCTAGAAATAGATAAATGTAGCAATGTAAGTAGATGTGTGGATTTCAAAATGAACTTCTCCTCCTATGATATTGTTATCCCGTAAAATTGACAAGGGCAATTTTGCGATAACTCATCTGAAAATTTTGTCTCGATCCCTCGTTAGGGATCCTTCACGTCTCAAAATTTTAAAAGCCTTCCGGGAAATTCAGTTTTGAACTTAGTCTTTTGAGCCTTTTTGTTTACAGGCGCATGGTTTTGCCTTGCTGACATCAATTTTGATCGCCCCTTTAAAAGCCTTTGGCGCATGGTTTCCCATGTCAACACGTCTTTCGGTGCGCCAAAGCATGTTAAGCCTTATTTGCGTGCGCCCGGCGAGCGCCTCGATGTTGACATATCATTTGTCGCGCCTCTTTCGGTGCGCCAAAGGCGCATGTATTTTCCGTGTTACACCACGTTTTGGTGCGCCAATGGCGCACATAAATTCATGTCGACAACTCGTTTGATGCGCCAAAGTCGCACCCATTCTCCTGTTGTCAGTTACTTCCATGCGCCAAAGGGCGCATGCTTTCCTCTGTCGACAGTCGTTTTCACGCGCCTTTTCAAATGGTGGTTGGCGCATTTATGACAAATTTTGTTATATATACCTATGCGCGCCATGTCATTTTCATTGTTCTTTTGTCAGCACGTGATTTTTCTGGATTTGTCAGCCCCTGCTCTGTCGCTTTCGTCGTGTTGTGGACCCGCTCAAGGAATTTTCGCTATATTTTAAGGTAAGAGGTTCTTCCCTTCCTGTTTTATGCTTTCACGTTCTTTGGGCTTGTTTTTGTCGGTTTTGGTGTGTATGCCAATTTGTTGCTTGCGTGAGTTTTCATCAAAGTTTGAATGTGTTTGAGCCTTTCCACCTTGTCTTTCTCCTGTCCTATCTTTTCTTCTTTGCTCTTGCTCTCCCTCCCCCTTTCCGGATTTGTTGGAAAAGGGGTCGTTTTGTAATAGCGCCATCTGTTTACAAGTTTTTGGAAAAACCTTACTTGTCAGCAAATTTTGAAGTGGAAGAGAAAGAAAAAGAGAGGTTTGAGCTTATTTTGAAAAACAATCAAATGATTAAAGCGTTCTCCCTGGCGCCTTTATCCGTCATGTTGCAATGAAACATACTCAAATCGCGCCATGGCGCACCTGCCATCGATACGGCTGAAATTCATGCGCCCTTAGCGCACCCCTTTGCATGCTCAGTGTAAATCCGCGCTTCCTCCTATAAGCCGCGCGCTCCCTTTATCCCTGTTGCATCCCATTTCCCATGCGCAAGCGCCCGGTTCGATGCAACAAAAGCCTTTCAAATATAAAGATTACATGCGCTGTGCCCCCGTACATAACATGATGTTGTGTAAACCCTCCATGCGCCGCGCTATATTCCTTTGGCGCATCATTCGTCCATGTTACACAATCTTTCCATGCGCCACAGGCGCATCGAACCCCAATGTAACACGCATTTCCTGTGCGCCCTGTTATAAAATGCAGCCTGTTACACACATCTTCCATGCGCCCTGCGCCCCGAGCCTTAAAAGTTCTAACTCTTTCTTCTGCTAGTATTCCAATGGAAGATCAAATGACTAATTCAAGCTTCTTGGATTGGGTTTCTCTTCTCCTACGTGCAGATCATCAGATAAGCTTTGAAGAACACATGTCTACCTCAAGCAAGAGACCCGCCAAACCAAGAGGAAAAGCTAAGCTAACAGAGGAAGAAATGAAGTATAAGTACCAAAGGGTTAGAATGCCCGAATCTCAGGCGGAATGCAATATGGATGTCAGAGATTCTGAACTGGGCCACATTGACATGGACGAATTCTGGTGAGAACTCAGAAAGTAACAAGAAGCCCCTGGATGGATAAATTGATGGGTAGTGCTCTACATTTCGCCGGTGGGATTCCAGTCAGCGCTATTAATAATGAGTTCATAATGGTGGTTGCCCAATCTTACAACAAGGACACCAGGTGTGTCGAAAATAGTAAGGGAGAAGTGGTCATTGACCTCACCACTCGCCATTTTGAAAAGATTCTTGGCATCCCTCATCACCGAAGCTTCGTGGCCGTTACCCAAGAAGAATGTGTCCAAGACCTGGGAGGGCAATGAGGACCTATGCATGCAATTAATGAATGAAGTCTACCTCAAAAATAAGAAGGTAGTGACCCGGTGGCCCAGGACTATCCACCAAGGCGACTTCTCAGAAGAACTTCAGTGACACCATCACTTTCTGAAAGCGAGTCTTGGGCTTTGAGACGCCCACTACTTCCATAAATGGATGCTGCGGTACACAGAGCGATGAACAAAAATTTGCCCGATCGGTAACCTGGGGGAAATAATAGCGGCGCCATTTACGAGCGGCATTCTGACGGTTTGCCACTGAGGAGTGTTTCATATGAACTCCTACGTAGTGTATCTTTGCGGCGTCACGAAAGGGACTATCGAGGGCTGCACCGAAGTGGAACTTGGCCTCGGGCCAAGATATATGAATACTACCCGAGCTAAAGGTGGAGAATAGCATCAACACTTTTCAAAAATCAATGATGCTTTCTTCTACCATATTATATGCATCTTTGCGACCAAAGTTGACTCATGGCCGCACTGATTAAGAATCTTTGTTTCTCTTTGTGGAAAAGTGGGGGCCTTGTTCACCCAATTTCCCACATTCACCTATCGAGGCGGTTAACTTCTTGGGCGAGCCCACTAGGTTGCCAAGGTATGCTGGACCAAAGCTGGTTCTATTGGAATTGTCAAGGCAGCTGGTCACATATCATGAGAAGTGTCAGAAGAGAAAGAAGGGTGGAACTCCTTTCCCCCTCACAGTAGGCCGATACACTTGTTCCAGCTATCACAAGGCGAAGGAGATGTTTGCCGAGCTAGAATTGCTCAATCTAAAGCATGATTTCCCAGCAAGGCCTACATTCGACCCGAGAGGCTGCTTGCCAAGGGCTAAGCTTGATCCTATCCATGTCCCTCAAATTGAGGACATTTACATTGACGTCATCCATGAGGTGGCACTCAGGAGACAGGATCACTCCCGCTTAGCATTGGCAGAAATTATTCAGTATGGAGTAGCCATCGTCCCCAAAGGCTTCCAAACTTCGGAAGATGAAGTAGACAAGGTGTATAATAACACAGATGGGGACAATTGGCCCTTCCCGGCTATTGATAGAAGCGAGGCTCCTCGGACAATTGAGGAGAGGTCGAAGAAACCATGCGAGAGCACGGAGCTCACAGTGCCGTATGAATGGATTGATCTACCTCGGCGTAGATTTTATAACTTCTCCTTTGGGTAATGCGCCTCCGAGATCAAAGAAGCGGCTAAAAGGCAAGGGTGCGTAGGTGAATCAAGCACCACTCGGGAGAAGCCCCTGAAAGTCCTCTTCCCTCGGAGCCTGAACAAGTCATAACTTTGGAAGAGGAGTTCATGGAGGACGTTCCCGAAGGCCCATCCACTCAGGATGTCGGCGTTGCTACGACTACGGAGGTTCCTTCTGTCCCTTCTCCTTCTCTTCCTCTCCTTCCCCAGGTGTCAGCAACCACTCCTTTGGTTGTGTCCTCTCCCCCTTCTTCTACCCTTTCCCCTGCCTCTTCATCCATCTTCTCCTCTCTTGCTGATTTGTCTCCTTCCATTTCTTCTCTCCTTTCAGGGCTCCCTTCCCTTCCTATGTCTTACTGCAGCCCGGTTTCCCTTCCTCCGTGGACACCTCCGCGGCTATTCTTCAATGCCACCGCCGCGTGTCTCACGTTCTTCCCCTCTTCTCTCATTCTTTGTCTCCCCCTCTGTCTCTGGTCCTTCTTGATAGGACCAGCTTGGATCTCTCGGTGAGCCGGCCGAAAAGAGGAAAGTCCCCATCGCTCAGATGGACTTTTCGATTATTCCGGCTAAAGGAGCAAAGAAGCACAAGCGGTTACACGCTTCTCAAAAAAGCGCTGCGGTGAGAGAGTCACGGAAATAGCTTACCCGATCCACCAAGAAAAGAGGATCTGTCTCGGCAGATTTCACGGTGACCCAAGTCACGATGGGGGCGTCCTACGAAAGTCTCGGGGAAGCTCGTTCGCGATTGATGCACTTTGTGAAAAGCTTGAGAAGCCAAAGAAGAGAAAAGGCTGCTTTGAAAAAGAGCAGAATAAATACACCTTGGGCCTTACGAGAAGATGGGAAGTGCACCTCCCTGCTGCCGCTGCGAGACTCTGGTGCTCGGTCGGGACAAGATCAATGAATATTCAAAGATCGGTGAGCGGGGCATGGTACATTTACTGCTTGGAGAAGTCAGATTCTCAAAGATAGCGAAAAGGTAATCGCGAATATATCGACTTATCCACTGAACATTGAAAAGGCGAATAAGGAGCTTCAAGCATTAGCGGTCCCGATATCGGAAGAAGAGTTAGAAAAGCGCTAGACTCAACACGAGGCCTTCCAGCGGATGTTATTTGTTCGGTCGAAGATTTGGTCAAGTTCGGAGTATTCGGTCACCCGAGGACCCTCAGCAAGACTATGTCCACTCTGGACTATCGGATAGATCAGCTTGAGTTTGTGTTAGAAAAAATAGATAAGGTGAAGGAAGAGGCCTGGATGCGATGTATCAAATGGAGAAAATTGTTTTATCCATGAATCGAGGTTGCTCACTCCTTCCCTCACCTTAGAACGGTGATGATACTATCCGGATTTTGAGGAGTTAGCTTCTCGAAGCAGGGCGAAGTCACGTTTGATACCGAATCCATCAATAACTGCTTTGGCTTGCGGGGACTTCATCGGTTTCTGATTGAGGCGGAGAAAGATTATTCCAAACTTCCCGAAAAGCTTGTAGAGAGCGGGAAACTTGCGAAGTAATGTCGGTGATCGGCACGAGGATCCATCACGAGGATCGGTTCGGGTCGATGATCAGCAAGTTCTTGGAATACGCGCTCGGTTCCACATCTCATCTCTGGCGGCATCGAGAAGCGGCGACCCCTTTTCGGCCGCGGGGCGATGATGATGACTAGCTTCTTCTTTTCCTCTTCTTCTTCTTCCTCTCATTTATTCTCAGACTTTCTTTTCGCCATATCTCAAGTATGTTGGTGCCAACGATGACATCATCCATGTTGCATCATGGGATGATGTCATCCACTCAAAAATGTAAAAGTCAACATGACTTTAGATATTTTGTAAATATCTTGTAGATAAGTGGTTGGCTCCATTTTGCCTTCTCTCTCTCATCTTCTATAAATACAAGAATACTTGTTGTATTCGGGGTGAACATTTTTCAGATAGAAATAGAAGTGAGGAGAGAAAGACTTTGAGCTTTCTTGTGTGAGAAAAACATGTAATATAATTATTGGACTTTGTGCTCAATAGCTGTGTTATGCATTAGATCTTTCTTACGTTAGATCTGTATGTGTTTAATCTGTTGGATTCATATCTACTTTTCCGTCATTTGTTTATCAGTATTGCTTTGTTTATTTATGCAAGTAGGTTTGGCTCTGTTTACTACCAAACTAAAAGCATAGATCTTCTGACCCTTCCGCTTTGGAACTCATTTCTTTTCTTCCTTCGGATCTGTTCTTTCTCTTCTCCTTTTATTCCTTTCTTTTCTCCAGAACACTCTCTGGGATGAGATCCCAACCCCCGAAGGCAGAATCTGTGAGACTTGCATAGGTTCCTGCTAGTAGAAGTAGCAATAAACCAGTTTCGCTTTGCTGTCTCAAAGAGGGGCTAAGCCCTGCAACACCGTTGGCCCGTTTATCCATAGATCTGTCCGCGTGATTTTCGGACATGATTTTTGGCGACTCATTTGAGAGCGAGCAGACGGTCTGTCGGATCTATCTTTGGTAGTAAGAAAAAAAAAAATCAGAAAAAATCAGCAGGTTGCTGCCAGTTTGCAAATCTGAGCTTTTTGTTGAAAATCCAAAAAATTTGCAAAAGTGCCCGAATCGAAAATTTTTCTTCTGAGAGTCATAGATCTGGGCTTCTTACATATCTTTAGTTCGCTGAGTTTTTACAGAAATCATTATTTTTCCGTAGATCTGAGTTTTGACTTTTTTCTAAAAAAGTTTGAAACCCTCTGAAAAAGTCCAAATCAGATCCGAAAATCAGCTTACTATCTTCCCCACCATCTTATCCTCATTTTCATCTGTCATTTAACCGCAATCGGTTTCTGAAGAGGATAATTTTTAATATCCAGAAAAGTGCGTGCTGCTGGTTTTTGTCAGAAAAACCAGAAAATCAGCAGGTACACCCAAAAATAAAGTTTAAATCTCTTGTTGTAATATTGCAGATCACAGAAAGGTACTGTGGCGAGTGAACCTTTACGCGCTTGCGAGGAGAGCAGGAGAAGCTGATCCTACTTTCGATCGCGAGAGCCTGTTCAGCGTAACAAGCACGTTTTTATTAAGCTCGGTAGCGGTCATCCAGGAGTGTCTCACCTTCACAAAGAAAAGGTCGGTTACCAGAAGCATCTACATCCCTTTGTAGTGCCTTGCTGCTCAGTGGAACCACCCTTCCAGCTCGTGTGCTTTTTCCAACTTTTCAAATGGCGGTACCATGGGGAAATGCTATGGGCCTCTCTGCTTTTGCCACATCCAGTTCACGCACTCCCTCACGGAAATCGAAAGAATTTTCCTAAATTCGACGGGAGCGGAAATCAAAGCACGGATTCCCACATATCTGCTTTCATTATGTCATGCAGTATTTTGGACGTGACTCATGAAGATGTGTCAGTTCGCCTTTTTCTGGAAACCCTACAAGGGCTGCGGTGAATGGTTTCAACATTTGCGGCGGATCTATCACCAGTTGGGCAACTTTGCGGGGCGCTTTTGAAAGCAGTATAAACCCTCAGAAGATGCGTTCACTTTATTATCACGAATCACTCATCTGAAGAAGGAGGCAAACGAGACCATGCGCGATTTTATCGCCCGGTTCAATGCTCTAATCAACCGTGTCCCCTCTTGCCAGTGCTTCAGCGCCAGGAGAATCAGAAGTGTTTCTTCATGAACGCCATGAGCTCAAAAGTCAGCTTCTTGCTCCTTCAAGAGCGAGTGGCTACTCTACCTCTCGCTCAGGCCGCTGCCATCCGGATAGAAGACAATTTGATAATATCTGGCGAATTGAAAAAGGAATCATCAAAGCCTAAGTCCTTGGGCCCTTCACCTACCACTTCGTCTGACCCAGCATTCCAAAAAATGGCGAATGATTTGCTCGCATTGAAGAAGCAGTTGGCCCAGGCTCCTAGTTCTTCATACCGGGATGTTCCAAGAAGGAGTTTTGTTCCTAACCATGCTTCACAAAGGCCGCGTCTACCTGCGACTGCTCCACGGTTGGCGCTTGAAGCTCCTCCGGTCAATGCTTTGGCCGAAGTTGAAGAAGAAGAGCAGTATTATGAAGAACCTTCGTTTCAAGACGAAGATGATCAAGATGTCGGTGAGCCGACTGGCGACTCTACTATTGGATATATGGAGTTTGACGAGGATGAATCTGACGAAGAAGAGAGTACTCGGGGCTACATGAGCGGACAATCATATCTTGTTTTCACCCGCTTCAGGAAAAGAGGCGGAAGTTGCTACCACGTACGGGAAGGAGAAGGTCGCGTCAAGCGCACCTCCGACCATTGCTAGAAGAGGTAATCCTCTTCCTACTCAATTCCTGTTAAGTCTTTTGCTAAGAAGTCTTTTCCGCCCATCTCTCCTCCAGTCAGCCCCCTCGAGTTCCTACTAAGATCGGTAATCCCATTCCACCACCGCGAAGTGAAGGACTCATTCCCTCACCAACGCATGACCCTTGTAGTGTTTGATATTATAGATCATGCAAAAAAGACCAAGATCCAAATGTCAAAGTGAGTACCTTGATCAAACCCCGACAACTTGTAAGATTGACCAAATACATCCAGAGTCAAGTTGTTTCACCCAAACAGGTTTCCCCAAAAGGAATCCTTTCCACTCCCCCTGAATCCCATATAAATGTTGCTTCGACATCCGCATCAGGCAAAATAGAACCTTTCTATCTCTCTCTCCTAATCAACGGCCATAAGTTGAGCAACTGTATAATTGATTCCGGAGCTTCCGATAACGTCATGCCGGCAAAAGTCGCCCATGCTTTGGGCCTCACTCTTACCAAACCATTCGGCAGATGCTATTCATTGGAGACCAAGCAAGTGCCATTGATTGGCCAAATCAAAGACGCGCAATTTGCGTTTGCGGCCTTCCCGGATAAAAGAGTAAAGATGACCGTCCTTGTCGCTGACATTCCGGCAGCCTATGGAATTCTGTTGGGAAGGAGCTTTTGCAGCGAAGTTGGTGGAGAAATTCACATGGACTGGTCCAAAGCTAGAATCCCAGTCAAAGGCGTAATGCAAACTTTGGAGCCGGAATCCCAAAAGAAATACTTGGTCACTAGCTCTGAAGACCCAAAAGCCCAAATTCTTTTCGAATCATCAGGGTTGGGGAATTACTTCTTATCCACCGAGGCGGATACAAAGGACGTTTTTGTTCAGGAAAAGGATTGTAATAAGATCTGGACCTTATGATTTGATGGCAGGCTTGCGACTAGTGGATGTGGTATTTGGAGTTGTGCTGATATCTCCCGAGGAGGAGGTAATTCCTCTTTCTTTCAAATTGCAGTTTTTCAACACTAATAATACTGCTGAGTACGAATCTCTGTTACTCGGTATGCAAGCTGCAAAAGAAAGAGGAATAAAAAATCTGAAAGTCCAAGGTGATGCCGAGCTAGTTGTAAATCAGGTCAAAAGGATTTATCAAGTGAAAAATGAAAGGCTCAGGCACTACCGTAATGCGGTATGGGACAGCATTGAGGAATTTGACGCTTTTTCAATAGAGGCCATTCCAAGGGCCCAAAATGACATGGCTGATTCGTTGGCTGTTTCAGCATCTCTCATGCTCCCGCACCCGGGTTTGAAAACGAACAAATACACCATTGAAGTGGTTTTCCGTCCAAGCGTGCCAGACAACTCTCAGCATTGGCAAGTATTCAACGATGATAATCATCTCATTGCCTTTCTAGAAAAAGCAGAAAACTTTGATGAGTTGTATTTTGAAGGATCCACCTCTACGTGCCGTGAATCAATCAACGGCCAAAATCATGAATCAAAAGAGAACGATGGCATATGTCAGCTCAAAGGAAATAAAATTCCAAAGGGCTTGGTTTCTCTGGAACGCTTGTTTGACAGGCACGACCGTTTTGTAAAAAAGAAGAGGCGGGATGATCCTGGCTCATCTCCAGAGACTGAACCAGTCAATATGGGTTCAGAGGCACATCCGCAATTCGTGAACATTGGCAAATGCTGCACGCCTGGAGAAAAGCAAAAGTTTGTCAAGTTGCTGAAAAAATATATGGATGTATTGGCATGGTCCTATGCCGATTTAAAGTCCTTCAAGCCAAAGGACGTTCAGCATGATATACCGCTAAAAGAAGATGCCAAAGCCTTCCGTCAGAAGCAAAGGCATTATAATCCCAAGATTTCGGGCACTATTCAAGCCGAAATTCAGAAGATGCTGGACGCAAGAATCATCTTCCCTATCCATCACAGCACTTGGGTGGCGAACATTGTGCCAGTACGCAAGAAAAACGGTGAAATACGCATCTGCGTAGATTTCCGAAACTTAAATCAAGCTTCGCTGAAAGACAACTACCCTCTTCCCATAATGGATCAAGTTCTGCAAGCGGTGACTGGATCAGAAATGCTGTCTATGCTTGATGGTTTTTCGGGCTATAATCAGATTGAAGTCTCGCCTGAAGATCAATTCAAAACAGCATTCACTACTCCAGTAGAATACGTTTGCCTATAGCGGGATGCCTTTCGGCCTAACCATTTGGTGCCACTTTTCAGTGAGCCATGGACTTTGCTTTCAAAGGCATGATGGGAAAGGTCATTGTAGTTTATCTAGATGACTTAACGAAGTGTTCTCCAAACGACGAAGTGATCATTATGATCATTTGGAACAGGTATTGGCCAGATGCCGAGAACACGGAATTTCCCTTAACCCAAAAAAGTCTGTTTTCGGGGTCACGGAAGGGAAATTGCTAGGCCATGTGGTTAGCAAAGAAGGAACAAAGATTGATGCCGAAAGGGTCAAGGCTATTCAGAGCCTTACTCTGCCCACAAGCAAGACCGGTGTTCATTCTTTCTTCGGAAAGGTGAATTTTCTTAGGCGTTTTGTCCCTGACTTTGCTGAGAAGACTCGCCACATTTTGAACATGATGAAGGGAACACCAACTTTCAGATGGAGTGAAGAAGGGAAAAGATCGTTTGAGGAGATAAAAACTTCTGTTGCTCATGCACCGGTCCTGGTATGTCCGGATTTCTCCAAAGACTTCATTATGTATAGTTACGCCTCCGAACATCTTGCATTTACTGCAATCGATGCAAAAGAACTCGGAGGATATTGAATCTCCAATCGCATTCATGAGTTCTCCTCTCAAGCCTCACGAGTTGAAAATGACTCAATTGGAAAAGCACGCCTTTGCCGTCGTTAAAGCGGTGAAGAGTTTCAGGTATTACATTCTGAACTCGCATACGGTGGTGCTGGTCCCCGACACAGCGGTGAAATCAATTCTAACTCAACAAGAGTTGGGAAGTGTGAGAGGGAATTGGATCGCAAAGGTCCAGGAATATGACCTAGATATTAAACCCACCAAGCTGGTGAGGGGCAAAGGCCTGTGTCAGCTAATGGCTGAAAACAAGGGTTCAGAAAATCATGATGAAAGAGAAAATTGTACCAATGAAGAGCAAACCCCTCTAGAAGGGCCAGATTCTCTGCCTCTGGTTTTGTTTGTGGCAACTAGTGACGAATGGTACTCCGACATTGCTTTCTTCCTCACCTACGGCGAATGCCCAGTGCACCTGAATGCAAAGGAGAAGCGTGCTATAAAGCTCAGAGCGGCCAAGTATGTTATCTGGGATGACGGTTTATATAAGCGTGGGATAGATGGTATCTTTCTGCGATGTGTTGACAAGCCCCAGCAAGTAAAACTGCTGGAAAGTTTTCACAACTCAGCCTGTGGAGGCCATTTTTCTTCTTCCGTGACGGCACATAAGATCATTCGAGCCAGGTACTATTGGCCGACGCTCTTTCAAGATGCAGCTACCTGGGTAGCGAAATGCGAGCCTTGCCAGCAGTTTGTTGGTAAGCCCAAATTGGCTGCCTTTCCCCTAAGGCCGGTTATTATAAATGAGCCATTCAAGCAGTGGGGAATCGATTTTATTGGCGCACTCAATCCCCAATCGAGTGCCGGACATAGCTATGTCCTTACAGCAACTGATTACTTCACCAAGTGGGTGGAAGCCATACCAGTTAAGCATGCCACTTCTGAGGTGGTTTGCAGTTTTATCAAGGAAAATATCATTGTCAGGTTCGGCATCCCGAACAAAATGAATTCTTGATAATGCTTCTAACTTCTCCTCAGAAGTTATTAGTTTTTGTTATGAATATGGAATAACTTTAGCCCATGCTTCGGATTACTACCCGCAAGGAAATGGTCAGGCGGAATCCAGCAATAAGAACCTAGTGACCATTATACGGAAGTTGGTGGAATCAAACCAGCGAATGTGGCACAAGGCTTTGTACGACGCTTTGTGGGCAGACCGTATTACTCCCAAGAGATCTCTCGGCATGTCACCTTTTCAAGTGTTATATGGCACTGATGCCGAGCTTCCCATTTCAGCGGAACTTCCTGCTCTTCGCTTGGCACAAGCTATCGAAGATGAAACTTTTCAAAGTTCTCTAGAGAAGAGAATCATGTACCTTGCGGAACTTGAAGAAAAGAGAGTAAGGGTGGTCGACAGGATCACTGAACATCAGAATCACGTGAAGAAGCTTTTCGACAAGAAGGCCAAGCAGAGGGATTTTGAAGTGGGAGATCTTGTTCTTCTCTGGGACAAGCGAAGAGAGCCAAAGGGTATGCATGGAAAGTTTGACTCCTTGTGGAGAGGGCCCTTCAAAATCAAACAACTCAATGGAGAGAATAGTTTCTATCTCTCGTATCTGGATGGAGCTGAACTCCCGCTTCCCTACAGCGGGCAACATCTCAAGATCTTCAGGAAGTAGAGCTTGCTCTCTTCTTTGTACAGTTTATTTTGGTTGTGTGTTTGCTTTCGTCGCGTGTTTGCTTTCGTTTGTTGTGTGTTTCCTTTGTTCTCCCTCCGGTCCCCCTTGTTTTTGACTCCGTACCCAATGGATAGGCACATGTCATCTGGGATTCTCTACCCCTGATTTTACTCAAGGATAGTCCCCAGGAGGAGCCAGCTGTTATCCTGTAAAATTGACAAGGGCAATTTTACCGATAACCATACCGAAAATTTTGTTTCGATCCCTCGTTAGGGATCCTCCGCATTCAGAATATTGTAAAATCCCTTCCCGGGAAATTCAGTTTTTGAACTTAGTCTTTTTGAGCCTTTTTTGGCTGGGCGCATGGTTTTTCCTTGCAACATCAATTTTTGATGCGCCCCCTTAAAAGCCTTTGGCGCATGGTTTTCCATGTTAGCACGCTTCTCGGTGCGCCAAAGGCGCATGTATTTTCCGTGTTACACCACGTTTTGGTGCGCCAATGGCGCACATAAATTCATGTCGACAACTCGTTTGATGCGCCAAAGTCGCACCCATTCTCCTGTTGTCAGTTACTTCCATGCGCCAAAGGGCGCATGCTTTCCTCTGTCGACAGTCGTTTTCACGCGCCTTTTCAAATGGTGGTTGGCGCATTTATGACAAATTTTGTTATATATACCTATGCGCGCCATGTCATTTTCATTGTTCTTTTTGTCAGCACGTGATTTTTCTGGATTTGTCAGCCCCTGCTCTGTCGCTTTCGTCGTGTTGTGGACCCGCTCAAGGAATTTTCGCTATATTTTAAGGTAAGAGGTTCTTCCCCTTCCCTGTTTTATGTTTTCTGTTCTTTGGGCTTGTTTTTGTCCGGTTTTGGTGTGTATGCCAACTTGCTGGCCAGTTTTCATCAAAGTTTGAATGTGTTTGAGCCTTTCCACCCGTGCTGTCCTGTATCTTTTCTTCTGTTGCTCTTGCTCTCCCTCCCTCTTTCCGGATCTGCTGGAAAAGGGGTCGTTTTGTAGCTAACTTGGTCTGTTTACAAGTTTTTTGGAAAAACCTTACTTGTCCAAGCAAATTTTGAAGTGGAAGAGAAAGAAAAAGAGAGGTTTGAGAGCTTATTTCACAAGGCGCACCGTGCGCGATTAAAATCAAGACAGTCGCGCCCCTCGGCGCACCTATCCGACTTGCAACATACTCAAAGATCCGCGCCATGGCGCACCCTGCCATCCTGATACAGCTGAAATTCATGCGCCCATAAGCGCACCCCTTTTGCATGCTCCAAGTGTAAATCCCGCGCTTCCTCCTATAAGCCTTGGCGCACCCTTTACCCATGTTGCATCCCATTTCCACGCGCCAAAGAGCGCACCCAGTTTCGATGCAACAAAAGCCTTTTTCGCGCAAGTATAAAGATTACATAGGCGCTGGCACACCCTCCGATGCAGTAACATGATGTTGTGTAAACCCTCCATGCGCCGCGCTATATTCCTTTGGCGCATCATTCGTCCATGTTACACAATCTTTCCATGCGCCACAAAGCGTATCGAACCAGACAATGTAGCACGCATTTGTGCGCCTGTTATAAAATGCAGCCTGTTACACACATCTTCCATGCGCCCTGCGCCCCGAGCCTTAAAAGTTCTAACTCTTTCTTCTGCTAGTATTCCCAATGGAAGATCAAATGACTAATTCAAGCTTCTTGGATTGGGTTTCTCTCCTACGTGCGAGATCATCGGATAAGCTTTGAAGAACACATGTCTACCTCAAGCAAGAGACCCGCCAAACCAAGAGGAAAAGCTAAGCTAACGAGAGGAAGAAATGAAGTATAAGTACGAAAAGGGTTAGAATGCCGAATCTCGGGCGGAATGCAATATGGATGTCGAGAGATTAAGGCCCAGCCACATTGACATGGGCCAGTGCAGGTGAGAACTCAGAAAGTAACAAGAAGCCCCTGGATGGATAAATTGATGGGTAGTGCTCTACATTTCGCCGGTGGGATTCCAGTCAGCGCTATTAATAATGAGTTCATAATGGTGGTT
Organism: Taxus wallichiana var. yunnanensis; assembly: GCA_018340775.1. Lineage (NCBI taxonomy): Eukaryota > Viridiplantae > Streptophyta > Pinopsida > Cupressales > Taxaceae > Taxus > Taxus wallichiana. Next base: position 194,904,587 of record CM031236.1, read on the forward strand.
GCCCAATCTTACAACAAGGACACCAGGTGTGTCGAAAATAGTAAGGGAGAAGTGGTCATTGACCTCACCACTCGCCATTTTGAAAAGATTCTTGGCATCCCTCATCACCGAAGCTTCGTGGCCGTTACCCAAGAAGAATGTGTCCAGACCTGGGAGGGCAATGAGGACCTATGCATGCAATTAATGAATGAAGTCTACCTCAAAAATAAGAAGGTAGTGACCCGGTGGCCCCAGACTATCCACCGAAGCGACTTCTCGAAGAACTCGGTGACACCATCACTTTCTGGCGAGTCTTCGGGCTTTGGACGCCCACTACTTCCATAAATGGATCTTTGCGGTACACAGAGCGATGAACAAAAATTTGCCCGATCGGCGCCTGGCTGAGGGGAAATAATAAGCGGCGCCATTTGAGTAGCATTCTGACGGTTTGCCACAACGGGAGTGTTTCATATGAACTCCTACGTAGTGTATGCTGCAGCGTCTGAAAGGGACTATCCAGGGCTGCACCGAAGTGGAACTTGGCCTCAGGCCAAGATATATGAATACTACCCAGAGCTAAAGCTGGAGAATAGCATCCAACACTTTTCAAAAATCAATGATGCTTTCTTCTACCAAATTATATGCATGCTGCGACCAAAGTTGACTCATGGCCGCACAATTAAGAATCTTTATTTTCTTTGTGGAAAAGTGGGGGCCTTGTTCACCCAATTTCCCACATTCACCTATCGAGGGCGGTTAACTTCTTGGCGAGCCCACTAGGTTGCAAGGTATCTTTGGACCAAAGCTGGTTCTATTGGAATTGTCAAGGCAGCTGGTCACATATCATGAGAAGTGTCAGAAGAGAAAGAAGGGTGGAACTCCTTTCCCCCTCACAGTAGGCCGATACACTTGTTCCAGCTATCACAAGGCGAAGGAGATGTTTGCTTAGAGCTAGAATTGCTCAATCTAAAGCATGATTTCCCAGTGAGGCCTACATTCGACCCGAGATTTGCTTGCGAGGGCTAAGCTTGATCTATCCATGTCCCTCAAAGTGAGGACATTTACATTGACGTCATCCATGAGGTGGCACTCAGGAGACAGGATCACTCCCGCTTAGCATTGGCAGAAATTATTCAGTATGGAGTAGCCATCGTCCCCAAAGGCTTCCAAACTTCGGAAGATGAAGTAGACAAGGTGTATAATAACACAGATGGGGACAATTGGCCCTTCCCGGCTATTGATAGAAGCAAGGCTCCTCAGACAATTGAGGAGAGGGTCAAAGAAACCATGCGGAGAACGGAGCTCTGGTGCCGTATGAATGGATTGATCTACCTCGGCGTAGATTTTATAACTTCTCCTTTGGGTAATGCGCCTCCAAGATCAAAGAAGCAGCTAAAAGGCAAGGGTGCAGTAGGTGAATCAAGCGCCAGTCAGGAGGAAGTCCCTGAAAGTCCTCTTCCCTCGGAGCCTGAACAAGTCATAACTTTGGAAGAGGAGTTCATGGAGGACGTTCCCGAAGGCCCATCCACTCAGGATGTCGGCGTTGCTACGACTACGGAGGTTCCTTCTGTCCCTTCTCCTTCTCTTCCTCTCCTTCCCCAGGTGTCAGCAACCACTCCTTTGGTTGTGTCCTCTCCCCCTTCTTCTACCCTTTCCCCTGCCTCTTCATCCATCTTCTCCTCTCTTGCTGATTTGTCTCCTTCCATTTCTTCTCTCCTTTAGGGCTCCCTTCCCTTCCTATGTCTTCTGCAGCCCCGGTTTCCCTTCCTCCCGTGGACACCTCCGCGGCTATTCTTTCAATGCCACCGCCGCGTGTCTCCACGTTCTTCCCCTCTTCTACTGTTGCTGTCTCCCCCTCTGTCTCTGGTCCTTCTTCAATAGGACCAGCTTGGATCTCTCAGCAGCTGAGCCAGCCAAAGAGGAAAGTCCCCATCGCTCCGATGGACTTTTCGGTTATTCCGGCTAAAGGAGCAAAGAAGCACAAGCCGGTTACACGCTTCTCAAAGAGCGCTGCAGGTGAGAGAGTCCTGGAAATAGCTTACCCCGATCCCACCAAAGAAAAAGAGGATCTGTCTCCAGCAGATTTCACAGTGACCCAAGTCACGATGGGGACGTCCTCTGAAAGTCTCCAGGGGGAAGCTCGTTCCGCGATTGATGCACTTTGTGAAAAGCTTCAAGAAGCCAAAGAAGAGAAAAGGCTGCTGAAAGAACAGAATAAATACCTGCTTCAGGCCTTACAGAAGATGGGAAGTGCACCTCCCACAACTGCCGCCGAGACTCCTGAGCTGCTCAGTCAGGACAAGATCAATGAATATTCAAAGATCGGTGAGCAGGGCATGGCTGTTTCTGCTTGGAGAAGTCAGATTCTCAAAGATAGCGAAAAGGTAATCGCCGAATATATCAGCTTATCCCTGAACATTGAAAAGGCGAATAAGGAGCTTCAAGCATTAGCGGTCCCGATATCAGAAGAGTTAGAAAACGCTAGACTCCAACACGAGGCCTTCCAACAGATGTTCGACTGTTCAGTCGAAGATTTGGTCAAGTTCGGAGTATTCGGTCACCCAAGGACCCTCAACAAGACTATGTCCACTCTGGACTATCGGATAGATCAGCTTGAGTTTGTGTTAGAAAAAATAGATAAGGTGAAGGAAGAGGCCCTGGATGCGATGTATCAAATGGAGAAAATTGTTTTATCCATGAATCCAAGGTTGCTCACTCCTTCCCTCACCTTAAGAACGGCTGATGATACTATCCGGATTTTCAAGGAGTTAGCTTCTCAAGGAACAGGGCCAGAAGTCACGTTTGATACCGAATCCATCAATAACCTGCTGGCTTGCAGGGACTTCATCGGTTTCCTGATTGAGGCGGAGAAAGATTATTCCAAACTTCCCGAAAAGCTTGTAGAAGAGCGGGAAACTTGCGAAGTAATCGGTGATCGGCACAAGGATCCATCACAGGATCAGTTCGGGTCAATGATCAGCAAGTTCTTGGAATACCGCGCTCAGTTCCACATCTCATCTCCTGAGCAGCATCAGAAGCAGGCGACCCCTTTTCGGCCGCAGGACGATGATGATGACTAGCTTCTTCTTTTTCCTCTTCTTCTTCTTCCTCTCGCTATTCTCCGACTTTCTTTTCGCCATATCTCAAGTATGTTGGTGCCAACGATGACATCATCCATGTTGCATCATGGGATGATGTCATCCACTCAAAAATGTAAAAGTCAACATGACTTTAGATATTTTGTAAATATCTTGTAGATAAGTGGTTGGCTCCATTTTGCCTTCTCTCTCTCATCTTCTATAAATACAAGAATACTTGTTGTATTCGGGGTGAACATTTTTCAGATAGAAATAGAAGTGAGGAGAGAAAGACTTTGAGCTTTCTTGTAACAGAAAAGAACAGTAATACAATTATTCAGACTTTGTGCTCAATAGCTGTGTTATGCATTAGATCTTTCTTACGTTAGATCTGTATGTGTTTAATCTGTTGGATTCATATCTACTTTTCCGTCATTTGTTTATCAGTATTGCTTTGTTTATTTATGCAAGTAGGTTTGGCTCTGTTTACTACCAAACTAAAAGCATAGATCTTCTGACCCTTCCGCTTTGGAACTCATTTCTTTTCTTCCTTCGGATCTGTTCTTTCTCTTCTCCTTTTATTCCTTTCTCTTCGCAACCCAGAACACTCTACTGGGATGAGATCCCAACCCCCGAAGGCAGAATCTGTGAGACTTGCATAGGTTCCTGCTAGTAGAAGTAGCAATGCGGGTTTCGCGTCAAAGAGGGGCTAAGCCCCGCAACATAAAATAGACAAATGTTTCGTACAACAATGCATCGCGTTAAAGGTCATAAAATACAAATCAAGACCTCATTCAAGACCTCATTAATGATATGGGAGATAGAGGTGGATAACCCGGCCACATGCAAACACCTAATGATAAAATGGGGATTTATAAAGAACCATTCCCCAAGCATGATAAGTCGAAAGGCAAAACCGGATCGGGGAGAGTCATCCCAAACCTATAAAGCCACGAATTACTTGTATACCAAGATAGATAACAATCATTACGATTCACTTATCGGATGTATTCTCTCCCCTGCTGACCGTGTCAACACTATCCATATTAAGGAAAGGACTACGCTGCGAGTAAAGCAAGGCGCGCCCACCTCGTAATTCTGGACCCCTCTCCGTCGACCAAGCATACTTTGGTAAGTATAACCTTTTAGAACAACTTTATAAGGCGACGCTGCTAAGATTTCGATCTTAGACCTTCTCAAGATTTCCAATGTGCATAATTACATCCTGTATCAAACTCTTCGAGGGGTTGGGGTGCCTTTAGAAGTCGATCTGCACACCTTCAATCTGCGGTGGCAATCATTGCCCCAAATGAGCATCTTACTTTCAACCATAGGAAATCCACGCCACGAATCCTACACATAATCTTCCCTTGTACATCGAGGTAGTTGTCACTCACAGAAAATCAAACGAGTGCTTGTGGACAATGGTTGGGATTGAACATTTTCACGCTTAAGTTGGTCAAACAATTGGGACATACGGAGGAAGATTTTGAGTCCCATATTATTACTATCTTTGCATATGAAAATGCAAAAGAGAGTCAAGCAGCACCATTACGCTACCCATGGAGGTGGGCCCCACTTATCATCGAGACAAATTTTCACGTCCTAGACTTGGGCGCCATATAATATGCTTCTAGGCCAACCATGGATTCATGCCATGCAGGCCGTGCCATCAACGTTTCATCAATGCATCAAGTTGAAGCATGAGGGACATACGATCACAATACCAGGAGATTCAAATCCCTTTGCTCATTGTAGAGCTCTCAATAGCTTTACACGAAAGGGTACATATGTATGTCCCTCCGTAGATATAGTTGTTCCTCTTCAGTCTGAGGCTATGGAATCCTGTGTGGATTCAGATTCACTTAGTTCTTGCGCTCATGGGGCGTCTACTTCAACCTCTCCATTTGATTCATGGGAGATGAAAATCCTGGAATATGGTGCTGGGGAGTATAATGTACAACAAGCGCTCCTGGTGTCAGATCTCTCTTTGTCACCCAAGACTAGAGGTCGACCCAACTACCGCTTTAAGAGACCTAGAGAAGAACACACTATTGGGTCATTCCTGCTGGAGGCTTGTTAGCTGAGGAGAAATTTCTTGATCCACCTACTACTTGGGTCCCTGAGGACACTCAGCCATCCTGTTACCAAACTCTGGAATATGAAAAATCTAGCAAAATGATGTACTCCATGGGCTACAAAGGCCTAGGATGTGGGAGGAATGAACAAGGACAAAGAGAACCAGTCCCTCTTCCACATTTCAAAACAGAAAGATATGGCATTGGGATTTGCCCTTATGGAGCACACCCCAATGGTGAAGATGCGACTTGTTCTCCGAGCATGAGGATAGCTCGAGTACCTGCAGCAGCGATACGGATTCCCATTGTAGCCTATATGAGGATCTCGGCCTCCACGAACTTTTCATGAACAATGTTGTCGACCATAACCCTCACCGAACCCACCCTTGACCTTGTGTACCCTTCCCTTGTTAAATGGGACCAACAACGTCACATGCCACTAGATTTATTTGAGAATGATGAGGCTATTGCAGAGTTCATGGGCATAAGGGATACAATTCCCATTGGAGATCACAAGAAGGGTTTCTTTATCAACTTAGACACACTGCACCTACTTGGAGGAGGCTAAACTTCGTGGTCAAAGCAAAATTTAAAGAAAAGCGAGGAAAAAGTTCTAAAGAAAAGTCTCGGCAAAGTTTGAAGTCCAAGTCACATAGTAAAAACCTCTTTGAGGCTGGCTGATAAAAAAATAAGAAAACCAAAGGACAAACAAAGTGACCATGCCAAGGATGAAAATCTCGTGGAGACATCCTTGGATGAAGATCTCAGCCTTCCTCCTGACCCTACAAGTATGGAGGATTTATCAAAAAATTTAGTCGAAGAAACCATTGATGTCAACATTGGTACTGAAGAAGATCCCAAGATAGTAAAATTGGGGGCATCACTCTCAACTAGAGAACAAAAGATGTTCACTATGTTGTTGCGAGATTTCATTGATGTGTTTGCATGGTCTTACAAAGACATGCCCGGCCTAGATCCGACTTTGGTCATGCACAACCTGGTCGTGCATGCAGACGCCAAGCCTATCAAACAGAAACTCCGAAAGATGCATCCAAGAGTGGCCTTGTTGGTCAAGGAAGAGTTGGAAAGGTTAACTTACTGATGAGGATTCATCTAACCAATTGACTATTCTGAATGGATATCGAACATTGTTCCTGTCCAGAAGAAACCTGTCGGTATCCGAATCTATACGGATTTTAGAGACATCAATAAGGCTTTCCCTAAAGATGACTTTCTGTTACCCAACATTGATATGATTGTTGACTCAACAACAGGATATGAAATGCTATCGCTCATGGATGGATTTTCAGGTTATAATCAGATTAAAATCACTGAGGAGGACCAACACAAAATAGCTTTCACAACTCCTTGGGGCACCTTCTACTATCAGGTGATGCCATTTGGCCTTAAGAATGTGGGAGCAACTTATCAGCGGGCCATGACAGTAATCTTTCACGATATGATTCATGACATCATGGAAGACTACGTGGATGACATCCTGGGAAAGTCCAAAACAAGAGAAGATCATCCTATCATTTTGCGGTGTATCTTTGAGCGCTGCGGGAATACAAAGTCAGATTGAATCCCAAGAAGTGTGTCTTTGGGGTGCTATCAGGGAAATTATTGGGCTTCATTGTGTCAAGACGAGGTATTGAGGTAGACCCTGCTAAAGTGTCGCCATCACGAAATGCCTTCACTGAGAATATCAAGCAATCTGCGTAGCTTGCGAGGAAAATTCAAGCCATTCGCCACTTTATCTCCCGGCTTGCGAGATAAATGTCACTCATTCACTCATTTTATTAAGAAGGACGTCGCTTTCATCGGGGACCGAGCAATAGCAAGCCTTTGCTTTGCTTAAACAAGACTGGCTAATCCACTGTACTCATGCCTCCCACTGGGAGAACCACTTTTGCTCTATATTTTTCTACGCAATATCTTTGTTGGTGCACTACTCGCCCAATACGACCTTAGCCATAAAGAGAAAGTAGTGTACTATCCGAGTCACACCCTCATCACCTATTAACTTAATTATCCCGAGATTGAAAAGGCTTGCTTTTGTTGTTTTTACCTTTCAGAAACTTCGCCATTACCTGCTAAATACTAAGACCAAGCTCATATCCAAGGTCAACCCACTCAAGTATTTGTTGTCCAAACCCACCCTCACAGGTAGAATGGCTAATTGGATCATTCTACTTAGTGAGTTTGATATAGAATTTTTCCATCAAAAATCAGTTAAAGGACAAGTACTTGCCGACCAGCTAGCGGAAGCACCTTTGCAAAGCAGAGAACCTTTGAGTTTGGATCTGCCAGATGCATCTTTTCTCTACATTGAAGAATCTGTCGTATGACAGAGACATTTTGATGGATCTTTTACGTTTCATGGTTTAGGTGCAGGAGTGGTCCTTATTACTCCTTCGGGTGATCCTATACCGTAAGCTTTCCACCTGGCCTTCCCTTGCACGAACAACATTGCAAAAATGAAGCACTCATTACAGTGATGAAGCTAGCCATCAAGTGGAATATTCAACATGTTAAGGTTGTAGGTGATTCATAGCTAATCATCAAACAAGTTAATGATGAGTATAAAGTTAAGGATGACAAGCTCATACCTTACAAGAAGTTGGTGGAAACTCTAAAGGAGTATTTTGTGCGCATTACCTTTGAGCAGATCCCAAGAGCGCAGAACAGATCGGCAGATGCCATGGCAACGATGGGATCTATGCTTTGTATTCTACTAGGGAACAATGATATGCCATTTTTCATAGAAAATCTACACCATCCCGTGTATGATGTGTCGGAATCTTGCCTGGCTTATGAGGTTGTTGGTCCCTATTCCCCGTGGTACGAACCCATTTTCACCTATCTTAAGGACAGAACTTTCCCTCCCAATATCTCCCATTCTAAAAGCAAATCTGATTCACGAGATAGCCCGTTACACCCTTTTATGAGGTACACTTTATCGCCATGGCTACAACAGAATCTGTTATGTTATCTGGATGTGATAGAGTCAATCCGAGGAAATTAAAGAAGTACACGAAGGAGTATGCGGAGCACATAAAAACGGAATGGTCTTGGCTAAGAAACTATTAAGAGTAGGTTACTATTGGCCCACCATGGAAACGGATTGTTGTAATTATGTTAGAAAATGTGTGCTTTTCCAAAAGTATGGAAATTTCATCCAAGCTCCATCACAACCATTACTGACCAATCACTACCCCATGGCCATTCTCCAAGTGGGGACTTGATCTAATAGGGAAGCTTACTCCTACCTCATCGATGGTCATACACATATCATCACAGCTACAGAATACTTTACAAAATTGTTGGAGGTTGTCCCTTTAACCTATGTCACAGAGCACATATTTCTAAATTCATCATGAATCACATTATTTTCCAATGTGGTATCCTACTGCAGCCATTGTCACAGATAATGGGAAGTCATTTAAGAGCAAAACTATGAAAGGTGTTTACCAACGGTTCCAAATTAGATTGAAATGGTCCACGCCATATTACCCTTAGGGTAATGGACAAGCTGAGGCAACAAACAAGACTTTGGTAAGGATAATGGAGAAGATGGTTAGCAAAACCAGTCGAAATTGGCACCTACAAATCCACCCAGCCCTCTGGGCCTACCGAACATAAATTCACACTCCTACGGGTGCGACACCATATTCCCTAGTGTTCGGAACAAAATCTATCATCCCTTTAGAGATCGAACTCCCATCCCTGCGAATTTCTCTTCGGGACTATTTAGATAAGGATGAAGATTATCGAGTGGCAAGATTGGCTAAGTTAGAGCTCTTGGATGAGAGGCGCATTCGCGCTCTTAATCACCTGAAGGTATATCAACACAGAATCTCCCAACTACAACAAGAGAATCATCCCTCACCAGTTTGAGGTGGGTGATTTAGTTATGAAGGAGAACCAATTCAACACCAAAGCAGAGCGAGAAAAGAAAGGGAAGTTTGAACCACACTGGTTAGGACCCTATGTCATAGTTGCCAAGTACGGCATCGGGGCATACAAACTGGCTCACCCCAATGGTGATGAGCTCCGAGAGCCAATGAACGCCATGCATCTTAAGAAGTTCTATTCTTGAACATGGCACAAAATTTTAAAAAATACAAAAACATAAAAAAATTCAGAAAAAGAAAAAGAGAAAACAGGTCATCCACTAGTGAAAACCACGTAATTGTGGCACTTTGGACAAGTCCTTGGGTGAAAACCGGTTTCCGGCGCCTCGGGAGAATTCATTGTTCACAAGCATTCTGTATTAGAAGGATAGTTGTCTTTGGCCTAGACCTGGTTCTGCCTTTGAGTTTCCTTGTGCAGACCATCTTGTCTAGCCTTGATCCGAATTTTCCTTCTTCTATTCGTCTGTAAGGGACGTGGTCTTTCATTATTTCCCATCTTATGTTGGGGGCAACTCAACGACTTCACCTTCTTATTCATAAGTGTGTGGCTTCTACCCTTGTATATTCCCCACCTAACGCTGGGGGCATCCACGCTTTCTTGGTTACCTACACATAGCTTTGGAAACCGTCAGAAAACATAAAAACAATAGAAAATTGTTTCGAGAAAACACAAAAACAATAGAAAATTGTTTCGAGAAAACACAAAAACAATAGAAAATTGTTTTGATAAAACACAAAAACAATAGACAATTGTTTCACAAAAACCTAAACAATAGAAAATTAGTGCATGAAAACATATCTTACAAAAACATTTACTTGCATTGCCTTGTTTCCTTGCTTTGCTTGTTGCTTGTATAGTGTTTTGTGGGCTTACTTTTGAGTTGTTTGTTGCTTGGGTGTACTTTGTCATAGTTTATCTTTTCTTGCTTAGAATAGATTCATTTTTCTTGTGCATGTTGTAGTGGGTTTCGACATGCTAGTGTGTTAATTCATTATTTCTTTCTTAATGCATTTGGTTGTGTTTTGTTACTTGTTAATAAGGCATGGTGATTCATGGTGTATTGCATTAATTCCTAGTGTTCTTTGTAGCATTTGGCTGTGTTTCTTGCATGTGCTCTTTTTTTATCATTCACATCACACTATCATCACATCTAGCATCATCTATACATCATATATAAACAAAAATGCTAAGTTTTACATCATGCATGTATGCTAAGCTAATCATCACATATCCTATCATAAATGGGGGCAAGAGGGGTTGCGCATAATCAAAAATCTATCCCCCACACCAATATCATCATATCATCCCGTCCATATACATCAAAATAACACTTGAAAACAACATTTGATATTGTCTACAGATCTATCATCTACAATCTACAGCACGCCTCAAATGATCACGTGTGATCACCATCTCTCTAGAGTGTCAGAGCCTCATGGTAAGTTTTCTAAACTGAGCAGTTAAAATGAACTGGTGCGATGTTTTTACCCCCCAGGGGGCCCCTAGGGGGTATATTAACCTGTTTTTCACTCGATCGGACAGCCGGGACACCCGTTTAGCTCACCGTTTTCTCCTCTGTTCGCTGTGGAATAATTATTTTTAATTAAATAATTATTTTTCTCTTATTTTTCACCGTATTGGGGCATTTTTTGTCCAATACCCCTTTCTTCTCCCCGGAAAATTTTATTTCTCCCTGGAAATTTTTATTCTTCTTCACACCCTCGTAAATAATTATTTTTCAAATAATTATTTTTCTTAATTTTTCCACTAAACAAGGACATTATTTGTCATTTGTTTCTCTTTTCTTCCACCTAGGGCACTTTCTGTTGCCCCTAGGCCCTTATTTTTCTTCTTCTCCTTTCTTCTATTGTTTATCACGGTTCAGAAAGCCAAAACAATACAAACATTTACTATATCAAAAAAATCCAAAAACAAGGAAATTTTTTCAAAAATAATCCTAAAAAGTAAAACACCCTACAAAATGGTAACTTGCTTCTTACGGCTGAAACTTGTGTCTTGCGCATGGTATTTTCTCCATATCCTGTTGGTTTGTCTCACATCTTCCCCTGATTAATACGACTCGTGGATCACCAGATTCACAACCATTCACAAAAGCTAGTTGCTTGCTTCATCTGTACTCTGGGGCACTTTTGGTTGCCTGGTGCTATTCGTTGCGTCTGAAATGCTTTTCATGGACCCGTGTCCATTTTCATTTCCCCTTGCATGTATCCTTGCTTGGGGCATCATTTTTAACCCTTGTCGTCAATCATGAACTTGTGGATCTCTCTAGCACTGATAACAAAACATTTGTACAACTGTCTTGACCGTTGTTGGGTTGGATATGTGCGTTCGTACTTGTTTTCCCTATTAGATGAGCTTGTTTCCTTCTCGTATTACATTGCATTTTTGTATGTTGCGTGGAGTTGGTACTTTCAACAATGGACAATTGTTCACAGTATGGCTTTTCATGTCATTCTACCTTTGTCGTATGCTTTTTTTTTTTAATAAGGGCCAATGATGTAGTTCATATGGCAATATGATGACATCAAATTTGTTCCACATAAACAACGGCTAGAGGCTAAGCTCTTCTCTCCCCTCTTCCTTATTTCTTCTACACCACTTCCCTTTTCACCCCTGATTTTCTCTCTCACCGGGGCATCTTGCCTCCTCCCATCCTTCTACCTATATCTCACCTTTTTCGATTGTCGATCGACTTCTTTCATCACCCCATCGACACTCGAGGGGGCATTTCTCCCTCCTACTAATTTTTCTCCTATCCCTTCAAAAAATTTATTCCATCTACTATCTTTGAAGTGGCATCACTTACGCCACCCCAAAGAGGGGCAAATGTAGACACCTATAATTACGCCCAAGCAATTTAAATACTTAAATTGCGCTAATTATCTCCTTTTCTGCAAATAGACGACATATCATCAAAAGCACTCATATTCCCTCTAATTGTTGTCAATTAATTACAATACGCTAATTGATTAAGTCGCCTACCCAGCTAACAGCCTAATTAACGACCTTCCATTAATTATCACTTCCTCTATCTTGATTAATTAATTATTATTAATTAATTAGTCTTCCCCTTCATTTAAACTAGTAAATCGATATTAAATTGATTTAATCCCTTTCTAATAGCCTAAATCGCACTAATATTCTTCTAAATGGCTTCTATAAGCTTACACCTACCTATTAATTAATCACCTTTGATTAATTAAAATACCCCCCAACTCCCATGACTTGCTAAACATGTATTAAACCCTTCTAAAGTAAGGTTACCTTTAATAAAGCAACCTTATCCATTCCTAATCATGTTTTACCTTTATCCCACATTCATGAGAATGTGTTGAATCCTTTATCCTTTAGGCTATATAAAGAGCCCTCCACCTACCTTTTTACTTACACCTAAACTCCTTAGAGAGCAAATGCAGAGCATATAACAAAGAGACTAAGAGCTTACACCTTGTTTTCTTGAGAGTTCATCATCTTGAAGAGCTAAGCCTCTTTCTTAAAGTGCTTGGGTCATATGGGAGGTGTCAAAAGGGTCTTGTAGCCCAACTTTGATTAGCCCCTATTCCTAGGTTCTTGGAACGTTAAGGACAATTTTTTTATAGCCATGGAACCTACCTAGGTTCCTTCATTTATATGTTGTTAGAGAATAGAGGATATTTAGGTGCTTAACATAGTTAATTTCATAGTTTTGTATTGATAAATGTTAGCATCTAATCCTTGATTAATTATTATCATGATGGTGTTTATAATGTTGTTTAATTCTTGCTAATTAAGACTATTTAGGTGTTAGTATTTGTTTACATTAGCATTAGTTTAAAACAACACTGCACACACCATTCATATTATTTTCTCTCTCCTACATCATGTAGGACAAAGTGTTTGTTATAAATTATTTGAATTTATTATACGCATGACTTCGTCATGCATGGATTGTTATTTATCTTATTCAAATTATTGTATTTATTTGAAATACAAAAGTTCTACTTCACAAGATTGTATAAAAAAACATTTTTCCTTATGTATTATTCTTTATTAATGTTGAATATTTTTCGAAAGATCATGGAAGTATCTCATATTGTTATTAAATATAAGCCATGTTGTTTTGATATCTTATTTGTAAAATAAAAAAGTGCTAAAGAGTTGATTTACAAAATTGTATGAACATCAATGATTAATGTTGTTTTACAATATCATATATGTTATGATATCATTATGAATGACTAATTATGATAAAATAGTCATATGATAATGAAATTAGCAAGATGAAACAATGAAATATATTATTGTACTTACAGAATGAAAGTAAGTTAATATGATATATATTTTTCATTAGTTCACCATGTATGAACATATATGATATGTATCACTTTATAAGTTATAAACAAAGAGGGACATTCTTTTCTTTTAATAGTGGTAAACATACATGTTTTTGATCATGTATATTCGTTATGAAAAACATATATTTTTCTATTGAACCTTAGTGGAAAATTAATTATGACAATAGAAAACAAACTACGAAAGGAACATGGTAATAATTATAAGATATAGTACGAGAAGAACATAATTAAATTACGTGTACTAGTATGATTAAGTGACGATGAATGATCATAAGTATTGTTTACCATAAAGTTATGTATCGACTTATCTTTATTCTTAACTATGTTAATTCAATCATCTTGGGATGACATAAATTCCTTACGTTAATACGATATGAGGTACTTATATTAGACGGTGACTCGATGAGTTATTGTACTCTTCTATCAAGAATGGATGACTTATGAGATTCATAATAACTTATCTCTAGGACGAAAGCATAATGAAATAAAAATGAAGTGTAGATATCATGAAACGACATTCATGTCATATGAATATTGTTTTTGCTATCTCAAGATGGCTACGAGGAGGATAACGAACACGTAATGATGTAAGTCATAATGTGAGTGTTGCCTTTCTCGTAGGGTTCTTAAGATGGGACTGACATGATCTATTTGATCTGAATATTGATTCATGATACCTGCAACTTCAAAACTAGAATTTAAATCTTAAACAATGAAATGTGATCTAGATAACTATGATGAGATGGTTGTGTGGTGACGGAGACAAGTTTCGATGTTTAGTGTGCAAACATGGAACTAAGCTTGCAAATCAAAGCTTGAATCTTTGGCCAAATTAGTGTAACAAGTTGATCACATTGTCTATTTACCACATTTCTAACTTGATGTGTCAGATGTTGGATGGAATTTAGTTTGCTGATTTTCATATTGACACTTAGGAATTGTACTTAGTTCTCAAGACTTGTATTAAAAGGTTAACCAACAGTATACAAGTTATACTCACTTGGTTAGAGTGAAGTTCGGGAGGGTCCTAGGTAGATCTAATTGGCAGACTTACATCCACACATCGTTATCAATGTTATCAAATGGATTGTAAACAATTAATTACATTATATTTTATTTGTTTCGTCTTAAAAATCATTAAAGGCATTATATGTGATAAAAGCGTTGTTTATCAAAATTCCCTTAATTTGATTAAGTATAACATGGGTGTTACATGTTGGTATCGAGATCCGAAGGTTTACAACTCTTGGACTTAATGGGTCCTTACATTAAAAATAATTTTATTCTTGTCTAACAAAACACAATGGTTAGAACAAGAGGAAATAATACAAACAACATGGCTAAAGCAACAACCCAAAAACACGATGAGATACTAGTCCTACAAGATACTCATAACAAAATAGTTGTTCTTGAACAATAGGTAATGGTTGAGAATAGTGATAGTGGTAGTGGTAGTGGTAGTGGTAGTGGTAGTGGTAGTGATAGTGATAGTGATAGTGATAGTGATAGTGATATACTAAAACATTCTCATCATAATGTTGGAAACATAAATGATGGGAATATCAATGCAAGAGATCCCAATGTTGTAAGTTGTAAAGTAGAAGATCCCAATGCTAGAAATTCTAATGTCGAAAATCAGCTAGGAAATAGAAGATCCCACTTGTGCGTTGAGCTATCAAAAGACATTAACCAAATCATCCCACCCAATTTTCACATAACAACCTTAGGAGATGGAGTTGAGAAATGGTTGAGTGAAATGGAGAAGTATTTTGAGACAAGAGACTTCTCAAAGGAAACCAAAGTTGTTTGGGGTGCCTTTTAGCTCTCCAATGAGGCATCCTCTTAGTGGGATAACCGGAAGGAAAATTTGGGAAATATCCCTACTAATATCACTTGGGAGCAGTTTTAACTATATTTCCATGACATCGGTTACCACATTTATATTATGACCAAAAATCTACGAGTTCCAAACTGTAACTCATGGTAAATTGACTGTAACTAAATATTGGGAAAATTTCACCAAGATGTTGAAGTATGTTTTGTAGTATCAAAAAGATGAGAAATTTAGGATACATAAGTTTATAATTGGACTTAATCTAATCATTGGGGGTGAAGTTAATGTACACAGTCCTTATAAAATGGAATATGTTTTGAGAAATCCATTAGGCAAGAACATAAGCTCCAAACCATATTTACTAATATGGAGGAAAATCGAAAGATGAGATACTGACTCACCTTCGCCATTGTCACCTAGAAAGACTTGATGGTAAAAGGTTGACAATAAGGCTTGAAATGGTGAAAATGAAAAAGCAACAAAACCTGCTATAAAACGCAAATAGAAATGGAAAAAATAATGTTACCGGTAATGAAAATAATTTTGATAACAAAAGACATTTTGATGGGTGTTTCAAGTGTGGTGGTGACCACTATACCAATAATTGTCCCTTGAGGAACAAGGAAAACAATCCATAGAAAATAATACATACCTATGACGGAAAATTGCCAAGCTAAAAACAAGAAACACTGTTAAAGTGCTAGGTTCGGGACTGCGAATAGTCATGGTGGAACCAATTAGAGTGCTAGAAAATTGAAGGTTGGATCTCGAAATAGATATATTTTGTAGTGCGAGGTCAAGGGACCGATATTCTAAAGATAGTGCTGACACAGGGAAAATATGGATGACATGAAAATAGTTTTTCCTTATTTGTTTGAATGATAAAAACTTCTATTTTGATTATATGATACTGATATACTCATTATTATTTGATAACTTGGTTGATTCGTAATGGTATTTTTTCCATATTACTAATTGTTTTACAATTACTTTTGTTATAAGGTTGTTACAACCATGAGTTATGAGTAATAAATGATTGAAAAATCTAAAAAAAAATTCAAGTTATGTGAAAATATGAGTTGATATTCCGTAAAATGTGTAATGGTTGAACTATTTTGATTTGTATTTTGCTATTATGTGTTATAGTGATGAGTTAAAATCATCAAGATGATGATTCTATAAGGGGGAAGTATGTCACACCCGTATTTACATTTGTTTCAATGGATGTACATTATAGTTCTTAGTTATAATCAATGATATTATATGTAATTAATGATTTCAGATCGTACAATTACTTTGCAATGTTAAGTGATGCTTTGAATCGATCGTAGACCACCTTGAGGAGTAATTATTATGAAGGCCGAGGGCATTTATGCTCTTGTCGACATCGGGTATACCATCCTATATAGTTTCCCTTGACCGGTATCTCTAACCTCTTGATGGATATGGTTGCATACTAAGCCATAAGGTAATAATAATGCGATGTTAATGTCTTTAAATCCTAATCCTCCTTGGCATTGTAACTTGGTCATCGACAAACAACTAGGTAAATGGTTAACTATTTGTTTTCATTTTTGGAAATTTGAAATTGTTTACAATAGGCCTTAAGTCATAACTCCATGGTATTATTAATAAGTGAAAAATTTGTGATGGCCATAGACCATATAGACTAGGAAGAGTTAATGATTATAGTCTATGGTCTTGGACCATGCAAACTTGGCAAAGTTTATGTTTGTAAGATATGGGTCTAAGACCTCGAAGCATATATTGTTTTGTTTTATTTATGATCTTAGACCATAGCTTATGGTGACAAAGGTTATTGTTTATTTTGTTTAACTAGAAGCTCATCGACCTTACCTTTGGCATTAATATATATATATATACAATAAAGGCTTATTGGGGTCATCAGCCACCATGTAAAAGGTGATAAACATAAGTTTTTTAAATTAAATTGGTCACTGACCAATCAGCAGTAAAGAGGAATTAAACAAGGGTTTAGTCTTTGTCTTGGACCGCTCGACGCCATGCGAGTTGGAGGGAAAAATTAATGGTAACTCATACACGCCACTACATGGCAGTGTAACTCTATAATGCATTTATTTTCTATAGACTATTCCAGATTTCTTGGGAATGGTAAGCTTCACCGTGAAGCTATCACATGTAAGATAGTTTTTCTATTATTTATTATACCATTTTTGAGCTCTCTCCCTCTCTCAAGCTGTGCATGAGGTTTTAGATGCAAAGTTATGTAGGATATTTTAATAGATTTTCAATAAATTAGAAGTCTATTGATTCTAGGTTCAATGGCATGTAAAAGGAAGTTGTGTGGGAATCTCTGGCTAGTTTTCATTGGTTTATTTTGTCTTGTGAAGCTACATGTTGTAATAAGATTCCAACAAAACATCTATCCGGTTATAGGCATGGTTATCTAACACTTATCCTGTTGTTTTACTTTGAGATAATGAAATATTATTGGGTTTTCTTTTTGGGATTTGAATATGGAAAAGATGCGTGGGTAATATCCATAAAATTGATTGAAAACTATGCGAGAATCACATATAAGAAAATGGCTATTAGGAATACATTTTACTTTTGTTGTTTCCTAAACTAGATATGCATTTGAATGTCATTAGTGCATTGTTTAGATTACGTATTTGCATATAAGAAATAATATTAATGACTTGTTAGTCATAGGCCCTATTGGTTCAATAGGAAGTGGTTTTTGTTAAGTGTGGGATATTATATTTGTCTATGAAAAATGGTTTTATTGTGTTAAGATGTTTGGGGTTGATTCTTTTGCATATAGTCACCTAGGTCAACACCCTTTACACTCTGAGTTCAATTTGTTTGTAGAGTACCTATTAATGTCTATTCGATTTGGGTTTAAATATATAATGGGAACCCATATTTAGTAACAAGTGATTGTGACTAATCTTTATTTGTTCTTTAAAAACAAATTTATTTAGATAGATTTCACTAGAATCTCAAGGAATATTTGGGTTGTGCATAGAGCCTTTACATATTTATATACTTACCTAGTTCTCTTCACATAAGCTGGGAAAACGTATTGTATTCTTGTTGTTGACTTCGTATGATTTTTTTAATTCCCTTTAAGGGATAAGTAGAGTGACCTCAACTCATTCCATCTCATCTAATAGTCCATGTTGTTATTTATTCACGGGCCAAGCCATATAGTTTCATAGTTGAAAAGAATTTATTTTTGTGTTATAAGTAATGAGCGTGATTTACGTATGAGATTATTCATTCTTAATATTGTAGTTTTAAGTCCCATATTATAGAACTTAATTGTTCTTGATGAAAAAGGATAGGTCTCTCTATTGTGAATATGCATGTAATGAGGAGTTTGATTGTTAGATTAGAAAGATTTAACTTGCCTCTTATTGTGAAATAAAAAAATAATATAATTTTTCTTGTGTATTAGTGACCTTGTAATGGACTATCGCTGAATTGTTTGATAGTATAAATAGTGTTTGTTTAGAAAACATGAGGCTGATTGTTTTGATTGATCTAGTATTATGAATGAATTCTATATTGTTGATTCAGATAAAACCTAGCAATTGACTATGTCCATATGTTTTAAGTTTTAAAATTAGTTTTATTTATGGAATGATGTTGATTAATATTAATTATTGTAGAGCATTGCCTTACTAGATTGATATTTTATTAAGGCTATTATCATGAATTCACTTTATTTCATAGTTGTTTGGAAACAAAGATTACATTATGATTTTGTTTGATCATTGATACGTTTATTGATTAAATGAATTGTGAAGATAAAAAATATAGATAACCATATTATATTATTTATTTCAAATTAATGCAACATGATTACGAGTGGATAATTCATGTCATTTCATTAAAATGATTATGCAAACTATTTTCTCTCTCATACATCATGGAAGACGGAGTATTCCTTATGAAGTGCTTGAATTGATTATTATGCATGACTTCGTCATGTATGGATTATTATTTATCCGATTCACGTTATTGTATTTATTTGAAATAAGAAATTTGTACTTCTCAATATTGTATAAAAAGGTATTTTGCCTTATGTATTATTCTTTATTAATGTTGAATACTACTTGGAAGAACATGGAAGTATCTTTTATTGTTATTAAATATAATCCATGTTGTTTTGATATCTTATTTGTAAGATACAAAAGTGTTTTTTTATTATTGGTAAATAGTTTTTTGAAAGGGACTATACCCTTGTAAACAAAGAGGGCCTAGAAGCCAGAATAGGAATGAAAAGCATCACAAAAAGGATCAAGATCCAGATAAGTCATAAGAACCCAAGGTAACCAAAGAGAAGTTACCACAAAACAACTAACCAGTTTGAACACTGTAGAAAAGTAGCCAAAACACAAAAAAAAACAACAAAAACATGAAGGAAGACAACAACAACAGCGCAGCTCCACATTTACTTCTTGGCGGCTTTGGCGATTCTGGATTTAATAGTTTGCCAAGAGGTGAACATAGCCAAAGTCGTCATGTGAGTAGGGTCAGAAGTATCCAGCTATTGAATGGTCTGTTTGCTTTCTTTTTCGTGACACAAAGAGTTGCTGGGATTTCACTGAGAGCAGAGACGTTGCAGACATGCTGCTCAATAAATTCCTCGATTGCACTAAAAATAGCCATATTATGGTCATGGCGAGTCTTGGCTTTCCCTAGACGGTTGTCCAAGGAGTTCAGTTTTTTGTAGATATCCTCAATTTGTTTATTGTCAAGATCAACCTCCTCCTCCTTCCTCTTACCTTTTTGCTTAGCCAAGTTTTTAACTTCATCTTTCAACAACAACATGTCTTTTTCTAAGGCTGCAGTATTTTTGTGTAGCTCTTGGTGTGTGCCTCCTGTGAACCAGTACTGCTAATATGAAGAAGGTTTTGTGCAACCTCCAAGTCCTGAGGAGTGTTCCTCGAAACATGGGTAAGATACAAAAGTGTTAAAGAGTTTATTTTTAGCATTGAATGAACGTCAATTATTAAGGTTGTTTTATGACATTGTATATGTTATTATGATATCATTATAAATGATCAATAATGATAAAATAGTCATTATTTGATGATGAAATCAACAAGAGGAAACAATGTAATATATTATTGTACTTAAAAAATAAAAATATTTTAATATTATATAAGTTTTCATTAGTTCACCATGTATGAACAAATATGATATGTATCAATTTATAAGTTATAAACAAATAGGAACATATCTTGTCTTTTGATGGTAAACATACATGTTTATGATAATGTATATTCGTTATGAAAAAAATTCTTTTTCTATTGAACCTTAGCGAAAATAATTATGACGATAGAAAAATAGTATATAAGTGCACAATTAACTTAGATGTACTAATATGATTAAGTGACAATGAATGATCATAAGTACTATTTACCATAAAGTTATGGATCAACTTATCTTTATGTTTAACTAAGTTAATTCAATCATCATGGGATGACATAAATTTCTTACACTAACACGATGCAACTCAATGAGTTGTTATACTCCTCTATCAAGAATGAATGACATATGAGATCCATAATAACTTATCCCTAGGATGAAAGCATAATGAAATAAAAATGAAGTGTAGATGTCATGAAATGACCTTCGTGTCACATGAATCTTGTCCATGCCATCTCAAGATGGCTACAATGAGGATAACAAACACGTAATGATGCAATTCATTATGTGAGCGTTGTATTTCCCATAGGGTTCCTAAGATGGGGTGACAAGAAACATTCGATATGAATATCGATTCATGATCCCTACTGACTTCAAAAATGAAATTTAAATCTTAAATAAAGAAATGAGATCTAGATAACTCGAGATGAGATGGTTGTGTGGTGATGGAGAAAATTTTCAATGTTTAGTGTGCAAACACGTAACTAAGGTTGCAAAGAAAAGCTTGAATCTTTGGTCAAAGTAGTGTAACTAGTTTATCACAATGTCTGCTCACCACTTTCCTAACTTTGATGTGTCGGATGGCGAGATGTAATTCGGTTTAGTGATTTTATTGCTAACACTTAAGAATTGCACTTGGTTCTCAAAACTTGTATTATAAGGTTAACCAACGGTATACGAGTTATACTCACTCGATTAAAGTGAAATTAAGGGGGTTCAAGTAGATCTAATTGACCCTTTATATTTACACATGATTAATAATGTTATCAAATGGATTGTAAACAAATAATTATGTTTGATTTTAGTTGTTGCGTGCTGAAAATAATTGAAGGCATTATATGTGATGAAAGGGTTTCTTATAATAAAAATTACACTTAATTAGATGAAGTATAACATGGGTGTTACATTTTTGTATCAAAGTTGAAGGTTTATAGCTAACAAAATATTTTATTCTTGTCTAACATAACACAATAGTTGGAACAAGAAGAAATAATGCAAACAACACGATGAAGAAACAACAACCCAAAAACTTTATGAGATATTAGTTGTCATATAAGATACTCATAATCTGGATAGTTGTTCTTGAACAACATGTAATGGATGAGGATAGTGATAGTGGCAGCGATGTATAATAGCTTGTTCAAACCTAATGATAGAAACATAAACGTTGGGAATATCTATGCAAGAGATCCCAATGTCTTTTGTAAATTATAACACAATGAATCCTAATGCTATAAATACCAATGTCGGAAATGGTGAGGAACAAAAGATCTCACTTGGCAACCGAGTTGTCAAAAGACATTAAGTGAATCAACCCACCCAAGTATGACGGAAAAACCTTGGGATATGGAGCTGAGAAAAGGTTAAGTGAAATGGAGAATTATTTTGAGATAAAAGACTCCTCAAAGGAAACCAAAGTTGTTTGGGGTGCCTTTTAGCTCTCTAATGAGGCATCCTCTTAGTGGGATAATCGGAAGGTAAAGTTGGGATTTGACCCTACTAATATCACTTGGGAGCAGTTTAAAGCTGTATTTATACTAATGTGGTTACCATAACAATATTATGACTAGAAAATGTCGACTTCCAAACCTTAACTCGGGGGTAAACTGATTGTAACTAAATATTTGGAAAAGTTCACAAAGTTGTTGAAGTATGTTCAGTAGTATCGAAAGATGAGAAATTTAGGATAGAAAAGTTTATAATGGGACTGAATCCTATCATCGAGGGTGAAGTTGATGTACATGGTCCTTCTAGCATGGAAGTTATTTTTGAGAAATTCATTAGGCAAAAGAAAAAGTTGCAAGCCATATCTACTCATAGGGAGGAAAAGTGAAAGATGAGCTACAACTCACCTTCGTCTTTGTCACCTAGAAAGACTTGGTGGAAAAAGGTTGGCAATAAGGCTCGAAATGGTGAAAATGACACAACAACAAAACTTGTTGCAAATGCAAATAGAAATGGAAAAAATATTGCTCACGGTAATGACAATAAGTTTGATAAGAAAAGACATTTTTATGGGTGTTTCAAGTGTGGTGGTGACCACTATGCCAATAATTTTCCCTTGAGGAACAAGGAAAACGATCCGCAACAAAGAATCCATGTTGCAGTGACAAACCGCAAGGCTGAAAAATAAACAACACCTATTGAAGTGTCGGGTTGAGGATCCGGGAATAGTCATGGTGGAACTAGTTAGAATGCGGGAAACTTGCAAGTTGCATCTCATAAATAGAGATATTTTGCAATGAAAGGTCTAATGGGACAAATATTTCAAGATAGTGCAACTTGGGAAAATCTGGATAACATGAAAATGAATTTTTCTTATTTATTTGAATGATAAAAACTTCGTTTTTATTATTTGATACCGATATACTCATTATTAGTTGATAACTTGGTGATCATGCAATGGGAATTTTTTTGTATTAATTTCGTATTACAATTATTTATGTTATAAGGATGTTACATCCATGATTTATGAGTAATAATTGATTGAAAAATCTAAAGAAAACTTTCATGTGAAAATATAATTGATTTTCCATAAACAATAATGGTTGAATTGTTTTGAATGCATTTGGCTATTATGTTTTATAGTGATGAGTTAAAACCGTCATAAATATGATTCTTTAAGGGGGAATTATGTCACACCCCACATTTACATTTGTTTTAATGGTTGTGCATTATTGTTGTTATTTGTAATTAATGATATTATATGTAATTAATGATTTAGACTGTACAATTGTTTTGTGATATTAAGTGATGTTCGAATCGGTCGTAGACCACCTTCAAGAGTAATTGTTATGGAGGCCGAGGGTATTTATTCTCTCGTACGACGTCAAGTCGCCTATCCTATATAGTTTTCCTCTACTATTATTTCTAACATCTTGATGGATATAGTCATGAGACTAAGCCATAAGGTAATAATTATGTGATGTTAATGTCTTTAAGTCATAATCCTCCTTGGCATTGTAACTTGGTCATCGACCGCAAGGCATTAAAAAGTTATCTTCATTTTTGTTCGAGAAGGTCTCCAACCGGCGACAAGATAAATGATTAATTGTTTGTTTTCCTTTCTTGGAAAATTAAAATTGTTTGCAATAGACCTTAAGTAATAAATTTGTGGTACTATTAATAAGTGATGATTTTGTGATGGTCACGAGACCATATAAGATGGGTAGATTTAAATGATTATAGTTTATGGTCTTGGACCATGCAAACGTGGAAAATTTTATGTTTACAACATATCTGTCTCACGTGTGTGTGTGTGTGTGTGTGTGTGTGTGTGTGTGCTGCGCGTGGCGTGTGTGTGTGTGCGTGTGCGTGTGTGTGTGTGTGTGTGCGTGTGTGTGTGTGTGTGTGTGTGTGTGTGTGTGTGTGTGCGTGCGTGCGTGCATGCGTGCATGCGTGCGTGCGTGCGTGCGTGCGTGCGTGAAAAGACCATAGCTTATGGTGGAAGAGGTTTTTTTATTTTATTTTATTAGAAGATCATTGACCTTACCTTTGGCATTGATATATATTTAAAAGAAAGGATTATTGAGGTCATCGACCACCATGCAAAAGGTGATATATATAAGTTTTGTTAATCAAATTGGTCACCAACCAATCAACAGTTAAAAGGAATTAAACAAGGGTTTAAGCTTTGTCTTAGACCACTCGACACCATGCAAGTTGGAGGGAAAAAATAATGGCAACTCATACACGTCACTATGTGGCATTGTAACTCTTTAATACATTTAATTTTGATAGACGGTTCACGGATTTTTGGGAATGGTAAGCTTCATTGTGAAGCTATCACATTCAAGATAGTTTGTCTATTGTTTATTCTACCATTTTTTGAGCTCTCTCCCTCTCTCGAGCTATGCATGAGGTTTTAGATGCAGAGTTATGTAGGAGCTTTTAATAGATTTTTAGTAAATTTAGTAGTCTTTTATTTCTGTAATCAATGGAATTTAAAAGGAAGTTGCGTGGGGACTCTCTACATGGTTTTTTGGTTTATTTTGGCTTGTGAAACTACATGTTGTAAAAATATTTCATGGAAATGTCTATCCCGATTGCGAGGCATGGTTATCTAACTCTTATCCTGTTGTTTTACTTTGAGATAATGGAATATTATTGGGTTTTGATTTGGGATTCGAATATGGAAAAGATATGTGGGTAATATCCATAAATTGATGGAAAATTATGCGAGAAACACATATAAGAAAATGGGTATTAGGAATATGTTTTACTTTTGTTGTTTCCTAAACTAGATATGCATTTGAATGTCTTATTTATGGACTATTTGGATTATGTATTTTCATACAAGAAATAATATTAAGGACATGTTGGTCATAGGCCCTTTTTATATGATAGGAAGTGGTTTTGGTTAAGCTATGAGCCATTATATCTATCTATGATGTATGGTTTGATTATGTTAAGATGTTTGGGATTGATCCGTTTGCATATAGTCACTTGGTTCGATACCCTTTACAACTCGAGTTCAATATTTTTGTGGAGTACCTATTAATGTCTATTCAATTTAGGTTTAAATATAAATTGGGAAACCATTTTTAGTAAAAGGTGACTGTGACTGGTCTTTATTTATTCTTTAAAAATGAATTTATTTAGATAGATTTCGCTAGAACATCCTAGGAAGATCTAGGTTGTGCATAGAGCCTTTATATATTTACATACTTGACGGGTTCTCATAAGAGAGCTAGGAAAACTGTTGTGTTCTTGTTGGTGAATTCGTATGAATTTTGTTTATTTCCTTTAAGGGATTAATAGAGTGACCTCAACTCATTCGAGCTCATCTAATAATCCATGTTGTTATTTATTCACGGCAGAGCCATATAGTTGCATAGTTGAAAGGAAATTCATTTTGTGTTTTAAGTAATGATGGTGATTTATGTCTGAGATTATTCATTCTTAATATTGTAGTTTTAAGTTTTTATATTATAGGACTTAATTTTTCTTGATGAAAAGGGATAGGTCCCTCTGTTGTGAATATGTATGTAATGAGTGTTAGGTCCGAACAAATTAACCAACCTTATGAAATCAAATTACACATAGCAATAAACATTAAAGCATATAAAATAAATTATACAATGAACACATATATAACGTGGATAAATCAGCGAGAGGGTAAACAACCACGATCAAAAGAGAATTTACATCATTTTGATAAACATTTACATAGTCAGTCACACCATCCTCCGATTCCTCACTTCTCTCCACAAGAATTCACCACATGAATTATATTTACCATGATCTCATATCACATATGAATCATTTGACCCCACGGGTCATTAAATATTAATTGACAAGATGTGACTTTTTACAAAGCACCCCAATTTAATAAAACCAATCAACCATAAACAACATAGTTTATATTAAATAATCAAAAATAAACTATAAGTCAAGGTTTATAACGCACTTAATATTATGTTCTTACAATTAGGAGTTTGACTCTTAGATTAGAAAGATGGAACTTTCCCCTTGTTGCAAAATAAATGAATATTATAATTTGTCTTGTGTATTATTGGCCTTGGAATGGAATTTCATTGAGCTATTTGATATTATGAATAATGTTTGTTTAGAAAACATGATGCTTATTGTTTTGATTGATCCAAAGTGTTATGAATGAATTCCATATTGTTGATTCAAATAAAACCTAACAATGGACTTTGTCCTATGTTTTAAGTTTTGAAATTGGTTTTATTTATGGAATGATGTTGATTATTAGTAATTATTGTAGTATATTGCCTTACTTGGATTGATATTTTATTAAGCCATTATTATCATGAATTCTATTTATTTCATGGTTGTTTGGAAACACAGATTACATTATGATTTTGTTTGATCATTGATACATTTATTTATTAAATGAATTATGAAGATAAAAGAAGATAGATAGCCATATTATATTCTTTATGTCAAATTAATGCAACATGATTACGAGTGAATAATTCATGCCAATTCGTTAAATTGGTCCTGCATACTATTTTCTCTCTCCTACAACATGCAGGAAAGAGTATTCATTATGAGTGTTTGAATTGAATATTACGCATGACTTCATCATGCATGGATTGTTATTTATCTTATTCGGATTATTGTATTTATTTGAAATGTGAAAGTTCTACTTCACAAGTTTGTTTAAAAGGCATTTTGCCTTATTTATTATTCTTGATTAATGTTTAATATTGTTTAGGAAGAACATGGAAGTATCTCATATTGTTATTAAATATAAGCCATGTTGTTTTGATATCTTATTCGTAAGATACAAAAGTGTTAAAGATCTTATTTACAACATTCTATGAGCGTCAGCGATTAAGGTTGTTTTACAATATTATATATGTTATTATGATATCATTGTGAATGATTAATTATGATAAAGTAGTCATTATATGACGATGAAATAAACAAGACAAAAAAATGAAATATATTATTGTACTTACAAAATAAAAGTATGTTAATATGTTATATATGTTTTCATTAGTTCACCATGTATGGACAAATATGATATGTATCAATTTATAAGTTATAAACAAATAGGAATATATTGTTGTCTTTTAACAATGGTAAACATACATGTTTGTGATAATGTATATTCGTTATGAAAAACATATGATCATAAGTACTATTTAGCATAAAGTTATGTATCGATTTATCTTTATGCTTAACTAAGTTAATTCAATCATCGTGGGATGATATAAATTCCTTACGTTAATAGGATACAAGGTACGTATATTAGATGGTGTCTTGATGAGTTGTACTCCTCTATCAAGAATGTATGACATATGAGATTCATAATAACTTATCCCTAGGACTAAAGCATAACGAAATAACAATGAAGTGTAGCTATCATGAAATGAAATCCATGTCGTATGAATCTTGTCTATGCCAACTCAAGATGGCTAGGGGAGGATAATAAATACGCAATGACACAAGCCATTATGTGAGCATATTCTTTCCCGTATGGTTCTAAGATGGGGTGACGGGATCCATTCAATCTAAAAATTGATTCATGATCCCTATAACTTCAAAACCGAAATTTAAATCTTAAATAAAGAAATGAGATCCAAATAAGCGAGATGAGATGGTTGTGCGTGTGACGGAGAAAATTTTCAATGTTTAGTGTGCAAACACGTAACTAAGATTCAAAGAAAAGATTGAATCTTTGGTCAAAGTAGTGTAACTAGTTGATCAAAATGTCTGTTCACCACTTTCCTAACTTGATGTGTCATATACCGGATGGGATTCAGTCCCCATGAATTTTTCATGTTAACACTTAGTAATAACACTTACTTCTCAAGACTTGTATTAAAATGTTAACCAACAATATACAAGTTATACTCACTCAATTAGAGTGAAGTTAGGGGGTCAGAGTAGATCTAATTGACCCTTTACAACTACACATGGTTATCAATGTTATTAGATGGCTTGTAAAAAAATAAATATGCTAGATTTTATTTGTTGTGTCTGAAAATGATTGAAGGCATTATATGTGATGAAAAGGTTGCTTATTAAAAAAAAATACTTGATTTGATGAAGTATAACATGGGTATTACATAACCAGAAACCAAATGCAATTTTATACTTTATTTTCTTCTTTTGATAATCATAGGTTCATAAAATTATATATAACTCGGTGACTTTTTGTATGGATTATAGTGGATCCTAAGAGACTATTTAATTTGAGAATACAATGTCTCAATAAAAATTCTAGATTCACAAACCCATCTATTTCTTCCCACATATCCTTTAAGATCAAAGCTATGATACCAAATGTGATGTGTTTATTTTCTAGATCTTAAATTAGCGTTTATATAGAAGATAACATATTGAAAAGAAAGAATTTAAATTGAACATATCGAATAAAACACAATAATAACTATACGAAGTTGATAACACTTTATAAATCAAACAACACATCAATATTGTAAACTTAGCTTTAAAGTACATATTTGAAAATGAATTTTTCAATAACTAATTGGTCTAGGTAAGCCAACAATGAGACCGCACTCAATAACAAGGAATTAGATGCAATTGTGTGTCACAATCTAAAAACAACATTCACTTAGCCCTAGTTAGGACACCGAGATGGTCACACCCCTTGTCTCATTTTTATTCAAAGTATCTAGGTCTCCATCCTTTTTCCTAATGGACCAATACACAATTCTTTTGTCTTTCCATGTAAATCAAATTATCTTCATGTGATTTATATACACATATATAATTTGAATGACTTGAACCCCTTTTATAGGGTTGAGAAGGTGGTTTTTCAAAATCGACATGCCTTTTCATTTACACACCTTTTAAATTTAGTCATATTACAACACATAGTAATGTTTTAACACCATTAACCTTCTCAGGAATATCTTTCATGTGTCACTTAAGTTATTTTTACTCTTCACTTACTCACACTTGGCTAACATTTAAATGTTTTGATTCTTTTTATTCAACACAATATTTTTATGGAAATTTAGTCATGTAACAATTTGGGGCTAATGAAAGGAAAAGTGGCATGGTATAAATACCCAAGACCTGCTACCAAAAACCAAAACACGTTTGCAATTTTCAATTCTAGGACAAAGCCATAAGTCTCAAGTGTGTTAGCCACATCATGTCTCCTAGATATGGCAATGTTATATTTGGAATTGGAATCTATTTTTCACTAAAATCAACAATTATATATTCAACACGAAGTTGAAAAATATAGATATTAGTTTCAAACCTGTAGACACCTTAATTTGTATAAGCCTTTTTATGGCAATGTTTCAACATGGTTTTGTACGTATGGATCATTTATTCAAATTTGGATCTTATTGGTGATTTTTTCCCTTTTGTTGGGCATCATATTGTCTCCATATGTTCACTTTGGGTCAATGATAATGTCTTATCAAGTATGGAACACTTGAAAACCGACAAAATGATTATTTATTTTCACATGTTCAACTTCAAATGCTCCCACGATGTTTAAAAGATTGTTTAGGGTTTTCTACGTAGTATAGAATCAAACCAATGATTCCATCCTTGGAAAAAAAAATGGTATTTCAATTTTATCCACTTCACTTTTTCAAATATCTTAATATTTGAGTCTTTTAGTCCCATCCTTTTAGTCATCTTTCACCCCTTTTCATAATTGGATTGTGTGCTAACAAGATTTTAATTTGAGATCAAGAATTCTAGATAAACAAATTCATCTAAGAAATCTTAACAAAAAATACGTAACATTTTTATATCAAGCACTAAATGAATAATTATACAAAGGACATATATTCAAATTTTCAAATATTTATCTAGTGTGTGTGCTTATATCAAGAGTAAGAAAAGTTCATGTAGTTTTTTTATCGACCCAAAGCTAAAGAGAATTATAAATATTATTATCTCATATATGATTTAGATGTGTATAAAACTACATAATCCTAGATTCACATTTGATATGTAGCACATTTCTTCCTTTGAAATTCATTAGAGTGCGGTGTGGGTTAGTCTAGGTCATTTTACGCATGTTTGTTAGACTATTGATAGGATTTCAAGTGAAGAAAAAATCATGACATCCTCATGCATCATCATAAAAATCGAGAACAAGGTATTGTCATTCAAAAGAAGATGAAGGTGCACATCAAACTTGAGATCATTCTCAACTAGAGAGCAACACAAGATAATATAGAAGTGGTCAAAACAAAATTAGAATTCAATACTATACCCTCTATCTATTTTTTTCTCAAATACATTAAATGAGGAACAATTTTGTTGGAGCCCTTATGTGTTTTTTAACCCTTTTATGAGCTTCTAAGAGTTTAGGGCCATTTCACATAAGTTACACTTCTACTTGTTCAAATCGAACATTTCTTATTTTATATCCATTCGTTTTCCTTTTAATGCACTTTTCGGTCTAATTAACTTTTTATCATTGGAATCTAAAGCATGCTTAGTTTTAACTTGTTTTAGACCATTTTAATTAAAATTGGTTTAAACAAAAGATACATTTATGCATTACAAGAATGATCTTTGATTAATCATATAAAACATTCTTATATTAACTTTAAATCTTGTTTCATATATGACCATATGTTCCTTCCTCATTATTTCCTACTCTATAAAATAATTTATTTAAACATGTTATTAAATAGGTTGAATCAATTTAATGAAATAAGCCTTCTATATTCAAAAATCAAATCCATGTACTCATATCATATATAATAGGGATCAAGTTTATTAATGTTTTTCATACTTTAATATATGATATTGTTACATCTCAAAGAATTATCAAGTATGCCCATTTGAGGTTTACTATTATATAGAAGTTTATACATCACAACAAAATTGTGATACACTTCCCCTATGATCTCTAAGTCTATCTAACAACCCCTTAGTGATTCTGTCATAATATAATGAGTGATTTGTCTCTAATGTAAATTCAATTGCAAAATGTGGTATTGTGTATATTGTGTGTAAATTGTTTCAAAAACAAATACAATGACTATATGCTATTGTATACAATGACTACATGATATGGTATTTCAATGAGTGAGTTGACTTTAATACAATCTTGGTTGTAAAATGTGGCAACATGAAATGTTTAGAAAACTAAGACAATGATTACATGATATTTTAATGCAATGAGTGATTTGACCCTAATGAAATTTTAGTTGCAAAATGTGATTGCATAAAGAATGCATGTGAAGCATTTGATAAAACTAATGCAATTATTGCATGATATCCTAATGTAATGAGTGAGGTGACCCTAATGCAATCTTCATTTCAAAATAGGGCAGCATGGAGAATGCATGTGTAATTTTTGACAAACTAATGTAATGATTATATTATATCATAATACAAAAGTGAATTGACTCTAATGCAATGAGTGTGTTAACCCTAATGCAATCTCATTTTTAAAATATGGCAGCATAGAGGAGGCACATAAATCATTTGACAAACTAATGCAATGATTACAAGATATGAAAATATGTATAAATCAATCTTTGAAAAACTTATGCAAGAATTACATGATATGCAAAATACACACTAACAAAACTTTATCAAAGTAATGAAATGGTTATAAGATATGAAAAATGTGTTTGATAAAGCTTTGACAAAGTAATGAAATGAATACAAAATCTACAAAAGATGCCCTAAAAATATTTGACAAATTAATGCAATGCTACAAGATATGTAAAAATGTCTTTCAAAGCTTTGACAAAATAATGCAATGACTACATGATGTAAAAATGGTTTTAGCGAATATTTGAAAAAGAATGCAATAATTATATGATATGTGAAATGTTTCCTAACAAATATTTGAAAAAGTAATGCAATGATTACATGATTTACAAAATATTCCCTAGTCATTGAAAAACTAAATTAGTGATTGAAGAATATGCACACCATGCACTAACAAATTATATTCCTTAAAAATTCTTTAAGAAATTAATGCAATAATTACAATATATTCAAAATATGTCGTAACATTGACCAACTATTGTAGAGATCAAAGGATATATAGACCATGCCCTAGCCTAAGCATTGAGAAAGTAATGCAATGATTACAAGCTCTGTAAAATGTTTCTTGACAAAACTTTGTTAGACTAATATAATAATTACATGATATAAAACGCACGTACCATAAAAAAGCTTTGAAAAAGTAATGCAATGGTTCTGAAGATACGTGAAACTTTTCCATCAAAATTAGACAAACTAATGTATTGATTACAAGATATGCAAAACCTACCCTAACAAAGTTTTAGCAAACTAATGCCATGCAAAGTGTTCCCTAACAAAACTTCAAAAATTTAATGCAATGATTATAGGATATCCTAATGCAAATAAGACATGCCCTAATGTTATCTTGATCAAAACGTGGTATACCCTAATGCAATCTCAATAAAAATAATTAAATAATGTAATTCAATCAAAAATGATATTCCATAACACAATCTCAACCAAAACATGATATACCCTAATGTAATATAAATAAAAACTATTATTATACACACACGCACACACGCACACACACACACACACACACGCACACACACGCGCACACGCACGCACACACGCACGCACACGCACGCACACACACGCACGCACGCATGCACGCACACACACACACGCACGCACGCACGCACATGCACACACACACACGCACACACACACACACGCACGCACGCACGCACACACACGCACGCACGCACACGGTGCCTATGCACACATCACACACAATGCACACACACACAACACTCACACATGTGCATGCATGCGCATACACAAACCCACTTATCCACCCACACATGCAAGCACACATACATACACACACACAAAAAAATGATAAATAATAATCGATTTTAACTTGTATGCCATGGTGATGCCAAATTGACTTCCCTTTTTTCAACTCCACTCCTCTTCTCATTTCCCTCTTCTAGAGACATTTTCTTCTCTAGTATGAAAAAAGGGAGGATCTAAGTGTTTTTTTAGTTGAGATATAGAAGACATCAAAATTTAAACATACACTAGTTTATGTGATTCCCAAACAACATATCATGTTGAAGCATCACGTAGAAAATTTGACAAAATTAAAAAGTCAAAATTTTGACATAAAAATCTATTGGAAAAATTAAAAAGGCATTTGCACTCAATATGATTCCTCCACGCACACGCGCATAACGGTAAAATTGGATTTGGCTCTGCTAGGGTTTCCTCCATGTGCACTTGTCATTTCGCGGCCTCTTCGGGCACTACGGGATAGTAATACTATCGATTTTTCTTAGGGTTTCTTGCCCTTTGGGCACCTCTATATAATGAGCTCTTCCACTTCAAGCTCGGTTGTTGAAACCGTGGCTAGAGATAGTGGAGCTTTGAACAATGGCACCGCCACCGAAACGCCCTCAAAAATTCGTCCCAAAAGTTTTTCACGAGGTAATGACTCTCCTCCTGATGTTGTTTTACCTATTCCGAGTTTAATGTTGCTTGTCAATGGTTGGAACAATTTTGTCTCATTGGGTATTTTGTGGGTTCATCCCCTCTGAAAGCATGCTTAAATCTTGGGTTAACTCAGCCTGGACTCCTCATGGCATCCGGCTTGAGAGTGTACAAAATATGACCAAAGGATTCTTCCTTTTTCGCTTCTTTGACCCATCCAATGCCCCCAACATTTTGACCCGACAGGCCACTTGGTATGTTCATAACTCCTTATTGGTCCTATCTCCATGGACCAAATATTTTGTGGTCTCTGAGTATGTTGCACTTAAAGTGCCAGTTTGGGTGAAATTTTTGGCCTACCCTTGCCTTGTGTTCATTTCTTATAACAAATTGCTTCTTTCATCAAGTGGGTGGTCTCGTGTCGAACCACAACTTTTTTACAATGCTTGTCCACAAAAGTGTGTATGTGTTGAAGTGGATCTTTCTAAGGAACTAAAAGAATTTGTGGAAATTCAGATGGGAGACATGCATTACTCCCAAGCATATTTTATATATCAACTTGCCTAATACTTGCTTCTAGTGTCAGGCCTCTGATCATAAGATCAAGGATTGTCCTCTTTATGTCCCTCGCAATCGCCCAACAGCTAAAGTGGCTCTAGAAACGGCCAAACCCCCTCAGGAGGAAGGGTGGAAAACAGTTGGTGGCCAGAAAAATAGGAATAAACCTCCGCAACCTAAGGCCTCTGGTTTAAACAACCTGCGTGAGCTAGCTGTTAAGGAACAACCCCATAGCTCGCAAGCTAAAGAGCCAACTATTGTTGCCAACTCGACAATCCAATTACCTAAATTCTTCATCACACCCAATGCGACCTCGATTCTCATGGACTAGAAAATTATGTTTCTGCAATGTCTCTATTCATCTCCAGCCATCGTTGTTGTTAACCAATGGCTCACAAGGCCCATCCAAAAGGGCTCAAGTCCTTCTCGCCACTCTCGGGATCATATCCCAACACGTAGTGTGGATTCTATGGAGGAATACAACATTGAATATGTCGGGTAGAAAAAATTGAACTGCAGGATTTCTTAAAGCATAACAATGCTCAATTCTTACAAAACTAGTTTGACGCCTTAGATGGCTTGGATATAGAGGATATGGCCCTCGACCACCATTTCTCATGAATTTTTTTATCTTAGAATGTGCAAGGTCTTATTGACTCAATAACAAGTTTATTGTTCATGATGCTCGATAAAAAGTTGCCAATTTAGATGTTTTGTTTTTGCAGGAAGTGAAAATTTTAGGTTTTCAGTTATAGATGGTTTGTAAATCCATTTGTCTTGTGACTGACGTTCGCAGATAATCATGATGGAGGGCATGGGGTTTAATTTCCCTTTTTGCCCCAAAATGGTGGCCTTTTTTATGGATCATGGTGTCGACCCCACTAATCGTGCAATATGGGTCCTATTTATTATTGATGGCCGCCCTTTTGGCCTCATTAATATTTATGCCTCTAATGATGTGGCCGAAAGGGTCGATCTTTGGCGGTGGATAGCATGCACAATTCCCAATGCTTATTGGGTTATAAGTGGTGATTTTAATATGGTTGAGTTTCCCACGATAAGTGTGGGCACTTGCCTATGCAATGGATAGACTGGCGAAAGAGAGGCGTGGTTTTTCATGCACAATAAGTTTAGGTTTTATGACCCTAATGCCTCTCACACTCCCACCTCTTGAAACTTGGTCCAAATTTTGAGGAGGAGCAAATCATGTTCTTAAACAACTCGATAGAACTATAGTGTGAACTCAATATTTTTGAGTTTGACAACATTTATTCCTTACCTGTGGAGGTCATGCCTAACTTTTTCCTTTCGGACCACTCCCCATTTGATTTCGTATCACTTGGCAAGATAGGTGCACTTTTTGTCATAAAGGCCAATTCTTTCTTAATGCAACATGGGCCCACTCTCAACCACATTAAGTGGGTGTGGAATTTTCCCTCTGCCAAGTCATTTCAACGCTTTCATCCACCTATGCATGTCAGCTTGACTCAATAGTGGGAAGATTCTATGACTTGAACTACTAGATTCCTCAGAATCTATGGCCGACAGTTGGCTAAAATTAGGCACTCGCTCATACTCCACTACCACCTCCGCTCTTAGCCAAGTGGTGGTGGTGCTCCAAGGAAACCCTTCTCTCGAAGCTCTATAACTTCAAGTGAGAGATACACCAAAATTCAAATTGCTAATAGTTACAATGCACGGGAGCTCAAATATATGCCCGCATGCACTGGCTTAAAATTGGCAATCAAGTGTCAAAAGAATTCTTTCTTTCCCTCAAAGCCAAAAAACCTTCTCAACAAATTCATGCCATCAATGATGGCAAATTGTGGGTTACTCATCCCGGCTCATGCTCTAAGAATTTTGTCTACATTATAAGTTGGTGTTTCAAGCTCAACAACACTCTGACAAGTGACAAACATCTCTCAACCAATGTATGGATATTGTGTCATGCAAGCTCTCTCCCACTCAGAAGGTGGCATGTGACCGCATGCTTACCATTGATGATCTGCATGAAGTGGTCATGCAAATGGCTAATGATAAGGCCCCTGGTTGTGATGGTTTCCCTTGCGAGTTTTACAAGTCGTTATGGGACACTTTCGGCCTAGACCTTCTTCAAGTTTATCTTGAGGGCTTTTAGAACTAGTCGCTTGGCTTGCGTATCAAAAAAGGAACATCAAATTTATCCCTAAACTTGGAGATCATGAGAAAATTACTAGTTGGCAACCTATTACCTTGCTGAATGTCTCATACAAGATTATTGCTAAGGCTCTGGCTATTCGGTTGTGCCATATCCTTCTTGTTGTCATCCAGCCGAAACAAATTGGGTTCATTCAAGGGAATTATATTCGGACAACATCATTATTGTTTGGGAAGGAATGGAATGGGCACACATATCTAATCAATCTGCTATGTTCATTAAAATTGACTTTGAAAAAGCTTATGATCGAATTGAATGGTCGTTTATTCTTTCCATGCTTCAAGCCCTCGGCTTTGGCCCCATTTTTATTCAATCTATTCGGATGCTTTTTTCAATGCTTCTTCCCAGATCACCATTAATGGCCATAGTTTTGAGTCTTTCAATTTGTTTCGTTCCATTCGCCAAGGGTTCCCATTGGCACCTGCGCTTTATGTGCTCGTTGTTGAAGGCTTTGGGTATCTTCTAGCGCAGGCCAAATCCCAAGGGCTTGTCAGGGGAATTACGTTGCCTTCTACGAACAATTCTCAATTGCTTAATGGTCACTTCGCAAATGACTCTTTCCTTACTCTCATTGAGGACGAGACCAATATCCACAATGTCATGCATTACCTCGATATTTTCTGTTTAGCCTCTGGTTCTTCCATTCAATGGCACAAAAACAGTGATTACAAGAAATCTTTCCTCCCTGCGCCCGCTTGGTTGGACTCATTTGAGTGGAAGATTCTTGCCCACGGTGAGATGTATAATTCCTCGAGTATTCCCTTTTCCTTTTAGGCATCACCGACTAAGCTTTGGCAATATGTGATTCAATGGGTGACCAAAAATTGGAGTACTAGATCATGAGACCGTTGTCATTGGTAGGAAAATTTTAGATTTGTTCCAAAGTCCTCGCAGCCACCCACATTTACTATTCTTCATGTTGGGTGCCTTCTAAAGCTTCTATTCAAAAATGGAGAAGCTCCTCAAAGCCTTCGTGTCTAGGCTAATGCGTCCATTGGAAAAGGATTTCACAGACTTTCTTGGGAAATTTGTTGCCTTCCCCATGACTTTGGGGGTTGGGCCTCATTAACATTCAACGACAAGGACAGGTACTATGTGAAATGGATAATTCGATGCATTGAGGTTCCTGAAACATGGAAAGTTGTTTTGCACCATGGCATCGAAGAGGGCTTGCCCTATGGCCCCCTGCGTAGAAAGGCTTGGGATTTTTCAATCTTCTCATTGCTCCTATTCTTGTTAAAGTTGTGGGAACTTTCATGCTTAAAAGTATCTGGAAAGCATGGGAATGCATCAAACCATGGCTGCAATGGAAAGGAAATGGCTTTCGTAATGGTCTTTCCATCAATCATCAATCTCTTCGTGGTGGTCGCCTGTCATTCAAGGTCGGGATCGTGTCTTGCAGAAGTATCTGGAATTCCTACGCTTAAGTTTTTCAAGCACAAAATTCATACCATCCAAGATATGTTCTGCAAACACTCTCAATCCTGGTATTCTTAGCCTAAGCTTAAAGCTTGGTTTCGGCTCGCCACCCAAGATTGTGCTAGCATTACCGATATCATCAACTTGGTCCCCAACCATATGTTGCATAAAATTTTTGTGCAGCCCTCCCGCCCTTGGTGGACGGACTGGAAGTGGTATTTTGACACCCGTTTTGCAATTATTCAACTAGTAAAGGTTACCATTGGCTCTCCCCACATTTTCCCATGGTTGAAAAACTCAACACTTGATGGGGGGTGCATTCTTCCCCATCATGTTGGGGAAGGATATTTGACATTGTTTGGTTTGTCTATGTGGAACCAAAAATTGCTCATTTTCTATGGTGTATTCTTCACCAAGGTCTTCCAATTGGCTCTCGCCTGGTTCAAATTGGGGTTTTGGCTCCCAAATGTTCATTCTGCGGCCACTTGGAAACCTTGATACACCTCTTCTGGTACTGCCCCAAAGCACAACGTGCTTGGAATTGGATTCATTCCTTTTTCTTCCCTCTCAGACCTGAATGTTTTACCTAGCAACACATTCTTCTAGGAGATAGCCCCAAAATTTTGCATATGTTCGTGTAGATTTGGCATGTTTTAGAGGGGAAATTTTGTTTTAGATATGGAAAGAACAAGAATGATTTTTTCTTTGCTAATTCTAAAGTTGATCAATAATTCTCAATGTATAAAAATATATGGTTATCTCCAATGTGCTTCTACAGATTCAAGTCCAGGGTAATAAAGTTTCCTGGAGGTGGAACATTTGTAGACTCTTCTGCAGGATTGGAGTGATGCCCCATGTAATGTTGTCGGGGAACCACCTTCACCCTTTCCGTGTTCTCCATTGTGTGGCGGCATTCCCGTGGAGGTCCTTAAATCCGCTCTCGGCGTAGCATTCATTCAACCATGTTCACCACTCTCCACGCAGCCATCAGTGGAGGAGTGTTTCCCCACATGTTCGCCAGCAAGGTTGGGGCTCCCCCTTGCTCCTCAGCTCAGATGGGGCTCGCCGGTGGCTCCCGAGCCATGCACCCACAATGGATTAAACCCGCCACCTCCACCCCACCGCCTTCAAACAAGTTCCCCCGATTCCTCTTTCCATCTCTCCCACGCGAGTGGCGGCTGACAATGAAGAGGAGACCCCCACTGGTATGGTTTGGGACATTCCTAACACTGGCAAGGACCTCCTTGGTCTTGGTTGGCCTGATGATCAAGACCCTCTCCCTCCTGGGATCTTTGCAGAGGCGACTTGATTTTGTTTCTTCTGTTTTGATGTATTCCTAGGTTTTTCCTAGTGTTTTTGTTGTTCTCCTAGGCTTGGCCTAGTTTGTTTGTGGTTTTGGGCGTGCTCTCATACCACCTTCTTTTTTGTTGAAAACTATCTTGTATCTTATTGCATTTAATATAATATAAGATCCTTTTCATAAAAAAATGATTCCTCTATATTTAGAGTTTTTGACTTGTGTCAAAAGCCACGTTGAAACCGATGTAAAAATTGGCCTAAATTTTGTAGTGCTCACATCCATCCTAAAGCACTACAAAGGCCATAGTAGAACACTAGAACTTTTTCACACACATTATTGAGTAGGAGCTTCAAGTGAGCCTCCATAACTATAGTTGTATAAGAATCTCCTTGTAGAAACCTAAGTTATGGCGACAACAATGCACAATTCCACCACTTTCGCCTCAACTTGCCCAATTCCAAAAATTAAAAATGATTGAAATTCATGCTTTGCGGTAATTTGTGGAGTCAAATTACCATGTATTCAATAGAATGATCAACAAAGAACAATGTGATTCCACTTTGAGTTGTTCATTGGCTCGAAGCATGTAGACACCATTGACTCTAATGATGATTTTTCACAATTGGATAAAGGTATGGTAGATGCCTTAAAGAGTATTGTAAATTTATCACTCCTTTACACTACATCATGGTGGCTTATACGACAGAGATTTTCATCCCTTATCAAGAATCTCCAAATATATTTGGATGATTCAACATGCATTACAATGGCATGTGTCTTAGTCCACAACCTTCACATTGTTAACAAATAGGCCTTTAAGCCTAGCGGTGATGAGCATTCTTTAGAATCTTGGGATTATAAGAACTCTAGTTTGTCACCATTTCTCTATACCTTTCCAACTTTGGGATGAGAGCAATGTATAAATGTTTCCTTGTGTAGGCCAAGATGTCCCAAACGAGGCTTGGGGTAGAATAAATGTTAAAGAGGGATGGCCACATATCTTGTTTATTGTAAAACACGACAGGATGTACAAAGGAGAGAACCATGAGTTTTGTATTAACGTGGACCTCTTGTAAGAAAGACACGAAAGATTTACTTGAGATATATGGCTCACAAATGGTCTTTCATGATGTACTATTCTTTCTTATGTATAATGTTTGTTGTTTTGCTACAAAGAGAGAACATAAAGCATTGATGTCACTTTTGACGTGTTGTTTTTGTGTTATATGTTTGCTTTGTATTTTTATGCCTTTCATAGCTGCTATTTATGGATGTTATGTGTACATGATGGATGTGATATTCTTAAGGCTATATATACTAAATAACAATTGGCTTCTATGTATTTATATAACCAACTCATGACATGTAGCAAAATCCGAAGATGGTGTTGAGTATGAGAATAATGAAAACTATGTGCACATGGTATGATGGAATGAATTCTAAAACACCACCCATTGTTTTGCCACCAAACATTTTGAAATATAACAATTAATTTGGAAGGCAGTGCATACTTGATATATATAGCAAAAGAGAGCCTTCATCTAAACAAAAAAGTAGTGTATCAAAGCAAAATCCTTGTGAATCAGGAGAATCGCGCCATCTTTAAGGGTATGATAGCAAAACAGATACAGGAAATGCAGGATATTGTCAACTCCAACAAGGGAAAATACAGGCTCAATAGTGAGAAGTTAATGACTATAATACACAATGTGCTAAGGGAGTGCAAACATGCTAGAACCAGGAGAAGTGCTAAAAATAGTTTTCCAGCAAATCCATGGTTTGATGAGGAATGCAAGGCTGCGAAAAGAAGGTTAAATGCTTCCGGAAAAGAGAAATCAGATACAAAGATATATAGAAAGTTAGTGAGAAACAAAAAGGAAGAGTACATGAGAGGTAGGAGGGAGGAGCTGATTTTCATGGGGAAGAATAATCTGAGAGGTTTTTGGAGAGAGCTTCAGCAGACCAGAACTACAGTGGAGAATAACATCACAGACACTCAGTGGCTTGAATATGCAAAAATGTTGTATGAAAGAAGTAATGACTTGTCGCTTCTTCCTTATGTTATTGAAAACAGGGACAAACTCTTCTCCACGAAAGACATCAAGGAAGGGATCAAAAGATTAGTGTTATCACCAAATCACTGCACCCCGAATGGCTTGAGAATGAATCACAACATTCGGTGTGATTGGGACACATGGGATCACCTCTCAAGTTGTGGGACTTGGGCTCGAGGTGAACCTCGGAGAAGGCCGGCTTCCTCTTCCTAAACTAAACACAACACTACTTCTAATGCGGGAAAATGGCTAACTAGTCCTATGCTAACATTTCATGGGATTAGGGAAAGAGATTTTGCAAGGAAATAAAACCTATACTAGAAGTGGTGATGCACCAAATTAAGGGATGTTTAACATCTAGAAGGGTTAATGTGGGAGGGATGCTTGCATCACTGACCACCTTCACCTATCGCAACTAGAAAGGGTATAAAATACCACAAACAGAGGCGGACGTTCCTATGTTAAACTCAAGTGTACATAAGCTACCAATCTTCTAGTGAAAAGGATGAACTTGAGAAGGGTGAACAAGCACCACAACTCAACTGCATGCAATATTCCACCACTTGATAAGCACATAACTCTACTGAAACTGCAATGGAAACTTGAACTTGCACTATGCACCTGAAAACACGAGAGAGGCAAATAGAAGTAGCAAAATTATGAAAGGACATATATCTGATCACAAAACATAATTCTCATTACTTCAAGCACTTGCACAGTGCATCATT
Organism: Taxus wallichiana var. yunnanensis; assembly: GCA_018340775.1. Taxonomy (NCBI): domain Eukaryota; kingdom Viridiplantae; phylum Streptophyta; class Pinopsida; order Cupressales; family Taxaceae; genus Taxus; species Taxus wallichiana. The sequence goes on from CM031236.1 coordinate 194,946,399, forward strand.
ACATCAGGGGAAAAGGGCATAAGCTGCCATTACAATTCGAGAAGAAAGGCTTGAGAGCCTACAAATTCACAGATTGTGAAGAGAAGGGGAAGCTTGGAAGTGTCTAATCCTCCAACTTGTGTGATCTGTTAGAATCCACTTGTTGGAACCCCTTAGAATGAACTTCCAATTTACATTTATAGAAGAAAAATGAGAGAGAGGAGAGGAGTCATAATTACATCCCTAAATGGAAGGTACATGATGTGTCATTTATTACATTCGGTTAACCCACCTGAAAAGGCTCCATCATGCATCATTAATGCCCGTTGACATAGTCCTCTTAGTTGATTAAAATAATATTTAAATAATAATAATAAATATTATTATTTAAAATATTTAAATAAAAATATTAATTTAATAAAAATTAATGGTGGACCCCTTTTTGATTGGTTTGCCTCGAAGAGGGAGGGGTCATGAAGAAAAGGTCAAAATGAGTCCAACTCGGTGGTTGGCTCGCCGAGCCAACTCACCGAGTTGGAGCCGAGCTCTTATTCTTTACCACATTTGAGTTGAGTTCCTTTGACCGTGACCGAGCCGAGTTCCTCTGCTTTTCCGCCTTTAACACACCACCGACTCACCAGGTATTGACTGGGCATCGAGCTCATTACCAAACTCGGTCTCCTACGAGCTTGCTTCGTGTTTCTCACTGTGAATGAGCTCCTTGCCAGGAGCCCAACTCTGGCCGAGCTATTACCCTCACAAGCTACCGTTAACTCGTATTAACGTGTCCAAGCTCTCCTTTGCTCTACCGTGTTGAACATAGCTTCTCCGCATGCTCACTGTTAAACTTAGTTTCATCCTTCAAACCGAGTAGCTTAGAGTTGTACACTCGCACAGCTCCGCTTGCAATTGCAAATCGATACGGCTCTAACCGATCCATTCCTAGTTAGTCAATGTGTGAATCGATCACCTTGCTCAACCGAGTTCTGTGAGCTCATCACATTGCATACAACCACCTGAGCCTTCAGACGAGCTCACCGTGTACTCGAACACCCCTACAACTTGCTCAATCATCGATCCACCTAGGATCCTATCTGTGGCGACTCGTGGAGCCTGAAACGATTCGGTGTTTTTTGTACACTTTGTAAAATGTCTTCTTCCTGCATCAAACTCGTCCTCTTGTGTTTAGTTGATCCGTTCAACCCTATTTTATCTATCATTGACTCAGTTCAATGTCGCGATTAATATGCTCGACGCACAGCCTGCACCATTTCCTTGAACACGAACAGAGCTCCCTCCTCCCTTTACTGCAAACAAACTCACTTCGCAGGCTTCATCATGCATCGCTTACCAACATTTTCCCTCCGACGAGCTCACAAAAGGATCTTTCTGAACTGAGTGATCGAACTCCATGCACTCTTGGATGGCTGAATTCCTTCCTCAACCGACGCCACTGCTAAGCTTATGCCTTTTTCCCTAACCATTCGCCGAACTCCGAGGCCACGAATCGGGCTCGCCTATGATTCATTTTCTCTCATGACTTGATGCGAATCAATATCTTCACGGATCTACCGAACTCAAACTCGAGTCCGACTCCTTCGGTTTGCTCGGTGACACCAACAAACTTCCACATAACATCTATCGCTTCCGCACCGCTTTTCGGTACCTAACCTAATCTCCCTCTCGGCTCGGCACGACTCGGACTGCTTGAAATGGCAAGACATCGAACTTCGAGAGAACTTCGCCACGTAGAACTCTAAACACCCAAAATCTCTCAAACCCAAAATTTCAAAACTCTGAATTTCAGAGTTTTAGAATTTCGGGCTTCGAAGATATCTAACCTGCTCAACATCTCCAGCCCAAAAAACTCTGAAAATCCGAAAGGAATTTGTCTGAAAAGATTTCCGAAATGCAAACTTCGACATACATTCTCCATTGCATACCTCGGCTCTCGAGCTCAACTCGCTCTGCATTCAATGCCGAGCTCCGTTTGTGCGTGCGATTAGTTCATCCTCCACACGATCATCTTCTCGAGCTTAAGGTATGACATTTTTCTGTGCGTGAAACCAACCCGTTCCCTGCCACCTACGTTGATTAGTTGGCAAACTCTTCCACATTTTCGGCAAGCCACCGAGTCATTTACAATGGGTTGGCTTGCTCCACTAAAAACTCGGTTCGTCACTCCAAACACTGAGATCGATCTCGCATCTCGGCTGACTCGGGCTCCTCCATTCATTTGATGCAACTCACCCATGTTAAATGCTTCACCGATTCCATGCTCCAGCCACTGAATTTCCCATACATTGAGTTTTATGTGTGAGTTCATCCTAAACGAGCAGATCTACTTTCATTTTCCAAGTCGCCCTTGCACAAGTTGTTCATTACAGGTGTCGAGCCCATTTTCCATGACTCGTGCCACCTAGTAAGTGCTATGCATTCTCACACCATCCGACCACGACGAGCCAACCTCCAAGCCTTGAGCTCTTGGACCACCATTTCTCGGTTGCATTAATCCTCGATGACGACTCGACTCGTGCCCTGCCGCCTCAATGCCTTGCTCCCGAGCTCAAACTAATTTCACAAATTCACATCCAGGAACGAGTCGTATACCCACTCTAACTCGAAACTATCCACAGTCTTCATGCATGACCTGAGCTTAATCTTTTGACATGCATGCTCCTTATGACCTTCCATCGTTGCCTTCGGGCTTGTTGAATCTTCCTACAACCATTCCCACACAAATTTATATGCACCAAGCCCTTTGCGAGTTGATCTCCGAGCTCAGCCTCAATTGTTCCTTTTGCTCAACTGAGCTCCATGTTCGAGACTACTTTCTCCTATCTCTGCAAACATTTTCGTCGAGCCATATATTGAGTTGCTCCTATGCATTACATGACCTTGCCGACTACCTGACCGAGCCCATAGCATTTCACAAAGCAAGAAGCTTAACTCTTGATCCCTCCATAAGATCATTGGCTTCCATATTCCCTCCGCCTGGCAAGCTCATTCATCATGTGGTAGTATTCTCGACAAAGCACCTTAAACGTTTATCCCGGGCCACTAACCACTGACCTCTGCGAGCAACTTCATGTTGGATTCAGTCTCCACACACCCGTTGTGCTTCTGTGTCGAGCTTCGTCACGACACGTTTTTATCGAGCCGGCCTACATGACTTGACCTACCAAGTTCAGGAAACGACTTGGCTCGATCACCGCTTGAGCCTCACCCTACATGGAACACAACTTGCTTCTTTTTCTGCACCGAGTAAAAGGTGCGTTGATGAGTTACTCACATGTTGAGCCAAGCTTTATTTTCAGATGCAACTCTCCTTAAACCAACCTCGAGCGCCTATGGCTTGGTTTTGCAAGTGAAAACTCCGCGAGCTTCCTCCTAGGACATGTACTTGTTTATTTGTTGGGCCAAGTTTGATGTCGAGCTCGCACACCTTGCTGCCTTCTGGCTTACTAAATAGAACTCCAACTAACCTGGCTCGAGTCCGTTTGTTTTCCTTGACTGAGACATACAACGATTCCCTGATACGAGTGAAATCTCATTGCTATCTTCATACAAGCTCGTTGCACGATCTCACAAGCTCTGTCACAACTCGGCCACCATATGCAAATGTGTTCTTGTAAGCTCCTCAACCTTGGCTCATTAGGGCTTGAATCATCCTTTCCACCTACTCACAAACTCAACTATCAACTACGAGTTGTTTCACAGCTTCGAACATCAAGTTGTATATCAATTGTGCCAGTGGGTTTTCCCATTTCACCATGTTCTCGATTTGATGGATGCTCGGCCTTGCCAAGTCATACGATTTGAGCCACGAACTTTCCCAACCAAACTTGGCTCGCTGAGGTCTCTGGCTCCTTGTCGAAACCATTGAGCTCACCTCCTTTTCTCACCAAGCTCGATGTGACATTGGATTATACCCTGCTTGTGAGCTCACCTATTGACAAACTGCCAATTCATCAAGGTGAATCACTCACTCCACCTTAAATGTCAACTCGTGCGAGCTTGAGTTATTCCCACTTCACTGTAAGACTACAACTCAATCCTTATAGCTCGTCTAAGTAGCCTTAAACTCGACTCATTGAGTTACTTATTGACTCGGCCACTTTGGATTTACCCGAGCTCGGTTTGGAACTTGGTATTCCCTCACATACATGCCAACATTGCATCTAAAGAGGTCAACACCAAGATGGGCTTGTTTGTGGCTTCCATGAGCTCGCCGAGATGACAAAATAATTATCCTCACATATTTCTAGCTCGACTGAGTTGTATTGAATGTTGCTCTCCTTATTCATTTTGCAAGCTCACCTCCAGTCCCCTTATATGACACCGAGCTTTTCCTAAATACTTTCAACCTTCTTGTGAACACCATGGAATTTATAATAAATTGCCACAAAATTGTATACACCAACTTTGACCATTTTAACCTGTAGATCCTCGTTGTCCATTTTTACGTAGGAGGCGAAAAATGGATAACAATTAGCATGGGGCAAGGCTCAGGACATAGATGGGCTACAAGCGGAATTCTTAAATTGGGGTGCAAAAGATCTTGCTCCACACATTAAAAATATCTTTAATAGAGTTATCTAGTTCGGTTTTCCAAAAAACTGGACAACTAGCATTGTCATCCCTCTCCACAAAAGCGGCGATGTCAACAACCCAACAAACTACCGCACCATTATGATTAATCCACTTTTTGGAAAGCTATTTGGCAAGCATGGTGGAGCGTAGAATTAGCCTTTGGTCGGAAAAGGAAGGTAAGAGAGCAAAAGGGCAAGCTGGTTTTAGACCAAAGCACTCTACTATTGATCATTGCGTCACTCTTAGACACTTGATTGAAAAGGTTTGGGACAAGAAGGGTGAAGAGGTTTATTGTTGTTTCATGGATTTCAAAAAGGCCTTTGACATGGTCCCGAGAAACAAAATGTGGGACAAAATGGAAGAGTTGGGTATTCCGGATAAATATAGGGCAGCGGTGCACAGACTATATGAGCAGGTACAAAGGCTAAAATCAGAACCAAGGACGGTCTATCCGAGTGTTTTGGGAGCGATATTGGGGTCAAACAAGGTTGTCCATTGTCACCCACCTTGTTTGGGTTATATATAGACAAGCTAGAGGAATGGATTGACAAGACGGGAGGAGGTGGGATTCATTTAGCTTCCTATGTAGTAAAAATGTTGCTCTATGCGAGATGACCTTATCCTAATGGCTAAAACAACGCAGGGTTTACAGGAGCATTTGAGAGTTTTAGAACTATTTTGCCAAGAGGTGGGAATGCAGGTGAACATTGGTAAAACCAAAATCATGATCTTTACCTTAAAAAAGAAAAAAGAACAAGTAAGCTTTGAGTTTGATGGAGACTCCTTGCAAGTTGTCAAGGAATACAAATACTTGGGACTGGACTTTCACACTAATCTCAGTTGGGAAACTTGTAGAGCTAAGAGGATTCAAGGAGGGTGGAAAGCTCTATATATGCTCCAAAATAGATGCAGAACATCAGAATTATGGGATTGGAAGACCAGATTGAACCTTTTTGGGTTACTGGTAATCCCGGTAGTGCTATACGGATGTGAGATTTGGGGCAGCAGTACATCTGTGGGGAAATGGAAACAAATAGAAAGAATTCAAAAGCATCTAATTACAAGCAGTTTCAAAATAAAAACCACGAGTTCCATACACAATCATCCTAGCTGAAGCCGGAGCCTTTCCAGTGGAAGCGGTGGCGATGACCCGGCTATTAGGATACTTCAAAAAAGTGGAAAACATGGAGGATTCCCGATGGCCTAAAATAGTAATAGAGGAAAAGTTAAATAGGAGGAAGAAAACTTGGATGAAGCAAAATGGCGAGTGGATGAGCAAATGGGGCATTTGCATACAGGAGTGTCCTAGCACTAATGAAGAAATAAAAAATTATGTGAGAGAGAAATTCAGAAATATCATGTGGAATAAGCAGCTTGGTCGAAAAAAAGAATACTATGTCAAGAATTTTAATCCCACCTGTGATCATGGGCAAAAGCACTACATTGGAGCGATGATAAAGTGGAAGGCTAAAATGTTAATTGTGCAACTAAAAACTAGTTCACATCATCTTAGGTGTGAAACCGGGAGATGGAAAATGCCCAAAGAGAAGTGGTCAGAAAGGGTTTGTCAGTTTTGCATGTCGACGTGGTGGAATCAGAATGACATTTTGTCATGGAATGTGTAGCTTACAAGGACATACGAAGCAATTACGCGGATATTTTAACAGTGGATGATCTTACAACCTTGTTTGAAGAGGAAAGGGTGACAAAAACAGCAGATTTCTTGATCAAAATTCACAACAAAAGAAGCAAGCTTAGGAATGAGTTGGAAGAAAGGCAGAAGTAGAGGGCATCGGTTTGTGTTTGCACTTCGGGGCCCATACACTGCTTGGTCTCGTGGATGTCATTAAAAACTTTCATTTCATATGTATAATATTTGTTGTCTTGTAGCCGAGAATTAATATAAAAGCATTGATGTCGCTTTCGATGAGTTGTTTGTGTTATTTATTTTCTTATTGTTGTTATGACGTTCTTATCTGCTACAAATGGATTTGATATTTATGTGATAAAAGTATTCTCAATCAAAGGCCATCTGGCATCTTGAATAGGGGTTGGCTTCTTTGCCAGCATAACCAACTGCTAACAATGTGTGGTACAACTCCAATGATGATTAACAAGTACACACCATCTTGGAGCACGGAAAAAAAGGAGCACTTGGTATGATGCAAGGAATACCGAAAACCCACATTTTGTTTTTATAGATAGTTCAAATGGTGCATCATTCCACCAAACAGTCTGAAATACACTTTGCAATGTAGTATTTGACCTCACATTTAGCAAATATATAATATTTTAATTTCTAAAATGGCTCACCTATGGCAGAATGAAATATCCACATGCTCACTAAATATTTTTTCCTTATGTTTTTTTTTCCAAAAAAGGTAAATATATTATAGCCAAAAAAATGAGTACGAACTCAAGAGCAAAGCTTAATTACATAGAAGGCAGACCAAATAGATAGAAAAAGTTGGAGCAGATTTTGTAGTTTTGCAACATTGACGCTTGTAGACTGAACCTTGATGGGTGGTACGTTGAGGGGCAGAATTAGATTTAGCCCATCCTTTATTTAAATATCCAGGGTGACACCCTGAATTAGTTCCCATACTTCTGACAATAAAGAGATTACCATTTATTTCTTATGTTTTATTTAAAATTATTTATGAGGTTTTTACCTGAGTTTCAGGTCAGCTCTTACTCTCACTTGTTAAAAGTCATTCCCATGTTCAAGTCCCATTGTTTCGAGGTATAGTTGGGAATTCATGCAATGAATTCACGGATTTGTTATAAAGCGTAGGTTGCATTTGGTTTAAAAATGCATCTAAGGAAGTTACACAACACCAACAAAATCTCCAGTTCAACATTTGGCACAGTATTACCCAGCATTTGAGCATACCAAGTTTTATACATTCAACTATTCTCAAGCTTATAGATATGCACAACAATATGGAGGATTTTCAAAATATGCCAACTTTTGTGTGATTTCTTGTTCATCACATAAGGAAAATCAAAATAGATAAAAATTTGCTTTTGGGAAAAACCATGATGGAAATTTGTTACATCTAACCAATTTTTGCATAAGCAATTTTTTCTATTTTAATGAATTGTGGATGCTTGAAAACACTCTAATATATATCTAGAGAAAATGATGTGTTTGTTGTGATGTTATACTCGACATTTGTATTGTATTCCATGACATTTTCATCTTTGGCTACATAATTGTCGCAACAAAAACATTGCACAGGGCCTGTATTTCCCGATTTTTATGTCATTTACCACTTAAACCTGACTCTACTTTCCTAGAAGAATATTAGAAGTGATGGTAAAATTAAAAATTCAAACCAAAGTTCAGAAAGTGGTGATCGTGGTAATAATGAGATATTCGATCAAATCATACTAGCTATAAATATATCTAAAATGGTTACACGGTACCCCTCTTTCAACAAAGTATGGAGCTACGTCAAAGTCATGAGCTCAAATGGTAAAAGCATGAACCTCCAGGGTGAAATGCCATCTTAAAGTGTTGAAATTGGATAAAATGCCTCATCCAACATGTCCGTTGTGGCTTGCCCAAATGGTTGATGCCAGGTGGAAGTTACCCTTGCACAGGGAATTTACCAAATCATAAAAAAGTAACACCATGAAGCCTACCCAAGAGATTAAATTGGATTTAATCTAAAACAATATCATTTGGGATTTAAACTATAGCCATTATTGATTGTGAGTAATCTCTTAACTGCTGCTTTAAGAAATTGTAGAGAGATTCCACACATGAGATAGTAACCATGCTTACCAGTTGGATTTTTGTATGGGAGTATCACCGAGTTTGCCTTAATGCCTTTCAGAAACTTTTGGCGCATCCTATCTTATTTGCAAAGAACATTTGTAGATGGATAACAATTCTCGCATAATGGAAAAATACTTCAGATATGAATATTAGCTTTGCCTGTCTGTAGCCTGGACATGCCATCAACCCAAGAGTAAAATTTATACCATTTACAATACAGAGTGACTGAATAGAATTAGTTATCACATTTGACGCATGTGCACTTTGAATGATATTATATTGTTTTTGAAAATAAAAGAATAATTAGAACACATTAAACGATACATTAATGATTCAGCGACTACAAATACATAATGCATCCTAGTCAGTCACTGGATGCCACTGAGAATGCAACTTGTAAATCATTTGACGATCCGCATATATACATCATATGTGTTTGTAAACCTGTACTTGCGCTTTCCAGACTGTCACTTCCGTAACATCTATGACCAGTGTTATCATAGAGTGAAAACACCACTTCCCTTGATAGAGGCTCGTGCCCATTAAGGAAGTTTCCCATACTCAAGACTTTCCTCCATGCCTGACTGGGAGTTGGTGGAGAGAAAATAGCTGCCACAGAATCTCTTTCATACATTCTTACAAACTGCTTGGTGTGAAATTCCTGGAAATGAAGATCATGGTATCACTAATGATGCACCATAAGTTATCTAGCGTGCCCAGTATGATCTACTAATAGCATGTTAGAACAAAAAAGAAAGGACAATGTCTGATGGTACCTCGTCAAGATCATTTACTTGATTCTGTTTTTTTCCACTGAATTCTTATAGTGATCATTGAAGATGGCTGCTGAAAGGCGAGGAGTATGAGACAATTTTTGATGAAGCGATGCCGCAAAAATACCAGTCTTTCTATTTGTTCAAATACAGAACATAATCGTTGCAGGTCACCATGCAAATCTTCCAGTTCTTCAGATAATTGCCCCTCTACAACAAAAATACACTGCAAAAATGAGAGGACTTGAAGCGGCAACAAATAAGAATTTGTGGACAGCTTATGATGATGTCAAAACAGATACATAAATGGTCATTTAGAAATAAGCAATATTTTGACTCGTCCAGGTGTTTTATATACATTTCCTTTACACTAGACTTCTTGACCTAAACTTTCACACTAAAAGTTTGACCTCATAGGACCATAAGACCTTTATTGCTATAGTGCCCTCCACGAAAAATAAGTGCATGCTTTTCTCTTCCTCGTTTAATAATTAACTCTACAAGCATATGGGGGCATTGTCATCTACATATATGTTGTCTATGTTCAACAAAACTAGCTGTCAACACTTTCCATTTATCCAGAGAGTTGCGGCACTCTATTAATATAAGAAATGTCCCAAAATCCTAAATATAGGATAGTTCTATTATTAAAAGTAGTCCATATCAGCCCAGCTGACATGGTTATACTAGAAAATTGAAGAATGACTTGGCACTCATGATTTGAAACATTATTTATAAGTGCACATTCTGAGTTACTATAAGAATTTGTCTTTAGTCTATAACATCTAAATTTCCTTTTTCTCACCTTCAGCAAATATTCTCGATTGCATTTTCTTCAAACCTTGAATATTAGCACAAATGATTTAGACGACCTGAATAATTAGCAATACAAGATGACTATTTAATTAGCTGATAGGTATATAGTGTTTCACTTCAGAAGTTACAGTGTTTCTTAAGCAACTACAATGTTTACTGCAAATGCTCCTCTTATGTGCCAAGAGGTACCATGTTTTGTAACGAAATCAAGAAACACCCAAAACCCTTTGAAATATTTTAATATTTATCATAATTTGTATGCCCAAGATTTAAAGTTCTATAATGTCCCTTAGGGCTCAAATTTGAGGAATTTGGATTTTCCCCAAAACCCTAATGGAACATTGCTGGAAATGATGACAACCACATGTAGAAAACCTGATTTTTATGACAGCAATCTGATTTTATGCAAAAATTAGGGCAGCAACCTATTTTAGGTCCACAAAACCCTAAGCGACCTAGGTTAAATTCAGATTTTAGTATCTCCCACACACAAATCTTCAGAAATACATCAACAACATGAAACCCTTGATGAAATCATGCAAATAAAATACAAACTACTGGAATTAATTAATTGCTCAAAAACAGCTGAAACTTCAAAAATCCATATCTTCATAAATACTTGGAGATAAAATGCAAATGATAGCTCAAAATGACCACAAAAATGGCAGCTATCAAACAAAATTAGAATAAGATTTTTCCAACCACCAAAACCCACTAAAAAGTGATCCGAAATCTCCAGCCCAAGCTGAAAATGAGTGTGGCAGCCCCAAAAAGCGTGCCCTAGCTGGAATTTGTGCCCTAGCACTAATGGAAACCCTTGTTGTTCTGAAATTCTGAATTTGAAGCTCACTTGTGACTCCCGGATGAAGCCACCAATGCAACAAATGAGGGTTTTTGTCCCCAAGTGTTGTGACTATTGAAGGTTTCGTCCCCAATAGGATCCAATGAGGGTTTTCGTCCTCAAAGGCTGAAAATGAGAGCTCAATGCTCCAATTTCCAAGAGAGAAGTATTAAGATTCACCAAATGATCCTTACAATGAGCCCCAACATTTTCCTTTATAGTCTTTTCTTTCATTTTCCTTGTGGAGCGCACCATATGGGACCCTTTATTTCTTTTTAACATTTACTTTCCCCCTTTTAGTTCTCCTTTTGGGTCGCTCCACTTGGGCATTTAAAAATAATTAATTAAATGCATTTTTCCCTCTTTTTTAAGCTTTAATTAAAGTGTCAATAATTAAAATTACTTTAGCACTTAAAATTAAATTATTAATTTACTTCCTTCCCCTTTTAGCAAAGGGGACATTACAAGTTCTTGTTTGTTGGTATTGTAATGTATTCCATACGTAAGAGATTTGGAATACAAGTTTAGGTTTTGATGTACACAAGGATGGGGGCAAGTGAATGTCTACCTAGTCCTTGAAGCTTGTAGCTAAGTCACTATAGTTGCATACACAAACACTAATGAGATCACATACACCAGAGTAATTCAATATTGCAAAGACCTTTCAAAGCATGAAATGCATAAAAACAATCTCAGCATTCATCTTAGTCTTATAGAATAAACTAAATAAAAAGAATGTAACTTGTAACTTCACAAACAGCTAGTTTTAGCTTACTCTAGCTTTTCATATTATCTCTAAACTCTTATTGATTACAATCATGATTCAAATACAATACAAATCTCCACTCATATTTCTCAGAGATCTGACTTATATGTTGTACTCTTGTTGGTCTCACAGAGCTCACACTCTGAGTACACACCCAATATTCCACAACCTCTCTGATCCCTTCCTCCTATTATTCTCTTTCCCAAAGAGAACCCCATCACCAGATTTCTCACGCATCTGAAAAACCTTCTTTGTGCCTTTCAAGACCAAAGACTACTAAAAAAGCCAGTGATGACAAAACCAATCATTTTTGACAGTTACTCTAGATGTGCAACCAACACGGTAAAACTGCCGCTTAATGCAAACCAACAATTTTGAAACCATGAGGGCAGTTACAGAACCATTGGTTAATGCTGACTGGTGGTTTTAAAAATGCCGGTTAATGCAGACCATTGATTCATCACAGTACTGGGAATTCTCATTTTTTCGCCTTGTTTGTTCACTGAAATCGACTTTTCTTTGATCCTTGGAGTCTGCTGGAATTTTTAAGCTTTATAGCAATCCCTATGAATCACTTCATAACTCAAGAGTGAAGCATATTGACGAATTCACCTGACACACACTACACTTTGCTTGATGTAAGATCACCGGTACCTCTAGACAATCCTGCATCAGACACACGAGGTAGAAAATTTGTGAGCTCCTACTCACAAATGTAGGGTGAATGGCAAAACCACTCTTTGGCCTGCCGTTGTGGCCACTGTTCCCTTCCACATGAACAAGTACCTATGAAGTTTTTCAATCTGTTTCTTCCTCTTTTTCCAGCCACTTGTTGAAACATAGACCGCCCTTCGCTTAGCTCTGGTTCTCTTCTCCTTTTCCATCCTCTTGCAGGTTTTTTCCCATCTATAACTTTCCACCTCCACCAAGTCCTATTCCTTCTCTTGTTCTCTGCATTCCTTTTTCAGCCTTTACTAGCTTTGAACCACCTCTTCCCAAGCTCAACACTTCTTTCATTTCTTCTCTCCTCTTCTTTCTTTCATTGGTTTCAAGATTGTAGGCACTTCATTTTCTTTTCATCTCCTTGGGAATTTTTGCATACCATGTGCAAAGAAACTTACAGCTCTTTTATTCATTTGAAAACAATTCATTCTAAAGACAGAATCCTTTCTAATCTGTAACCTTTGATTCACGAGAATCTTCTCTTCAACTCCTATGTGGGATACTCCCACATGTGCAACAATTTGTGCATCCTATGAATGAACGACATTCTTCATCCCTACCTAGAGTCTGTCTCTACATCTAATGGAGAACATTCTTCATCCTTGTTGTCCAAGTGCTCTTTGGATCAACCTTTACCAATAATTTTTTGATTGACCTTCTAGAGCTTCACTCTACCTGCTGCTGAAAAAGAATTCCCACTTGTACATCTGTTGCGAGAATCCTTGGTGTGAAACCATGTAATATCCCTAATAAATAATTTCTAACAAATCTGGATATTTTATCAAACCCTAGGGCAGCCATATAAAAAATTGAACTTTTATGACAGCAGCAATAAACTAATTTTTATAAAAACAGCAAACCCCAATTGCAGACAAAATATAATTTATTTATTTATTTTCAAATCAGCTTCAGGGTAAATACCAGAATATTTGTATACAATTATTGGCTCAATTTTGATGATCTAGATACATAGAAGGCTGCAAGAAATAAACATGCAAGCTGAAACCCTTGCAAAAACTCTCCAAATGTGGTGCCCAACATAGAATCAATCTCCCAAGGGTGGCGTCCAACTATGGAAGTGTCCAATATGCCTTGCAGATGTTTGTCTAAAGAAATCCTTGGCTGTACTTTGTTGTTCTAGATGCTAAAACAGCCTTGAATATGATGCCCTAGCTGAATTGGATGAATATTTGTACTCTGAATGATCACTGCAACCCCTGGATGGAATTGCCAAGCTTAAATATGAGGGTTTCCGTCCTCAAATTTGTGTGCAAATGAGGGTTTTTTCGTCCTCTATTGCTGATGCAAAAGCAAAAGCTACTTGCAAACAATGAAGTAGTTGATAAATTTCCAAGATGTATAATAATAATCCCCAAAATCTGCTTTTATAACTTCTAAGGCCTTCTTCCAAAGTTGGCGCCCCCTTTTGGAGTTACATGCATGCTCAATAAACAATATTAAATTACTTTATCCCCTCTCCAATGTTGGTGCCCCATCCAAAAATAGAAGCTTGATGCTCATGCAACCCATTCTATCTTTGGTGCCCCACAATAGAATTCTTTATTTAATTATTATTCTATCTTTGCACCCCATAATAGAAGTTCATTATTCTATTTCTACTTTTTGGGCCCCACTTATTAAAAATATAATTTAAGTGTCCTTTTTCTAATTAAAATATAAAAGTACCCTTGGACCACTTAAATTAATTTATTTCCCTCTTCAATTTCCCCTTAGCCTACGGAAAATAATAAGAATAGGCTTCGGGTATCTAGAATCGATTAATTTTCAAAGGGGACATTACAAACCATCATCTTTCCACTCTACATTGCCTTCATGAAAACTAGAAAACTACTTCCCTACATTGCAATCTCTACGTTGTCCTTATCTCGTTTCTTCTTCATCTCAACCTCTTTCTTTGTGTTGCACCTCTTCATTACCTGCAACAAACTCTGCATACAAGGCATTATGAGAATCAAATATTCCCAAATGCATCTCTTCCAATGACGATTCCTCTTCTATGACACCACCCTCTTCTTCTTGCAATGCTCCCTCATCATGTGCATTAACTTGCTCTTCATTCACCTCCACCTTCATGACATACTTGCTGCAACTTCTTGTGGCTCGACTCCCACTTCATCTATCTTCAACGCTGCTAGGAACAACTCCTCTATCTTTATTGCCTCCTCATCAACAATCTTGGTTTTTCCATAACCTCCAAACGCCATCCATCCTTCATTGCTCCTAAAAACAGATTTGGGTGAAATGAGTAACACACATTCACACCTTGGAAATGTATAAATTCATGGGGAAACTCCACCTTTTGAATCCCCATATAAAGCATTGGAGTAGAACGGCATTTGGCCCATCTCACCAAGCTTCCACTATTTTATTGGTCTTGGTGCCATTCGAAACGTATCTAGGACAATTGCCTCACTAATCAAATTGATGCACATGAGCAATTACTAATAGAACTAGCTACAACACAAATCGAGAGAGGAGCAGTATTAGAGGCGAGACATCTAAAGAAAATTGGATTATGCAAGGAAGATCAAAATACCAAATGCTTTCAGAGATCCGTTTTGAATATATAGCATGTTAACACTATGTACCGGATCAACATGAATGATGGGTCTCTCCTTCGACGTATTTTGAGATAGTGAACTATGCCACAAGTCACTTCTACGAAGTAGTAATGGAAACCCATGATATCAAAGACATGCAAAAGGACCAAAAGGAGCTTCTCTAGCATATTGTGAAGCTCCTTAGCCTATGGCACAATGGAAAAATTTGTAATGACCCTTTCAAGGGTTTAGACCAATAACAAGGAATTTAACCAAACACCAATTTATTCAAATCTGATTTTTATTGCAGCAGACTGAAAATAAGAAATCAGCAAATTGTACCCTTCACAAATATATGCCAAACACCATCAAATACTTCAAATAAACTTGCCAAAATTTAGATATATCTTTTATGCATCCACAAGAACCAAAAACAATGAAAAATCTGAAGTAACACACTGCTGGAAATTAATTAATGTCCAGCGAATAGCAGCCACAAGAAAATTATAGATTATGGGTCTAGAAACCCCCAAAAATCATGAAACTTTAGATTCGACCTTAGAAATTATGACAAATTATTAACTCCACATGAAAGAAGCCAATAATAATCTGAAAATGATAAATATCTCCTTAAATCTGCCTTATACTTCAATACCAAGCCAAGATGAAGGGTTTTCGTCCTTCACTCAACCTCTAGAAGGGTTTTCTTCCTCTTAAGCAAGTCACGCATGAGAGTTTTCATCCTCAAGTGGAAGAACAAGGAGTCACTAGCTCACAATGCTCAAGTATGATAAAATGCACCAAAAGTTCTGGATGTCAAATGATGTCTTAACTCTCCTTTTATATCCCTCCATTGGCGCCAAAGCATGAAAAGGTAAGGCCGACCCCTTAGAGATGTTCTTTTCCTTCATTAGCTTCCATTAATTGATTAAAACCCACCGACCTGTAATAAGAAAGAAAACACTAAAAGAAAATATAAAATATTAGAAAAACAATGCACGTGGAAGTTCAATGTTCTTCTCCATCTTCTTCACTTCATTGCCATGGAGAAGGAATGGCAAGAAGACCAAATAATAGCTCTCAAATGGGAAAAAGGGACCCAAAATTGCTTGTCCCCAAGCAATTACAAACCCAATACATCTGCTGCCTCATCTTCTTCTTTCTCTTCTTTTGAAGTTTTTCTCCTCTAAAGGTGAAGGTGGCATCCTTGACAAAGCATCTATAACCACATTATGCTTCCCCTTCACATACTCAATATCAAAATCAAATGCTTGGAGTCTACTCACCCATTTTTGTTGCTGGTCATTCAAATCCTTTTGATGGAGAACAAATCCCAAGTTGTTGTGGTCGGTTTTTACAAAAACCTTCCACAAGTCAAGTATTGCCTAAACTTAATTAAGGCATGCATAATGGACAGCATTTATTTATCATAAATAGAAAAATTCTTCTCATGATCTTTCAATTTTCGACTTTCAAAAGCAATGGGTGCTGATTTTGCATCAAAATTGCACCTATATAGTGTCCCAGGATTTCACCCTAAAATCGGCACTCCCCTTTTAAATTTTTTGTTCTTTTTGAATGATGGGTCATGTTTTTGCATTTTGTTTCTGTGGTTGTTCGCATTGCTCAAAGGTATCTCCAGGAAGTCATAAAGCCACGTTCGTCAAATACCCATATGCAAAAGCTCACTCAATTCCCTTCCCAGACTTAGTCTGGTTATATAAAAGTGTTTTATTTATTTTTTTTAAATAAAAATAAATAAAGTTCTTTTAAAAATAGATTGAGCTAAAATTAAGAAATTTGGGTTATATAAAGCACTTCACCCCATCATTATTACCACACCAGTATTACTTTCACCTCAAAGTGGAGCATTCACCCGGGAAGAGTTTTTCAGACTAGCTAATTGGAGAATTATTTTCAAGCAATTGCCCGCAACTTCTTTCAGGTATTTTGTTTTTATTTATTTCTTTTGTGTTTTGGTTTTAGTCTTTCTCCGTGTTCCATCTGGCAATTCCCCATGGCCTTTTCTTTCTTCCGTCGGATCTAGTCCAATTGCATAGGGTTTTGAAAAGCCATTCTTTGCCTCAGACAAAGGGAAAATTAATTGATATACGTTGGTTTTCAAGCTATTATTTTCAACGCAACCCTGAGGAAAAATGCAAAGGAAAGTCTTGAGACTAGCGTAGATGTTTGTGGTCTTGTCTCGCAATTGAAAGAATCCAATTGCTCCAAGTTTCCACACAACTGCCCTCTCTAAGCTTCCACGCTATTTTCCTAAGCAAGTCGTGGATATTGGCAGCTTCATCCTTCTAAATTCAACGCAGCCTTCCCTTTGAAAATCAACACAAAAACCAAGGCAAAATATCTAAGTGCAAATCGTGGTTTTTAAAGTCCTTGTCTTCTAGATTGAAGCTGCCTTCATCCTCCAATTTCTACGCAAATAATAGAGGAGAAGTCACTTAGTGCAAATTGTGGATTTTGAATGCTTTGTCTTCCAATTACAAGTTGCCTTCCTTCTTCGATTTCCACGCAATTTTTAAAAGGGAATTTTGTCTCCCCTTAGGTCTTGCTTCTTCCTTCGGAATAGCCTCCTCCTAGGAAGGAAAGTGGACTTCAAACTCGATCCTCAAAGCTAATTCCATAGGTTGTTGGCATTATTAGCCCCATTCGAACTACCTTCACCACCTTGAACCCTTGGTTCAATGATTCTTTGGAGCAAAAGAGCTAGAAGATCTATTGATCGGCAAGTCTCTCTTGGCTGGTAATTAATTTGTTAACCTTTACTTCTTGGGAATCATGTTCAGCCATGTTTCCTTCCTCCCTTAGTTGGTCCTTTTTGTTTGCCTTCTTTCTCCTTTGGTAGTAGACGTAACCCTTGTTGCCTTCTTCCTTTTTGCTTTGGTCCTTTTGAAGATCGTGCTCGATACCACTTTGTAATGACCCTTTCAAGGGTTTAGACCAATAACAAGGGAATTTAACCAAACACCAATTTATTCAAATCTGATTTTTATTGCAACAAACTGAAAATAAGAAATCAGCGAACTGTACCCTTCACAAATATATGTCAAACACCATCAAATACTTCAAATAAACTTGCCAAAATTTAGATATATCTTTTATGCATCCACAAGAACCAAAAACAATGAAAAATTTGAAGTAACACACTGCTGAGAATTAATTAATGTCCAGCGAATAGCAGCCACAAGAAAATTATAGATTATGGGTCTAGAAACCCCCAAAATCATGAAACTTCAGATTCCAGCCTTAGAAATTATGACAAATCAGATTATCAACTGAAAATGCAAATATAAGTTCACCAAACCCTCAAAACCCTACACAAGGTAGGTTGCTCCACATGAAAGAAGCCAATAATAATCTTGAAAATGATAAATATCTCCTTAAATCTGCCTTATACTTCAATACCAAGTCAAGATGAAGGGTTTTTGTCCTTCACTCAACCTCTAGAAGGGTTTTCATCTTCTAAAAGGGTTTTCATCCTCCTAGGCAAGCCACACATGAGGGTTTTCGTCCTCAAGTGGAAGAACAAGGAGCCACTAGCTCACAATGCTCAAGTATGATAAAATGCGCCAAAAGTCTAGATGTCAAATGATGTCTTAGCTCTCCTTTTATATTCCTCCATTGGCGCCAAAGCAAGAAAAGGTAAGGCCGACCCCTTTAGAGATGTTCTTTTCCTTCATTAGCTTCCATTAATTGATTAAAACCCAGCCGACCTGTTATAAGAAAGAAAACACTAAAAAAATATAAAATATTAGAAAAACAATGCACATAGAAGCTCAAGGTTCTCCTCCATCTTCTTCACTTCATTGCCATGGAGAAGAAATGGCAAAAAGACGAAATAATAGCTCTCAAGTGGGAAAAGGGACATTATAAAATTTCATTTCCCACTACTAAAGAAGAAATTAAATTTGATTACTCTTTCCGCGAAATATGTCCCTAGGGCCAGATAGATTTCCAACCATATTTTATCAACATTAGTGAAAACTGCTGAAAAAGGACCTTGTACTTGTTATTGAGGATTCTTAAAAAGAACAAGCATATGTTATAATTCTAATTTTACTTCCTAAAATGGCACATGTTGAACAAAGGAATCGGTATTGACCAATTTCATTTGTGTGATATGGTCTATAATATCATCTCTAAACTAATCTCTTTAAAGATAAAGTGGTTTCTTATAAAACTAATCTCTACTTCTCAGTCAGCCTTTGTCCCAGAATAGAAAAAACCAAACAACATCATAGAGAAGATCTTGCACTTGCTCAAAACCCAACAAATTCCTGGAGTCGAGAATAAATTAGACATTAGGAAAGCATTTGATATTTGGGGCTGATTGTAAAGACTCGTCAGGCTTTTGGATTTCATGGAAAAATAATCAAATGGATACAAAGTTGTATCAATACTCTCACGTTTTGCATATCAATTAATAGGAAAACTAGGACTCCAATCATAGCGTCCAGATAACTCAAGCATGTTTATCTTAGCCCATGAATATATATCTTAATGAGCGAAACAGTCAACAGATCAATAGAGGCTGATAAAAGTTAACATAAAGTGTTTGGACTGCCAGCTATGGAAGGAGGAGAAAGGTACTTCAATTTCCCTTTATTAATGACACGTTATTAGTTTCCATCCTTCTTATAAAAGAAATCAGCAAGATGAAACAACTCTTAAATACTTTCCAAATGGCTTCATGACAACATGTCAATATTAACAAATCCCATGCTATTTTCCTAAATATATTTCCTCTAGGTAGACAGCTATCCTGAATTGCTTGGGTCCTGGGATATCAAGAAGATACCATGCCAATGAAATTGGCCACGAGATTCTAGACTACTAAATCCATCCGGTCTGGTATGATTCACAACTATGACTTGGACGTCTTTATCGGAACTCGGTATCATCTCAAAACCATTAATTTCTAGTATCACAAAGTTCATAAAATTAGGCACAACACTTCTTCAAGGACAACTAACATGGAAGATTGAGAATGGTCAGATGATCAAATTCTAGAAAGACTCCAGAATGGATATCCTCTTCTAACTAAGCATTAGATTAATGATCATGATCTCCCACATGTATATCAGTCTCGTGAATTGCTCCACTTTGCTGACTATTGCACATCTTGCATGGAAGATGGGCATTATGATGAGCATTCTTTTGGTAAGTAGTTTAATGCATTCCTCAAGTTGTTCGACATTAGACGAGGCATTCTTATATAGTGATGATAGATTAATAAGTGTTAGGCTAGGAATTAAATTGCAAGAGAAAGATTCACAAAATGAAATGGATGGGAAATTAGACAAGAAGCAAATATTCAATGAAGCTCTCATGTATTCAATAAAGCTCTTCTTCATGATGCACATATGCATACAAGCATAAATAGCCACAAAGGGAGACTCTTCAGTTCATCTTTTGGATGACTGTTCAACTTCCCTTGTGTGTGCATTATTTACAATAAATTACAACCACTAATATTAAAGTGGTGAACATTAGACTTAGTATTAGGATATTATTTCTAACACCCCCTATAAGACTAAGTCTAATGTGTTATTTGTCCTCTGCAATTTTCATGATGTAGATGATGCTCAAAATTTACATAGACAGGTTCGCACCCTGCAAAGTGTGGAGTGCAGTGCAGACGTCCCCGATATGTAATACAGTGCACGGCACGCATGGGGTACGTCTTGGGACGTGCAGGTGCACCTAAGCACTACAAGAGGTACCCTGGATGTACCCAACTGTACTCCACAACCTAAAAATGTTTTTTTAAGTAAAAAAAAGTCAAACCGACTTTTTAAATATTAAATAAGTCTTCTAAACCCTAAAATGTGCTCCCAAACTCTATAACTACAACAATAACAACACATTAACCTCACATTTGCATACTTGCCTCTTATTTGCATACTTGACTCTCACCTTCATTTTTCTCTAATTTCAATTGCTTAGGGTTGATTTCAAGTGCCATATAGTTCAAGGAGCTTGCAATAAGTGCCAAGGAGTTCAAGGAGCTTGCAACAAAGGTGTTTGGTGATTTGAGGTAAGTATTTTGTGATTTTTTTAAGTATTTTAGTTTGTATAATTGTATTTAATATTTTGCAGTTTTTTTTTTTTTTATTGTTTTAAGCTTCATTTTTCAACATTTGATTTCATTCAATTTTAAACATTCTCTCAACCCTAAATTGTTTTCATTTTCTTTTAAATGCATTGTGGACTTAAAATGGTTGTGAGTTCTAGTTATGTGGGTCAAGGTATTAAAGGTCTCCCTTACAAATTCGATCCATACTTCCCCCTTTGGAGGCATGTCACACAGCTAGAACAAATACCAGGTGGAGGGAGCGTTATTTGAGTTTGCTTACAATGTAATATGCAATTTAAGAGCTCCTATAGTAGGGTGAACGCCCATTTGTGTGGGACTATTGGCCATAGAATTAGAACATGTGGAGGGTTGGATGGAAAGGGGTTGCCACATGCAAAGACCCTTGCATACATTAAAGAGGAAGAGGAAGCAAATGTAGCAACTGTCTTAAAATCTAAGCATCCTATAGAAAAAAAAAAGAATATCAAATAACAAGCCACCTATTTCTCCTTCTGTTGAGGTTGTTGCCCCAGATCACCCGCTTTTGTCTACACCTATTGCAACTGGAGGGGAAGAGGATTCACCTCTTTCTCACAAAAGAACAAAAGATACAAGCCCATTGGAAAGGACATTCCAGAATGAAAGCAAGGACATAGCTGACCAAGGTATTGGGCACTTTATTTATGCATGTGGTGTCCCATTTAATGTTGTTAGATCACCATATTGGCAAGATATGGTGAGATGTATTAATGAAGCCCCTAGAGGGTACATTAGCCCAAGGTATGAAAAGGTGTGCACCACCTTATTGTCAAAAGAAATAAAAAAAAAATTGAAGCATTGTTGCCCATTAAGAATCAATGGCTTGAAACAGGGGTGTCCATCGTTTCGACGGATGGAAAGATACAAAAAATAGGACATTGATCAATGTGGTTGTAGTGTGTCCTAAAGGGGCAATGTTTCTAAGGGCTATTGATTGTGAGGGGCAGGTGAAGGATGCCCAATTCATTGCCGACATCCTCATAGAATCTATTGAGGCGGTGGGGCCTTAAAACGTTGTCCAAGTTGTAATGAACAATGCAAAAAATTGTAGAGTTGTAGGGTTGTTGGTTGAGGCAAGGTATGGACACATATTTTGGACACCTTGTGCGGTTCATTCCCTCAACTTAATGTTACAAAATTGGGCACAAAAATTGCTTGGATCAAACAAGTCTATGAGGAGGCAAGTGAGATTCAAATGTTTGTAGGCCAACCACCACATGTCCCAAGCCATCTTTCGTAGATTCTCGACATTGCAGCTATTAAAGGTAACCCGTAACATTCTTTTTTAAATAATTATTAATTTTTAAATTTTATTTTTATAAATTCATTAAATTAATTTTATAAGTTTGTAATTTGTAGAATTTTGATTTTTGAATGTTTAAATTTACTTGTCTTAATTTTATTTGTTTTAATTTCTTATTAGGTTGTTGAGACTCGATTTGCCTTGCACACGCTCGTCTTGAGATGACTTGTGAAGGTGCGAGCAACATTGAGTGGCATGGTTATTAGCGACCTTTGGAGTGTATGGAGGCAAGCAAATAGTGAGAGGGCTAGAAATGTGAAATTGTTGATCCTTGATGATGCATGGTGGGATCGTGTGGAGTACTTGCTTAGTTTTATCGAGCCCATCATGAGTATGTTGAGATTTGTTGATATGGATCATCCATGTATGGGTGAGATTTATGATGGAATTGACTCAATGATTGAGTTAATTAAAACCATCATAAATGCCAAAGAGCAAGATCCTACAGAGACTTTCTTTAAGGAAGTGTAGTCACATCTCATTGAAAGGTGGAACAAAATGACCACTCCATTGCATCTTTTTGCTTTTGCCTTGACTCCAAAATACTATAGCACAAAGATCCTTTCTTTGCCCAAGAGGGTCCCACCATATAGGGATGTTGAAGTTAGTGAGGGGTATAAGGCGGCATTTTCTAGAATCTTCCCAGATCCAAAAGTAGAAGACATGGTTAGAGTAGAGTTTGTGAATTTCATATCCTCCAAGGATCACTCCATTAGTGCTCTTCGTGACAAATACAAGATGGATGCTTATTTGTGGTGGTACCTCCATGGACAAGCATACACCTACCTCATGCCATGTGATGTCCCCTTTTTGGACAAATAGAAAATTACAACTTCAACCCAAATCGAACCAAGAAGGATTAGATCCTTTTGAATCAACCTAAAATAGCCCAATGTCAACCAATTACAACCCAAATGGGGTTGGAAGTGGTCAAGGTGGTGAGCTAGATTGGTGGAGACAATCAGATTTTTATTCTTCTCAATTCTGATTTTTATTACAGCAGTGAATTAATTTGAAACAATTGCCAACAACTGAAAATTCAAAAAATTCATAACTCAATCACTACTCCATATTTTTGCATGAAACCAAGTGCATAATAAACTAGAATTTTAGAGCTTTCCAATGAACTAAAGATCAGATTTTTTGAGCACTTAAACCCCTTCAAAATAGCATCTAAACTTCAGAGCATAAATTAATAAATTAATAACCAACACTTCCCTCAACTGTTTTCACCCTCCAAAAGCTTGTTTTGATGCACAAAAATGCCAAGAACAGATCTGAACTGAAACCACAATTTTTAAGCATCAAAATGTGTCACAAACAATTAATAATCCAACCCCAGACTGCTGCAACTTCTAAAATTATTTCCGCTTAACCAATCAAGCAAAAACCTTCAAACTTTGGATTTTGGGCCACAAAAATATGAAGAATAATATTCCAAAATTAGTTTTTGCATAGCAGACACAAAACCCTAATTTTTCCCTAAAAATTAGGTCGCCCAGCACATTTAGGGCATCCAATCATCTCTAAAAATTATGAAATTAATTGCAAAACATAGCAGATCTGAAAACCAACAAATATGCTCCAAATCATGCAATAATAATCAGATTTGCACCATAAATAAATTCGCTAGGGAAAGGAATTCTTTTCCAAGCAATTCGCCACACACTAGATGCAACACACACACAAATGGATCCTTATCAAAATCAGATTTGCTTCAATTCCAAGTCGAATGAGAGAGAGAGAGCACAATGAGAGCTAGGGCATACATCCCATTTCTCCAAGCATGGAGAGACATAAATGATCAAATCAACATGCCCAAAAATGGCCATGCAACCTCCTTTTATAACATAAGGGGTGCAACATTCAAATGGCCAACCTTTTCCCTTTTGGAGGGAAAACAAATAAAACTTAATTAAAATATTAAAAGACTCACTTAATGTGCACTTTATTATTTTCTAATTAAATAATAAAGAGTAACTAACCTATGTGCACATTTAAAGACTAAATAAGACTCCCACTTGTAGTGCTAGGCATGCCAAGGGGTTATAGTGCAAATGAAAGAGATGAACCGATATATTAGTAATGCCCTCGGAAAAGAGGACATTACATGCCACTTGCAATAAAAGTTCTATTACAAGTAAGCTTTTAATTTATTTTATTTCTTAACTCTTTCTTTTTTACTTTTATAAATTTAAAATTTTAATTTTGCATTGACTTTGAGGGCTTGCCTCAATAGGTTCTGAGTCCTTCAACTGAGAGGAATTGGGGTACATACTCATTTATCCACTCGACTAATCGCAACAATGCAACAAGTTGGGAGCAAAAACAAGTGGAGGATTTGGTCTTCGTGCATTCTAACTTGCACCTTCTATCACATAAGAAGGATGAGTACAAGCAAGGGCCAACAAAGTGTTGGGATATAGACCCAAAGACTCCAAACTTGGATGCTTCCATTGCCCAACTTTCATTGCTAGACCCGGACCTAGAGAGTACTTTGCGTGACTTGCAAAGTGGGGCTAGTGGGAGCGACATTGCTGATGGTTCTAGTTGTACTCCTGATGCTTGTGGTTCTAATGAACCACGTGATGGTGGTGATGCTCTCGTTGAAGACATTGGAGAAGAGGCAGAGCCATTTGATTATGATTATAATTAGACTATTAGAATGTTGATGTATCTTCATTTTTGTGTTTACATTGTAACATTTGAACAATGTACTACTTATAAGTTCGAACAATGAATATCATGACAAAATGCATTGAATTATCAATACGTTTTAACTTTTGTGGCTATTTCACTTATGTATATTTCACTTATTTAATAATTTGTTTACTCTATGCATGTGTAAGGCTGGAATTTTGCTTATTTGGTTATTTTTAATATTATATATATTGTATGGCCGTACCCAAGTGTCGTACCTAGGCCCCCCAAAAAAATTGTTGTATCAGCATCTGGATCCTTATACCCGTACCCATACTATACCATGTGCTGGCTGCCTAGCTCAAAATCAACCATGTGCCAAAAAGAGTAAATACTCGAAAACCTAGGCTGATTACATGCATGAATAGTTCAAGTGTGTTACAACTACACTGTATTTCTTGAAATTTGGATAGCTCAGGCTGATTGTGCCCATGACTGACCCAAAAGTGTGTTGAAGCATGCACTAAATGACCTAAATTTCTGGCAAGTTGAAAATGTGAATCACTTGCCATCCATAGTTCTCTTAAATGAAGACAAGGGTCAACAAATAAAAATTGCTTCTAAGGCAGAAAAAACTTCATCAAAATTGCATGAACGGCTCCATGCATAGTCATCTAAATGAAGTGTGATCTCTGATGTATCAAATGTTGGTTTGATCATCACTCACTATAGTGCACAAGCTATGGTGCACAATATGTGTTGCACATATGCGGCGATATGCTATAATCTACAATATGCTGTAATATATGAAGTATTTACTCATAGAACTCGAACTCTAACTCTTGTTCCCCCTATAAGATGAGAGTTAAGTGTTGTTATATCGCCCCCACCCTAAAATGGGAACAACACACATCATCCTAAAACGAAAATGCATAGCTCAATGGCGCCCTCTTGGGATTTTATCACAAGTCTCCATTAAGCTACCCTTTCGGATTTTCAACTTAATGAGAAGAGTTTGTAAGCTGCCCTTTCAAGTTTTCAACTTACAACTCAAGTGCAAAGTTATAATCAACATGTAACATGTATTGAATTGCATAGCTTGCGGTCTCAATGTTATCATCATCAATATCCTAATAAGAATGGGAAATCACAAAGGAAATGTCCATGCTCCGGTCAATGGCATTGATTGTATAATTATCCTCTTTGGGAATTGGGTACAACATTGCAAATCTCTCTGTAGGTTGTTGCTCAATACAATTTGCACTCACATAACCAAGTTGAACAATATCTACAAGGTTGAGCTCATTATCTAATTTTGTGGAGTGTACTCACCTGTAAGACTTTAACAACATATGAACCTCTGATTGCCATCTCGAGTCAGCTATCCATCCAAAATGCACATGCCTCGTAGATTTGGTACAGAAACTTTGAGATAACATGGTTTAATAGAATGTGTTTGTTGACCACATGATAGACAAGGATGTAGGTCAAAACAATCACTAGAGGTATGACAACAATGTCCACAATGACAAAAATTTGGACTTGTGGGGTTTTAATGCATGTTGGTTTTGGTTGATTGGACAATAGATGAAGACTCAACTTGACTTTTGTTTAGAATACCTAGATTGTCCGGAAACGCTAAGTACCCCCTACCTGGTGGCTGATATGTACCTAGTACAAGTACGGGTATGGTTTAAGTACGTTGTGGGTACGTACTTACACAGCTTTTTTAAGTACAAAAATATAAATAAAACTCGAGGGCTTTGACTGGTATTGAACCTTGGAAAGTTCATGTGAGATTCAATATTGCCAATAGGCTCTGAGGGGTCAAGAGAGATGAAAAGGACTTCATTTCGTTGACTTACTATTTGAGGGCTTTCCTGTTGCTACTCATGGGTCCTTTATTCTTCAGTCAATTTGGAAGGCATGGGAACAAGTGAAGCACTTGGTGGTTGGGCAGCCTATCGTCTCTTCCTTTGAGACTAGGTGCCAAGCCTACAAATCGATTTCGTCGAATCTGAAATATAATGACAAGATCATTGGCTTGACAAGAGGCAACTCTGCCCTCCTTTGGTTTGAGAAAGGAATTAAAATATTTCATGACTTGTACAGATTTGGGAAGTGGATGGAATGGACAGACCTTAAAGCTTTCTATAAGCTTCCTCGATCTCAGTTCAGAATGTATATAATGCTCAAAAATGCTTTCACAGCTCTATCTACTAGACTAATTATGGAGAATGAGAATGGCTTTTTGGATACTATGAGGTGGCTCAAAGGGGCCCCTCTCCAAGACGCTACCTCCAAACAACTCTATGAAAAGATTTTCTTCTCCCCAAACCTTTCCCTAGGCCTTAACAATAAGTGGAATGTTTGTGAGCTCATTAGTAGATAGACTCATAGTTTAATGTTTTGTGGTCTTCTTGTATTCATTCACAGAAATCTTGCTTTAGATGGCTTCTAATTCATAATAAGCTTATTGTTGGCTTCTAATATTTTATAGGTTGCTGAGACTATAAGTTTGTTGTTTTCTTTAAATTTTTATATATATTTATATTTTTTACTTTTTAAAAATCTATTGTACGAACATACCCACAGCGTACTGTATCCAAGGTTTTTAAAAAATTGTTGTTTCAGCATACCGTACCCATACCCGTATTTGTACCTGTACCCATACCAAAACAGTCTAACAGAATGCCTCCAAACACAAATTTTATAGGTTTGGAACATTTTGATATATGAAAACTCACTACACTTGTAAAAACCTAGACCAACACAATGTTTGTTGTGTTTCATTGTCTCCCAGACTCGCACAGCAGGTGCAGATTCAACAATAAGACTAATAGGTATTGTATCCATGATGGGTCTTGAAAAATGCACTTAATGATTTAGACACAACATTATTGTGTGATACAAGAGGGGGCTCAACACTTTTCTTCAATGACTTTTTATCTTGACCAGCCTTTTGAGTTGAACTGCTTGAAGAAGGAATATCAATGTTGACAACATCTTCCATTTCTGCTGAGGCATTGGATGTCTGATCTTGTAATTGATCTTGCAACCTACTGATTTCTTGTCGCAACATCTTGTATTGATTGCAAAACTGTATAAACATTGCCTTAAATTGTCTCCAACATTCTAAAATCAAATCTGCTTCCTGATTTGTGCATACATGAAGTTGCAAAGACAGTATGCCATCTGAGTATAATGTGTTCATTGTGTATGCAGTGTGTTGGAGTATGCAGAATAACAAGTTTTGAGTCAAGTAACACCAAAAGTGCCTCAGAAAATACAAATAAAAAACTTGATTGGCAAGTCTTTGCATTTTGACTTGTTCAAACTAGTTTTTACATCTTTATTTTTCCAAAACACATTTTAGAAGCTACAAAATCAAAATTCATCTTCGCATAAATGATTTCAGAATCCCTTTTACATGAAAAACAAGTGGTCATAAGCCAATTTTGGCCACCATATACAAAAGTTATACCATATTGAAAATTTCAGCTGAGTTTTGACTAGACAGACCCTCTCCAATGCAATTTCAGCAAACTGTCATGATTTACGGGGATTAAAATATACTAGGTGGATAAGTTGGACCCTTAAGTATTTGTACTCGTTGGAATTGTGGATGAGTCTAGTTTCCAAAAAAATAAGTTTCAGAGACAAATTTGACCTAATGAGATGAATATGATGGAAAATGCAGACAGAGGTACTGATCTTCCTGGTTTTGACAATTAATTCAAAATTGCAAATTTGAATTAAAAAAGGAGGGGGCAGCTTTTGAACTTCAGACCTATTGATAATGAAGGGGCTTATAAAATATTGTTGTCCAACTGCCCTATGACACTAATTAATATGCAATTTGAAAAAGCATAAAATAAATTGAACTTAGTTGTGCCTTTTGAATGTTGTCTTCTCCCATGTGGCTTGAAATGGCAACGCACTTGGATGCAATTGAAGTATTCTTTGAACAAGATTAAACTCTTCAAAAATGTTAAAACACGCTGTCAAAGGACTTTCGGACTACCCATATGTGAGATGGGTGATATGGAGAGAGTGGATATGCGCCTTCACCACAATGTCTCAGCCAGAAATCAAATTCAGAAATTAAAGCTGGACCAAAGTCGTCAAAATAATTCTCACTCCTTAATTATCCACACAGCTCTAACATGATCTGCAGTAGTCTGATGCCTCTTTTTCAGGTTGCAGCAGTCTCTTGGGAAAATGAAATGCCTTGGGCAAATTTGAAACACCAAAAAATAAATGACTTGAAAGAATTTAGCTGGTCTAAGTTAAATACCAGCACTGGCCAATAAACCAAACACGGATTTCAAAGAAGTCATTCAATAGCTCCAACATGCTACTCCAGCTCTGAATGAAACTTTCCAAGAGAATATTTGCGCCCAGCAGTGGAAAAATATGCGCAGTACTATTGAAATTCACACAGTATTTGACAAAATGACTGTACGTGTGTCTTCTCATTAAAATTGCAGCAGGATGAGAGTTTAATACAAAACTCCAGCGTATATATTGCAGACCAGGCTTCAATACTCAGCGCCAATGCTTCAATGAAGAAATTTATCAAATACCATGCAGACTGTATGGCTGGGAAAATGATTAAAATTACCTTGCACAAAAACCAGACTGGCTGGAACAGAATTTGTAGTGAAATGAAAATGAAGGAAAAAGCCTAGGGTCTGATACCAGTGTCAAGCCAGGAATTAAATTGCAAGAAAAAGATTCACAAAAAGAAATGGATGGGAAATTATACAAAAATAAATGTTCAATGCTGCTCTCATGCATAGTTTGCATACTCATATTCAGCAAATATTCGGCAAACCCAAAAAAAATTGACTCGGCAAAAACTCGGTAAGACTCAACGAATATTCGAGAATATTCGGCAACTTAAAAAATACTCAAATTTCTTTAAAAAACATAAATTTTATGCAAAATATAGCTACAAAATGTATCAAATGAGTCTATAAAATGTTGGAGAAGTGTTTTCTATTAGATTTGAATACAAATACAATACAAAATCGCATCATCATGCGAATACAACAGCTGGTTGATAAGTGCTATGAATTTATGATGATTGTCATTGAAAATTATCATCATAAATTTCATATCTATGCAAGTTACAATATACAATAAGTTACATTTTCCTCTTCCCCATTCTAGAGAAATATTGGGGAGAGGGTCTATTGCCTCTACTAGTCCCCACACTCGGCTGCATCTCCTCACTCCTCCTAGAAGGTTGCGACTCTAGCTCCAACCTGGTAGTAGATGGTGGTGGCTCCTTTGCTGCATGTTGGAGATCACCTCCAAAGATGTCATCCAATCCAATATCTCTGCTAGTGCTTCTCCCTCCATAGCTTCCCTCTCAAAAGAAGCAATCTCATCCTCTATGAACGTAGGGATTTCCTCTTCTTGCCCAATCCACTCATTGTATGGATCTATCTCATCCAAATCAATAAGCTCCTCCGATGTGGCCTCCACTTTTCTTGTGCGAAGCCGGAGATTGTATTGCACAAAAACCAAGTCGTTGAGTCGTTTTGAGTCAACTTGTTGCACTTCTTCGTGTGAATGGCCTCAAACAAACTCCAGTTGCGTTCACATCTAGAAGCGCTACAAGGTTGAGATAAAATTTTGAGGGCTAGCTTTTGAAGATGCAGGGTATTTCCTCCCCAATCCTCCCACCAAGAACCTACAAACAAGATAATCAAAAGTTTATAAGTAATTAATAAAATCAAATTTGTAACTTGTAACACATATAAGTAACTTAGTAAACATTCTAAATTTCTAATTTTTATTACTTGGTGATTGCGGTTCTCCCTCGAGATAGCTAATGTTGAAAAAGAGCCTCCCCTAACATGTTTGTAATTTTGCAACTCTAAAATAATGAGGTCCCTCGTCTCAACCTCTGGTATCATCCTCTCAATACATGTTGAAAGGCCCTCCATAACCTCTCCGTTCACATCTATGAAGCCGTCGAGAAGAAAAACTTGGGGTTGAGGTAGTACCCCACTGCATGAATAGGTTGGTGGAGTTGATTGTTCCACCTCCGATCAATAATCT
Source organism: Taxus wallichiana var. yunnanensis (assembly GCA_018340775.1). Taxonomy (NCBI): domain Eukaryota; kingdom Viridiplantae; phylum Streptophyta; class Pinopsida; order Cupressales; family Taxaceae; genus Taxus; species Taxus wallichiana. The sequence goes on from CM031236.1 coordinate 194,977,383, forward strand.
TCCAAAAGGGACCATATCGACGATATCCCCCTATAATAGTTTTGGATAGCCTCTTTGGCCCTATCCATGGCCTCATAAATGTACCCCATAGGGTTTGCTCCCCATCAACCAAACGCAAAACCCTCACCAACAACTCTGACACCTACACACAAATTAAAATTTAAGGTTACAAACTTACAAATAAAACAAAAAGTAAATAACAATATATTTATAGTTTAACAAATAAAAATAAAGGAATCAACTTGAAATATAAATCGAAGTTTGAAATTACCTTGATGATCTCTATAGCTCTCTTTGCAAAGATATCATCAAAAACTATCTTTGTAGTCCTTTCTCCATCAACTTTCTTTGAATATTGTGAGTCTAGCCATGCTTGACTCACAAACATTTGCTTCAATGATGTCAATAAAATAGAAATACTTTGCAACGTCAAGAAGTTAGTTGTAAACCTTGTGACACCGGCTCGCACAAGCTCTTTCCCCTTTGTGTGTTCTCTCATCAAGCTAAGAACCCAAGGGTGATTATATATGTACTTGGTTATGTTTCTTGCATCTTCTATAGCCGGCCTCACTCAACCAATTTTGTTTGTCCTCCAAAAGAAGGTCAAAGAAATGACCCGCACAAGGAGTCCAAAAGAGTGATGGATGCCTCTCCTGTAGTAGTCTCTCAGATGGCACATATGTTGTTGCATTGTGTATGTCAACTTGCAAAACATTTTGTATACCCACCTCTAATATAACCTTCTCCAATATAAAACTCAAATTCACTGAATTTTGACTATGTTAAAGGCATCAATAGACTTCAAACACACCATCTCACCATTTGAAGCCACTAAATATTAATGACAAGCAGTGCAGTTCCTTCCATCTATCAACCCATCTGAAAGAATGGTGCATCGGTATTTCTGCCATTGCTTTTTTATCTTCTAAAATTGTAGTTGTATCAAAATCGCACCCTTAAGCAATTTCCCACTCAAATCTTTTAGAGAGGGTGCCTTGTACCCTTTCCCTGCAATTGTCAATATTGTCACCAAGTACTCCCAGTACGGACTCTTTGCCACATTGTATGGAAGGTTGTAGTACTAAAAATTCGCACTTGCTTTATCATGCATATCTTTGTTTGAGTTGTCAGACTTGAAATGAAGGTCGTCCTCCAGGTATGTTCCTTGGTACAAAAAAACTATGTGTGCCTTTGGTGAAACTCAATGAAGCAGATGTGCCTCTTCTTGTTCGTATGTGTGGACCGCAAGAAAAGCCCACAATTGTTCTGGCCGCAACATCCTCTAAATCCTTTGTCGTTCCAACCCCAGGTCTAACACCTTCTGCTATGGTTGCATGCACACTTTTCCTCTCTAGTTTCTTCTCCTCTAGCTTTGTCAGCTCTACTTTCGTTTCTTGTTTTGCCTCTTCTGTAACATTGGGGCATACCACATCCCGACAAATAATACATGCAAGGTGATACATTAGGCGATTAATGCCTCCAAAAATGTTTTGCCGTAGAAATTGCAAAACATTGTTCTCAGATCGCTTGCTTCATGTACACCATACTTCCAAGCGATGGTACGGACGTTTACAAGAAAGGTTCTTCTTTAGTGATGTCGATCCCGATGCCATTAGTAAGCTCTAATATGCAACACAAAGCACATTTAAAAATTAAAAAAAAAACTTAATTAAAATTTAAAATCATTCACTTTTAAATTAAATGTATTTAAAATTACAATATGAATATATAAAACTTAAATAATATAGACCGAATTTGCAAAAACTTGAAAGAATTTAAAAAAAAACTTACCTCCAAATGCAATTCTCCAAATTTCCTCTTCGAATTCACTCAAAAATCCGTTCAACTCATGCAATGCAAGCTCAAATGGTTGTGTGAATGAAAATGAAGTGCTTTGGTGCCTTAAAAAGAAAAAAAAAAGTGTTTTTGCAGCATTTTTGGCATGTTTTTCCATGTTTCACATCTATACCGCATATGGCGAGTTTTGTACACAGACTTGCTGAATATTCGCCAATACTTGCAAAGTCCCTTTGGTGAGTTTTCACAATGAGTATTTGGTTAAAAAAATTAGCGAGTATTCGGTTCAAATTTTCTTGGCAAGTACATCATGAACAAGAGCTTTAATGAAACAAGAGCTCTCATGTATTAATTAAAGCTCTTATTCATGATGCACATATGCATACAAGCATAAATAGCCACAAAGGGCAACTCTTCGGTTCATCTTCTTCATGTACGTTCAACTTCCCGTGTGTGCATTATTTACAATAAATTACAGCCACTAATATTAAAGTGGTGAACATTAGATTTAGTATTAGGATATTATTTCTAACAATAAGGCAACTTACAAACAACGGCAATTGTACATCAGCAACATCTTATAACTCTCTAGTCATGGCACTTCGAGGACAACACACTATTGATGATAGATGGACAGGTTTGTGGTCTAGTAAAGTCTAGCAAAAATTCAAATCCTTTTTGTAGCTATTTAAGTTTGGAAAACCGCTAACAAGCACTTCCAGCACAATACATTATTGATACTATGGAAAAATTCTAACAACAAACACTTCCAAGACAACACACTATTGATAATAGATGGACAGGTTTGTGGTCTACTAAACTCTTTCCAAAAATCAAATACTTTATGTGGCTATTTATGCATGGATAACCGCTAACAACAGACAAACTTCAGAAGAAAGGACGGGTGGGGCCTAACATGAGCCCCAATCATAAATGAAATGTGGAATCATTCCTCAATTTGGAAAGGCAAGGTAAATCTCTTTGGTTATAAACCTTTAAAGCTGAATCCATTGTAACCTCAGCTTACTAATGTTAGCTTTTAACAGTAAAACACAACTATTAAAAGATCCAAGTTTCATTCATTGATATGTGTGGAAAGTACACAATAAGTGTGTATCCACCAATACCCACCAGCCCCCGGGAGTTGTGGTCAGACAAATAAAATCTCATATGAGAACTACAGCCCTAGCATATCAATCAACTTCTCCATGTGCTTCTTCCACAAGTATGATTGATTATAACCTCAACAAACTACGGAATATTCTATTTCAATATCATGCAAGTTAGCTACAAGTTGCGCCTAAGATAAGAGTGGAAGCCTCCCGGTCTTGCCTCTTTCAAACTCAATTTTGATGGTTCATCTAGGAGTAATCTGGGCCAAGCTGAAATTGAAGGAATCATACACAACTCCAAAAGGGATCTTGTCATTGCTTACTCTCAATCTATCGGCATCAGCACAGTTAATATTGTTGCGCCTTGAGCTTTATACACTATTATTCATCTAGGATACTGATACAACACCCTTAGGCCCCCTGGAGCGGGTATGTAGCATTTCGGATACGAAAACGGTGACGGGTACGGCTGGGGAGCGGGCAGGGTACGTCGTGTACCCCACAGATACGGTCGGATACGGTTGCACGTATCCACAAGGTACACGACGTACCCTACCCACTCCCCAACCGTATCCACCCTCTTACACGCCTTTTTTTTGTTTTTAGCCTGCATTTTATTGGATTCGGGTTGTGTTTCCAACTTGTTCTTTGCTTTGGCCTTCTTGTCATTGGACCTGCATTTTGGGTTGGTCGTTTGGGCCATTCTTTGCATTCGGAGTGCGTGGCTGTGTTGCCCATTACACAGAGACATGTTCCCTCACCGCAGCTTTCACTTGTTCTCCGCTTTGAGTGTCGAGCCTATCCTCTCCTTTATGTGTTGATCTCGTCTTTGACCACCGTTCCAATACTTATCTCCTTTTTCCGCCGCTTTTGGAGTCTTTTAATTAAAGTGGGATTTACAGTGGTTCATAGTTTTATGTGGGTCCAAGTATTTTACGGTGTTTTTAAAATCTAAATCGGTTTGGTTTAATATAATAAAGTGGGCGTTTACATATAGGGTTATTTTTAAAAAATTTGGGTCGGTGTTTTAGTTTATTAAAGGGAGGTGCATTTTAAAGTGGGAATATTATATGTTGGTTGGTGTTTTTGAAAATAGTGGCAAAGTCTTTTATTAAAGTAAATGCCTTTTTAAAATAAAAGGTCGACATAGTGTTTTAATATAAGCTTTTGTATTAAAAAGTACCAAAGCTTTTTAAAATATACATGGTTGTTTTAATACGTGGTGGGCTTTTTATTATAAGGGATAAGTTCTATAAAGTAAGCTTTTTAAACTTATACGGGGGCTTTAAATAAAGTGTGAGGTGCTTTTTATATTTATATGCCCTTGTGTTATTTTATTAAAGTATGTTTTTAATATTAAGTTAGATTCTTATTTCATTTATTAGGATCTAATTTCTTTTTTAAAAGGTTAATTAATCTTTTTAAAAGGTAATTAATTAATTTTAATTACTTAAAAAGTTATTTTAATTAGACATCTAATTAAATTAAGCTTTTTTTTCGATTCCAATTAGTAGTTTAAAATAATTAAACATCTAATCAAATTAAGTTTTTTCGATTCCGACTAGTAGTTATTTTTAATTAGACATCTAATTAAATTAAGCTTTTTAAGAGAATGCCCGCTCCCCGGCTATATCACATTGTGTTCGATTTAAGTATTTTAATTTAACTTTTAAGCTTTTAAGTTTCTAAGTTTTATCGATATCCTAGCTTCTTTGTTGTGGTTATTCACTTATTTAGCTTATAACTTGTCTTTCATATGCATAATATGTGGTTAATAACTTAATTCCTATTTAGAAGATTGAAATTTATATATTTTTTGTCCGCCGTATCCGGCACTAAAAAATTTTTGTTGTTTCGGCGTATCGGATCTGCACTCCGCTCCCATATCCAAAACGTATCGGCTACTTATCTATCTAGCACACGTCAAAGGGATTCTAAAATTTGCATGTAAGGGAACTCAAAGCTGATATTGATATTTTTCAAAGGATCCTTAACTAATAAGAACAACGCCCCACAAGCTCAATCAATTATCTCGAGATTTTTATCGCTGGAAAATGGACTCAACTTTGCTATAGATTGCAAATCTCATCACATTATGGAATAACATTGAAAACATCATCACAATCGGGGGTGAATATGCTAACATATATAGCCGTCATGCTTCCCACTGAGAGAATCAAATAGCTATATGTGAAGATGAAGAACATCTCCTTGATTCAATCAAGCACCAATTGAATCGAGTCACAATAGGCTAACTATCTTCTACATGGGAAAATCGAAAAAAAAACTAATAATAATGGTTGTGCTTCCAACCACCCAAACCCGTGCTATATAACTCTTTTTAGTCAAGAGATGGTGTCACATTGTAAAACAAGCACTAATGTCAATAATTTCCCAAGGATTAATAGAAAGACCTACGACAAATGGATGAAATATAACACTCATCTACATCCGTGAGGAGCAATCTATATTAGCCATACTTCTCTTACTCATCACTAAGAGAAAAGGAGAAAGGGAAGGGAAATAAAAAAACAATAGAACAATCTATTGACTCATTCTCGTGTCAACAATAGAAACTCCAATATTTAGCTCTCTAATGACACTAGGATGACAAGATCAAGTATTTAGCATTACCGAAATTTCTTCGTAATCCCAAGGCTATGAAGTGGAGGAGTTTCAAGCATGTGGCATCCCCTTTGATCTTTCAATCGCATATTGGCAATGCCACCAAGCAAGCACTTTACATGTTGGCATGAATACCAAGTCAACGCCCCACCGTTTCTACACTCTAGGCGTTTATGCTAATGTTGGCATTCTTAAAGAGGCTTGTGGCTCATGATGGCCTTACACATCGATTCTTCAACTTTAGCACTTTCACTTTTTGGTGGTTTCGAATATCCTATGTTGTCGACTCATTCATGCCTTTCATTGTGTTGTGATCCTCATTCCATCTTCATTGTGTTATACTCCTTCAACTTCGGTATTTGCTATTGCATTCATCCCCACTTTCATTTTTATTATATGTTTCTATAACACCATCCTCCCTTGATGTTAGCATATCAAGGAGAAAAAAGAATACAGAGAAGGAAAATTGCACCGCTCAAATGACACAGCGGTGGTGATTTTTATTATGAGAGTAGTTAAATTTGGTTGAACAGTTACCAACCGAATCACAACTACATAACTACATTATAGGCTATATAATGCTCTATATTTTAACACCCCCTCTTAATGACTAAACCGAAACAATACCAAGTTTGTCCTGAAATTTTACAAATTTCCTAAAGCCCATATGTTTAGTCATTACATCTACAGACTATGCCATAGGTTGTACTTCAAAATCAGCAGTCCATGATTTGTTGCGTTGTCGGATGGAGAAGAACCGCAAAACAAAAATTTGGTCGCATGAACAAAGGATATGGCAAGTGGTCCACTGGTTCTTCGTTACGTGATTCATTGATCAGTGATGAATCACCAATGGCTGAGATTGTCAGCCCCATCTCCAGAGTGCTGAAATCGTAACCCGGAGAGGTGAATTGAATAATCAAAAATTCATTTCAGGCTTGTGTAGCCAACTATAGTCTATACAGAGACTCGTTTTCCTACAATCGAAGTCACCTCGATCATGTCCTTGCAACACCATGTAGTGCTCATCCAACTTTCTCAATAAGAGAAATGTGACCATTTGTGCAGTAGGAGTTAGAACCAACTCCGCAATAGTAGGAGAAAAAACCATCTCTGTCTCATCCGTCTCAGCCGGTGAGAAAATAACCATCTCCACAATAGTAAGAGTGAGAACCAACTTCTCCTTCTCATCTATTTGCTCATATATCCCCCTCTGTTGGGAAAGATCTCTCACAACACAATGAGCAAACTGTTCATGCTCTACTATCCTTCATGCAAGTATCTCTGAGTGAGTGGCTAGGCATGCCATCTCACCATGCACCACCAGTACATTTGGAATAGTGGAGTCTCCATCCACAACAAATTGTTCTTCAGAATGAGGAAATCCATCCTCCCAAGGCATGTCCACCTCCCATACATCTAGTATAGTGGATACTTCCTCCACAATAGGTGCATCTAGGTTGACCGTATCCAAGTCACAGATCCGTGAGGAATGGCTTCCTCCCAAGGCATTGCAACCTCCTACACATCTTGTATGGTGGAGCTCTCCTCCACACGTGCACTCATGTTGATCATATCAGAATCAACAAGCCGATACTGACCATCTTCCCCAAGACCAAGGGCAATTATCCGTCTTTGTTTCACATCAGAGACAACACACTTATTTCCCACGTAAATCCACGTAAATATTGGGATTTTTCAATTAATTGATTAATATATAGAAGATTTTTTTGTAAATAAGGTACATATCTAACATTCCGTACCAACAGTTTATGAGCATTATTCAATACAATGTATATATCTCCTATCCCTTCTTCTCGCAAGTTATTTTCCATCCGCTAGTACTACTGATTCAAAACAGATATTTGTAGTAAATGAAACATACCAATCCCTACAACATGAAAAGTGTGTGGATGCACCAGAGTCAATGATCCAACAATTGGTATTACTGTCATGCGAGCATGATGTCGTAAGACAATAAAGAGCATGCCCGTCATCCGAATCAAAGTTCTTCTACAATTGCTACCGCATGTTCCTCATCACATGGCTTTTGTTCGCATGCGAAAGATCATACTTTCGCTTATGGCAATCCTTCTTAACGTGCCCAACCTTGTGATAGTAATAACATGTGATCTGATATCGAGTGGATGATTCACCAGAATGACGTTTCCACTTTCCCTTTGACTGAGTCACAAGAGCACTCTCTGATTGGTCACAATTAGATTTTGCCTGAATTTGTTTGCGCTCTTTTTGCAATGGTAGGAACTCACCTTGTCAAACATGAGTGTTTGACTTTCACCATTAAATGGAGTGCCTCCACAAATGACTCATACGAAGAAGGTAAGTTGTTTAGAACCAGAGCCACCATATCATCGTCATCCACCTTTTTGTTGATGGAAGATAACTAGTCTCGAGGTCTTTCATCCGAAGTAGGTGCTCAGACAACGATCCACCTTGTAACTTTATAGAAAAGAGCATATTCTTCAGGTATAAAACCCGACTCTTTTCTAACGTCTGATATTTATCCTCAGACTGGTCCACAACATGCTTGCTACAATAGCATTCCGCACTTCTAGTATCATATCATCCGACACCGACAACTTGAGAAGCGATAACGCCGTTATGATGTCTTGTCATAATCCGCGAAGTTCTTCATATGTCGACTTTCACTATCCATGATTATTTTATCACAATCATGAAACTCCGCAAGAGTTAAAATCTTATGGCTCCATACATTAAAATTAGTTACCGTTAATTTTTGCATCTCCGGCAAAGTCAAGCGGGAAATATTTTCCATTTTATTATTCCAAAGTCACGAAAATAATAAAATAATATTTTTCCCACAATAAAACAATATTACTTTTTCCAGCAAATAATATTAAATTATGCAAATCACCCTCCAACTATATTTGCTTGTATTAAAATATTATTACTTATTCCTCCAAATTTGATTATTCAAAAGCAAGGTACCTTTGTTGGAAAAATGAATATTAATTCATCGACTTTTCAGAAGGAAGAATAGAAACCAAATGATGCCCTCGAACCCTTCGAGAATATTAAACTCCTTTCTTCACACGACTTTGCTCCAACGATTCAGCATTCGAACTGTGGATTTGCATGATTTATGTGCTCGTTTTGCCTTCTACGACTTTGTGCCCTCGGTTTTTCTTGACCACGACTTTACCGCCATCCACAGGGATATTATTCTACCCCTGCGTCAAACTGCTCACGTTTTTCTTTCAAATTTGCAACTGATCCTCGTTCTTTTGAGCAGCCACGATTTTTCACAAAAAAACAACTGGTATTTGCTTCCAACCAAGTCATGTTTTGTGCAAAAACCGACTGTATCTGCCTCTAATGGCTTCACGACTCTGCATATACACGAGCCACAATTTTCTCCTTTCTGTGAATCTTCTACAATAAGTGGTAAAATAACATCTTCAGTTTGTGCCCTACCAGGGCTTCCCCAAACTTCCAGTTCGTGCCTGTTGACAAGGCTTCCTTGAACTACGAACCGACCGCTCTGATACCAATGTTAGCATATGCAAAGAGAAGAAAGAATACAGAGAAGGCAAACTGCACTGCTCAAATGACACAGGCAAGGTGATTTTTATTATTAGAGTAGCTACATTTGGTTGAACAGTTACCAACCTAATTACCACTACATAGCTGCATTATAGGCTATATAATGCTCTATATTTTAACAGCATGAGCACTTGAACATTCTTCCCTTTGCACATTCTTATATATTATAATATTACTCTGTCGATACCTGTATTTATCCTCTGATTGTTTTCTCTTCGAATTTTGATACCCTTACTTCCTACCTAGGAATATATTGGAAATCATACCCTTCTCAACACTTTCAAATATCCCACCCTTTACATACTTCTCATATTCGCTTCTATTTTCTCCACACATTAGGTCTGAACCACTTGCCAAGATAACTACCATGTGTGGAAAATGCAGTGGATGCACTGCACAGTAATAATACACAACTACCACCAAGGCAACTCCCTCTTACAATCAGAGCTATGAATCCTTTTAAAGATACAGTCAATCAACAATTATTAGACCCCGTCATTCCTGTTTCAGGAAAAGCATTGATTACAGCAGCTTCATCTTCACCACCTGCATCATCACAATGCAGTATTTGGCATTCCACTATGTTGCTGATTGGGGTCCACTAGATTCAAATGAAGATGATTTTTTTTTTCTGCCAGGGCTTATTCTTTGAAAGAATGTGCTATTAGTTCTTGATGACAAATAGATCCAATCAGCAAAATAAAACCCCAGGGCAAAAGGTCTAGACATCAGTTTGAGCGTAATGAATATCTCACTCTGACAGCTGCTAAGGTGCAATACTCGAAGAGCAGTAAGGTTTGCAATTAATGCAAATGCCCTTGACTGCTTATCGCATCAATTCTTTCCAACATCATAACACTTTCACACAAGCAATGCCTCCCAAAAGAAGCAGTAGACTCCTGCAGAACTCTATAAATAGAATCAGTTCTTTCTGCATTTATATGTAATGGTTAGAAAATGCTAAGCCTTGAAGGGTATATAAAAGTAAGAGAAGAAATTTGGCAAGCATGTCTTCCATTGCACAGAACAGGGCCAATCAGATGAGACAGCAGAAGAAGCAATATAGGCAGCTGATAAGTTTTTTCTGCAGAAGATGTTGAAGGAAGTCAAGACCTCATTTTTCAAGGGGCTTCAAGTACTACTCCTCCATTCCATGTTGGAAGGCAAGAGGTCAGATTCTGCACCCATCTGCTACTCTTACCTATCCTTCTGGTACTGCTAACCTTCTCCCTCTTTACTTTAAGAAAGCACTGTGTCAACACAATGACTGCCCTCCCTGTCAACACTATGCACATTTCCACATTTACATCCACCCTCCATTGCTATTGATGTCAATCATCCCAAGCGACAGGATTATTCTAATTAGTTATCATTCAGGATTCCTCAGAATATGCAAAGCATCAATACCAGTCCTCACAAAAGGACTGGTGAACACAATCAATCAGAAATCCCAAAGGCTGCTATGAGAAGGTCAATATAGGACAGGAAACTCATTGAAATTCATAAGCAAATTGGACAACAGCATTATTAAGATCTCGAGCAAAATTGGAAACCACGAAATCCAATTCCCCTTCTTGGTGAATGTATTGTTCAGTTCAATGCTTATGTGAAAAACAAAATGAATGTGTGCATTAGCTTTAGTATACCAATGTTTACCTCCATCTTCACCTTCAAAACCTGGAGAGGTGCTGCTTTATGATCACATAAAGTGTTTGGTGCAAGAAGTCATCCAAGACCAAGTTGCACAGAAATTGCCCTAACAAATGTCTCACACTCAAGTCATGGCAAGGCTACAGAGTAAGATGTACCCATATTCAGCCCCATCCCTGATCTGGCTGATACACCTGCGGAAATGCACAAGGGTCATGCCAATAGGCACAAGGGCCCTGCGAAGGATCACAACTAAAATTCAAAGAATTCTTCACAGAGAACATTCGACTTATAATATCATTACTCTTCCCTGCTTTTGACTATAAGCTGATTTTTCTGATTTACTTCATTAACTAGCTGTTGTAGCTTGCTGAATGTTTTATGCACCATGAGGTTTAGTCTGTCTTGTGTAAAGACTCGGCATCTTGATGCTTCTGAGCTCTAAAGTTTTAGTTGTAACTTGTAACAGACTTATGGTCAACTAAATCAATTACACCACTAGTCTCAGCCTCTTAGGGTGCTTTGCATATGTTCTTGTTCCAGGGTATTTGAGACATTTTTGAACTCTTGATCATTGAAATCACCTTCCGGTTTTAACAACAGTCTTATTTTTGCTCTTGCTGATCTGCCTTCTGATATAATTGTCTTTTTATCATAATGCAATTTGAATTTTCAATTAAAAAGAGCCTACATCCTAATTACAGCAAGGTTAGGCACAGAAATAGAATACTGACCTTGAAAAGGTTTCAAATAGGAAGCAATAGTCAGGTATAATTGTTCGACCTTTAACATCAACTGTTGTAGCCTGCCAAACTCTGTCTGATTCAAAGTATCCGCCGCAGCTCTGAAAGCAGTGCAAATCATCTCACCAAGTAGTTGATGAGGTCTTAGTGTTTCCAAGTAGTGTAAGACCTAGGTTTAAGCAGCATTCACAAAATTAGCATATTCATATTGAAAGTACAGTACATACATATGAGAGTTGCAGGAAACTACCTTCAAAAGATCCATATTTTATTTCAAAATGTGTGGACTGAAAATCCTGCATCGAATAATCCATCTACTAAAAACACACATTGGAGAAATGAATTCTCTAAAAAAGGTATCAATGAAAAAGCACCCTCGAGTAATTTGTCAGAAATGTGGAGTTCTTTTGAAACACACCATTATGACATCAATTTCACTCATTAAAGGAACAATAGCACCAATGATAGATTCTAGTCAAGGCATGGTACAACAAGTTTTAGCTTTGTGTATAAGCATGAATTATATATAAGTTTAACTTAACTAGTAATTCAAAGTGCAAAGCATCTGCAGCAAAAGAAATTCATCCACCTACAAAGTGACCAAAACTGGGAAGGCAAATCACTTCAGTATCCAGCATTCCTTTTGCGGTGCAAAACATGGCTACACTAGCTAAAAAGTGATCCTCAAAATCTATTATTTACACCGTGTAAATGGCTGAAACTCTGAATTTCGGGACCACAATTTTGAGAACCTAAATTTATAAAGACTGGAAAGACCAAAGTCCATATAGTAAAACACATCTTTGGTCTGTGCACTAAATATAAGAAGCCCTTCGTATTGTAACATTGCAAACTGATTATGATTAAATGGTTGAGTTTTGTTTACAGCCTACAGGAGATTTCAGGATAAAGGAGCACATTATTGCCAACATCTTAGATTCTTAGGATAGTATGATAACAATCTATATATACCTTACGTAAATCTAAACCAGCAAAGAGCATTATGATCATTTTTTACAAGAAAGGATTTTTATCTCAATCTATTTTGTAGGTCCATCATTTTTATATATAGAGAAATATCACAACCATAGTATACATAATACAATATTTCACAGGTACTTCTTATATACATTATATGGTTAGCTTTTTTAAAATTTCTTTACATTTTTATAGAGCTGCCTCTTCAATTGATTTTGTATGCTGCATCTCCATTTATAACTTGGTCTGAGAATTGTAGGAATAAATGAATAAGACTTCCCCTTTTATAATTGTTTTGTAACTGCTAACTAATTTTGTAACCGTCTTTGCATAATAAATACCCAGACACACAACCCATTTGTACAGTGTGTATTCTGGTTTTCTCTTCAATCATTCTTTACACATTTATTCGGTTTATTCTCTCTCTCCGCAAATTCTAACAGTGGTAACAGAGCGTGGGGCAAGCAAAGAGAGGGAGGAAGAAAGATATTTTCGTGAGTCCCATTAGGGCACGCCATTAGGGCACGAAAAATCACGCTGTACAGTCGCGAATCAGAAGAATACACTCGCGTTTTTCTTAAAAAAAAAAGTCACGAAAATACAGTCGCGAATGGCACGTTTTTCAAGAAATTAACAGTATTTTCGAGCACGAAAATACAGTCACGAATGGCACGTTTTTCAGGAAAATAACAGCATTTTCGAGCACAAATAGTCAGATTTTAATAGCCACGAAAAATCGTGATTTTAGACATTTTTACAGTCGCAATTTGCGCTAATATGGTGCATTATTACAGTCACGAATTGCTAGGGCACAAATATTTTTCACAGACATAAGGCAGGAAAGACGCAGAAGCAAAAAGACTACCTGCGCTAGGGCACGGAACTGTGCAACTGGTATTTTATTTTATTTTATTTATTCATTGCCAAAATACGCAGTTGTATTTATTCTATTTTATTAAAATGGAAATGCCCATAGAAAAATATTTTGGTCTAAATTTTCATACATGGAGAGTGAAAATACAAATGCAACTTATGAATAAAAATTTGTGGGGCATTGTAAACGGGAAAGAGACAACACCTACCGATGCATCGAAATTGTTAGAATGGCAAAGAGATGATAGAGTGAAAGCTATTATTGGCCTTGCTCTCTCTGACTCTGAACTTCATCATGTAGACCTAGACAAATCATCGAAGGAAATTTGGGATACTCTAAATAAATTATTTGGAGCGAAAGCAGTCAATGCCAAATTTTCCCTGAAACTTCAGTTATATAGGTTCAAAATGGATGACGGAGTCTCTATGTCAAGCCACATCAATAATCTAAGGTCCTTGATCAGACAACTAGCAGAAGTGAAAGCTGCAATTGAGGACGAAGATGCCAAAGCTATCCTATTAAATAGTCTGTCTTCAAAATATAGCAATGTAGTTTTTACCCTCAGTCAAATTCAATCTCAATCTCTGGATGATATGATAGCAGCTCTTCTAGCTGAGGAAAAACGAACTACAGAGGATGCAGAAGGTCATTCCCAGCAAGAAAGTGCATTCTATTCTAGAACCATAAAATATCATAGAAGATCAGATAAGTTGGAGATTGAATGTCATTATTGTAAGAAAAGAGGTCACACAACATGGGATTGTCGTGTTCGAGCCAATGATGTGCTCAAGGGTAAAGTCATATCAAATACAACCAATATAGCCATGGTTGAAGACCCACCAGATGCAAAAGGTAGTGAGGATAAAGTGACGAATACGCACTATAAAGATGCTCTAAACTTTGAAGGCAAGAAAGGATACAGGGTAGATGAAGCTCGGTATGGATGGTTGCTCAGATAGTTCGGGAGACTGTGGATCTTGGGAATTATACCCTCACGAGGGTCATGAGACAACTTGATGGAGCTTGTGGATGGCTCAGTATGGATGGTTGTCCAATAATTCGGGAGATTTGTGATTCGGGAGTTCGGGGAGGTGGAATCCGGGAACTCGGGAATTCAGCTCGGGAGCTACACCTTTACGAAGGTCATGAAGCAACTTGATGGAGCCCTATCCTATCATAGCATTGCTTTCAAAGTGAAAGTGTTTGAAGATAGCGTAGTTTTGTTTTGTTAGATTGTTTTTGAGTTATGTAGGGTAAGTCTTAAGAGGGGGTGTAGGAATAAATGAATAAGACTTCCCCTTTTATAATTGTTTTGTATGGTTATGCGGTTGTAACCGCTAACTAATTTTGTAACCGTCTTTGCATAATAAATACCCGGACACACAACCCATTTGTACAGTGTGTATTCCGGTTTTCTCTTCAATCATTCTTTACACATTTATTCGGTTTATTCTCTCTCTCCGCAAATTCTAACAAGAATATTTCTCTAAATTTGTTTCCAATATCAGCTTATGAAGACTGGAATTTACACTCACCAAGAAATTATGTCTTAGTGCTTGTAAATTTGTAATAACACTTATTTTCTTATTACCTAAACTGAAAGGAATAAGAGCAAAACCTCTCCTTTGAATTATGGTCGTTAAAATGTTTTTTAGATGTCAATGCTGAATTTGGCTCCATCACATATAAACAGGCATAAGTGTAGATTCTGAAATTTAAGAGATTCATAACAAAATTGTAGACTATAATGCAATGTCACATTAGGCAAGGTATGCAGCTGTGACTTGTTTAAATACATTGCTCTTACTTAGATGCCAATACCGAATTTGGCAAGGTATGATCCTGTGACTTGTTTAGATACATTGCTCTTAGTACTTGTAAGTTGTAATAGCACTTATTTTCTTATTACCTAAAGTGAAAGGAATAAGAGCAAAACCTCTATTCTGAATTATGGTCGCTAAGATGTCTTTTAGAAGTCAATGCCGAATTTGACTTCATTGCAGATAAACAGGCATTAGTGCAGATTCTGAAATTTGAGAAATTCATAACGAAATTGTAAACCATAACACAACATTTGATTAGGGTAGGTATGCTCCTGTGACTTGTCCAGATACATTACTCTTACTGAATCTTTGTTTTAGTTATTGTGGGTAAGGGTGTTGCATATATTTAGACAAGTTAATTGCTATAAATCCGTTATATCAGGTTATCCGCAGTTGATCATCACTACTTGAAGATCAAGATGGAATAATTGAGACTATAAAGGGATTATGATCAATTGGAACATTCATCGCAGACGAGGTAAGTTGGATGCATAGTTGATTGAACCCTTGACTTGGCCATGGACACCATTTCCCATAAATAACAAACTTACTTAAAATCTTACCCATTCCTCTTAACTTCCACAAGGCATGGTCTATCCGTGTTGAGTGATGAAGAATATACTCCACTTGTATTTACTCTTCCACTAATGTTCACCACCTTGCCACCCCTTTATGATCTCTCTCCTCAATTTTTAAGGATTTTCATCATTTCTACCCACCTTTGATTTTCCATGACAACAACCTGCATTTTCTTTTGTTAAATTCCTTACAAACAAACATTAGAAATTCCTACATGCAGTTGTGCCTCAAGGTTGGAAATTTTAGAAAGATTTGCATCCCTTTGCAAGAGATACTTTGGGGTACTGCACCACTGATTATTCAACTAAATTCACCCTCCATGTTGCAGATCAAGGTTGGGAATATTAGCAAGATTTTAATCTGTGCAAAAGATACTTAGGGCACTGAACCACCGATTATTCAATTCATTTCACCCTCTATGTCCTTCCTTAGACTCAGTTACCATATTGGTGCTTTAACGCTTGGTCTAAAAATGGCTTTCTATTTTACCATAAAAAAACTTATGATTCCTAAGTAATGTGCATGTTATGAATATATTTTTAGATATCTTTGAAGATGCTACTCAGACACCATGTCACCATTTGGTTTAAAAATGCAAAATTAAGAATCGTGTGACTCTGAATAGGTGCTAGTTTTGAAATCCTTATGGTTCCATTACATGGTTTGCTAAGCTATCTTCGATGAACTCATTGGCAGTGCAGCCACAAGAGTATGTATGAGATATATGTGCAACAGCATTGTCACTAAATAAATGGTAAGCATTATTTAGCTGGCATAGATGGGTATTTAGCAAAGTTGCATCAATGTCACAAGGCAATGGTTAAATAGGCTGTTATAAAAAAGTGCATTATGGTAGATTCACATGATGCAAACTTTAGTTTAACATGGTACACACCATGTACACTAGATTTTACAATATTCCAGAGTGCTTTTAACATCGTGATTCAGTTATCGAGCTTTTTTCTGACAATTCATCAAAGAAAATCTTAACTTATGTTAACAGAGTAAAGAGGTACAAGTACCGATACTAATAAAGGTGTGCCAGTTCTAGAATACATTTACAAGCAAATATCAAATATATAAAAAAAAGTTAAAACGAACTATAATAAGCATTGAATTGTGCATGAAATTGAGATTAATCATCTGTCCTCTACAGTACGATAATCTTCCTTGCAAACCTAGGCTGCCTAAACCTATAAATCATTTCCTTTTATTTTGCCCCCGTTTTAGTCAAAAATTTACTGACAGTTTTAGCATGCTCGTAAATAACCTTACTATTTTGTTTATTTGAATGAGTGATGAACAGATTGGGTGGGATATTTTTGACGTTTAGATCTTAGGTTTAGGGTTATAATATATTTTTTTATTTCTTTTCATTTTACTTTTTGCTGGTTTTTGCATTAGGAGTGGTTTGCCAAGGTTTCCGGGGCATTCACTTTCTGCTGGAGATGTCCCCTACCAGATTCTGTCTTTAACAGATTCTCTTAAACACCGATCTTTGATTTTTTCATATGGACTTCAAATTTTAAGAGAATGAAGTATACAAGCAATCTGATCATAGTCTCTTCCATCCACGGATTCCAGTATTTGACAAACCATGGACCCATTCAACAAATATAATAAGTGTACAAGAAAATCTCTTGAAGATACATCTACACTTATGGATAAGCATCGTCACATGTGCATCAACCCATATAAATAAAAAGTTTAACTCCTAACTAGTTCTTACTTGTTTCATAAGATAATAAAAATACAATCATGCAAAATTATGATTATTTCTGTGTTTCATACAATTGTAATTCAGAAATATCTACACTACCTTTTCTCCTTCTTGGTCGGGATCCAAAAGCGGCTTTTGTTCTGAAGCAGGCACTGCCTTGACACCATTCCAAATCTCATGCCATGAGTTTCCATACTCAGACATGCGTTCTGAGAGTCCCCCTTTGGAGGCCAACTACTTTTTAAGTCCTCGATCTCCTCTTTTGTACTTTGTTGGCCTTCAATGGTTCCATCTACGGAATCTTCAATCCAATCACCAGGAGAATGCCATCTTATGAAATCTTCAAATACTGATTCTGGATTTGCTGCTTTAAAAGCTGCCATATCTGATAAAGATATCCAAAATAGAAATTTACTCGCTACATTTAATGATCTAATGATTGACATAGCAACACATCTTTACATGAGTGACTGAAAGAATATTTAACCGCTTTATGAAACAAATATTGTTTGTTCATCATTCTAGAAGTAGAAATTCTACTTTGTTTTCTGGAAGATGGAAAAATATACATAAATGATAAAATAAAAGAAGAGCCTTCAAAATTTATTTAAATACTAGAAGTTTCACGTTGAAAGTACACATAATACGGGATATAACATTTA
This sequence comes from Taxus wallichiana var. yunnanensis, assembly GCA_018340775.1. Taxonomy (NCBI): domain Eukaryota; kingdom Viridiplantae; phylum Streptophyta; class Pinopsida; order Cupressales; family Taxaceae; genus Taxus; species Taxus wallichiana. The sequence goes on from CM031236.1 coordinate 194,995,531, forward strand.
TGTACCAAAAATACTGCTACACACTTGATTCCAAAAATATTCACCATATAGCATGCTGCAGTTGTCACTAAAAATAACATTTATGTTGCATGTGCAAATAAATCACACAACAAGATCCATTATTTTAAAACATGATTTCAAATTGCCATCCGCTGACCATAATATCAACCTCTCTTCATGAAACTAAGATGAAGAGCCTGTCCAAATTATCAAGCTTGAACATTATAATAATACTTGCATCCTGATCTCTTTGAAATTTGTCAGGCACTGGGTTTGGATTTGTGCATAAGCATTTGTAATGATAGAATAATCAGAAGGCAAAATAAATACCAGATGCAAAAAGACGTATGCAAATGTCTAAGGTGGCCTCCACAACAGTTCAGTCATTTTGTCCCAAGATGGTCTAAAAAAGCCTATTTTTAATATCTTTACACAGTATTAAGACTCGGCAAGTCCATGCAAAGAGTCACCGATCCGAATCCAAGTCACTTTTGGCGAGGCTGCAGATTAGGTTCAGCAACCCAGGAAGTCTGATTCCTGAGGGCAGACTCTCCAAGTCTCTTTTTCAAAAAGAATAAATTGTTTTTCAAGAATTTTTTCCTATGCATATCTGCAATAGTAAAATACATGTTGTTACAAGAGGGTTGTGTATAGTAAGCAGAATTTGTATTGCCTTCTTCAATTGACCCTCTCTACAGGGTGATCTGTGATGATTTAAGAAATGGATGACATTGTATAGTTGAGGCGTTCAAAACTCCAACCATCAGATCTCCTTATCTGCATTGCAAACTCGACGCCCATCAAACTCTTTTACACCCACTCTTGCTTGCATTTTTTATCAAACAAACTCAGTGCATTATTTAAGCCTCTGAAAGGCATACAATGGTTCAGGAATTTACACAAGCCTCCATCTGTCTTGGCTCCACTACTTATATCCACAAGAGATCAGACATTGTGCGCCTTGTTATGATTCGCAAATGTGCTAAACTTAAACCTGCAATGTGGACTACAAATGAAACACAAACAAATATTACATGGTAAAGGGTGTCATGAGTATTTTATGTGTGTGTGTGTGTGTGTGTGTGTATATATATATATACACATATAAAGACCAATTGAGCTTTAAAACTTAAAACAACCGAATGAAATTTTCACCACTCATTTCACTTTCCCATTCACTCTCTCATTGTGATTTTTCCTTTTGCTTCAACGTTGAAGGAGCTGATTGTTTATGACCAAGGTCTGGATGTGCATTATCTACTTACTTTGTAGTGTATAAGTGAGTGCGGTAGATGTAATTGATTAGTTTTGACTGTATTTGAAGTTGATTTGATATGGAATGTGTATTAATGGTATTTTCCTTAAATTTTGCTATTTTTTATATTTTATTTAAGTTGCAAATTTTTGGCCAGCTTTCTTCGGCAAGTCCGGGTTTGAGTTAAAATTTGACTTGCCTAGTTTTTCCGAGTCCGAGTCTCATGACTATGGTCTAAATCTAAGTTGCTGATATGTTTTGGATATGGGTATGGATACGGCAAAAAAAAAATGGCCCCAGATACAGTGTTGGATGAAGCCATACAAAAAATATATAAAAATTAAAAATAATATAAATTCCAGCCTAATAAATAGGAATTAACCACATATTATGCATATGAAAAACAAAACAAGCTAAATAACCACAACAAACTACTCATAATTTCATTGAACCTGGGCACAAGCATTGTCCCTACCACATCTAGTCGAGGTGTTTATTACATTTATCTCATACATGCTATTTTTGTCCATGTTTCTGATGGCTTGTATTTGGTACCTTCTGTAGAATAATGCTGCTGCGAAAACTGTAATTTCTGCTGTAATGATATATTAAATTTAAACTAGAAAAAAATTATAATAAAAAAATTGCGTTTTAGGCCTGGAAATGCCGTAGAAACAGCCAGTGTATGGCTGGGCAGGTCCAGGTACGGCCACGCACAACTGCAGACATACACATTCATACCCAGACCTGCGAAGCCATGCCTCAGCCATTTAAGGGCATGTATCCAGGCCGCACCTGTGCCGGGTAATGCGTTTCGTACTGCACTGGGTGCCCTAGGTGTGCCGTTTCAGTCTTAGGTCTAAATGCTACATTTCTAAAATCGCAAAGAGTTTGAGGGGGAGTGCAATAGATGCCAGATATGTAAATGGCATTTGCAGCCATGAAATATCTGCCTGAAAAGAACATTATTCAATACACTTTAACAATCCCTAGAAATCTTGTAAATTTTTCATCTCCTCTATTGAGGTAACAATGGCCTCGATGGGTTTTCAAAACCAATACAGAAATATTACAACGCAATATTTTCCTGATAAAATTATGCATTTGAAAAGAATAAATAAATGCTTAGTAAGAAGACATAATCTTGGCTACCTGAAGCTAAAATATCTCTTTCAAGTTGAGCATGTAAATTTTTCCCCTGTAATATGCAGAAAAACATTGATTAGTGTCCTTAATTAAGAAAAAAATACATTGTACAGTTATATATATTCTCATAAACTCATTCTTCAATATGCACTGTGTTTGGTATTAGTTGAAAATGGTTGATAGAAAGATAAATGCAGGAATATCATATGACAAACAAAAATCTCCATAACCTGAAGGAGAGTTTAATAATAATAAACTTGAATGAGCATTCGGAAGTGGTAGGAAAGTTTTCTTTTGAGAAGCACAAAAATAAAAATTACCATGAGTAACCCATTACTAAAAGCTGGCTAAGAGTAGATGTCTGCAGATAATTTAACAGCAACAGGAGAGTTACTAATTGGTTGCCAAAACTGTTAGGAATATTCCATAAACCATTGAAAATGAAGTGGGAGGAAATTATGATCATGGTGCACCTTTGTACGAATTTGTAAAATATGGGGTGTTGAATTCACACCAGGTGTTTTAAAAACTGGCCGAACTAGAACCAGAACCGGCCGGTTCGACCGGTTCAACATCTTTAGACATGAACCAGTTAAAAAACCGGACTGTTCGACCGGTTCGGTACTGAACCGCATGACGGTTTAGTAAGAAACCGGCTGGTTTAGTACCAAACCGGTCGAACCGGTCCGGTTTCATCCTGAACCGGCCGAGTGGTTTTTTTCCCTTTTTGGCATTTCTTTCCTTTTTTGGATTTTTGGTGAAGATGTAGCAGCAAAAACTTGCATGTGCCATAACTTTCATTCCGTGGCTCTGTTTCAAGGGTCGTTTTTTCTAGAAATGTATATTTTCTCGAGCTCTACGCATTGATGGCAATATTTTTCTTATTTTCATAAAATCCATTTTTGCACCTTTTTGGACCAAGCAACTTCTTGCAATCTTCTGAAAGAATCATGAGCTTTGATCGCCTGTAGACAGATTAGTAATTAAAAATACTAGATAGCTTTCCAAAACTCGATGAGTATTCTCCCGTGCTCGGACTAATCGTCCCACCTGCCAGCTTGGTCGCAACCTGCTTATTCAAATGTTGACTTCACATATCAACAGATGCGTAGGTTTTTTTTTTTGCTATTTTAAGAGTTTTTTTTGTGTTTACACTCCAATTTGCGCATCCTCAGACACAAGACTGAATGCTATCGTAAAGGTCCCAACAAAAAGAAAGCATTAATAGCAATGAAAGAAAACGCTGCAAATACACGGTTTTGGCTGCAAATTTATGTTTTTTAAAGAAATTTGAGTATTTTTTAAGTTGCCGAGTATTCCCGAGTATTGGCCGAATATTGCCGAGTTTTTTTTTGGGGTCTGCCGAGTATTTGCCGAATGCGAGTATTCCAACTATGGTACTATATACATGAGCAAACTATGCATATTTTGTGTGTAATTGTTGGAATCATGGTTTCTAATCTTTCAAATATATTGTTTTCTTTAAAAATGTAATTTTTATGTGTTTTTTAGTAAACCGGTTCATAGAGTTTGAACCGGTCCAGTCCAACCCTTGACCGGTTCCGAGTCCGGTTCCGATTTTTAAAACATTGATTCACACTAGGAGTTATGCCTCGTGTATCAGACCTTGAAGTTGAGACATTATTAACATGTATGTACTACAACTACAAAGTGGTAGTTTGTGCAATTTTAAATTTTCAAAAGCTTTAAGTGTACATTGCAATGTTGTATCTATTCATCCTCTAATCAATGAGAGAGCTTCACATAAGCATCTTAAGAACTAATCATGGTATCAGAGCTAGTTTGAGGGTGTATGAATTTAAAATACCAACACTACCAGGAATCTGGAACTTGCAAATTGAAGAACAGCTCATGATTATCAATGAAGTTATGCAGATGTGAAGTTTGTTTGAAAAGGATATAGGAATAAGGCAGCATAAGAAAAATATAGAAGAGAGAAAAAGGCTTTTACAAGATCAAGAAGAAGAGTCGAGGAGGAAGGGGAAACCACAATCAGCACAAAGATCAAGGAATTTAACATTTCTGCTAAGAAAATTTATTTTGATTGTGTTCAAAAAGATTTTCTATAAAAAAACAAAAATATATAGATGAGTGAAGTAGAGAGAAAACAGGACTTTTACAAGATCAAGAAGAGTCAAGGAAGGGAAACCACAACCAGCACAAAGATCAAGGAATTAAACTTTTTGTCCAGGGAATTTTATTTTGATTGTGTTCAAAAAGTTTTGAATTAAAAAGCAAACAATGTATAGATGAGTGAAGGTGATTTATGAGCAGATGGCATTGATGTATACTGAAAAAAATATAGAGTAATATAATTGTAGATTGTGGTGTTCAAAGTAGGAAAACTGAGTAGTACCTAGATAAATTAGAAACATGATTATCTGGAAATGGCGATTTATCAGCACTGTGGATGAAGAGAGGAAGTATTTGAACAGGCCTCTTGAGAACACTCTTTGTCAGTAACAGTAAACATTATACAATTTGAGACACAGTGCAAAAAAAAATTGATGCTTTGGATACATTGTTGAATAAGTAAATCCAAGGATCAGCTCAGAATTGTCATAGCATACACTAAAAATATGGAAAGTTGTGTTCATACCATAGTAGGAAAACTCGCCAAATCCAAAAACTCGCCAGACCCCCAAAAAAAACACTCGCCAATATTCGGCCAATACTCGGGAATACTCGGCAACTTAAAAATACTCAAATTTCTTTAAAAAACATAAATTTTAAGCAACACAGCTACAAAATGTATCAGATGAGCCCATAAAATGTTGGAGAAGTGTTTTCTATTAGATTTGAATACAAATACAATACAAAATCGCATCATCATGCGAATACGACAACCGGCTGATACTAGTCCCCACACTCGGCTGCGTCTCCACGCTCCTCCTAGAAGGCTGCGAATCGGCTTGATCAAGGAACTAGATGGTGGTGTTGGTGGCTCCTCTCGCATGTTGGAGATCACCTCCAACGATGTCATCCACCCAATATCTCCTCTGAGTCCCGCTAGTGCTTCTCTCCTCCATAGCCTCCTCTCAAAAGAAGCAATCTCGTCCCGCTGTGAACACGGGGTTTTCCTCTTCTTGCCCAGTCCACTCACCGTATGGATCTATCTCGTCGAGTTTTGGCAAGTACTCGCCAAGTTTTGGAAAGCTATCCAATATTTTTAATTACTAATCTGTCTACAAGCGATCAAAGCTCATGATTCTTTCAGAAGATTGCAAGAAGTTGCTTGGTCCAAAAAGGTGCAAAAATGGATTTTATGAAAATAAGAAAAATATTGCCATCAACTGCGTAGAGCTCGAGAAAATATGCACTTTTAGAGAAAACGGCACCTGAAACGGAGCCACAGAATGAAAGTTATGGCACATGCAAGTTTTGCTGCTACATCTTCCCGGACCCTTTCCAAAAATGGCAAAAACTTTCTGTCCTTCAAGTAGTTTCATGGCGTAGTTTTTAAGAGTATTCCAACTATACTCGGCGAGTTTTTTTTTTTTTTGCATTTTTGGCGAGTTTTCCTGCGAGTTACTCGTTTAGCATAATTTTTGGCGAGTATTCTATCTATGGTTCATACGGCCATTTTTCTTCCGTTGAAAAAATACACCAAAAATATGGAAAATTCTGGTCATGGGACCTTTTTGAGACAATACTTCTAAAGTTTCAAGGATCAAAACAGCCTAACATTCAGAATGCAATGGTGAGCTTTTCATAAATGTCATTGCACCAGTAAGACAATTTTACTGTTTGTGTATTTAGCTTGTGTTGATTAAAGTTTTAAACTACTAAAAGGTAAGAGTTGGTTAAAGGTTAAAAAAACTTATTTGACTAGCTGAAGCATCCACTCTAGAGTCTAAGATGGCCTGAATTTGGAGGATGGTTCCTAAGATCAATCAAACCCTTTTCCTACAAATCAGGCCTGAATTTCAAAAGTTGTTTCAACTAAGAAGCTTCCGTTGAAAATACAAAAGGTTTACTAATAACACTACTCTCTATGAAGATCTTTTCTTAGGCAAAGACAGAAAACTAACCCAGTGTCTTATAGTCCTATCAACCAGGAAATTAAAATATAAAATCAGTACAGTGAAGAAAAAAATAGGCATTTTTCTCCTAATTACCAAGTAAATATAATCTGTTTCATATTCAATACTTTAGGATTGCATTGTTTCCTCTCATATAGCAAACATTAACCAAACAATGTAACAAGAGAAAAACATCTCATAAGCAACACCATCACTTACAGCCAGAGAATTACTAAGAGCTTCAATTGCCTGTTGTCGTTCTTCGTGCATATCTTGTGTCATAATTGGTATATCCTGAATGATACAGAGATGAATATTAAAGACTGCTGATATGAACTAGGTGTATGATATTCATGCACATAGCCTATTTAAAAGGAATTAAATGCAGTTCATACATCCAAAAACCTATATGCAAAGCATAAGATGGGTTTATGCTCTAAATATCGAATACCTGGGTAAAAGGTGCATGCAGCCTCTTTAAGGCCTTCAGCAGCATCAAATCTCTTACTGGTCCAGCTGAGCCCCTTCGTTCATGATACAAAGGTCCATTTTCAAGGGTGTTCTTAGGTTGAAAATTGTTATCTAAGTCAGATCCTGAATACTTGGAATTTTCGACATGTTCTACACCTTCAGTAGACCTGCAGCAATAAAATTATAAATGAAAAATTAAATTGAACAGTAAGCTCATGATATGCAAGATGTCATTACTATTACTAATACATGAAATGATAGCATTGAAAACGATATAATCAGTTCCTAATCCTACACAAAATTTGATTCCTTTCCAAATAGAGCTACCACACTGCTCATCTTTTAAGGTAAAATAGAAAACACTGCTGCATTTCTAGAAAACTAAAAGGGGTGTATGGTTTCTCAACCATCATTAACAAGTAGTTAATGACGTGCATGCACATTAATCCCTTTCATTGTGGAAAGTATACAGATACGTTCAGTTAGCCACATTGACAAAGACTATATCTATGCTGTGAGTCAGTTAATTTTAACACTTGCCAAGATCAAATATATCCATTTGGGAAAGAAAACTTTCAAGCACAGAATGAACAAGTAATTGTTATTTGAGTTCAATTATAACCAGGTATAGTTAACGGGTTGTGACTAGAGTTTTTAAAAAGCAGCTACCAATATTAAACGTGTATTTCAGTCATCTCTCTATTCTGAAATGATATGTTATACTTTTCAACTATCCACGTATTTGAACATTGAGTTCTTACTTATGTCATATTGAGAAACAAAGCAACAAAAATGATTCTCACTTGTAAATTTCACCTGCCACGTTCTCTGTGTGGTATTTCATTAGAAATATGCTGACTTATTTCACCCTTCCCGGCAATTTGAACTCTTCCTGGTTCCTCATTGTCACAGAACATCAGAGACGAAAAATTCAATTTAACAGCAAGTGAATACAATTTGTTTTGGACAAAGTAGAAAAGCACAACTACTGCAATGAGTTGAATTGAAAAGGAGTCTTCTATAGTATTCATCCTTAATTACTCACCACTTCAGCATCTCCTTGATCCCGAGCATTGATTTCACTAACATTGCTGACTTTACTGCGCTCCGATATTTTTTTGTTGATGCATACAGCAAGCTGACATATTACAAAAAAATAATGTAAAAGCAAGGAGAAAACTGATTTCCACATAAAAATCCAGATGAATTATGTCCAGTGTCATATATACATGGTACTGTGACTAGAACAGGATAAACTGAAAATGTGACACATTTGCTAGCTCAATAACATGGTAAAATTCATTACAGCACAGGAACACAATTATACAAAACAAAAGAAAATATATAAATGTCTGAGAATTACCAAAGTAATTCAATGCAACTCAAAGTACCAGTTACAGTAATCAAGCACTCGGGCAAAAAAGAACCCAAGGACATAGGAGTAACTAAAAACTATATGGTATAAGAATAAACATAATCAGATGGGGTCAACTCAAAATGGATAAACCCTATCAATTTGACACTAGTAGAAATACAAAATAAGGGGAAGACACCTCAAGGAAACAAGGGACCAACAAAGACAAAAGATGGAGACACGGGCAGGGAATCAATGCTATCACACATTTGTTTAAAGCTCAGAACGAAATTGACATCCTTTCCATCCACCGCCACAATAGGGAAAATACAAGATCTAATATGAGAATGCCTAAAGAAAAGGAGGCTAGGATGGACTATCCTAGAAAGAAACAAGGTAGTACCCCTAAAACCTCTCCTAACACAAAAGGTTGATGAACCTTCAAAGGTATAAAGAAAATTGGTAATGCATGCTGGTTCTCATGGCCCGGGCTGAGGGAAAGGAGAAATAAATGACCCTCAATACCTCATAGCAGTAGCAGTAGATCCATGGCATCTGTCATGAAAGTGAGGACTGGGGTACCCTAATGGAAAAAGGTAGTGATGAGGATTGTCTCTAATTTATCCTCATTTATATACAAATCAAAAATATCAAAGGGCACTTAAAACCACCATGACTAGGATATTAACTTCTGCACGTATCAGGTTAGCTCAATGGTGCATTTGTTCCTCTTTCTTAGTTGGTCGTTGATCCTATGGTCCTTTTACCCTAGCACTTTCTATAGTACTTGGATGCATTCTCGAGTCCTCACTCCAGAAAATCTGCAATACAAATCAATGATAATTTCTCCTTCTATATTCTCTCTCTCACATACTCATACTCACTTAAGAGATTTATAATATCAGCTCACATACATATCACACTCATGCAAAATGCTCTCTTTCTCGCTCACATTAAAATGTTCACACAACTCTTGCTTATATAGAAAGAAGGAGAGGAAAAACCACTTGTGGTTTCCCTAAAACCATGTGCCCATACCATGGGCCAATTTTGGCGCCTATATTGAAATTTAAATCTCCTACATGAAAAAATGCGCCATAAGGAAGCCACATCACTTGGTGGTTACAACAATATTAAATATTTGCTCCAAATAGAAATATTCTCTTACACATGTAAGAGTAACTCCTCTTACGCATCATAAACCTTCTTACACTTCCTTACACCTCTTTAAGTAACTCCTCTTACGCATCATAGAATCTCTTACGCGTCATAAACTATCATAAAATCTCTTACACGTCATAGAATCTCTTACGCGTCATAAGTTGTCATAGAATCTCTTATGCGTCATAAGCTATCATAGAATCTCTTACACATCCCGCCATGTGTCGTAAGATTCCTTGGTGATGTTGAATATTAAAATATTCAAATTTTGACATCACACTAATTTTGACATGGATAAATATTTTACAAACACTAATGTTGTAATGTTGAATATTAAACAAATATTCAAACCTCAATATTTCCATCAACACTAATGTTGTACCTTTGACATCAATGACAAAATACTCAACACCAAGCTAAGGGAAAGTAGAAATAAATGACCCTCAATACCTCATAGCAAAGTAGAGTGAGATCCATGGCATCTGTCATGAAAGTGAGGACTCAGGGTACCCTAATGGAAAAAGGTAGTGATGAGGATTGTCTCTAATTTGTCCTCGTTTATATACAAATCAAAAATATTGAAGGGCACTTAAAACCACCATGACTAGGATATTAACTTCTCGCACATATCGGGTTAGGTCAATGGTGCATTTGTTCCTCTTTCTTAGTTAGTCGTTGATCCTACGGTCCTTTTACCCTAGCACTTTCTATAGTAATTGGATGCATTCTCGAGTCCCATTCCCTAATTTTTGGTCATTCGTAAACATTACTATAATTTCTTTCTTTCATTCATTCAAAAAGTCAATCAATTATAAAATAGAAATACTCGGGTAAATGGACTAAAAGAAAAAAAGACCAAGCACCTTTGATCGCAAAATAAGAAAAGGTAGATAGGGAAAGTCATGAACAACAATCCCTCCTTTATAACTCATATAATACATGACACTTGAAAATTAGGTGTTCCTCATTTTCCAAAGAAAACAAAGACGAAACATTGTGTTGAAATCGACATCAACTCCCAGATTCACAACAATCCACCTTACCAAAACATCTTTCCACACTCAATAGACAGATTCACAAAATAGAATATCGACACGAGATTGACAAAATATAAACTAGAGTATTAATTTTTGGTGGGATTTTTACTTGTGTGTGTTTGTCATTTCAATATGACCTCCACCAAAAGTAGTAATTACGTAATGTCCCTTTCTAGGGCTGAAACACACAAACAAGGAAATCACACAAACCCCAAACTGAATGCAATCTGATTTTTATAACAGCAGATCCAATATTCCTTGAAACCCTAGCAGCGAACTGAAATTTGCATGTTAGGGCATCAAACACTCATCAAACAAGCTGAAATTAAATATATCAATGCTTCTCCAAATTATATATAATTAATGGAACCATTACCAAGCCAAAACATGTGCCAAATTTGAAATATTACCCAACTGCAATTTATTTTAGGACAGCAAGCAGAAGTGCAGTCCACAAAATAGCAAAAAAAGAGGTCTCCAAACCCCAACAATTACAAAATATGGAAGATACCAGCCTTATAAATTATGATAAATCTGAATATCAAATAATAATGAAGTTTTGTGCCCTAGAAGGCACCCAAATGATCTTCTACCCTAGTTGCTCCCTAGGAGAGGGGCTCCAAACAATGCCAAAAGCTCTTGTATGACTCCTTGATGCCCTAGATGCAAACCAGCAAGATGGTCTTCAATGAAAGTCTTCAACACCACCAAATTGGAGGGTTTCCATCCTCCAATCTCCCACAAGGAAGGGTTTCGTCCTCCTTGGATGCCACACTAATGGATTGTCGCCCTTTAGTGGAATGGAATTAGAGCAATCAGCCCTAGAACCAAGTATAAAAGTGTATATGCCAAAATTGATGCTCCAAATGAGCCCATGTGTCTCCTCTTATACCCCTTTGGTGGCGCCAAAGGTCTAAGGGGAAATTACCCCTAGACCAACCTCTTAAGAGCTTGCTTTATCTTCTATTTCCATGTTGGAAACTCTCCAACCTTGCCAACCTCTTAAGGAGCTTACTTTATCTTCTAATTTCATGTTGGGAGCTATATAACCCAACCTGCCCGCCTTAAAAGGTAAAACACCTAGGATACCGGTCCGGCGAGGGCATTGGAAATCAGTGTACGAAACGTATCCGGTATGGATACATTTCGGAAACGCCGGTGGGAGCGGGCAAGGTAAGTCCAATACCCCAGGGTACGTCTGCATAGTCTAGGCTAGGTTCAACCGAAATAACATCAAAACTCGGAATGAAACATTGCAAACGTACCCAGATGTACCCTGCCTACTCCCACAGGCATTTCCACGCCAAAAACGTGTTTTTTGCTTCTTTTTTTCAACATCTTTTTAATGACATTTAATAATAAAAAATATAAGTTTCTTTTATTTAAAACCCTAATAGTCAACTACAAACAATAAAACAAAAGTAAAACACAAAAACAAAACATAGAAGCAAAGAAACTTACCTCTCCTTCCTTATTTCATCTTTGTCTCTCTAAACTTTCATTTTGCTTGTTTAGGGTTTGATACTTCATCAACAAGCATTGCAAGTATTTTCCTAAACTAGGAGTGTGTATTCGTTGTCAAGGCCATTGAGGAGTTTCAAAGGAGGATTTGTGGATTATTGAGTGAAGGTAAGGTTTTAAGTTTTATTATTTAACTTTTAAGTTTGTTTTTCATTTTTTTTTGTTATTTAATCTTTCACACACTTCATGTTTTTGCTTATGTTCATTATTTTATTTTTTCCCAATTGAAATTTTTATTTTTAAACTGTTTTTTCATTTTAATTTTTGAAATTTTCAATACATGCTATCATGTTATGCCCTAGGGCAAAGAGTTTAACTTTTAAGTTTTATTTTTAATTTTAGCCATTGTTTTCTTTGTTTATGTTGTTGGTTTTGAACCTTGTAGGCGAAGTACAATGACAACAAGTTCCACCTCTTCTAGGTAATCTTTGATCAAGGAATACTTAAGCAACTTCCAAGTGGTCGGTGTTTTGTTTGGAAATGCAACGAGTGTGAATCAATATTGAAAGGGTTTTATAGTGGGTGAAAAGCCACTTGTGTGCAATACTGGGTCATGGTATAAGAACGTGCAAGGGGAAAAATAATGTTGGGGTGCCAAAAGCACAAGTTTTGGCATATATCAAAGACCAAGAAGATGCAGAGGCAGCTTTGGCATTGAAAGCGGGTCATCCATTGTCCAAAAGAGGAAGTTCATCTCAATCGAAGCTCTCTGTTGCCCCATCAAGTATCAATCCCCAATTGTGCCCATGCCACATCCATTTGTGATGCCTACCTCCATGGATGATGAGGATTCACCCTTTCACAAAAGAGAAGTGAAACAAAAGGACCATTAGAAAAGGCCTTTCAAAATGAAGGAGGATAGTGCAGATGAGCACATTGCAAGATGTGTATGCAAATGGACTTTCATTTAATGTTATGAGGTCATCTTATTGGCAAGAGATGGTGAAAACAATCAATGAGGCCCCAAAAGGGTAAAAATCACGTGCTATGAGAAGATTTGCACCACCCTATTGGAAAAACAAAAAAAAATGTGGAAACCTCCTAGCAACCAATTAGAGACTCATGGGCCAAAACAAGTGTCCATCATTTTTTATGGATGGAAAGATGCAAGAAACCACCCTTTGATCAATGTGGTTACAGTGATGCCCTTTCAAAGCGAGTTGATTGTGAAGGGCAAGTTAAGGATGCCCAATTCATTACCAACATCCTCTTGAATCCATTGAGGCAGTGGGGCCTCAAAATGTTGTCCAAGACATAATAGACAATACCAAAAATTACAAAGCCGCGGGGATGTTAGTTGAGGTAAGGTATGGGCATATTTTTGGACACCATGTGTTGTGCATTCACTCAATTTAATGCTAAAAAAGTTGGCCAATAAAATAGAGTGGATTCAACAAGTGTATGCAGAGGGTGAAGAGATCCAAATGTTTGTGACCAACCATCACCAAATCGTAAGGCATCTTTAGATCATTCTCGCATTTGGAGTTCTTTGAAGGTAAAGGAAGCTACCTATCTTTTTTCTTTAGTTTAAATATAAGTTTTTTATTTTTAAAATATAGTATAATTAGTTTTCAAAAAATCTCAATTTTCTTTTGAAATTTTTGTTTCTCATTCTTATTAGGTTCTTTGAGACTCGGTTCGCATCACACACAATCGTCTTGAGATGACTTGTGAAAGTGCGATAAGCAATCAACAGGTGGTAACTTCCAACCTATGGGTTGTATAGAAGCAATCAAACACCGCACGGACTCGAAAAGTGAAGACCATGATCTTAGATGACACTTGGTGGGATCGAGTAGACTATTTGTTGAGTTTTACCAAGCCCATTATGAGCATGATCCGCTTTACTAACACGGATCAGCCATGTCTAGGAGAGATATATGATGATATCTACTATCGACTCAATGATTGAGAAGATAAAAAGTCGTCATAAATGCAAAAGAAAAAAATCCCGAGGAAAAAATTTCAAAGAAGTATAATCAATCCTCATTGAGCGGTGGAACAAAATCACCACCCCGCTACATCTACTTGCTTTTGCATTGACTCCCAGATTCTACGGCCAAGAGAGATCCTTTCCTTGCTGGGGAGGATAGCACCTTACGGGGATGCTCAAGTCGGTGAGGGATATATAGTGGCATTGTCTACAGGCTCTTCCCGATCCCGAGGCCCAAGACATGGTTATGATAGAGTTTGGCAATTTCATAGCAGAAACAAGTCATAGCCTTCTCGCTCTTTCGGAGCGAAAACAAGGTGGATGCTCATATGTGGTGTTACCTCCATGGTCATGCATCGTTTACTTGCATCCTCTTGCAATCAACGTCTTGGCACAGGTAAGTTTTTTTATTCTCTTTTTTTTGTTGTAACTTTTAGGTTTTTAAATTTAAGTTTGAACTTTGCATTAAGTTTGAACTTTGCATTGCCTCAATAGATTGCAAGTTCATCTTCCTCAAAGCGCAATTGGAGTACATATAGCTTCATCCATTCACAGAAGCGCAACAAGTTGAGGGCTAAAAAGGCTAAAGATTTGGTATACATACATTCCAACTTGTGTCTTTTATCCCACGTGCAGCCAGAGTACAAGGAAGGGTTAACAAAACATTGGGATATTGATCCAGAGATAATTGACTTGGATGCTTCCATTTCCCACCAGCCATTAGACGATGAGGGATTGGAGACTTCTTTGGCACCGCAAGAACTACATGCACAAGGGGGTAATCGGCAAAGCGGTGGCCCTAAGCGGGAGTGGTTCGAGTCCATGTGGTTCTAATGAACCACATAATGATAATGATGTTAATGCTCTTGATGAAGAGGAATATGATGAATATTGAAAGATGGTTTGAACTTTGATCATTGGAGTTTGGTGTAATAAATTGAATTTAATATATCATGACATTCACATTGTGTTCAATTTAAGTATTTAACTTTTAAGATTTTAAGTTTCTACATTTTAACAAATTATGACTTGTTTGTTGTGGTTATTTACTTACTTAGTTTATCACTTATAAGTTATATATTTATCGTCTTTCATATGCATAATATGTGGTTGATAACTTAATTCCTATTTAATAGGCTGAAATTTATATTTTTTTAATTTTTATTTTTTTGTACTTTCGTATCCAATGCCATATCCGGGGCCAAAAATATGTCCTATATGTGCATTGGATACTCTATACCCATACTGTATCCAAAACGTATCGGTTACTTAGCAAAACACAATCAAACATAAATATGAATAAAGAAAGCTGAAACATAGCTCAAGTTCTTCCCTTGTTCAACTTCTTCCCGCCCTATGCAAAGGAAGATAAGCAAGATGCCTTCAATTTATATTATTTCAAAAAGGGGACATGACATTACCCTAATGACATTTTCCTCGTGTGTTTTTGGCAAGTGTTACGTGAGGATCTGCCCAATCATCTCCTAGTCTGTTATGGACATAAGAAATATTTTGGGGCCACAGGGGCAAGGATGGAATGTCTCCCCATTCAACCCTCATGCAAAAATTAACAGGGTGCTCCCTAATCTTCAAGAACATTCCTAGGAGATCCCCAGGATATTGGATTGTTTGGGGATGTTATATGGGATCTCATGATGCGCACTCTCCATGAGTGCGTGTCACTTTGAGTGGCCTCTCTGCAAAATCTCACACAACACATTAGAAATCTATGCGAATCAAACTTAAGATCACCTAGTTCTAGCATGTATAGCTACTCTAGGAAAGGAAATAAATTAATATTGTAGCTCTTTTAAAACCTAAATGTATGTCGGTCCTCGACGATCGCCCCATCTACTCTACCACCTAGCGCAATGTCATCCTTATTAGCACACTCTCTCGTAGCAACTAGTTGTCTATCCCTCTATAAAAGCACAAGTGGTTGCCTCCACCCATAACGTACCACCCTCTCTAGGTCCCAAGCTATGATCTCCATAATCCATACCTTGTCAAAGATAAGTAAACCCCCACCTACGGTCATAATCTCTAGTCCGAGTGCCAATTTCGAGGTTCGTGTACCTCTGGCTATGCTAACACTAAAACATCCTCATGTTGGGGCATCCTCCCATGCTAAGGCATTCTCGCTTGGGACTGTCCTCAATGCATTACACCGGTGGGTGTGCCTCTAGCTCCTTTATACCCTCCTTCGTTGTCACCGACCCTATTCCTATGGCTAGTGTAGTTTGCCTCCATGGTATCAAAGGTGGGACCACAAGCTTTGGTCCCTTTTCTCCCTTTCTTGTGGCTCCCTCGCATGCCCGGGCTTGTAGGGTGGTAAGAACAATAAGATGAGGCAACCTAAACTGCCCTAGTACTTTGTCTACTAAGTGATGCTCCGTCCACCGTAGGTAGTGCCTAGTGATCTCTATAATCCTTGTGCCACAACAACGGTTGGCCAAGGCGGCCTCATGTCCACTATCCTAACATAGGGTCTATGCACAATCCCTATCCCGCCTCAAGGTATGCGACCTCAAATATCTAGTTCGAGGTCTAACTATGGGTTCCTTATCCTACTATAACACCCTAGGTGCATCTACAACAATCTATAATGGTGTCCCTGTTGGACGATACATGGGAGATCTCACAAATATACAAGTATAAAATAGAATAATCAGCCCCACAACCAAATGTTGTTTGACCCGAATCCTATATAAGTCATGTACTAGCTACTTTGAGATACCTATACCCGTAAATAGTGCCCCTGCGCTAATGTAGCATGGCGTCTACAACTACAAAGAAAGAATGGTACACCATCGATTTATGACACATAATCCGTGTCACAACAATCCTAATAATGGCCTTACGGATATCCGGAATGGTTGAACTAAATATTGTACCAATTTCCCTTGTTGTAGCAATTTTCCTGGTGGCCCAATACGCTAGCTCCTATGCTCCACATAAGTCTCAAGGACATCATGCAAAACATGCATGCCTCTCTTATCGACATCCCAAGAAGAGCATGTGCTTCCTCTAGGTCAAGGCGGTCTCAATAACATCTCCCCTGACCCTCCATCTAAATGTATTTGATCTAATTTGCCATGCAACTATGAAAATTAGGATCAAATCCGTGTCCAAAAGAATGCATGATCCATCCAAATTAAAGGGCCTCTAACCATGCCTTGTACACAAATTCGATGACCATGCGGCATCAACTTTCTGTCACTATCTAACATGCCTTGGAACCTTCAAAATAGGAAAATCAACATGATCACCCATCGGTCTCGATCGGAGAAAAATCCAATAAAATAATCAACAATATCAAAAATTAAGTAACTGTTTTTCTACTTGCATCGGTCATCGTCCCATAACAATGACATCGGCCCCGTAGAAAAATTTTAGCCTATCCTCCTGCATTAGCCATCCTAATAAAATGACATCCGCCATCTTTGGGTAAAATAACCGTATCATCCCTTCTACAATCATTTTGGCCTAGCATCACCAATGGCATTTGGCGAGAAGGTTGTGTTCCCTTATTAGCATTTAAATTCCAAATACCTAGCCTAACGACAACCTAATGCAAAATTCCTTAAAACACACAGAGTGTGTCATCACCTACATCTTGACACCTTTTGGGACAAATTCCACCACCGGATTTGTCTCAGAACGATTTTTACATTTTTACCCTATCTAACATTTTCTAATTTACATTTAAAATACTACTAAATCCGCCTTAAAGCATCCTCCTCACCCCCACCCCATCCACCTCAATCACCCCCTCGAACTCTAGCTTTGGATTCTAGTTTCTTCAAGAATAGTCGACCCAAAGCTCAAAAATCTCAAATTTTTATTAGTAAAGTGACAAATGAAAGGTTCAACATCCCATTTATAGGTTTCAAACCAAATTTGAAACTTTCGATTATTTACACCCAAATTTCATAAAATCATGGCATCCATGTAACATGCAGATGTTATCAAAATTCAAAAATATGTGTCATGACTATGGCATTGTAAGGAATTCAATGATATATTACATGCATCATCCGAAAAATTTTAAAAATTGTTTATTTTTTCCGACCTATGAGACTTATTATCCTTGTTTTTCTTCACGCCTTTTATCATCATTTTTTCCTTAATCTTCCTACCTCTAGTCTTGTTATATGGATCACCATCAACGCACCTTATACCTCCCTACTCCTATTACAACCCTTTTAAGGTTTTAAAGATTAGGAGTTAGTTATGCTTACACTTGGAGGACTATCTCTCGGAGCATTGGGTTTGGACACTTGAGAATAAGAGTTTCACTAGGTAGGTTCACCAAGTCTTTGGAGTCCCCTACTATGGTTTACTTAGGTCTTCTCTCTAATTGTTTTGTGGTTCCCCACTCTTAACTCTTTCATAAGGTGTTACTAACCCCTGGGAGGTTAAAGGGCCAATGGTGTATCTCTAACCTTCTTTTTCCTTTATATGATATTTTTGTTTGATTAGTTGGTTAATGTATCATGTACATAGACTAGAATAGAGTAGCATATTCTTGTCTATTGCATTATTCTTATAACAAATCTTGCCTTACATCAGCCTCTTGGCTTATAACCTTATCTATCTCTTACAATCCTTTTACAACCCCGGTTCGAGAACTCGCTATATGCCCATCATACCTTATTGATCTTCTTACAATCAAGATACTAGTAAGATTCCATCCCCTATCCTAGACTTGGGCTTTGGAACCCTGTGTCTTTAATAGAGAGTGGATTATCGTCTTCTAGATCCATGGCTCTTGCACCCCTTTGGTTATATCTTGGCTTGTGTGTAGGCCCTACAATGGTCTTCTTTCTATATCCTAATCTATATTGTTGAGAAGAGAAAAGAGGATAATCTATAGACCTTCTTAGCCCACGCACAAAGCCCGTTTCCATGCTATACCTTTTCCCATATGTCTTAATATTTCAAAGGGCCCATAGATCAGCATCTTCAACACGGTGCTCCATAAGAGTTTGATAGAATAAAATATTTTATTAATGTCTACAAATCTGACCTTCCTAGGATTGTAGCAAGGTAACAAATTTTCAAGGCTCCTTATGTGATTCAATGGCTACTTGATCGTGCTAATCACCAGAAAATTGATCACTACAAATAATGAGGCTTTAGTGGGAACAATCAAAGCATCTAATGTGCATGTCATGCATCAACTTCGAGAGACCCAAAAGGTTTTCAATGCAAAATAGGTAAGCTTATTTTTTCAAAATCAAATGAAAATAATGTTATGTATTGTAAATAACAGGAGGTATGATGAGGAAAACCCTTGAAACAAAATATATATATCATCTTAAATTTTTAGGAGATATCAACTATATTATGGTCATCTTCTCAAGATTAACCTAGGATGTAGCCACCAACCTCTTTGACATTGAATGTTTCCCTCTATTGTATTAAGAGTGGAAAAGGGTACTTTGTTCAATTGTAAGAATATTTTGTCAAATAATCTTGCCAAATCAGTTCAAGCTCAGAAAAAGTTTGCAAATCAATCACCCAACTCTTAAAAAGAAGCTTCTTCGTTGGTTGTATATGCCAAGAAACATGTATTCAAGCCTCAAATGGACCCTCCTCAAGAAATGACACGCCCTCCAACATGTGTATTGCAAAATCAAATGATAATAATGTTATGTATTCTAAATAACTGGAGCTATGATGAGGAAAACCCTTGAAACAAAATATATATATCATCTCACATTTTTAGGAGATATCAACTATATTATGGTCATCTTCTCAAGATTAAACTAGGATGTAGCCACCAACCTCTTTGACATTGAATGTTTCCCTTTGTTGTACTAAGAGTGGGAAAGGGTACTTTGTTCAATTATACGAATATTTTGTCAAATAATCTTGTCAAATCAGTTCAAGCTTAGAAAAAGCTTGCAAATCAATCACCCAACTCTTAACAAGAAGCTTCTTCATGGGTTGTATATCATGTATTCAAGGCTCAAATGGACCCTCCCTCCAGAAATTACACGCCCTCCAACATGTGTATTGCAAATTATTGTTAAAGGTAGGCAGAGCTTCAACTGACAATTACGCCATCAATTGTACCTATCTCATTCCAAAGGTGTGTGGGCTGTTATTTGGGAAAGAATAACCCTACTTTTCTCGGGAAACCAAGGCCCGCGTTAATAATGCTTGCAAGGATATTTCTTTGGCATGAGTACATCAAGATATGAGGAATCTTTCCAATGTGAAACCTCATTTTTTTCCTAAATGAGTTTCAGAAATGCTATTTCTTCAGGAGGTAGCACATCAAATGGAAAAGAGATTTAATGGCATACTGTGAAGAAAAAAGCACCATAAGGGTAATGAGACAATCCCACAATCATAGTTTTACATCAGAAATTGATGAATAAAAGAGAGGGACAAGCAAAGACATAAGTAAAAGCGATAAAAAAACATCACTTCTTGCATACAGACTTCCCACATTATGACTTCAAGCATAATGTTTGCAATCAGCTCAAAAGAATAAGCATATCATGGCCTTATCATCATCGGGAAGATATATGGTAAGAAGATATCTCTCTAGATATGGACACTTGGGATGCCGCGCTGAAAATAAAAGCAACTAAAGACATTCAAAAGCAAGGACCAATTGCCACAACACCCATTATTGCTTCCGCTTATACCCTCTTCTAGCAATGCAGTCCCATGTGATTTTTGTCTTTCGGGAAGCTTGCTAGCAACATTCATTCCATCTGCAAAACAATACAAGCTTCCTATTACAATATTAGTCAATTCAATGCACATTCATCTGCTACTCCCAGCATACTAGTGCTTACTATTATTTATCTTTTTCAGTCATCGTCCCTTGCCGCTGGTATGCCCAAGTTATGCTCAACTAGTGAACTAGGAAACCATTTAAAAATCAATTCCCATACTTTGTGGAATGAAAAAATCTTCAAAGTTGATTATACCTCATTCCCATTCTCTAGATCATCATGCTTCTTAATCAACCATCACTAACCATACCATCATGACTGAACAAGCAAACAGGTCCTCCCATAAATCCTAAAGAATAGCAAGTAGATGGTTTTCGAGAGGAATATAGTGCTTCAAAGAGAAGATGTTGACAAGCGGAACTTGGCACTATTGGAAATCCCTAACAAAGACATGATTGAAGAGGTGATTTCTAGTGTATTCATGTATGACGAAATCAAGGAAAAGGAAATCAAGAAAAAGAAACACAAGGACTCAATAAATAATGAAATCATCATAGAGAGGACATTTGCCATGGTACAGTACAGGGAATGCTAGGAAGAACAATGGTTAAGGGAGACATGGAATGGTCCAAGATGAAAGCAAATAAACTTGTATATTTAAGGTATAAGTTACTTGAAAAACATTGACAATTGGAGGACTTGGGCGGAGAGATCAGACTTCATAAGACTTGGGCCTCAAGCAACATAAGAAAGTTTGAATTCCTGTCTCAAATAAGTAAGCTCAAGGAGCACATAGGGACATTGAAGCAAAAATTGCATGAAGCTCCACCTAAAGCATAGATGCCAAGGAAAACACTATAAAATCACAAGCACAAGGAAGCCAACACAACTCAACAAGCATATGGCTCATCTCTAGGTTATTCGGTGTTGGCATGTGAGTGTTGAGTTGTCATCTAAGTAGCCAAAACGTTTTGGATACGGAGTGGGAGCAGGGTATTGGATACGTGGAAACGGAAAAAAAAAAATTGACCCCCGATACAGCGTAGGATAGGGCAGTACAAAAACTATATAAAAATTAAAAAATATATAAATCTCAGCCTTCTAAATAGGAATTTAATTATAAACCACATATTATGTATATGAAAAACAAGATAAAAGACAAGTTATAAGCTAAATTAAAATAAGTGAATAACCACAACAAACAAGCTAGGATACATGTTGCATCATGCATGTTGTGCAATGGCAGAAAGGTTGACGATAAATACTACATACACCTTCTATGGCTTGCCCACCACCACTATTGCATTATAGATGTACTTTCACGCTAGCACTTATGTGTTGTAACTTGATACGCTTTTGTGTCCCATTTTACCGACTTTGGTCACTTTTGGACAGCGATTTAATTTCTCTCTGTCTTACAACATTTGCATACATTATATTAACTTAAGTTCATTCATATTTATAATCATTGACAATGCTCTAGATATAATTTATTAAGAATAAGAGGGAGTTTATATTTTGGGATATGGATTAACTGAAATATATCTATTTCCTTAGATGCTCGTGAAGTAGAATTTTCTTCAGCTTGCAATTTGTAATTTTCAGAGTTGTTGCTACAACTCATTGCCTGTAAGAAATTTGAAAAAAATAATCTTGGAGCTTTTGTTTGTCAAGAATTTTATGTGTTGGAAAATGCGTTTTTTGCTATTGGGAGCGGGCAGGGAGCGGCAGAGGCTGCGGAACGGCCGATACGGCGTGTTGTACCCGGCCATTTCCGCAGCCTCGCCTCCCACCGCCGCCCGCACTCCGCTCCCGAGGCCCATGTCTCCGCCGTTTTGGCAACTTAGGTTGTCATTGATGCAAAAAGCACATTAATGACAAAGCAAGATGCAGGAGAGCTAGAGGGAGCTTAGAATGAGTTTGAACAAGGTAGGACAGGATAAGGCATGAGAACACCTAATGCAGACTTGACTTCTTGAGGAGCTAGTGGCTTATACAGGAAAAATGATGATGTGAGAACATGTCAAGATGATATCCTAGGTGGTTTAGCAGGTATATCATGCGGAAACAAGGTGAAACTGATGGATACGCAGTGCATGAGTTGAATTAGTAAGAATAGCTTAGTTTAGTAGGCTTAAACAAAGCAAATGGACACGGAATGGTGGAGTGAAGGCTTGAGGTTGATGATGAAGCATGGTAGAGGCATGAGGAACATGAATGGGACATGTCCAGCAAGTACATGATGAAACCACAAGCAAGTTCATGAGTATGAAGTGAAACTAGCTCAATTTGGCCTATTTCAAGGACCTCGAATGGGTGTATGAAGCAAAACAAGCTATGGCAAGCCAAGTCAAGCATGAGGAGAGTGTAGGCATATTGTAGAAAGGTGTTAGATGATGCTACAGTTCATAATTCATCCTTTGGAGGCATGTTTAGGGTCAATTCTATGACTGTCCTTGAGGAAAAGCAAGTTTAGCATGCACAAACCTTGGTGACCAAGAAGGTACATGTGTATTTATGAGAAACCAAGCCTTGGAACATGTGAAGGGACCTATCATAGTGTTGTGGTCCAAATTTTAGGGAAAAATGAAGAAGTTTTTTGAAGTTGAGGTTTTTAGTGAAATCTAGTCCTCGAATGCTCTTTTCCAACTCGAAGGTCAACTTTGAAGACCTAAAAGGCACATAAAACTTCTGCATGGTACCCTAAGCCTCTTACAGTGTTAGAGCATGGAATTAAGAGTATTCCAGAGTTGGAATGAGGAAGAATGGTGGCTTAACCTTTAAGAACGAATCTTAACAAGTGACACTACTCAAAACCCTCACAAAAGCCTCACTCTATAGCGATGGAAGAAAAATTGAGGTTTTGGTCATGAAATTGTCTTGGCATGTAATGTTCCCTTTTTCAAATTAATCTAAAATTAAGGATTACTTAGCAAGCAACGATTGAACAATGGAAGATCATGGATTATATTTCATTTTCATCATTCATATTCATGTTCTATTCTTATATTTCCCATTCTTAGTGGGTCGGTTGGGTTGGTGAGCTTTTAATAAGCTCAAAATAAAGAAATAAGCTATTAATGAGGTCGGTTGGGTTTAGTGCCTTTAATGAGGCTTAATAAAAGATTATGACTTATTAGGGGTCGGCCTTACCTTTATGAGCTTTGGCACCAAAAGGAGGTTATAAAAGAAGATTAGAGAGCTCATTTGAGGCATCTAGATTTGGCACATTTTCTCTATTTGGGCATTGTGAGCTTGTTGCTCCATGTTCTTCCACTTGAGGATGAAAACCCTCTTGTGTGGCTTCCTAGAAGGATGAAACCCTTCTAGTGGTTTTGGAGGACGAAAACCCTTCAACATTGTATGGTATTGAAGATTATTGTAGATATGAGGAGAATACTTAATATTCAGATTTTTATTAGCATTGGGCAGCCTTCCCTAGGTGGAGCAACCTACCTTGGTGTAAGGTTTGGTGCCCTAGAGGGCATAAAATTGAGATCTCACTTCATTTTCTGATTTAGCATATTTTATTAAAGCCGAATCTCCATTTTTGTAATTTTTGGCAAGGGTTTGCTATTTTCCTAGCCCTCGGTTTTGGCTAGTTTGCTGCTGATTTTAAACAATTTATTCCAACCGTGAAATCAGATATTCTTTCAATCTTTTGATGTGTTTATGATCAATAAATATTGTTGTGGCTAGAATAATCGTTTTGTGCAATTATTCATTGATTTGCTTGGTGAAAATTGGATTTGAATTTCATAAACAATTCGTTGCCCTTGTAGATTGCTGATATCAGATTTAATTTCAGTTTGTTGAATTGAAAATCAAACTTGCTAATTTTGAAGTTTGAGCTAATTTCTGTAATTTTTAGTTTTGTCCCCAAAAGGGATATTACATGGCAAGCAAGTGTGATTTGGGCAAGTAGAGGACTCCCTGCACTTCAATTTGGCGGTAATTTGTAGCTCCAGGTCAGCCTATACCGTACAGTTTTAACCATATTTTGTAAAGAATTGACAGTACAGTCTTATGAAGAAGACGTCATGGTGTAAGACCAAGTGTGGGAGCATGCATGGGAGATGCCCCAACTGCTCATGAGGAGATATAAGCATGGTACGTAAAAATTTATGATGATTCAGATCAGTTTAGTGGACCTACTCCCTGAGGGCTAAACAAGCTAAAACCAGTCATGAAGAATTGAAGTGGTCTTGATTAATAGTTAGAGTGTTGAGGTGAAAAATGGTCTTGGATAGTTGCTAAAAGTTACATACAACATGTTTGAGCCAACAAATTAGTGTGGTGAAGTGTTTTTGTACACTAGTTCAAATGGTGCAAAACTGTCCTTTTAGGACGGCCCAAAAGGCTTGGGAAATGAGCTTGCAAACTCGTTGTTCTCCACACAACCCATGCAAGAGTGTGTTTGATCATGAAATTGAATTTTTCATTTAAGTATCCATGAAATGGTTTGCCCTGAAAGTGAGTTTTAGTATGTTGAATGCAAGAAAACAGTTTTTGGAGCTTGTGAACCAGTTTGAGTTGTCCTTAATATTCAAGCACATTTGATCTCTAGGACCTGAGATGGAATAAGATATGGACCTGAAGAGTTACTCAACATCAATACCTTTTTGGAAATGTATCTTAGAAGTTATGACAAGCTTGATAGGTGAGTAAACTTGCTCAATCTTGAAGACTGTTTTCCAGTGCATGCAAATCTGCTAAGTCCATTGTCCAAATCTGCTTTTCATGAAGATCATGAAGCAGATAGGGTCACTCCAAGCATCTGAAAGTGATCTAAGGATCACATACCTCCATATCAAAGCCTTGAAAAGTCTTGAAGACACATGCATTCAGTTTGATGAAGCATCTCTTTGAATGCAATTTTCAGTCCTCCATGACTAAGTTTGAACCTCCAATGAAGGTTGCATGCAAAATGGCGAGTCTCCAAGCATGAAAAATAAGTTATAAAGCAAGAGGCAGGTTTGTGTAACATACATGCATGCTTAGAACACTTGGCACAAGCCATAGTAGCTAGAAGACAAGAGTTTACATGTTGAAGAGGAAGAAGACAAACAACTTGAATGACAGTTACAAATGAAAAGTGCAGATGTCAGAGGGCAGATCAGGTTGTAAGAAGAACATTTTCAGATGTGTCATAAGGGGCAGCGAGTTTCGGAAGGTTTCTTAATGCTTTATAAGAACATGAAGCATCTTGACAGGTTCTGTAAGACATGCATTTAAAACTGACACAAAATCAGAGGTAATGATTGCAAGAGGATTGTTTTATGTGATGTAATCTCTCTTCTCTATTTGAGTTTGAAGGCTTGGAAGTTAAAAAGGCCTTTGGGAGATGAAGTGCAAAAGTCTCTTGAATATGTCTCCTATGAAGATATAAACATTTATTGCACATTAGAGTGGTTGTTGATGAAAAGAAAACTCATCATGTATGTAGACTAGTGAACCTAGGTAAAGGTGGAAAAAGGAGTATGTCTGAAAATATGTTGTCAGTGATCATGTCTTAAGTAGCTTGGTGACATGAAAAATGAGGAGTAATGCCTTCGTGACTGTGTTTGTTGCAGCAGTTGAACACATGAGAGAGTGAGTGGTTGAAAAGGTGATTCAAGGAGAGAATTATGAAAAGAATGAGTGTGTGTAAGCAGCCTTGCATGACAGAGCCTTACAGCAGATGAAAAGGAAGAGAAAAGAGATGAATCAAGATGAGGAGCGTGAGAAGAGGAGATAGATGAGCTGAAGAGGTGATCACAATTTGTTGTGGGAGACAACTAAAGAAAAGTGATCAAAACACTTTGAAGAATACTAAGTGGTGGCTTAGCAAACAGGGAGTTGAAGCTTCCTTGTAAGTGGCAGCTTACAGAAGATCAAGTAGAAGCTTGATTGAAGTTTTGGGAGTTATGGCTTGCAGAAGGTCAAGTGGTAGCTTGACTAAATTTTGGAGTTGTAGCTTCAAGTTGAGTGGATGCTCAATAGTGAAATCTTTGTAACCTTTACAGGACAATTTGTCCAAGTTAGTTCATTGGTTTCAGTGGGTTTTTCTCCCTTGAAGGGTTTCCCACATTAAATCTTGTCTCTCTATGTGTTTTCCTATTGATTGCTTGTGAATGGTGTTGTGGTTTCATCATAACAAAGTAAAGAAAATTGAATTGTCTTTCAAATTTTGAATAAGCATTGATTCAGACCCCCTCTCAGTGCCTAGAATTTCCAACATTCAGAAGCAAGTGAATGTTGCTCAAGCTTGTGTTTCTAGTAATCAAATCATTGCCAATACCGCAATGCAGTCCTCTTGTGTGGCAAATATATTATTACTAAGGAGCTATACAAATTATAGCCTTTCTACAAGGACTTGGCATTCGATGTAGAAAGGAGATTTCCAAATACTTTTCATGTACTTGTGAGATACAAGTTTCTGCTAATTAATCAGCACTAATAGGTCAGTGGGCTGGCCAATTGGAGGATGACACTAAGATTTAGTTGCCTACTAAGAAAGAATTGAGAAAATTCACAGGGTCAATGCTTTTACGGTATAAAACTGCATGGCAGCACGAGATACACTAAATAAAGTGAAAGAGTCGATCTCCCAAGCATTTCAAAAGGCCATAAAGCTCCCATCTAGACTCTGTTTCCAGATCAAAGGTTGCAAGAAGGTCACTTGCATGGCCTAAGAAGTACTTAATAGACTTGAAATAATGTATGGAAATTGAGATTGAATCTACCAAACCAATTCACCAATTTGTCTCTAATTGTTTGCAAGTGTTACTAATGGATTCAATTTTCATCCAATGAGAATAGAATCTTTTTTAATCATTGTGGAAGAATACGGGGTCATCTAGTAGATAGACTTTGGGAAAGTTACATGACAAAAGTATTACCTCTTTGAGTAATATCAAGGTCACTAAAGTGTTTCCAAAGTTGCAAAGCATTGTCATGCAAGTGCACTCAAGGTTTGTTTGGGTGTGTGCACCCAACCAAATTTGGGACGCACCAAAGATACACACGCACCGTACTCGCAACAGAACACAAATTGACACTCAAGTTACACCCAAGGAAGGCTAACACACCCTAGATGCACCTTGCATGCCTTTACCTTACTTTCATATGCCATAGGAAAAAAAAAAGCAAAAATTGAATGGTCAAACGAAAAATTCAAAACATAGATTTTGTTAAAAACCTAAATGCAAGACTCGACTATTACATTTAGAGTTCATTTTTAACCGCATCATAGAGATTTACATGAAATAATAGAGAAATATTTACTAAGTAACCCGTTCTAAATGTAGTAATCAACAATTGATCTATAAAATCCTTAACAGTTGCTTGATAGAGTTTACAAAAACATAAACTTGTCCTATTTAGATTGAACTATAAATTGATAGCTTTGAATACTTTATAGAGTTAGAATTAGTGTAGCGTGATGCTAGAAAACATCAAACCAAACACACAAATCTGAAATCCAGAATGTAAGCAGCATGTACATTAAAACATTAACATGCAAATCAATGGACACAAGACTTTTGACTGGAAAATCTCAAGGTAGGCAAAAGGAGTCAGAAATCACTATTGCACACCTTCTTGATTCTTCTCGTGGCAAAAATAGTTATATAAAAAAGAGATTTAGAACAAAAACAATAATCACTCTAGTTTTTCTCACTCTAACTCTCTACAACCTTTCTTCCTCCTACAACCAATCGAACACCAACTTTGTTTGTCACAAATTCGTGTCCCTCTTGGATTTGTGCCTTCTCATGCTGAAGGAATGTGCTTTCATGGACTAAAGGACTCCCAACCATCTTGTCGGTGAAGATTCGTGCGTCTTTTTCCGATACACTATAGTACAATCAATTAGGAATAAACCATCATGGTGGTTATGTAACCACCCTTTTAGAATCACCGACTTTGCAACCACCCATGTGGTCAGCGGCAATTATGAAACTACCGCCTATAGGGAGGATTGGCTCTTACACAACCATCCCTGCAAACACAAGTGGTTTTGTCACCATACAAAAAGTACTCACTTTGAACCCTATTCAATGACTGGAAATTAAAAGCTGCTTTAATTACTTATACTTAAAGACCTAAAACAAACAAAATGTTGTTGAACTTTAGATGACAAATATCAAAAACACACAAGACATTCAAAACCTAATTTTCAAGTAAATCGATGAAATTAAGGAAATTGTGTACAATATTTGGAGTAAAACCCTACTTGAAAAGTGTATATGAATTGTCTTACAAAAGATTAAGAATGATTAGAAAGCGCCCAAGAATAACTCAGAAAAAAATTCAGTAAATTTGGTCCCCTGAAATGTGTCTAGGTTAGTTAGTAACAAAGGGAAAATTATGGGTGGCCGCAGAATTTGTACATGTTCCATCCAATTTCTAGCATCGATTGCACACATATGAAATTCAACCTATGCTCTATGAAAGCCTGTTTCAAAATCGTGCAATGTCAATGCAAAAAAATTTATTTGGCTTCTCCTTACAAACCCTAGTCAAGCACTCCACAAAACATGAAAGAAAGAATCCTAGTTCAGCTCAACCTTCCTTCCAATTAATTTTAGAGTAAGTGTTGCTCTACATAATTGTGGGACTCAGGGCTTATGTAGTTCTATGGATGCCTACATCCCAAGTGAATGAGGTGGTTGTCCTTCACATTCCTTATATACTCAATTAATGCGTAATAATGATCCTTCTCATGACACAAAATACTTGACAATGGCAACTTTTGACAAACAATAAACTTTAGACTTTTGATATGGCTTCTCCTTGCAAATCCTAGCCAAGCACTCCATAAAACATGAAAGAAATCAACCTAGACTCGGACTAGACAACCTTCCAATGAATTGCTAAGGAAATGTTGTTCTCGCATATCCGTGGGAATCAAGGCTTTTGCAATTCCATGTATGCCAACATCCCATGTGAGCGAAATGTTGGTCCTTCATTCTCCCCATAAGCTCAATTCGATGCAACAATATGAACCTTGTCTTGGCACAAAATACTTGGCAATGGCAACTTTTGATAAGTAATAAACTTCAGACTTGAAAAGATGCTTAACGGTTGCTCTTGTGTACTCTAGAGTGGCTTACGATGTGTATAAATCAAGTAGAAATAATCCAAGGTCTTCTCCCAAAATGAGTCTCTTTTATCTATGTAAATGACCTTTAGAGATTTGAAAGTAGAGGTGTCCTAAATAGCTTTTTTGTACAAGCTGGCCCTAGAAGTCAAACATAGGACGACCTCGGAATGTGCCCAATAGAAAATGACCATTTCTTAGAGGGACAAAATTGAATGTAGAATTTGTTCTAGGACGATTTTGGCAACCCAAATTTGTCCTTCCAAACGGACGAGAAATACTCTGAGAATCGAGAATTAAGTTTGTAGTGTGTTGAGTGTTTTAGGAAAAGTGGAAATGATACTCAAAGTGTCTACAGGAAAAACGATTGAAGAAGTAGTGCAAAATCAACTTAAGGGAGGAAAATGATGTCAAAAACAACCTAAAGTGTGCTATTGGTCTAAGTGTCCTAAGAGATGTCAAAATGGATGTTGCCAAATGCCTTGTACCAAAATTAGTTATCTACATAAACCTATTGTTTTCTGGTTGGATAATGAAGAGCTAATATTTTCATGATCCCTATGGATCACACCTCCATTCAAGAGACTTTTGGTCCCAAAAAAAATCTTATTAGTTGAGGACGTGAGAAGCACTCTCCCACTTTCTCCTTGAGCTACCATCTTTCTTGCTAGGTGCTTTCCCTTGATGTCAACCTACCAAGATTCATGTGGAACTCTTTTAGTCTCCGTCAATTTTGTTGCAACATTACATTCTCCTCCAAGTCCCCTTCTACATCCAAGACAAAGTCTTCTATAGAGGGTAATAAGTTTCCTTTCTCTTCCTCATTCAACATGGATGGCTCATATAGGTCAAGGACAAAATACATGCTTTTCAACGCTCGTGGGATTTAATCCCTTCGCTTAGGAATGGGGCGGATCCCATTTATTGAAATCTGGAAACTATTTACACTAGACTAATATCCTTGGGTGGCCAGAGGTCGGGAATGTGCAGAAACACCCTTGTAACTACAACGCTAGACTAAAGAGGGGAGAAATTGTAGGTAGGGAGACAAAGAAATGAGAAGGGGGCTTATGTTGATAAGCGAACTCAAATTTCATCTACAATTCAAAGGTGATTCCAGTTTTATTAAAGGAAGCAGAAAAGCACAACACAACATCACAAGATAATGAAATGGATAATTGCAAGACAAATACAAAGCTTTATCAAGTTTTATTCATTCCACAAAGAAGACACAAAGTCCTTCAACTTTTTACAAATGTCAGCATGTGCTCAACTGAGTGACAAGATGAGAATGGAGGAAAATTACAACGCAAGGGATTGGAAAAAATACTTGTTAGAGGGCAAAAACTCATTATTTGGAATGGAGAGAGCATTACAATTTATAGCCAAAGCCGGTGGCTCTTTGCATTCCCATGTGACTTTTCAACTTAAAGTGCAATCCCAATGAAGAAATAGAAACTTTAAGTGACTTAAGTCACTTTTTAAAAAAGTTTCTCCTCAACAGAGAAATAGAATTCTAGAAAGAGAAGAAGAAAGAAGAAGAAGAAGAAGAAAGAAGAAGAGAGAGAAGATAGATGTTGTAGAATGGAGTCCCGCTCTTCCTTCATTGTGATGATGAATGTTGCAATTGGATAGGATCTTCTTCAACTATTTATCTGATCAAGGCATGACTTGTCTGGAATTGAGAAATGATGCTTCACACCTTATCTTGACTGATCATCGTTGGTCATGCTTGGAAACTCTATTTCAACTCTTCATCTCTACGAGCAATGGTAGGATGCACAAATCAACTCTTTGTCACGAACTTGGTCTCCTTTCTTGCATATGAGAAAACACTCATCTTACGATCACCATGAAGAATGCACTTATACCACACATGACCCAAACTCGATAACCATGAGATGATGAGCCCTTCTAGATTTGGCGGTGCTTGGAGTTTCTTGCAAATCCTTGGCGGAAACGTAGAAAATCTTTGAATCAAACATTTCCCCTTTGTAAGATGATACCAAGCAACAATCGAACAAAATGTGTCTTTTCGAAGAACATGAGCACCATCGTGAGGAAAGGTGAGGAGGCTACTAACACCATGGTTCCCATCATGATTTCCTACAAATGATTCAATTGGATGTTTTGTGATCAATCATCCTCTCTGTGCATGATGAATAAAGTTCACAAAATGAGTTTTCCTTCTTCCATCCTCTCGCTTGGATCATCGAAATCCACGTACTCCACATTCACACCAATGTCTGCGTATGGGTGCTTGAACTCAAATGGGCTTGTATCTAGAGTAATGGAGCTTCATTGTGCATTTTTCCGATCTCATTGGCCTTAGAAAATGGCACGAATGCTATGCCAAGCGAAAATGGATTCCGCAACCGTTTTCAAAAATCCACAAATTTGAGTGGATTTCAATGTTACGGATAGTTGATTTGGTATTTCGAGAAAAAATGAGAGCAAGTCAAATCCAAATTGAATATGACTCGATCGTTTGAAAGTTATTGCCACGACAAATAGACACTCCACATTTGGTCATATTCTCTCATTAGAATCAGCAGGAATTTCAAAAACAAGTTGGCATGTGGAAGGCTTGCAAATTGACATTAATGGAGGAAAGGGAAAAATTTCAATTCATCATTCTAGGAGCAATTCTTGTCCGATTTGAGTGATTTTTGATTTGTTAGAACCGTATCGGTGAGGGCAAACCGTGCTCCAATTTTGAAAGGATTCTCTCGTGGGGTTTGAGAGAAAATGACAAAACAATTTTTGCTTGTATATGGGGTTTGCAAGTATTTTTAGCAAGGAATGATGGTTTTGATCAAGTACAATGATTCTTATTATTAGATCATGACCAATGGCTCAAAATGACAAGATTGAGAAGAGGAATGGATATTTCACAATCTTCACAATCTTCTTTGAAAAATCGGTGTTTTTGAGCAAACTAGGGGGTATGATGGCTGGAAAAAACAATCATGAATATCTTTTTGATGGGGAAACTACTTGTTATGAATCATACATCAGCTGAAAGGTGCCCTCAAGAGGAGTGGATGGCCAAAATTTGGAGTGATTTCGTCCACGGGATCATGAGATATGAGCAAACAACCTTGTCATCTTTATAGGGCACATGAAGAGTTTCATAAGCATGCAAGGATGAAAAACCAGCTCCAAAAGTGCTTTAATGGCTGCCTTAGAGTTTTTGAATGCACTTTATGGAGAGTTGGAGGGAAAACAAGTTACTTTTATGTTTTGTGGTGGAGATAGGAAGTGCATGTGCAAAGTGGAAGTGCATGGTGCAAATGCACATGAGAATGGCGCCTCCACCAATCCTAGGCACACTTTTGGGGTGCAATTGCACCTCAAAAGTGCGCCCAAGGTGCAAATGGAGGTTTGAAGTGCGCCTAGGGTGTGTTTCAAGGGCCCACATGTCATAACAATTTGAGTTTGCCTTCACTTTTTGTATTTTGAGTTACTTTTTTACTATTTGCTTAAAAAAATCTCCTCTAATCAAAAAGAGGCGTACTTTTCGGATGCACGGTGCACCTCAAAAGTGCGCCCAAAGTGTAATGGTGCAAGCAAAGTGCACCAGTGTGCCAAAGCACACTTTGAAACTTCATTTGCACCGCCTTGTTTCGCTCATGGAGACTTTCCTTCACCCAGGGTCCGTATTTGATGAATTTTGGTCGTATAATATATGATTTCACATGGAAACAAGCCAATGAATCCAATGAGCCTACTTAGGAAGTCTGAAAATGAGTGTTTCAACAATTTTTTCTTGTACCTCCATTTTTGCCTAGGGCGGTGTGTTGATGAGCTAAGTTACAGGAAGAGTTTCCAACAAACACGAACCAAACCAACTTATGGGTCATGAAGGGATTGAATGTGCTCTCACTTGAACTTTTGTTAGGCTCCCAATTCCGCTCGAGGTGTCCGAAACCTTCAATGCAAAATTCTTGTGTAAAAAGCCACCTTGAGCCAGTGTCGGAAAGGTTTCCACTTTCTATACTCCCAAAACTCCACCTTACTTATTTCACCGTGTAGTAGGCTCCAAAAGCTTTCCAATGCCTAGGATATGAGCTCCCAACACCACACGAGGTTCCCGAAACCCTTCGCCAAAGTTGAATCTTCAATGAAGCATGCACACTTCTTTTCTTAAAAAGCGCCTAGGAAGAAATCTCTCCCAAGACCATTCAGAAACTCCTAGAATGCTTTCTAAATCATACCATCATGGAGAAAACTCTAAGATTTTTGTTGGCTTGATGTAACAGGGACTTCTGAAACACTCCGAGGCTCCGAAACCCTTCCCAGAAGTTGAACTTTGAGAGTGAGCAATTTTGACAATTTTGGCTATTTTGACCAGTTTGACCAAAAAGGGGCAAAAGTTTCAATGGGGTTGTCAAATAAAATGCAGTGACATTTTATATGCCAACAAACATCAAGTTGATAGGTACAAAAATAACGTTAACATGCTTCAAAAGGCAACTAATTAATGGATTTATGTGTTTCCCTATTGTATGAGTGTTGGATATATGTCAAAGACTCATCCCATGTCCTTGATTACTTTTATTGTAGCCCCTTATTAGTTGTATGATGCGAGCACAACAATCTCACAAAGTATAGCAAATTTAGGTTAGCCACAATCATCTTTATAATTTCTCCATCTTCTATATAAGGATTGGTTTACTAACACTAGGACTAGCACTTCCAAGTAGTGTTTTGGTCAAGAAGCTTCATGCAGTATTTTGAACTCCAAATATCTCTTGTAACCTTGTTTCTCCATGCAATCATATCCTTAAATAGGTTTGGAACCAAGAAAAATGAGACAATCGTTGTTTTCCCTTATACCTGCCTTATCCTCGTACTAGTCCTAAAAACATACAAACCTTATTGTCTAAGACAATCCACTAGGACTCTTGGAAAAGTGAAACCACTTTTGAGTACCCTTTATCTGTTTTATGCTTCTTGAGAAAATTCAAACCCTAACTCTCAATGCAACCCCTAAAGACACTAGCAAGATTTCGCCAATTAGGTCTCCTGCTCCCTAGGCCAAACTGTCAAGAAAATTAGATTCTTGGTCACTTGTAAAACCCTAAAATCTCCAAATATGTATTAAGGGATTGATTGGAAGATATCTTACAAGTTTGAGCTAGAGATTTGATGATTTTGACCTCCAAAGAATGTTTTTCCACTAAACCCTAACAAGGGTTTTGACAGACCCAGAAATGATCAAAAGGACTTATTAAGCAAAATACAAGGTGTCAAACTTCAAAAACTTACATGTAGATCTGTACGGACCTGACACACTTTCCTGAGCAGTTAGGTGACAAAAATACAAGAAATATGTTTCAAATTAAGAGATTTTGCAAACTTAGAACAGAGGATTTTGGACTTACAGAACTGTAAACACGTCAAGATGGTTTGCCTTTATTCTTTTGTCTTTAACAATGTAAAACATGCATGCAAGGCCCTCAAGAACACTATCCCATCAATCCATGAATGAAAATTCAATAATTTGTGTAAGAAACTTGATTTTTGCAACCAAAAACCCATTCTTCTCCACTTTTCTATTCACACAATCAAAATTTAAAAATTCATACCAAATCCTTTGTTCAATCATTAGAATGCCTCATATATCAAGTAAAATAAAAGTCTTCAGATGTCCATATACATTATCCATTTAAGAAACATTAACATTTTACTTGAAAAATAGTCTTTTCCTTATATATACTGAGTGTTCACACCACTGTTACAATCTGCTCTGTCACTTTTTCTGACTAGGAGTCTTTCTTTTCAATCATCACCCTTCTTCTCTTCTTCTCAAATGTTCTCTCTCTCAACTCGAATCACACTCGTCCCTAACTATCTTTCATGTAATTATTTTCTACGAC
This sequence comes from Taxus wallichiana var. yunnanensis, assembly GCA_018340775.1. NCBI lineage: Eukaryota > Viridiplantae > Streptophyta > Pinopsida > Cupressales > Taxaceae > Taxus > Taxus wallichiana. The sequence goes on from CM031236.1 coordinate 195,031,111, forward strand.
TTGACTCCATTAAACCTAAAGACTCAAGTTACATGTTTGAGTCAAGGAGGGAAACAAAGTTCTAGGCAATTACAAAGAAAGTGTATTACAAGATCTTAACTAATGGACTTAAGACTGTATTAGGACTCCAAAACCAACCTAGACTCTTACCAATGACACAACAAGGCCAAAATAAGAAAGTGTATTACAAGATCTTAACTAATGGACTTAAGACTGTATTAGGACTCCAAAACCAACCTACACTCTTACCAAACAAGAAATTCAAATTTTGTATTTTGGAGGTAAACTCCATTTGAACTCCAAATTACCAAACCATGACCTCCTAGACAATTAATCCTGTCCTAAAGGCCTATTTGCATGTAGTTAAGTACAAAACTTGTCTTGAATAACCTCCTAGATGATGCTACTGCATCACTGTACCAAAGTCCTATTTACAAATTTTGTTTGTCCATCGTTTTGAAAATGGAAAATTGTGCTTCTTTCAAGTTAGATATTCCATTTGCTCCACAAGACAATCCAAATTTTTCCCAAAAATATAAAATCTATATCTAAAACGATGGAATTAAGCTAACCAAAATGCACCCATACATTATAAAATAAAAAAGGCCACTTCACACATTTTTATGTCTTTTTACATGGAATCAAAACATGTGTTTGGTTGAATCTATCTACAACAGCATATAGATTGTCATGGTCATGCTTAGACATTGGCAAACCTCCCACAATATCCATAGAGATACTTTCCCATTGTCTAAGTAGGCACAACTAGAGACATAAAAACCTTCTTTCCTACCATTAGGGTTGCTTGTACAACACAATTTACATCCTCTAATAAATCCTACTGCTACCTTTAGAATATTGGGATAATACACATATCTTTGCAAATGAGTGATGGTTTTATCAAGACCAAAATAGCCTAAAACTTTTGAAGACTGTGTTTCCCTCATCAATATGAGTATTTCTCCCTTTGGCATGCACTATATCCAACTTGTAGAGTAGCCCAGTCTTGAGGTAGAGTTCACCTTTGCCTTCATTATCGCCTCTTTTGGCATGCAGCTACCGGAATGCCTCCCAAAATTTGCATGTGCATCTGCTTCCTCATAAGCCTCTTTTGTGAAAGGCTTTAGTTCTAAAATGTTTGCCAAAGATTTATGATTAGTGGCCTAGATAACATATCTAGCATAACATTGGTACCTCCTTTCTTCTACTTGATCACCAAATGAAATTGTTAAAGAAATCTCATCCATTTGTAGTGTCTTGTTTGCTACAATTTATGTTGTGTTTGCAAATAATGAAAATGTTTTTGGTCCGTATGCAGAATAAAAAAATTCCCAACAAATAATGTTTCCATTTCTTAATTGCTTGAACTAGTGTGTACATTTTATTATCATACACATAATGCCCTCTTACTGCTGAAGAACATACTTTTGAATGACAACAAACTAGCTTACCCCTTGCAAACAAAACTGGCTTACCTCCTTGCAAACAAAACTATCCCCATAGCATACTCAAGTGCATTTGTGTCACTTTGAGTGGCTGCTGCAAATTTGAAAGAGAAGGTACTAATAGATGGCTGATTTTTATATTCCAAAGAATCAAAAGCCCTATTATTCCTTACACCAGTGAAAACTATTAGCCCTTGTTGCATTTGTATGTAAAAGTGCTGCAATGGTGGAGAAAGCTAGAATAAACTTCCTTGTATGCTGTATTGGTCCAATAAAAATTCAGGTCTAGCACACCTAGGCCTGGGACGATTAGTGATAACCTCAACTTTTGTTGGATGCACTCTCAATTCTCCTCCTCCAACCACATGTCCTAAGTAGACTAGTGATTGTTCTACGAACTAAAATTTCTTCATATTGCATTAAAGTTGTTTTTCCTTCAATATTTGCAAGACTTGCTTCAAATGAGTTAAATATTCCTCCCATGTGAAAGTAAAAACAAAAATATCATCTAGATACACTATGACACATGTATGTATGAAAAGCCTCAATACATCATTCATCAATCTCATAGTTTGCATACTCATAGTCAACAAATATTTGGGAGACCCAAAAAAACAACCCAGCAAATATTTGGCAAGACTCGGCAAATATTCGGCAAGACTCGGCAGATATTCCGCAACTTAAAAATACACAAATTTCTTTGAAAAACATAAATTTCATGTAAAATATAGCTACAAAATGTATAAAATGAGTTTGCAAAATGTTAGGGAAGTGTTTTCTATTAGATTTGAATACAAATGCAATACAAAATCACATCCATCATGCAAATACAACAGCCAGCTGATAAGTATTATGAATTTATGATGATTGTTATTGGAAATCTATGTTGCTAGGAAATGGGTACGGGTCCGAAACACGAAACACCAATTCTCGAAAAACCTTTGGGTACGAAACATTACAGAAAAGTCGTACAATATATTACATACAATTTATATATATATAGTGGTGTGGCATAATTTTACCATCTGTACACATCATTCATTAAGGAAGATTGGGTGGGTAGATTAGGGTTAGCAACAATAAATGCTAAAAAATAAGTGTTTTTGTTTTTCTGTTTTCGCATCATTGTCGCATATGGCGAGTTTTTGGGCCAAATTTGCCAACTTTTGCGAATATTTGCAGTGAGTATTAGTGAATATTCATCATTTTTGAGTGGCAAGTTTTCTAGGCGAATATTCGTCCCAACAAAAATCTGGGAGTACTCGCAAATAGGTAAACCATGACCAATCTTATAAATGTCGAAGGTGTGTTACACAAATTGATTTGAAGTACAGACCATTCATACAAACTTTTCTTTCCTTAAAAGTTGTCTTCCAAATGTCCCCCTTCATACAAACTTGATGGTGCCCAAATTTGAGATCCAACTCTATAATATATCTATCAAAGTTGATCCAACAAGTCATCAATTCACGGGAATGTATATCTATTTTTTATGGTGATATTGTTCAAGGCTCTACAATCTATCCACATTCTCCGAGAGTTGTCCTTTTGTATCATCACATTGTGTGACCCACATGGTGAATTACTTAGGCATATGACACCTAGTTATAACAACTCTTGTAGTTGTTTTTTACTATGTTGCTCTTTAAAATTGATTTGTTGTACATACCAATAATAGGTAGAGGAGATTCAGGAAGCAATTGAATCTCATGCTCCACTTTTTGGTGGCACTAACGCACTAATTTTGAAGAAGTTTGTTTTCCTAGATCCCTATGGATCAACAATTTTTGAGTGTTTTGGATATTGTTATGTGATCTAGACATGACACATATTGGTGCATGAGTTTATATAAATATGATATACATTGTATAAATCAATGATAATGTGATATAGGTATATGAATAATTGATAATATGATGTAGATTCTATATAATTAATGATAAAATGATATAATTTGTATATCATATAGAATGTTTCATGATAATCTTATGTTTCAACTTCCGAATTTCACTTTTCACATTTGATGTTTGACGTTTTAGTTTTGTTGTCATAGTGTATCCATATTTTTGGTAGTACACACCCCGCATACCCTATACAATTGCACCCTCATACCCAAGTTCGGGAGCTCAAATCAGGTGTTGCATACCTGCTCCTTGCATACAGGCGCACACATGTAAACTTGGGTGCACTTTATTATTTTTTTGTAAAAGGGTTATTAGTGAGAGGCACAAATAAAAAAGTTGGAAGGCAAAAATTTTGTTGGATTTTTATAAATTAAGTCTCAAATAAATCATAGGGTAGGTTTTCAAAACAAAATCGCTCCATAGTCGCATTGTAGAAGATATTATTTCAAATTTATGATCAACAAAGTGATTCGCTCAATACTACTCTCCAAGTGATTTTGTTATCATTAAAATAAATGGATAGTGATTTTTATTCATATAATATTGCTTATTTGTGTATGAAGCATTGTGCTAATGCTATGGGTATGCTATGTAGTTTTCTCTCTTTTGACTTAATTTTTGCCTACTAATACATTAATTTTCTATAATAAACCTGCTGTAATTTCCTTTGGAATTCTTTACGTTGAGCATAATTATATTTTTACCATTTTGTACAACACACATTAGTTTTAGATATAGGAATTTACTTTTCAGAAAATTATTTTGAAGCATTGACCCTTAACAATTTAAGTTTCTACACTTCAGATCTACTGTTCTCTTTATTTGAATCTTCGGTGCAAATTTTATTTAATCTTTGCACAATAATCAACCAGTACCATTAAACTGGAGGACAGAAACCCCTACTCATGCCAAGGATTGAAATGTGTGTCAACAGATTTGGCACTAGAAAGGGTCATACGAAATTTTTACTTTGCTTAAGTTTTGGCGCCAAATATGTTGACATTTATTTTTTATTGATTGGAAAAATATGGAGCAAGGCAAGAATATTAGAAAATCCCTAAGCCCAAAGCCAACCTACTCAAAAAAACACATTTCCTCAAATCCATGCATGGCTGTACAATGTAAAAGAATGAACATTTACTTGATAAGAATTAGAAAATAGAGGGTCACCTATAGATGAAATCCATTCTAAGATCATTGAAACCATATGTACTAAGAAGCAAATCACTATCGAAGCTGCAAATATAAGTAACACCAACATGAATGTGACATTTCCCTTGTGTTCTACATAAGCACGTCCACACCCCTTATTTTCCTAGGGAACACATCGCCATGGGGACAATGATCGGGGTTGCAATGGAGCCATCCATGACACATCACCACTCCAAGGAATGGCTTGGGGAGTTCTACTCTATTTCCCTCTCCCGTTCCCCATTGGGAAGCTTCATCACCATGAGGTCATGCTTGGTGCTCAAAAACAATTCATTTTTTAAAATGAAAATCAAACCAAAGCCCTAATTCGCTCATTTGCATTCAACAAAGGGAGCAAGCCTGCATTTTCCAGAGCAAACCTGCATTGCTCATGTTGGATTTTCATATTTACTACAAAAAGTTATTACAATGGATATATATATTGAGAAGGAAAATGAATTTGCAAAAGTTTTTAAGTGTGATATTGAAAAATTGAGAGTATGTAAGCAAACACATTTACACGCAAAACTATAGAAGATGCTAGCCTTGCTCAGCATTGTTATACGCTGTCACAAGGTTTACAAATTTTATCAAAAAGTTTGAATTTCAGAACTTTATCCTCATCCAACATGAACTCAAACTTTATCCATTATGTTTGCATGGGAAGTTTTGGACATCATTTTGCATTATTTTATATTGTATTTCATATCTCCTTTTTCGAATTAAATAAATCGGAAGACCCATAGCCTATCCTTCATTTCCCGTAGGCTAAATGGGTGGTGCTAGGGAAATAAATTAATAATTTAACTTAAGTTGATCAAAAATAACTTTATGATATATTCATAAAAAGACAACTTACGTTATATTTAAAGGTTATATTTTTAATAAAGCAAGTCAACGAAAAAATAGAAGAGGGACATTGCTTTGTGGGTGCTTTTCCTTGGGAAAAGTGAAAGTAAAGTTATAAAAAGAGCGTTGGGCTCATTGGAAGGGATCACTTTTTCATTCATCTATCTTTATCTTGTGACTAGGAGCATCTGCTTCACTCTCTCATCCAAGGACAAAAAACCCTCAGGTGATCAGGTATGGCGGACGGAAACCCTCGTGCCCATTGAGGTGATTCTACATAAGGATCATATTTGTGCCAAAAGATTGGAGAATATGCAAGCTTTAGTTCTCCTACAGTATCACACTACAATACCCACCATATATATGCCAAGAATTGAAGTCATTTTCAGCTTGCTACAGTGTCACTACAGCATCGCTACAGTGATATCGGCCCTAAATAAGATTACAATAGTGCACTACTGCAGTACTAGGGTTTCAGATCTACTGTTTCAGACTTCTGGACATTGCTGGCAGCTAGGGCATCATTCTTCAGCCAACTTGGATGCCATTTCCAGCCAATCAATTCATCCATACGGTCAGTTGTACAAGCACAGTTCTACCCTTAGGGTTTGTTATTTGTAAATGCCAAGAGGGCATAAAAATCTAGGGTTACAATTCTGAATTTTGCATGCATAATTTTGGCTAGGGTTTCAGCCAATATATTTTGTTTTGTACTTTGCATTGCAATCTGATTTTAATAAAAATTCTGCTCTCCATGGGCGTTCAGCCACTTTAATTATTTCTATAAAATTCCATAGTTACCTAAGTCTCGGGGACGGGGACGGGGGTACGGAGGGACAGGGTTTCCAGGACGCAAAAAAATTCCTAAATTTTGGGGACAGCAAGGGGATGGCTATTAAAATAATACATAAAAATTAATATTTCAATATTTTTAACTTTTTTCAATGACATTTAGGGATTTAAACTGTATTTAATGTATTTTAGGTACTTTTAAGATTATAATTGAATGCTCTTGGTAAAAATAACAGCTTTTTAATAGTTAAAAACATTAGAAAACTTTTGAAAGATTTTTAAAAAAATTGGGGACGTCCCCTCCAAGTCCCCAAGTCCCCGAAACGTTCGGGACGTCCAGGACGTCACCAAAATCTAGGGATGCGTCCCCACGTAACACTGTAAAATTCCAAGTTAAAAGGGATTTATCCTTAAATTTCAGAATTCAGGGTTTATTTAGAATCTTAGATTTATTTTTGATAAAGGGTTTGCTGACAAATCCCATAATTCAGTATTTCACCCAGAAGGGGACATTACAATGTGGGTGTATATACATATACCAAGTGAACGCAAAGGACATAAAGCTCTCTCCACTCTATCCCTCTGACATATTCGTACATTTTTTATTTTCGTTTTTAGAAAATAAAAAATGATTGAAAATTATTTGTTCGAGCTCAAAGACATTCTTTTTCTCGAACTTTATCCCTTAGCAAACTTCAACGGAATTTTATCCCTTGTCGAACATGAACTCAAACTCGAACCTTGTGACTTAGGTTATACAAATGTCAAAAACAAGTACTCTAGTCATTTTTCAATTAACGTTTTTTAATTAAAAAATATTCTTCTATTGTTAATAATCTAAGTTGCAATATAAATACTAGTAACAATAAAGGTGCAGTGTCCAATAAAGATGCGACATATTTTTAGAAAACATGCGATATGATATGATTAGGACACATACAACTAACAATACCTTAAATCTAAGATATCAATTCAGTTGGGTATGCAACAGGACCCTGATCCAGTACAGCCCAGGTACAGGGTAGGGGTTTAGTTCATCTGAGTTTCGGGCTGGGGACAGCCTAAGGAATCTGGATTTATCTCTGCGGAAGAACCCAGCTGAATCCAGATTTCCCAGGAAGAATCCATGAGAAACACAAGCCTAAAAACATTTTTTTGTTTTCGCTCAAAAATAAAATAAAGTAACAATAAAATATAATAAAATCACACTTTTCAACCCTAAAAGCTAAGTGAAACATGAAGAAGAAATGAAAGAACACAAAGGCAAAAGCTTTACCTCTCGTTACATACTTATCTTCCATTCCTTACTATGTTGTTAGTGTCACTAATTTGAATTTATTAGGCTAGAATTTCTTTAATTTTTTATTTTCTAATATATTTTTTTCTATGGCCTAACCCTGAAACACGAAGAAGAAATGAAAGAACACAAAGGCAAAAGCTTTACCTCTCATTTTCTCATTACATACTTATCTCCATTCTATACTATGTGGTTAGTGTCACTGATTTCCCATTTATTAGGCTAGAATTCTTTACTTTTTTTTTTTTTTTAATTATTTTTCCCAAACAGTATCCAAGGCAAAGCAAAAATCACCATAACGGAAAATTCATTTCTTTAAACACGAACCCGAACCCAAACCGGAACCAAATCAGTAACTTAGCCTTAAATATATTAAAAATATGTCATAAAACATTAAAATATTAAAACAGTACTTTCTCAGCCCAAACCCCTCCACATATGAACACAAAGATGAGTGCTATATATCAGAAGAAAGGTCTGGAATCTGGTTTGCCTCTGTATAATTGGTAAGTACTTTTTCATTTTTTTATTAACTCAATGATTAAAAACATATTTTGCATTGGCCATACCCATAGAGTCGATGACTGTATTCCGGCCATGTCTTAGTATGGATACATATCTGACTCATATCCAAGGAATATCTGATATGCATCGTAGTGTATCTGCAATGTGAGTACTTGTAACCATAGTTACCAGGTTCGGCCGGATTTGTATGAAATCCGGTTCGAACCGTATTTTTTGAAGCAACCGAATAAATCCGGTTCGGTTCGGCCTTGTTTTTGCAGGAATTTTTTTTTTTCTTTTTTGGCATATTTTTTTTTTTGGTGAAAAAATCGCAAGTATGGAAAAAAATTTGCCATTTTTGGAAAGGGTCCGGGAAGATGTAGCAGCAAAAACTTGCATGTGCCATAACTTTCATTCTGTGGCTCCGTTTTAGGTGTCGTCTTCTCTAAAAGTATATATTTTCTCGAGCTCTACGCATTGATGGCAATATTTTTCTTATTTTCATAAAATCCATTTTTGTACCTTTTTGGACCAAGCAACTTATTGCAATCTTTTGAAAGAATCATTATGATGATGATGATTATGGTAGATGGATGCTTTTTGTATGATTTGTCTATATATAATGATATAAGTATACAATAATATAAATTTATAATAATATAAGTATATATATTCGAACCGGATTTTTCCATATTTTTTCGGATTTTTTCGAGAACTCCGAATTTTCGGATTTTTTTGCCCTTCGAATTTAATCGGATTTCCGAACCTGGTAACCATGCTTGTAACCGGGAGGTAGACAATCTGTGTGTCACTACTGAAATGGTTTTCATGAATACTTGAAGATTCATTGAGATAAGATATGCTCTCTTAACCAGTTCTGGAGTGTTGTGCCATTCTTTTATGATACTACTATAAAAATATCACCATAATGGATTTCAAAGGTTTGGGATTTGAAATGTTTCACTCTCCTAATAATTGTGGCTACCGTACATGATATCATATGATACAAACCCCTTCTTAAGAGACCTTCCTCAAAATAACATATTTATTATATTGATAAAAATATTATCTATAAATTTGAAAACAGATAGCCATAGGTATTAGCATACCATTTGTAACTTTTGATGCGTCAAAGAACAACTAAGGTCAATGGTTCCATCAGTTGCCATTCTTGGTAAGGGCAAATAACTCGTCCCAACACCAGCGCACCTCTCGCACAAACTCTATCCAAAGCACAGAGATTGCTGGCATGAACATAAAGAAAAATGCAGAAATGAGATGTGACATGCAATCGCTGCTGATTACTTCATGCACATCTATACAGCCAGAAGATAAGATAAATGCATATAAACTAATCAATACTGTGTACATTGGTTTGCCATACACCAATATGATTCTACTAGATAAACTGTATCTAATGAATTTTTCATAAGAGTTAAGACTAAAAACATAAGAGATAACATCCTCACATACCTCTTATATTGCAACTTCCAAACCAAAGTGAATGAAGACAAAACTGAGCAAACAACGACTCAAGCGGAGCTCCTTTAATAGCTTGTGCATACTTATGTCTGTCTGGACTAAATTTTGATATTAGAGGTCCTGCAAAACAAATAAGAGACTTTTGAATGCAACCCAACTATATGAGCGTCCAGTTTAAAAGAGTACACTACAATTTTTTAACATTAAATGTCTTACGGATAAACATATGGATATGTGCATACATAAAGGGAGATGCAGAATTATACTACAATGATATCCTTAACAAACTTGTGCCAAATTAATCTGCAAACAGACATTGAGCAACAGGTCCGTATCTGTTACTTGTGCTGTTATAAGCTTGGCACTATGGAGAATCTGCTTTACTATAAAAACTTGATTAGCTAAATAAATGTATTCAAGACATTCTGCCAAAATTCTTGGCTTGGTTCATTTGACATGCATCAAATGCAAATTCCTAAGTGGCCTGGAAAAACACCAAGTCCAGAAAATGCACTCAAAGTGTGTCTTTGCTTATTCAACTTAGCCCCACTTATGATCTATTTGGTAGTAGAAAAACATTATCTGGCCACTGAGTAGGAAAATTTGTAATTTTTTCGTTTTATGCAGCCAAAAAAATATGTTCGCATCTATAAGATCCTTGTTACCTTCTTATTTGGGTGAAGAAAATATCATAGAATAGGAACAGTCCAGCAGTATCAGAAAGAAATTATATTAATATCCACAGGAGACCAAAAGTAGGTCAATAGGGACTCGAAGATACAACATTTAACAATAGAAAGTTTTAGGAAGGAAGAATCCAAGGAGCCAAATAAAAGAATAAAAGTAAATAAGACAAAGTGGAGAAGCATGCCACTAACAAAGGTGGTAATGAAACCAATACAAATACCAATGAGGGGTGAACAAGAGCCCCCAAAAGCATGTAATGTCCCTTTTTCCCACTTAAGGATCAAAATTTGGACTTCTTGCCATTCCTTCTCCATGGCCAAAAAGTAGAGGAGTTGGAGAAGAACATTGAGCTTTCATTTACATTTGTTTTTCTAATTGTTATGTTTTATTTTTACTACTTTCCCTCTTGAAGCAGGTCGATGGGTTAAAGGCAAATAAAAGAAGTTTAATGAAAAAATATAACATCTTTATGGGTCGGCCTTATCTTTCTAAGCTTTGGCGCCAAAAGAAGATTATAAAAGGAGACTTAGGACCTCATTTGGAGCATCTAGATTTGGCGCATTTTCCTATTTGGGCATTGTGAGCTTGTTGCTCCATGTTCTTCCACTTGAGGACGAAAACCCTCTTGTGTGGCTTCCTAAAAGGATGAAAACCCTTCTAGTGGTTTTGTTGGAGGACAAAAACCCTTCAACATTGATTGAGAGTGAAGATTATTGCAGATTTGAGGAGAATACTTAATATTCAGATTTTTATTAGCATTGGGCAGCTTTATCTACTCATTTAGAGATTTTGGAACCAATTTTGAGAGGCTTCCCATTGTTGAAAAATTATGGTATTGGTCTCATTTGATTGCTGATATTTTTGTGATCATTTTGAGTATTCATATGTGTGGAGATTCCTTGTTTTCTAAGAGTTATTGACAAGTTTCAAATGTCTTTGTGCCATAATAAATTCCAGAATTTTGAATTTGATGATTTGATCACATTTTCTAGCTTCTAAAATCAAGGGCAATCCAAGGAATAACTTCTCATAATTTTTTATTGTTTTCATGCAATGGATTTCTCTCTCTCCCCTAGTAGCAAGGGTTTGAGAGTGTTTTTTTGTCCTCCATTAAGCGTTGTCATAAAAATCAGACTTGTTAATTTTGTTACAATTTTGTCCCCAAAAGGGATATTATAGTGGTATCAGAGCTTGGATCTTCAAAGGCCAAGGGTTTAATGGAAGAAGGCAACAAGGGTTTCATCTATTACCAAAGAAGAAGAAAGGAGGACCAGCCAAGGAAGGTAGCATGGTTGATCATGACTCTCAAGAAGCTAAAGTTGATAAATTAATTGCCAACCAAGAGAGACTTGCAAACACAATGGATTTTCTAGCCCTATCCCTCCAAAAGATCATTGAACCTAGGGTTCAAAGTGGTGATGGTAGCTCGACTAGGGCTAACAGTACACGACAACCAATGGGATCAGCCCGAGGATCGGTTGCAAAGCCCACTTTCCTTCCTAGGGAAGAGGTTATTCCGGAGGAAGAAACAAGGCCCACGGGTGGACGAAACATCGCTGCAAGTTATGAGGAGTATATGGCCTTACCAAGGGAAATTCGTGAGGCTATTTCACTCATTGAATTCATTGGAGTGAATCAAGGAAGACCTAGGCCCAAGCCTAGACATCACATGCCACACAAGCAACATGAAAGTATGAAGTTTGTTGAAGGGGGGACCAAAACCCCAAGTTCACCATGCAAGGATAGGAATACCTATTCCCCTAAGGAGAAGAGGGAGGAACAATTATTGCAACAGATGGTTATTAAAAGGGAGCAACCCTTGGGAGCCTAAGAAGCACCCACCACCATGGCCAAAGGTGAACCCTTCATTGATTTTTCTTGCAGCCCTAAGGAAGCACAAGAAGAGTAAGGTAAAGAAATTTTAATTGTCAATAATTTTTCCTCGAATCCTAATGGTTGCATGTTGAAAAATACTAAGGGAACTTGGGAGCATGAGCGGAAGGATGAAGGGAAACTTGAGGAACAAGAGGGTGAAGTGAATAGCTCAAGCAATTCTCCTATGATGATAAGAAATGGAGTCATGACACTTGCACCCATTCGAAGAATCAACTTCATAAGGTAAATATTGCTCATTCCGTGGTTGATAATGAAAATGTTTTAGCATGTGATGAATCCGAGAAATGAAGCAAGGGGTGTTGAGCACGTTGAGGAAGAGGAAGGGCTGGTTGGAAACCCTTCTCCAATGAAACATGATGACCATAAGCTTGTTAGTCTGTTCAGAACAGCAATCAAAGAGACGGAGATTTATGGTGTCCATAAGCACGGTAAGGGCTACAAAGATGCCCTTTGTGAACACCGTCAAGATATGCTTGAGGTGAAGGCGGAAAAGGCTTCATTTGTTCAAAGCTATCACGTGCTCATTTGCAGCCACTAAAGTTGTTGTCATCATTTGCTACAGCCCCTTATATTACTCAATTGCTTTCATGTTCATGGATAAAGAACTCTCCTACACTTTGAGGAATATTATTGATGCATGGGCCAAGCTAGGAATTAATTTTTCTTGTCAAATTCATAATTACTTTTCAGACTTCTTGTCAATGTTGGGTATGACAGCAGTTGGTGTTAATGGGCAGCCTTGGGAGTTCAAGGAAGATTGGGACTGCCATTGCAAAATATAGTGTTTACATCAGCTCACCCATTTGACCAGCACGGGAGCTCATTTGTGGAAGTATTACAGCATGTTCTTTCGCTTGGATGCATTGACTTTTGGGGGAGAGCTTGCTATTGCTTGAGGAAAAGCAATTTTGGGAAGGGCGGACTATAATGTCCCTTTTTTCCACTTATGGATCAGAATTTGGACTTCTTTCCATTCCTTCTCCATGGCCAAAAAGTAGAGGAGTTGGAGAAGAACATTGAGCTTTTATTTACATTTGTTTTTTAATTTTTATGTTTTCTTTTTACTGTTTTCCCTCTTGAAGCAGGTCGGTTGGGTTAAAGGCAAATAAAAGAAGCTTAATACAAAAATATAACATCTTTATGGGTCAACCTTATCTCTCTAAGCCTTGGCACCAAAAGAAGATTATAAAAAGAAACTTAAGACCGCATTTGCATCATCTAAATTTGGCGCATTTTCCTATTTGCTCATTGTGAGCTTGTTGCTCCATGTTCTTCCACTTGAGGACGAAAACCCTCTTGTGTGGCTCCCTAAAAGGATGAAAACCCTTATAGTGGTTTTGTTGGAGGACGAAAACCCTTCAACATTGATTGAGAGTGAAGATTATTGCAGATTTGAGGAGAATACTTAGTATTCAGATTTTTATTAGCATTGGGCAGCTTTATCTACTCATTTAGAGATTTCGGGACCAATTTTGAGAGGGTTCCCATGGTTGAAAAATTATGATATTGGTCTCATTTGATTGCTGATATTTTTATGATCATTTTGAGTATTCATACGTGCAGAGATTCCTTGTTTTCTAAGAGCTATTGAATTTACAAGTTTCAATTGTCTTTGTGCCATAATAAATTCTAGAATTCTGAGTTTGATGATTTGACCACATTTTCTAACTTCTAAAATCAAGGGCAATCCAAGGAATAACTTCTCGTAATTTTTGAGTGTTTCTACAATGGATTCTCTCTCTCTCTCCAAGTTGCTAGGGTTTGAGAGTGTTTTTTTGGTCCTCTATTAACTGTTGTCATAAAAATCAGATTTGCTAATTTTGGGGTTTGAGCTAATTTCCGTAAATTTCAGTTTTTACCCCAAAAGGGATAATACAAAGCATGTGCCAATGAAGACTGGAAAACTTCATCAAAAATATCTGATTGTGCCTGAAATGGAAGAATCGCTTGAGCCATCATCAATCATTGTGGAAAGATATGATAGTGCTTGTCGGCAAGTGCCAAATGTCTAAGGGTCGGGCTAGGAGATCCTACGAGGAAGCAAAGCACTTCCTCCGGAATCTCCTCTAACATTCAAGGCCAGTTTACCTCCCATAGTAGAAAAAGAAACGTGTAATATGAGTCTGCCCCTATGGCCTGGGGACGGCCAGTAAGTAGTTGATCCATGTCACTGGAAAGGGGCAGAGCAACGCCAGTGGGAAGGAGCAAAGTCACAATACTGAGGAAGAGCAGGCTGGGGGATGAGTAGTGGTGGTGTGCTAAGCAAATCACTTCCTAACTGATCTATCAGCTCTGATGTGTGATGTACCAGTGTCCAAAGGGCACTTAGTTCTGCCAATCGCATGGATGGGCTGAAGGAAAAGGGTGGAAAACCAACAGCTTCTTAAGGATTATGTTTACATGACCAACCTGCAGTTATACTAACAGTGACTAGAATATTGTATTTCCAGTCATGAACCTTTCCGTGTAGAAAATGTATTCAGGCCATAGCTGATAGAAGGGATCTTCAAGAGCTTGTGTTCTAACTCTCCAAATCAAGAGATGAACCTGACACACCACCCTAGAAGATTGGGTGGGAGTATAACTACAACAATAGTGTCTACGTCAATCCTTCAATTCATGGACATTATCAAGAAAAATCAATGAAAAATAAATATGAAAAAATTATATATCATTAGAAAGGCTAAATATCCTAGTCAATCATTCATTTTGGTAGGTAAAGAGTTCACAAACAAAAAGTCTCAGATTGAATGCATACCTTCATGAAAAAGATCTTTAAGAACTCTATCCAGAACAGTTGGTGGAGGAACAGTAAATGATGTAGTTAGGTTCTGAACACGTTGATTCTCAGCTGCAAGGTAAGGTGATCAGACATCCAAGTTTAATAGATGATGCAGACTAAATGAACCAATTGATTTTTGAAATCACTTTAGAGTGCCAAATAAGCTATTAATAAAAAGGATAAGTAAGACAAACCTGTTGAAAAATCCTCCATAAATTGTGCCTTAAATGAAATGCAAAATGCTTCCACCAAGGCAAGCAATCTGGATGCAAAGTTAACTTGATTATTTCTGGCAGAATTTTGTCTGCATAACCCAATCATATCTCACAATGTTATCAAACTGTTTCCATACATTTTATGGTGTATACATTCTATAGGTAAGCTTTTGTATTAGAGGAAAGGAACAATACTAAAATGCACAAAAATTGTCCTTAAAGGAGGAAAATTTTGGTCAAGAGCTCGGAACCTTTTGCACAATCAATAAATGGTATTATCAGCTTGCCACATATGATCAAGGAGGATACAAGAAAGATAATGCTACAAATTGTACCAGGGTTGATACAGAAAACTATCATTTACAGAATCTAGTGGATCTTTTTTTCTTTTACAATTCTGAAGAGTTGTGGCATAGTGATAAAGAGGTGCATGACAATGAGAGGGACTCAGGTCCAAATCCCCACAACACAACAAGGCGGCCCGTAATTCAAAGGTAGTTTGACAGAGGTTGCGGGGTATTGAAATGGGATACATTCAACGTGTGTTACAGAGGTTCAACCCCACACCGCAGTAACACAGCTCATAGTCTCAACTCCACACCACAATAAGGTAACCCAAAGCCTCAGTGCCAAACCTTTACAAAATGTATACCAATATAAAAGTCAAACCGCCTTTTATTTTGCTTTCATAACAATAATTTGCTTCCATACCTATCGGATTCAGATGATCACGGGAGAGAAGGAATTAATTTTAATAAACAAAGCATTAAAGTGAGCAGATGTTCTTTAACAGTAATCTCTCCACAGCACCAAAAATGAGGTGGTCCCATAGTAACTCTCCACCCCAAATAGGACAGCTGTAAGTTGAGCTTTAACTGTGTTTTGTTCATAATCATCATTCACGATCACAGGTTTAAATGGTCAGGAAAGCAAAGCCAAGTCTCTAATTTCAACCAACATAGAAACAGCTTTTAGTTGGAAAGTCATCATATTGGATTGTCCTTGCATTACTGTTTTTTTCTAACATCATGAATTCTTTTATTAATTAATACAACTGCAGTAACCAGCTCTTACATCCAAAATAATCATCTGTATGGCTCTTTATCATAATAATCGTCTGTATGGTTCTTTATCATAAAATGACTATCTCCATTATGACATTCAAAGCCATTATAAATTGCTATAAGTGATCTGTATAGTATCTTAGATTCCAGTGCATTTCAAATAATAATTGTATTTCAAAATTAAGAATGATTTGCTGCCAAAAGAATGAAACTAAAACACAGTATGTCTGTACTAAATTGAGTAATTTGTTATTCCTGATTATCATTTCTTGAACATCATAACAACTTCACCTACCAATGTAATCTCAACACACCCAAGACCTGCTCTCTCTGATTTAACCTCAAGCTTAATAAGAGTGACAATACCCTGTCAGAGGTAACAAGTGTGTAGCCTGTATAACCCATTTGTTATGACAATTTCAAACTATTGCCTTTCGTGTGCTTCTCCAAATTACCAACGCCAAGAGAAGACTGCTCTTTAAAGGCAACCAAAGCATGATCTTGGAGAGATGTGTCAGAAGAAGCAACATCATAGGAAGAAGCGGAAGAAACAATATCATCATCAGGACTAGATCTTCCCAAAACATTTCCATCAAAAGAGACAGAGAATCCACTTCATCCGTTGATGAAGAACTAGATCTTCCAGCAATTGCTCAGGTATTCTTCTTTCGCTACAACTTGATCCATAAGATTCTAAAAGATGCGCTAAATGGTCCTATTTATAACATCAACTGTAGGATTTCAATCATCAACAAGTTTGTCATACTTTTCACGTTTGAAGCATTAAGAGGTTTGAAATTTTTATTCATGCAAACTTTCATTGGAACATGATCATTCCTCAGATCAACAATCTTCTTCATTAAGGATTCCAACAACTCATTCTTAGCTGATTCCACGCTCTTGATATGAGACAATAATTCATCATATACATGAATTCCAATATGGCTAAGAGCTCTTTGCATCCTGTAACACCATTTTTCAGGAATCAGCTGTATATCAATATTGAGTCATCTCCAAGAGCCATTTTTCATCAGTAGTGGTTCACAAGAACCCATCTATTGTGAGCTTGAATGGCCCACTTGGAACTCTCTGCATCTAAGTGATTCTCACAGCAGTGAAGCACCAGGACTTCCCTGGAGGTCACTCATTCCAATACTACTACCTCTCAAGTGCCCCTAACAATGGAGTTTTCCCTACAATTCGACCTGTTTATCTTGCTACCACATTTGCAAAACCTTCAACAAGTATTGTTCCTTATGACCATTCATTATGGAGCTCCCAAGCTATTTCATTTTTATGCAATTGGAATTTCTGCAAAGCATTATATCATCTGTTGGGAATCAGTCACTTGTTGCATTAAAAGGTTCCTTCTAATCACCCCTGATAAAATCATACAAGTTGCATTTGCACAACTCTTCATCTATTTCCTGCTTCCAAAGGTTGCAATTCTGACCCGTACGCTCAATCGATGGTTGAAAAAGAAGTTGTGATCGACGGCTTAAAAGCAACCACTAATAAGAGAACAACAAAATGAATGATGAGGAAAACAGGCTCCAGATGAGGGAAAATGACATTTGAAATAGGTTGCAAGTTTGTGCCAATTCAGGAAAGATAATGAAAAAATATAAAATTTTGGCCCTGAAAAATTTGACCCCTAAACCCTCATGCAGACACCTTAAATTTGAATTAAAAGAACGGGCAAGAAACAAACTTGAGACCTCACACACACTACAACACACTCCGACCAACTCTCTTACACAACAATTTAAAACAAGAGATAATTTTTTAAATAAATTATTTTTAAAAGACTGAAATGTTAACACTCTAATATAAAACTATAGTTACCTCCCTCTATTGACTATACACCCTGCTTATGCCTTTGAATATGGAGGTAGAGGAATGAAATATAAAGTGGCGTGTAGTTTTTTTGGGAAAAAAAAATAAAAGAAACCAATCTTATCTCAACAATAGAGTTTTTTTAATTTTGGCCCTTAAAAATTTGACCCCTAAACCCTCATACAAACACCTTAAATTTGAATTAAAAGAACGGGCAAGAAACAAATTTGAGACCTCACACACACTAGAACACACTCCTACAAACTCTCCTACACCAATTTAAAACAGGTGAGAATTTTTTAAACCAAATAGTTTTAAAAGACAGAAATGTTAACACGCTAATATAAAACTATAGTTACCTTCCTCTATTTACTTTATCCCCTGCTTATTGATGATGGAGGTAAAGGAATGAAAAATAAAGTGGCATGTGGTTTTTTTGGGAAAAAAATAATAAACAAAACCACTTTTATCTCCAGCATAGAGTTTTTGAAAAATGAAGGTAATAAAATAAACCCTCTTAGTTGTGTGAGACCAAGTTTCTCAAAAGGTGAGGCATCCAAAGCAAGGGGACCTCAACTAAGTTCTCTTCCACATCAGCCATGAGCTGGCTCGGCCCAAATAGCTGCAATCACTAAAATGCATAAGCAGATTGGTATGTATAGCATGCCCAAACAAACACACAATAAACCCACACGTACTCCTCCCAACGCTCGATTAAAAATTAGCATACTATAGCACACCTCATACAGATTTGTCCATAACTATCATGCTCGAGCCACCCTTGATTTTCAAAAATGCAAACAAACTCCAAATTGATACTCCTCTTACACAATTTTCAAAACATGGGCTACCTCATTCAAAATCAATAGAGCTTGCAATTGCCAATCAGTAATAAATAAGTCCTTGACCATGTTGGGAATGTCAAGTAAAGCCTGTACCATAGGCCCCATATTCAGCAAAAATTTAGACAATGTCTCATATGGGTTGGCAAAGTAGTTGAGGAAGAAGTAGTGGAAAGAACTCGCTATCGCACTCGAGAATCACTTGGCCAAATCTGAGGTGTAATATCCCTTTTGGGGACAAAACTGAAATTTACGGAAATTAGCTCAAACCCCAAAATTAGCAAGTCTGATTTTTATGACAGCAATTAATAGAGGACCAAAAACACTCTCAAACCCTAGCGACTAGAGAGAGAGAGAGAGAAAAAAAAATCCACCATAGAAACACACAAAATTATGAGAAGTTATTCCTTGGATTGCCCTTGATTTTAGAAGCTAGAAAATGTGATCAAATCATCAAACTCAGAATTTTGGAATTTATTATGGCACAAAAACAGCTAAAACTTGTAAATTCAATAACTCTTAGAAAACAAGGAATCTCCACACATATGAATACTCAAAATGATCATAAAAATATCAGCAATCAAATGAGACCAATATCATAATTTTCCAACCATGGGAACCCTCTCAAAATTGATCCTGAAATCTCTAAATGAATAAATAAAGCTGCCCAATGTCTATAAAAATATGAATATTAAGTATTCTTGTAATGTCCCCTTTTTTAAGACCCTTAGCATGTTTTTCCCGTGACTTTTGAGATGTTGCAAGGGGAAAACTATGCTAGTAATTGAATGATATTGCCTAGAGAGTGATTTTTATCATTTGACATTATAAAGCAATATTCATTTAATTATTAGTTCTCATTTAATTATGGATGCTAAGTGGTTTTTCCACCACCTTGTAGTATTGCTCACAAAAGAATATTTATTGAGCAATTAATGTAATTTATTATTTAATTTAATTCCCAAAAATACAAAATAAAAAAGGGAATTAATTAAATAATAATAAAGTGGCTTTTAATGTCAAAAAGACCCTTAGAAAGGGGACGCCACACATAGAGGGGGAAAATAAAATAAAAAGGGAAATTATAAGGCATCCCTTATAATTTCAAATTATGGTTTTCCCTCCAAAAGGGAGTCGCTCCACCTTGGGAGAAAACTATAAATATATGTTTTGCCATTGAGGGAAGGGTTATGTTGATGAATCTTTTTGATTTCACTCCATGCTTGGAGTAATGGGATGTATGCCCTAGCTCTCTCTCTTTCATTGTAAGTTTCATTTGGAAACCATTGTTGAAAATATTGAAGACTCTCTTGTTCTATTCATTGAGCTCTTTAGTGTTGATGTGTGTGTTATACATTATTACTTGCATTAGAAGATTGACACATTTATTTAGAGTGAAACATGCATGTTGTTGATGAATGTTGAAGACTTTTTGAGTGTTACGTGATCTGATTTTTAATGTTGCAATTGTTTTTGATCATAGCGACTTGCTTTGGGTACATTGGGCGTCTTTTAAAATAATTAATAAATCCGGTTTGTGTACGCAATTAATTCCAGCTAGGGCTACTTGTGTTGGGTCATGTTTTGGCATGTTTTGAGGTTGAACAAGTTAAATATATAACCTGATCTGTATTGGTATAATTTTCCAAGTGTACTGACTGATATTTGGAGGGTTTTTGAAGCAAAGAAAGAGCTGATAATAATTTATGCCATTTACTCTAACCCTAGCGACTGGTTTTTGGATTTTGGGGGTTGTTTTGAAGGGGTTTGGGTGATCAGAAAATTCAGTTTGATAGTTCATTGAAAGCTCTTTATTTCTACTTTATTATGCACTTTATTTCATGGTAAAAGACGAAGTATTGAGCAAGTTATGAATTTTCCAAATTTCAGTTGTCTGTGAGCAATATTTAATTATTATGTGTCAGGGTTTCATCTACACAGTTTCAGATTTCGTAGGTTGATATGCATGCCTTCTTTTTATCAAATATTATGGTATATGGCTTGTTGGAAAGCTAAAAATATGGAGAATCTTTTGGCATTGGTTTGATAGAAAAATATTGAGTGGTGAAGAAGTTATTAATTTTTGAAGTTCAGTTGTCCTGGGGGCATTTTTATTTATTTATTAATTGCTGCAATAAATTCATATTTGAAGAGATAAATTTCCTAGTTGGTTCTCCCATCTAATCCACCACCTTGGCTCACTCCAACCCCATTTGGGTTGTATTGAAGCTAACATTGGATTATTTGAGGTCGAACGAGGAAGGTTTAGTCCTTCTAGCATCGATTGGTTAAGTTGAATTTGCAGATTTGGATAATATCTCAAAAGGGGCATTACAGTGGTATCAGAGCATGTTCTTCTGCACCTGTGAGGTTTGAAATTGCCTATGAATCATGGATTTATCTAGTGCAGGTAACATGAAAGCAAAGTTCGGAAACTAGGAGAGCACTCAAGCACCTACCTCAATCAAAGGATGGGTTGCTCAATATTTTGGAAGAAGCGGCAAGTTGCTTGGCAATAATGGAACAAGATGATTATGGATCCATGCTTCTTGCAAGGGATTCCTTGGTGATGTAGTTGGCTAGGCACGAACTTTTGGATCATGAAGATGGGGGAGTGAGAATTATGGTCATCACTTGCATTAGTGAGGTTATGCGGATTACAACCCCAAAATTGCCATATAGTGATGCTATCATGGAAGATATCTTCGAGGTCATGGTGGGAAGTTTCCAAGGGCTTTGGGACCTCACAAGCCCTTATTTTGGTAAGAGGGTTAGCATTTTGAACACTATGGCAAAGTAAGATCTTGTGTGGTAATGATGGATCTAGAATGTAATGATCTTATTTCTCACATGTTTGAAGTGTTCTTTGATGTTCTACATAATGATCATACTCAAGAGATAGTGGTTGTCATGCAAACCATTATGTCTTTGGTGTTAAATGAATATGAGAGTCCCCCACCACAATTGCTATCCACGCTTGAGGAAGGATTGGGTCAAGAGACATCATGTATTGCTCATACACTAGCCCAAAGGTGTTCTAGAGCAATGTTCAAGCAAGGTGAAGGCACATATGGCAGCCAAGACCACTGATTCTTCAAGGTATGAGTCCTTTGGTGTTTGATGATAAAATTTTGATAACTAATGTTTGCATGGGACTTGGTACTTGCACAGAAAAATCAGATTTAATTCAAAAGGAAGTGAAGGAAGAAGAGCCACCGGATGAAAATAAGCAAGGTAAAAATTCATTGTTGATTGAAGAGGTTTCTTTGCCTTTTTATGATTGCATGCATGATGATAAAATGGACATGGGAGATGAGCCCAAGAGGAAAGAGAAATCTGATTTGCAAGTTTGCATGGACAAGCAAAATGAGGGCAGCCAAGAGGTAATCAATGGTCATTATTTGGTTGTTACTAATGCTACTTGGGTTGGTAATGAATGCAAGGATGTAGGGATGTGTGCTAGGCAAGAAGAAGAGGCATTTCGGGTACTTTAGACCATTCTCAGCTCACTGGTTTGCACATAACAACAATCATTAGAGAGCAAATAAATGACTTCATCCACTCAAAAATGAAGTTTAAGGAAGCCTCACACCAATTACAAATAAGGTTGCATGATTCCAAGGTAGAAGGTGATGTTTGGTTGAAAATTTCCAAGGAGTATGAAGGTATTTCATGGCACAAAGGTATGATGGGCAGCCCCAAGCATTTTGTTTCAGATATATTGTTTCCTTTCATAAGGGAAATCCATTGGCACAATGAATGGTATGAGATTCCTTGCATTTCTGATTTTCCTTTTTCTTATGTGAATGATGGAGTAGAAATAAGGGGGTATCATCATGCACATGCTACCTCATGGTATGACGGAATGAGCAACAATTTCAAGTTATTTGTATGTGCTTATGAAATGATCAAGTTGGATATTTTATTGTTCTTATATCATGGTGAAATTCAACTTTGGGTTGTTGGAATCATAAAAGGGAAGTATGAGCATTGTCTATTCATGTGTGAATTTGCAATTAAGAAGAATGTGTGTATGTCTAATATTTCCACTGATATTCACACTGTTGTCATGCACATTTTCAGCTTGTTTGGGGACATGTTAGCATGCCCACAAAGGGATTTAGTCACTTGGTATGCTAAATTTCAGTTTGGGGCATCATTGGTGCATGTTACAAGATCATTTCCAGGCCATTTAGCACTACTATTACATTGGGAGCAGCAAAGAGGAAGGTATGGTGTTGAATTTTCATGCTATGTTTTGGGAAATGAAGGTAAATATGATGAATATTCAGTTAGGAAAGGAAGAGGTGCAAAGTTTGTCATGAAATTCACTTTGGATCAGCCCTACATCATGTGTGTGAATGTGTTTCAGCATTTGTTTTCATGGGAACAATGCATTGGGGGTTGGGAGAGTGAAGTGTTGGCCTTACCTAAGGTAAGATGGGATACCTTGAGGACAAATGTTTTTATTTACACTGTTGTAATTTATTTCAGCAGTCTTCTTATGGCCTTTAGAGCCATAAAGCATGGGGATAAGGGACATTTCTCCATTGGTACTCTCACACATGGATCAAAGGATGAAGTATGGCTCACATGGGGACAAATTTGGAAGTGTCAAGCTATTGATTTATCAGATTTTTATGGTAGGACAGCAGTTGGTTTTGGGAATTCAAGGAAGTATGGGGCAGCATTGTGACATTTGGGGGCAGCCCATACATGGAGGAGACTTGTGGGGCAGTCACACCATGGAGACACATTGAAAGAGTGTTTTTAAACACTTGTTTTTCTAACTTGTTTGCTTCATGTGCAGATTTGACAAAAAAATTGCAGTTGAAGACACTCCTAACTTTCAAGAGAAAGCAGCAACACAAGTTGTTGCAAATGCTCCATCACTTGGTTGGCATAGGAGCAAGACTTTGGGGATGTTACATCATTACTCTTGGACATGGTTACCAAATTCGCCCGAATATGGTTGAAATTCGGTGCAGAGCAAATATTAGGGGAAAACCGAACTTGTTCGGTTAGTTCGATGTGACTTTTGCCCTAAATTATTTTGCAATTGTTCTATCTATTCGCATCACGTGGGTGGTATTCTGCAATTTCGAGCCATTTTACGGAGTATTTCTGCAGATTTCAGGTCATTTTCAAAGGTCGTGGAAAACGCGGAGGTTGCAGATGTCGTGTTGCAAATGATCGCCAAGTTTTTGTTTGTATTTATTTACTATGTGATATATAGTCTATATAGTTACCGTATATGGTATTAGTAGTAAGTATAAAAAGTTTTACCAAGGTTATTTAAATTTTAATTAATAGTATTTAGTTTAATATTTACGTTGTTTATTATTTAGGTTAAATATAAGATTATTTTAGTGTAATAGTTTGCATTTAGTTTATTTATAATTTTTAAGTTTGTATTTCCTTGGCTTTAAAATGTGAATTGTTTTTATAAATAAATATGGATTACTTATTTTTATTTTTATTTATTATTATTATTATATTTTTTTAATTAGTAAAAATTTGAACTAAGTCAAATCGAACCGAACTTTACGTAAAATTCGAACTTCCGAATTTTTTTCGACATCCGAATATACCAAACTTTTCGAACATGGTAACTATGCTCTTGGATGCACAAGTTTGACATTGCTTCGAGGGCAAGCAATCTTGGGAAGAGAGGACTATAATGTCCCCTTTTTGTCCCCTTTTTGAAGACCCTTAGCCTATCTTTCCCCGTGGGCTTTTGGGATGTTGCAAGGGGAAAACTATGTTAGTAATTGAATGATATTGCCTAGAGAGTGATTTTTATCATTTGACATTATAAAGCAATATTCATTTAATTATTAGTTCTCATTTAATTATGGATGCTAAGTGGTTTTTCCACCACCTTGTAGTATTGCTCACAAAAGAATATTTATTGAGCAATTAATGTAATTTATTATTTAATTTAATTCCCAAAAATACAAAATAAAAAAGGGAATTAATTAAATAATAATAAAGTGGTTTTTAATGTCAAAAATACCCTTAGAAAGGGGACACCACACGAGGGGGAAAATAAAATAAAAAGGGAAATTATAAAGCATCCTTTATAATTTCAAATTATGGTTTTCCCTCCAAAAGGGAGTCGCTCCACCTTGGGAGAAAACTATAAATATATGTTTTGCCATTGAGGGAAGGGTTATGTTGATAAATCTTTTTATTTCACTCCATGCTTGGAGTAATAGGATGTATGCCCTAGCTCTCTCTCTTTCATTGTAAGTTTCATTTGAAAGCCGTTGTTGAAGATATTGAAGACTCTCTTGTTCTATTCATTGAGCTCTTTAGTGTTGATGTGTGTGCTATACATTATTACTCCATTGGAAGATTGGAGCATCTATTTAAAGTGAAACATGCATGTTGTTGATGAATGTTGAAGAGTTTTAGAGTGTTCCATGATCTGATTTTTAATGTTGCAATTGTTCCAGCCATAACAACTTGTTGGGTGCTTAATTTGGGCACATCGGACGTCTTTTGAAGTAATTAATAAATCTGGTCTGTGTATCCAATTAATTCCAGCTAGGCGAGTTGTGTTGGGTCATGTTTTGGCATGTTTTGAGGGTGAACAAATTAAATAGATAATCTGATTCGTGCTGGCATAATTTTACAAGTGTAGGACTGATATTTGGAGGATTTTTGAAGCAAAGAAAGAGTTGATAATAATTTATGTCATTTACTCTAACCCTAGCGACTAGTTTTTGGATTTTGGGGGCTATTTTGAAGGGGTTTCGGTAATCAGAAAATTCAGTTTGATAGTTCATTGGAAAGCTCTTTATTTTTACTTTATTGTGCACTTTATTTCATGGTAAAAGATGAAGTATTGAGCAAGTTATGAATTTTCCAAGTTTCAGTTGTCTGTGAGCAATATTTAATTATTATGTGTCAGGGTTTCATCTACACAGTTTCAGATTTCGTGGGTTGATTTGCATGCCTTCTACTTATCAAAAAATTATGTTCTATAGCTTGTTGGAAAGCTAAAAATATGGAGAATCTTTTGGCATTGGTTTGATAGAAAAATATTGAGTGGTGAAGAAGTTATTAATTTTTGAAGTTCAGCTGTTCTAGGGGCATTTTTATTTATTTATTAACTGCAATAAATTTCAAATTTGAAGAGATTAATTTCCTAACTGGTTCTCCCATCTAATCCACCACCTTGGCTCACTCCAACCCCATTTGAGATGTATTGAAGCTAACATTGGATTATTTGAAGTCAAACTAGAAGGGTTTAGTCCTAACATCGATTGGTTAAGTTGAATTTGCAGATTTTTATAATATCCCAAAAGGGGACATTACAATTCTCCTCAAATTTGCAATAATCTTCACTCTCAATCAATGTTGAAAAGTTTTCATCCTCCAACAAAACCACTAGAAGGGTTTTCATCCTTCTAGGAAGCCACACAAGAGGGTTTTCGTCCTCAAGTGGAAGAACATGGAGCAACAAGCTCACAATTTCCAATTAGGAAAGTGTGCCAAATCTAGATGCCCAAATGAGCTCCTCTAACCTTCTTTTATACATTTCTTTTCGTAAAAGCCCATAAAGGTAAGGCCGACCCATAATAAGTCATTATAATCTTTTATTAAGCCTCATTAAAGGCACTAAACCGAGCCGACCCACTAAGAATAGGTAATACAAAAATAAATCATGAATATGGATGATGAAAACTGAAATATAATCCATGATCTTTCATTGTTCAATCGTTGCTTGGTAAGGAAACCTTTATTTCAGATTAAATCAAAAAAGGGGACATTATGAAGGATCCACATCCAATGAAATCAAATTTGCTTCATACCCCAACTGAATTTTCTCTTTCACATTGGCTACTTCCAACTCATGCACCGACGGCTCGCGTGTCCATAAAGGGCTGATTGGAGGGGCTTCCAATGTTGTGTTAGCATTCCAATCTATTTATTTACTTGTATTACAAACATGAAGAAGAACAATAAAAAGGTAATCCCTTAATGGACTTAGATTCCACTTCGTATATGTTCCTCTACTATGAACAAGCACTCCTCTCTCTAACTAGCATGAACTCTTTAGGGTTGAATCTTTTCTTGTCTTCTCGACCTCCAGTGCCTCTTTAAAGTACTTACATTCACATTCTTGAAAATGTTCCAAATTTGAAAGACCTAGCATTTTGGTTTGAAATATCCCATTTCCTAAAATAACCAGACAAAGGCCCTTAGCGTAAGATTGTTTCCCGATGGCTAAGGGGTGATAAAGAGAGTAACCATAGTCTCAATGGATTATTATAAAGTGCATAAAAAAGAAACTTTATAAAAAACACTTATATTAATTTAATAATGACCTAATAAAAATAAAAGAGAAAAGTAACGAAAGATAAAGTAAAATTAGAAAAGGGGAGTCACTTTATAATTGTTATTTGTCCTAGGAGAAATTCATGACCCATTTTGGGGATGAGACAAGGCCAAAAAAGAATTAAATGCGAACCAAAACAGGAGATTGGTGCTTATGGGTGGCTATTAAGCCAAGATTGCTTATAAAGCAGGTCGATTTGGCTTTGTAAAGCATCTCTTTATTTTTTTACAATTTCTGAATTTTGTCCAAGCTTTGTAAGCTTTGCAAGTCACTTCAAAAGACGAAAAACCCATTGAAGTTATCTCTAGAGGACGAAAATCCTGTTGAGGTCTAGAATGTGAACAAAAACTCTTTTGTTATTTGAGAGGATTCCCCATTCGGGGTTTCCATAGAAGTTCAAGGATCTATTTACATTTTCCATTGTTTTAAAGACTTTGTGAGGGTTGTACTTTGCAGATTGTAATGTCATTTTTCCCCACCTACAAGCTGATATTTGGTTTTCTTGCCATTCCTTCTCCGTGGCAAAGAAACAAAAATGAAGGAGGAGAACCTTGAGCACCTTTATGATATGTTTTTATCTAATATTTTATATTTTCTTTAGTGTTTTCCTTGTTTATACAAGTCAGCCTTTCCTTTTGGTAATTCGGGACCAAAAGGAGGATATAAAAGAAGATTAGAGGCACCATTTGCTATCTAGAGTTGGCGCAATTTATCTTATTGGAGCAAAGTAAGCTTGGAGTTGCTTGTTCTTGCATTTGGGGACGAAAACCTCCTTATGCAACTTGCCTAGAAGGACGAAAACCCTTCTCCTTGGCTTGGGATCGATTCTAGAGGCTGATTTGGAGAGATACTTGTCATTTCCAGCTTGTATTTGATTTATTAAGGGTGGAGCGACCTACCATGGGTAGGATTTAGAGAAGTTGGTGGACATTTGAGAAGTCTGGTTTGATAATCTCATTTGTAACATCTTATAAGATTGAAATCTGAAGTTTGATGAATTTTGAGCGTTTCTATGCCCTAGTTCTATAATTTTCTTGTGGCTGCAATTTCCAGTTCATAATTAATTTCTAGCAGTGAGATCTTGAAGAATTTGTGTTTTTGGCTCTTAATATTCCATAAAATATATACATAATTGTGGTGAGTTGATTTATGGTGTTTTTTGGCATATTTGGAAATAGATAGTCGCTGATTTTGTATTTACAGTCTGCTGCAAATTAAAAATCAGATCTGCATTTTGTGTGTTTGGTTAAAACCCTTGAAAGGGTCATTACAGTGGTATCAGAGCTCAGATCTTCAAAGGGCCTAGGGTTTATGAAGGAAGGCAACAAGGGTTACATCTACTATCAAAGGAGGAAGAAGGTAAAAAGAGGACCAGCCAAGAGGACATATGGCTGATCACGATTCTCAGGAAGCTAAGGTTGACAAGCTAATTGTCGGCCAAGAGAGGCTCGCCGATACCATGGACTTCCTAGCTCTTTCCCTCCAAAAATCATTGAACCAAGGGTTCAAAATGGTGAAGGGAGTTTGAGTGGAGCCCATAATGCCAAGCGACCTAATGAATCAGCCCGAGGATCGAGTTGGAGGCCCACTTTCCTTCCTAGAGAGGAGGCCATTCGGAAGAAGAGCCAAGACCGATGGGAAGAAGAAATATTGCAGCGAGCTATGAGGAATATATGGCCTTGTCTAGAGAGATCCGTGATGCCATTTCTCTTGCCGAGTTCATGGGGTTGGATAGAGGAAGATCTAGGCCCGAGCCTAGGCATGTCATGCCACAAAGAGAGGTACAAAATGCTTTGGGTAAGTTATCTTTTTCTACATTTGATGGATCTACAAAAGGTACCGCTAGGGCTTGGATTCAAAAGTTGAATACTTATTTGTCTTTGAAGCCCATGGTAGAAGAAGATGCAATTAAATTTGCCACTTTACATCTTGAGGGCATTGCCCATGAGTGGTGGTTTCATGGACTTGTGACACAAGGGCATAGTGAGATACATGCCTATGATGAGTTTTTTCAAAGGCTCATTGATAGATTTGATAGAGTGGATCCGGAAGTACATTTCGTGAGCTTGCTCAATTGAAACAACAAGGTACTGTAGAGGAGTATGTGGCTGATTTTCAGAGGCTTTCCGTGATGATTACGGATGTGTCCGAAAGAAGACTCATTGTGCTTTTTGTAGAGGGTTTGATTGAGCCCCTAAGGGGGTTAGTTCGTGCATTTGATCATTTGTCTCTACAAGAGGCAATAAAGAAGGCTCTTGATCTTGAAGGTGCTGCCCCAAAATAAGCAGCAATCAGCAGTGTTCCTAAGGTCAATTGGAGAGGGGAACAAGCCCCCAAGCAACCTAGAAGCATTTCTTTGGACCAGCCAAAGAGGCCCCTTCAAAAAGTTTCTCATGCTCACATGGATCTGCAGAAAACCAGCCATGAGAAGGAAGCAAAAAATGAACTAAGAAGGAAGAATTTGTGTTTCTCATGCAAGGAACCATGGACTCCGGGACATTGTTGCTTGGGAAAAGGTAAGGTTCATTATATTGAAGTAATTTCAGATTGTGATGATGATGACATTGTTGATGAAGCTAGGCAAAATAATGTTGTGGTAGAAGAGGACATTAAGAAGCTTGAGGGCACTCTTGCTCCATTATCGGGCACTTAGATATCACCTATTTTGATTAATAGTGGAGCCACAAATAATTTTATTGATAAGAGTTTGGTGAAGAAATTAAAGTTGAAGGCTGAAAATTTCAAAGGTTTCAATGTTACGGTTGCGGATGGCTTCATACTTCCTTGCACAAGGAAGATATCTCAGCTCACACTCACCTTGGGAGGGCACATGGTAAGGGATGATTTCTATGTTATTAGCATTGGTGAATCTGATTTGGTTTTGGGTGTACAATGGCTTCATTCTTTAGGAGAATTTTCCCAAAATTATCAAAGCATGGAGCTGAAATTTAAGGTGGACAACAAAGAGGTAGTGTTGCATGGCATGAAAGGTGGAATTCCACAAGTTGTGACAGCGAAAAGCATGGAAAGAACCTTCAAAAAGGGGCAGGTTGCTTGGGCAGCCCATTGTTTGGTAAGAGCTAACTCTTCTATTTCCATTCAATCTACTTTTCATGATGATATTCAGCCCATACTTGATAGGCATGCTAAAGTTTTCAATGAGTTATTGCATGGGCTGCCACTAGATAGGGGATTCCAACATGTCATTGAGTTGGAACCGGGTACCAAACCGGTCATAACAACCCCTACCGTCACCCACGCATTTACAAGGAAGAAATTGAGAAAACAATCAAAGCATTGTTGGATATGGGATTGATAAGGCCTAGTTCCAGCCCTTATGCTTCTTCCGTAGTGTTGGTCAAAAAGAAAGATGGTACTCTAAGAATGTGTGTTGATTACCGTGTGCTCAACAAGAAGACCATTAAGAATAAGTACCCCATTCCAAGGATTGATGAGCTCATAGATGAATTGCATGGAGCAATCTATTTCTCCAAAATAGATTTGAGGTCCGGATATTATCAAATAAGAGTTAGAGAAGAAGATGTGCACAAGACCACTTTTAGATGTCACTTTGGGCATTTTGAATTCCTTGTCATGCCATTTGGATTGACCAATGCCCCGGCCACATTCCAATCATGCATGAATCACATCTTTGGTAAGCAATTAAGAAAATTTGTGCTTGTGTTCTTTGATGATATTTTGATTTATAGTAAATCATGGGAAGAGCACCTACAACATTTGGATATAGTGCTGGAAATTTTGGAGCAGCAGTCTTTATATGCAAAAAAGTCTAAATGTGAGTTTGGTATGAATGAGATTTTGTACTTGGGGCATGTTATCAATGCTCATGGGGTTCATGTGGATCAAAGTAAGATCCAAGCAATCATGAATTGGCCAACACCAACCAGCATTACTCATTTGAAAGGATTCTTGGGTTTGTGCTCATACTATAGGAAGTTTGTGAAGGGATTCTCACAAATTGCAGCCCCTTTGACTTCTCTAACAAAGAAGGATGCTTTCAGCTGGTCCAAATCAGCCCATATAGCCTTTGAAGAGCTGAAAAAGGTGATGTGTTCTTGCCCAGTTCTCGCTGTTCCATATTTTTCTAAACCATTTGAGCTTGCATGTGATGCTTCCGATGAGGGTATAGGTGCAATTTTGATGCAAAATCAACACCCCATTGCTTTTGAAAGTCGGAAATTAAAAGATCGTGAGAAGAAGCTTTCCATCTATGATAAAGAAATACTTGCCATCATGCATGCCTTAACTAAGTTTAGGCAATACTTGATTTGTGGAAGGTTTGTAGTCAAAACGACCACAATAGTTTGAGATTTTTTCTTCATCAAAAGGAATTGAATGACCGGCAACAAAAATGGGTGAGTAGACTCCAAACATTTGATTTTGATATTGTGTATGTAAAAGGAAGCAAAATGCAGTTCCGGATGCTATGTCAAGGATGCCACGTTCACCATTGGAGCATGAAGATCTTCAAAGAGAAGAGGACAAGGAAGTTGGGGCACCGAATGAAATGGGTTTCCAATTTCTTGGGGACAAGCAATTTTGGGGAGGGAGGACTGTAATGTCCCTTTTTCCCACCTAAAAGTTGATATTTGGTCTTCTTGCCATTCTTTCTCCGTGGCAAAGAAGCAAAAATGGAGGAGAACCTTGAGCACCTTTATGATATGTTTTTATTTAATATTTTATATTTTCTTTAGTGTTTTCCTTGTTTATACAGGTCGGCCTTTCCTTTTGTTACTTTGGAGCCAACAGGAGGATATAAAAGAATATTAGAGGCACCATTTGCTATCTAGAATTGGCACAATTTATCTTATTGGAGCAAAGTAAGCTTGGAGTTGCTTGTTCTTGCATTTGGGGACGAAAACCTCCTTATGCGACTTGCCTAGAAGGACGAAAACCCTTCTAGAGGTTAAGGGAAGGACAAAAACCCTTCTCCTTGGCTTGGGATCGATTCAAGAGGCTGATTTGGAGAGATACTTGTCATTTCCAGCTTTAATTTAATTTATTAAGGGTGGAGCGACTTACCTGGGATAGGGTTTGGAGCAATTAGTGGAATGTTTGAGAAATTTGGTTTGATAATCTGATTTGTAATATTTTATAAGGCCGGAATCTGAAGTTTGGTGAATTTTGAGGGTTTTTATGCCCTAGTTCTATAATTTTCTTGTGGCTGCAATTTCCAGTTCATAATTAATTTCCAACAGTGAGATTTTCAGCATTTCTTTGTGTTTTTGGCTCTCAATATTCCATAAAACATATACATAATTGTGGTGAGTTGATCTATGGTGTTTTGTGGTGTTTTTTGGCATATTTGGTGAGAGATAAAGTCGTTGATTTTGTATTTACAGTCTGCTGCAAATTAAAAAATCAGATCTGCATTGTGTGTGCTTGCTTAAAACCCTGGAAAGGGTTACTACACAAATATACCAAGGGTTTATGGAAGAATAAAGGTTGATGTTGATCCTTCTTCATTCTCATCTCATTCAGGGTGGAGCAACACCTCTAGGAAGCTGATTTGTGGGGTTTTAGATCTGTTTTGGAGCTGATTTATATTGTTGTTCATAATTCTGATTTTTAGAAATCAAATCAGCCAATCTGTGAGATTTTTGGCCCAAAGAATTGATGTTTCTAGTTGTATGTCTAAAGGAGCATTCTACATATTTTTATAAAATAATTCAGCCTTCATTTGAGGTCAAATCTGGTACTTTTCTTGAGTATTTGTCTTTATAAAAATAGCTGATCTATTTTGATGATAAAAAGAGTTATTTTGGTTCAGTTTGGAATGATTTGCATACCCTAGGCAAGTCGCATTTTCCCATAGAAATTCAGATATGCACTTAATTATTTTTGTATAATTTCTATTACTTGCAATTTTATTTGGGATTTGAGAAAATCCATCCGGGGTTGAAAAATGTCCATTTGGGGACATTACAGTGGTATCAGAGCAATGTATTCTCCCACTGTGAAGAAGAAATCAGTTTTGCATGGACAGAGGTGAAGAGGGTTTCAGATATCACTATTCAAGAAGAACTCCAGGAAAAGAAGATATGGGTGATAGAGAAAGACCTCCACCCTCAGATGAGTTGAGCTATGTGAATGAAATATTCACTAGGGGTAACAAAGAGTTGCAGAACCATTTGATGGAAGCACACAGAGATCTAAGAGACTCCTTTGTAGGAGCCATTGTTGATTTGAGTAGATCCATACAAGGGCTAAGCACTACCAGACAGAACTCTCAAGGCAATCAAGGTGAAGGAAGCTCTTCTACTTATCATGGAGAAAGGGTCTCAAGCAAGACCCCCTCTAAATTCTTTTGTGCTAATTTCCTTCAAAGAACCGAGCCACAAGAAGAGAGAGAACAGCCACAAGCACATGGGTTTGCAAAGGAAATGGATCTATATGGAGAAGAATATGCATCCTTGAATCACAACACAAGGGAGTTGCTTTCATTCAGGGACTTTTGCCAACTAAGGAGAAGCGAAGGACCAAGGAAGAATAAGGTGAGTCATCCACAAGAGCCAAGGAAAGATATCCAACATAGATTGGGTAAGATTACTCTTCCTACATATGATGGTATGGATAAATGTTCTGTTAGGGCTGGTTGCAAAAATTGGATACTTATTTGTCACTAAATCCTATGTATGAGGAGGCCCTCAAATTGCAGACCATAACAACACAACATACTCTACTTTGTTTATTCATCTTTGTTACAAACACGAAGAACCATAAAAGATAATAGATCAATGGACTTAGATTTCACAATTTCTATGTTCCTCTACTACGGATAAGCAATCCTCTCTCTCGACCAAACATGAATTCTCACTGGAGTCAAATCTTTTTCTTATGTTCTCTGATCTTAGGAGTGTCTCTTGAAAGTCCCCCTATTCTTGAAAATGCTCCAAATATGAAAGAGCAAGTGTTTTGGTCTATAACTGGAGGTTTGCGACTGTCGTAGGTGAAACCTTTGCTTATTACAATCTGGCGATTGCATAACTGTCAGTTGATGCATACCGACAATTATGTTAGTGTTCCCTACAATCACTTTGGCAGTTCCCATGTCTTACAAGGAATACTCAAATTGATCCTTATCTCGATGGTTAAAACGACTTCTTCTTGATCTTTGGAGTTTGTTGATGTCCTGACGTTACACACGGGCATCTTCTAATCACTTTTCAACTGCAACAAAGAGAAACAATGACAACTTCACTATGACGCACCCTACATAATTTTGGTTGATGCAAGATTGTTGACCACCCAGATGCTCCCGCATCGACACACAAGGTAAGTGAAAAATTCATGAACTACCATGTCTAATGCATTCACCCAAGTCAAATCCCTCATGTCAGTCTACACTTCCACTTGACTAAATACTCCTCATACGCTTTAATTCTTGTCTTATTGACAACTTTACAATCCAAAATGGCCACTAATTCTGCTTTATCTTTCTCAAGCAACTGTGATGTCCAATTTGGAGTTAGATAAGCTAGACCAAAATCAACCTCAAGTGGTTTTCCTTCATGGAAAGGATACAAATCCACTATATTTAAAATGGATACGATAGTAATCTCATCTAATCGCTCTATCTCGTAGGCATTCACTGAAAATCTGGAAAACCAAGCGTTTTGGTCCCACTACTGGAGTTTTGCAAGTGCGCATGGTGAAACCATTGCTAAACACAGTTACTGAACCACCAGTTTATGCAGAGTGGCGGTTATGTAAACACCCCCTACAATAATCGGCAATAGAATTATCATCTTACAGGAATACTCAAATTGCTCCATGTCTAATGACTGAAACCATTTTCTTGATCCTTGGAGGTTGTTGGTGCCCCAAGTTTACTTCTAATCACTTTTCAACTGCAACAAAGAGAAAACACTGACAACTTCACTACGACGTCCACTACATGTTTTTTGCTGATGCAAGATTGCTGACCACCCCAGATGATTCTGCATAAAGGGGTCTCCAACTTATTTTATAAGGAGAGATAAATGTAGACTGCTGAAATTAGTAAAAGTATTGTTTTGGAAGCCAATTTGTTTATATTTAGGTAGTGTCTTAATGTGTCTTACGTTTGTGTTTTAACTGGCAACCATAGAACCCTTTGTCTTATAAATAGTAAGTTAAACACCAGGATAAAGGCATTGATGTGACAGGTCCTCCTTATACCGAGTATTGTATTCTGCAGATTATCTCATGTTCATATTAAATTAGCCTGTGTTTATGATTCTGCAATAGTATTCTTTTAGCAGGTACCATTTTATAGCAAACAATAACATGTGACCTACATCTAGACCTCGTTCAACCCCTTCGATCAAGGCCTTACCAAACTCGCTGAGTCTGCCATACCATATTGGATGTGCCAAATTTAATTGAAGTGATGATAAGCAAACCCCATCATCTGATTTGTTTTCATTGGGAGCATAAGTATTTATTGCTAAATTTTGTGATGTACCTAAGAATATGATATTAATGATACAAATGGGTTACTGAGTAGCCGATTGGTGGCACACATAACTTTTGTTTAGATAGGATGGGCCCAATGGGTAATTTTTATGATGTGTAACGAGTTATATTTAGTTATTAGTCAGCCGAATGTGTATTAGGTGTGTTAAGGGTTTACCCTAACCCTAGGATTATTGAAAGCGACCCTATAACCATGGCATCTATCATTGTAAAAAAGGAGAAAGATGTTGAAATGTATTTGGGCTCTCCTATTAGGGATATATGGAGTGATTCCTTAAGAAGTATTGTTTTTCAATGCCCTGCCTTAGGGCATTCATCTCTACTGGAATATATTGAACATAAAGGTACATTGATACTCGCCATATCACTTTTGTTGTATAGTTTATTCTATTATGTTATATTTTTGCATATTTTCTATTATCAAATGTTTCAATCCTATCATTTGATATGAAAGTAGTGACTTGGGAATAGTAGGTCTTTTGTCAAATCCAATGTTACTTTACTGAAATTTTCAGAGGGATCATTTGAAATTGCAGAAGCTTGTTCTCTTAGCATGTGTCAGATTGAAACGATTCTTATGCCCATCAGAAAGCATAATTCAACATCTTTCCAGCAAGTGGTCACAAATCAAATTTTTATGTAGTATTCAAGGAGTTGTGACCAAATGAAGTTGAGCTTCTGGATCTAGGGTTATTTTGCTTAAATTTTCAAAAATCAACTGAATTTCTGGAGGTCTTCTGATGCACGGGCATCTAGGTTCGCGTACAATTTTGCATCAACCAAAAAAGTTAAGAGTAGATTTTGTGTTTGTAAGTTTTCTTGTGTGTGGCATTGGCGAATTGCCCAAAACGTCTGTGGTACTGTTCTAAATCTATACAAGTCTTCAAAAGTTGGTGCAAGTCTATATCCTATGGCGTAGCGCAAAATGGTGATTTCATGGCTAAAAGGTCTTAACATGCATCACACCATCTCCACATTACACATCCACACTCCCTAGGATGGCACAAAGCTTGTAGACGTTAGCGCAAAATCAAAACATTGCACAGATAACTCGAAGATGGCACATAACCAGGCTCATCTTGATACAACACATCTATCTACAAAACCACAAGGCCATTGGATTTCAAAACAAGAAATTCTTGAATACATGGTTTGTATAGACTTCCCGTGCATTCACGCACAAGGTTCTGAGATGCTGCAAATGGCGGGACCATTGATTGGCAGCACCGAGAACATAAACAAAAGCCAACAATGACTTGCCTACTTTCAAATAGTGTCCGTAGGGCCGATTTGTGGGATGTTATAGGTCCTTTGGGCTTTATTCCTCATTTAATATTTGCAACACACTTAATATGTCTATGGGTAGGATGTAGTTGAGCCAAATATTGTAAGTAGCTGCTTGTGTATCTATATAAACACATCACACACTAACAAAATGCATTCAAAAATCCCATGAAGAAATAGTCTAAGGTTGATTGTAGAGTACTAAAATAAGAGATCTCTTTGTAGGTTTCAGAAGGACTAGTAGAATTGAATCACCTGGGGAAACCCTATGGTGTTTAATTATTTGTGAGCATTCAGGCATTGTGATTGTTTAATTGTTGAAAAACAGATTTGGCAAAAGGTGGGAGGTTGTGTGTGAAACCTCCATTATTAATAAATAAAAGATATTGTTTTGCTATAATTTCTACTGCATGCATTCTTTGTTAGGGCTATATGGTCTAAGGTTTCCATTCATTAGGACCCGAAGCCTTAGGACCCTCAACCATGACCGTATCAATTAGTATCAAAATCAAGCACAAATCTTGGTTGAGAGAGTGAAGATCTGACGTTCTCCATCTTTGCAAGGGGGTAGAAAACGGGTGAAGCAAGCAAGTGGTCTGATCTGCATAGGTTTGCAAGGAGCTGCAACAGTGGAACTAGGTTTGTGAGAAGACAAGATGTTGCCAAGAAGAGTAGGGTGAGGAGGCACACTAATCAATATTGTGGCTGAAAGACATGATGGGATCATGGAGATGTTACGGACAATGCAGATCATAGTGATTGTAGAAAAGGAAGATAAAAGAAGAGGATTCGTCCTAAGAGATGATGTAAGTGATGCAAAAAAGGAAACACAAGAAGTGATTGAAGCTGGCACAGATGAAGCAGATCCAACGCTTGAGCATTTAGATGATGGAGAAGAAGGGCTTCTCAAAGCCATGCCAAAGATTGGAAGAGGATTGCAAACAGAGGTTCCTCATTTTTTCAGGGACAGAATGCAGAAGAGCTAAATGACTTGCTCGCAGAGATAGAAGAATATTTTAAATTCAATGAGGTGGCGAATGAGTGCAAGGTGAAGATTGCACTAACCAAGTTGAAACGTCATGTGGCTTTTCCCTAGAAAGAAGTTCAGCCTTAGTGGATGGATGCAAAGCTAAAAGGGAAATTTTTGCCTGGACATTACCAATTGGATCTATTGAAGAGGTTGCAAAATTTGCAACAAAATGAGTTAAGTGTGAAAGAACACACGAAATAGTTCTACAAGATCACAATTTGAGTTGGTAATGTGGAAATGGATCAAGAGAAGCTACAATGGTATAACAATGCACTATGGTAGGTAATACAAGATGAGATCAGCATTGTGAAGATCCCGATGATGGAAGAGGTGAACAAATATGTCTTGAGAGCGTGGGAGAAGTTGACACATGGACAAAATGTTGTAAAGACCAAAGGGAAGCTCGGCGGCGGTAGAGAACCAAGGGCACATAAGTGGGAGAGTGTTGAAGGAGCAAGCAATGCGCAAGGAAAACATGCAAAAGGAAGAACCACTTACTCAAGAGGAATAGGTTGAGGTGGAAGATTCAATGGTATATTTTTGAGGCGGAGAAGTTGAACATTACACATACGCGTGTCCTCATGCCCATGATGATAATGGAAAGAGAGGAAGCGGTGGAAGTGTTCAAGTTGTTCAAGCGGACATACTGATCAAGCGAGACCAAAGTGTGCATGGAGAATAACCTAACCAAGGAGAATATTACTAGCAATAAGCACAATCTTGAACGTTGCGGGAAACAGAGACGAGTTGCAGAAAGAGAGGCAACATATTATCCGAATAAGATGCAAGACAAGAGGTAAATGCTACATAGTGGTGATCGATAGTGGAACCCGAGACAATCCGGTATCCACAACGATCATGAGGAAATTGACATCAAAGCGCAAACCATTTCCTAGATCCTTACAAAGTGACTTGGTTGGTGAGGACATATTGGTGTTATGCGAAAGCAAAATGAGATGGAGATGAAGATTGGCGGTTCCACAAACAAAGTTTTGCATAATATCTTACCGATAGATGTATGTCATGTTTTGTTGCGAAGACCATGTCAATTCGATTGGGAGATGTTGTATGATAGAGGAGACAACACAATGAGTGTGTAAGGATGGAGAGAATCACATTCTAAAATCACTAAGGAAAGAAGATAGAGTGATAGTACAAAGTCATTTGGTTGCGCATGGAAGGGAGCAAATCCTACGTGATGTAAACATCAAAACGTGAGCAACACTAAAAAGGAGCATCACGAAAGAAGAGAAAATGAAGTATACGTAGCCACATGAGGATATTTAGTAAGAGATGGTGCACATAAATGTTGCACAAGAGAAGAGATGAAGAAGAAAAGTGACACCCCGCAAATTGAGAGGAGGTCAGCTTGAGGAGAGTAGGAACAACGGTGCAACATTGTATAGAGTTGGCTTCAATGGAGGACGTCTTCCATACCCAATTGCCACCCACGATTGGAAGACGGGGAGTAGTTGCACACAGGCACGCCAAGTCTTTACGCAGTATCAAAAGGGTTGTTCTACCAATCATCCTGTGTGTGTAAGCATCTAGCTCACGTATTTTCTCACCCACAGTGTATGATGCAGAGAATTCAAGTTCAAGTAAATTCTTACGTCAACAAAATTAGTTAAGAGTAGATTTTGTGTTTACACATTTTTTGTGTGCCACATTGGCAAATTGCTCCAAAAAGGTCCATAGTATTGTTTTGAATCTACACAACTCTACAAAAGTTGGTGTAAGACTAATTCCTATGGCATAGAGCAGAAATGGTGATTTCATGGTTGGATGGTCTTGTGCGGACAATGAGCACACAACATGCTTCGCGGCATCTCCGCATTATGAATACACTCTTTGGGATGGCATAAGGCTTGTGAGCCTTGGCAAGTAATCAAAACAATACACAAATACATGGTAAATGACATAGAACTAGGGGTGCACTTTAAAAGCTCACGTTAGGAAGAGAGGCTCATCCTAATATCATGCATCTACCTACGAAAATGAAAGGTCGTCGGACTTCCACATAGAAATTCCTCAAAAACATGGTGTGCAATCTTCTCGTGCAACAACATGCAAGGTTCTTAAATGCCGCAAATGCGAGAACCATTTGATTGTCAAGACATCGACATCACATACCAGAGCCGCGATGACTTACCTTTCAAAAAGTGTTTGTTGGCCAAACTTGTGATTGCATCGAGTTGTGCTATGTTATGGGCCCTTTCGGCCTTATTTCTTAATTAATATTTGCAACGTAGTTAATATGTTGATAGGTAAGATGTAGTTGAACCATATACAAGTAGTGATAGTGTATCTACTATCTATATAAACACATAACTATACTATGAGAAGGCATTCATAAATCCCATGAGAAAATAGTTTAAGGTACGGTTGCAGAAGGAGTACTACAAATAGATATTTGTGCGCATGTCCGGGAAGGGCTAGTGAGATTGAATCACTTGGGGCAACATTGCAATGTTTGATTGTTTGTAAGCCTACGATCCATTATCTCGTGTTTTATTATTGTGATCCGAATTTGGCGAGTGTGAGAAGTTGTGTGTGCAATCCCCATGTTTCGATAAATAAAAAATATTGTTGTTCTTTATATTTCTGCTACATATTTGTGTTGATTGTTAAGGTTGCACAATCTAAGGCATCCTTTCATTAGGACCACTAACCGTGACCACACCATCTTCATCTTAGCATAGGTATCAAATACAAGTGATTCTTGTGCCACTTGAAAGTACACTTCAAATCTTCCCAACAAGGGTTTGTAATCTCAACTCTGGATAGTATTGAAAAGAGAAACCTCACAAAATTATGTTTTGGACAACAAAATTCTGTTTTTTCCTTTGGTACTAGTGTCCTTAGAGCTAGACCGCATGGATACGGAGTGCGGTTTCAAAGACGTTAAAACGGCAAATTTTAAAAATCTCTACGGTAGGGTACGCTTTTGGTACGTTATATATATATATATATATATATATATATATATATATATATATATATATATATATTAAATTTAAAGAAGCATTTGCATACTTATTGAAATTTAATTCTCATACATTGCATACTTATTGAAATTTAATACTCATAGAGTCATACAACTTAAAAGTTAAAATCATTCATAGAACATGAAAACAAATTTGAAATTTCCAATACTTTGAGAATTGAGACTTGAGTTTGTATTGATTCATAATTATTAATGTTCAAAACATGATAATAAATTAAAATAACATAATACATTCAAGTTTAAAATTAGAAATAGGATACTTTAAAATTTTAAAAAATTGCATATTTTTAAGTTTTTATTGAGTTGTCTTTTAAAAAAGACATGTTGAGGTTGTGGGTACGGATGGGTACGTACCCACAATGGCGAAGTGGTACGCTTCACAGTGCGGCAAAACCGCACCCATAGTGTACCTTGTTACTATGGGTACATACCCGACCATACCCACAACGCATTCGCACAGGACGTTTCGGTGTACGAGGACCTCCAGAGTGTTTCATGCAATCTAGCCTTAGAGTACCATTCCTATCTTGCAAGCCAAGTAAGCAATTTCAATCTTTTGTTTTTGCATTATGATAGAAATTTTCATAGTTAGCTAAGACTCAAGGGACGACGAGGCGGCTAATAAAAAATATATATAATTTATTAATTTTACAATTATAACATAAATAATTCAATAAACTAAGACTTAAAATTGAAAGTTTGCAGATTGAAACCATTAATGATTAATCCAATTATTCATCACATAAGCCAAGGCCCAAAATGTTATATATTCAATGTTCAATATGACAATGAAAATTAAAAACTACAAGTCTTCAATAATCAACATGAGAAGAGTACAACTACATATGTTATTAAATATTATGTCATAGACTTATAGTCATAACTCAAAAGTACATATATGATATTACATAACCAAAATGGAAACTCAATAATCACTATCAGAGTCCTCTGAAAGAACACTCGTATACCACTCCTCTTCACTAAAAGTATCTGTATCAGCATCATCTACATTTGCAAAGGAGATATCAACCAATCCTCGTTGCTCCTTATTACAATGAGTGTGAGATGTGCTTTTTATAAGTTTTTTAGAGGCTTTTAGGGTTAGGGTAAAGCAATGACATATTAGAATAAATAAAAGAATAAAACTTTAGCTTTAGCTTTAAGGTTTTTTTTTAATATTTAGAAGAGGGACAACATAGGGGACATCGTGACGTCCCTGGACGTATAAAGCAATGACATATTAGAATAAATAAAAGAATAAAACTTTAGTTTTCGCTTTAAGTTTTTTGTTTTTTTAATATTGGTGTCCGCAAGATTTCACCCTAAAATCTGGGACTACCCCTTTTTAATTTTTCGTTCTTTTTAAGTAACGGATTGTTTTTGTGTTTTGTTTTGCCTGCGGTTGCTCACGTTGCTCAAAGGTATCCCCAGGGAGTTATTAAGTCAAGTTCGTCAAATACCCACATGCTAAAGCTCACTCATTCCTTTCCCGGACTTAGCACTGAAAGCGTTTTATTCATTTTTATGTTAAATAAATAAAATTCTTTTAAAAATAGGTTGAGTTAAAATTTAAAAAATTGGGTTATATAAGCACCTCACCCCGTCATTATTCCCACAAAGCATTCACCCGGGGAAAGTTTTTGCAAACTAGCTTATTGCAGAAATTTTTCAAGCAATTGCCGTAGCTTCTTTCGGGTGGTGTTTTTATTTTATTTCTTTTTGTCTATGTTTTGGTCTTTCTACGTTTTTCGTCCGGCAATCCTCGTAGCCTATTCTTTCATCCTGCCAAACCTTTTCCCAGGCCTAGGGTTTTCGAAAAGCTATCCAGTGTTTTTAATTGCTAATTAATTTGTCTGTCAAAGCTTGTTTTTAGGAGAGCCAGAGGAATCAATTAAGGAAAGCTCAGGTTTTTGCTTGTTCCAACTATGAGTTATTTTATTTCCGCAAGCCAACTTCAAGCTAGATCATGGTGGTGGAAGCTTTGTTCTTCTGACTTGCAATCATCCATACCTTGTGAAAGTTAACACAGCTGTCCATTCAAAAAGGAAGCTTATCCTTTGCAAATCGTGGTTTTTGGAGGCTGAAGCTTATCCTTTGCAAATCGTGGTTTTTGGAGGTTGAGTCTTATCCTTTGCAAGCATCCAATCTTCCCAAAATCCACATAGTTTTCCAAAGGAGAGGTGACTTAAGTTTATCGTGGAAACTCATGGTCTTGGCTTCTATATTTCAACGCAATTCTTTGTATTTAAAATACAAGGCAAGGATACCCAAGCCAAATCATGGAAATTGGCAGCCAAGTCTTCTAATTTTCACAAAATTATTATAAAGCAGCTAAGGCAAATCACTTAAGTGAAAATCATGGATTTGGAGCAGCCAGTCTTCTAAAAATCAATGCAATTTTCTAAAGAGGCAATCACTTAAGTTTTCGTGGATTTGGAGCAGCCTGTCTTCCTGATTTTCACGCAATTTTCTAAAGGCAAAGTCACTAATGCAAATCGTGGATTCTTCATGTCTTGTCTTCTCCTTGCAAAGCCTGTTGTTCCTTTTCCAATTCCACGCAATTTTCTGAAGGCAAAGCCAAAAAGTCTAAATGC
Organism: Taxus wallichiana var. yunnanensis; assembly: GCA_018340775.1. Lineage (NCBI taxonomy): Eukaryota > Viridiplantae > Streptophyta > Pinopsida > Cupressales > Taxaceae > Taxus > Taxus wallichiana. Next base: position 195,074,637 of record CM031236.1, read on the forward strand.
AAGTCGTTGAATTTGAAGTTGCCCTTCCTTTGCACTTTCCACGCAAAACATAAGCACCAATTGTGAATTTTGCAAGCTGCCTTCCATGTCCCACTTTCACGCTGCCTTCACTTATGTATTTTCACGAAACTTTAAGGAGACAAAGCCCATGCAAGTCGCAAATCCAAGCTGCCCTTCCACTTGATTTTTCACACAAATTTTAAAGAGTCAAGTTTAAGTGAAAATCGTGATTTTTAGAGCTGCCCTTCATGTCTAATTTCAACGCTGCCTTCACTTATGAATTTCCACGCAAAAGTTCAAGAAATTCCTAGTGCAAGTCGTTGAATTTGAAGCTGCCCTTCATACTTTTCACAAAAATATTAGGAGTTTGCAAAGTTGAAGCATGAACATTAGCTGCCTTTCCTTCATATTTTCCATGTTGCCTTCCTACCTGAAGTTTCACGCAATTTTCAAGAGCCAAGGTAAAAACATTTAAATGCAAGTCGCTAAAATTGGCAGCCTTCTCCTTCCTTGTGGTCCACGCAGCTTTTGGGGCAATTATTATTAAAAAGAGAAGCAAAATCATTAAGTGTTTGCATGTATGTTAAGCCAGCTACATCCTCTAGTTTCAACGCAGCCCATGTGGAAGTTAATTATAAATTGCATACAAAATCCCTCTAAAAAAGCTGTGCATGTGCTTCCCAATCATCCAATTAAGGCCATGTTGAGCCTACTTATGTTTTCCTTCACCCGGAGTGCTTTCCAGAATTCAAAATTTCCCCTATGCAATTAAAAATAAAAGGGTGATAAGTTTTGTCTAACGAATTGTTTACGGCAAATATTTCACTGGTGCACCTAGTGGAGAAGAACTGCAAAAGCTTCGAGGGTAAGAGGAAAAGACAGGTCAGAGGCAACACCCGCAAGCAAATCACACTCAGTTGTTTCTAGGTCCAATTTGGTGAGAATCAAAGGCAAAGAGACAACTGCATATGGGAGAAAGAGCTTCTCAGATTCAATGCAGGGGTATCATTCATATCATTCATGAGGCGGGAATGCAATACAGGTTGGATCAGCATGCAGAGTATGGAAGAAGAACAAGACTCGGGAATTTTGCAACACGAATAACTTCTTTTCCTTTTTCTTCTTTCTCTTATTTTCTCCGACAAAGTAATTAAGTAATCAGTTAAACTTGTAAAACTTGGGCAATTGATTTAAAAGCCGTTACTTAAAGTTATTGAAAGAAGTCAATTACTTGGAAATAGGTGGCAAACATGTAAAATAGAAGGTTCTATTTTCAGTTGTAAATCATGCATGTCATGCGAAGAGGAATTCTAGGAGGAAGATTGCCAATTGTTTCCTTTACGGCTTCCACATGCGGGAATTCATAGAAGTTTCCTATTTGTAATTGCCCTTTATGCACTATAAATAGAGGAAGAGCCTACGGGTTAAAAGATCACAATTTGTTTATCAGAATTTGTTTAGCAAAGCATTCTTTAGTTTTCAGACTTTGTGTTGAAACCATAGTAGGAAAACTCGCCAAAAACTCGCCGAGTTTTGAAAAACTCGCCAAAAAACAAGCAAAACGAGTAAACCGCTGAAAGACTCGCCAAAATAGGCAAAAAAAAACTCGCCGAGCATAGTTGGAATACTCGCCAAAACTCACCAAGTTATAGTTGGAAAACTTGCCGAGTTATAGATGGAAAACTCGCTAAGCATGGTTGGAAAACTCGCCAAGCATGGTTGGAAAACTCGCCAAAGACGACATTTCTTTCCTTTTTTGGATTTTTGGTGAAGAAAACACAAGCATAGAATAAAATTTTCCATTTTTGGAAAGGGTCGAGAAGATGTAGCAGCAAAAATTTGCATGTGCCATAACTTTCATTCTGTGGCTCCGTTTCAGGTGCCGTTTTCTCTAGAAGTGCATATTTTCTCGAGCTCTACGCATTGATGGCAATATTTTCTTATTTTCATAAAATCCATTTTTGCACCTTTTTGGACCAAGCAACTTCTTGCAATCTTCTGAAAGAATCATGAGCTTTGATTGCCTATAGATAGATTAGTAATTAAAAATACTGGATAGCTTTCCAAAACTCGGCGAGTACTCGCCAAAACTCGACAAGTATTCTCCCGTGCTCGGACTAATCGTCCCACCTGCCAGCTTGGTCGCAACCTGCTTATTCAAATGTTGACTTCACATATCAACAGATGCGTAGGTTTTTTTTTTGCTATTTTAAGAGTTTTTTTTGTTCAATGATAATCACACGAAGAGGCACAACAAATTGACTCAAAAAAGGCTCAACGACTTGGTTTTTGTGCAATACAATCTCTGGCTTTGCACAAAAAAAGTTGACACCACATCACAGGAGCTCATTGATTTGGATGAGATAGATCCATACAGTGAGTGGACTGGGCAAGAAGAGGAAAACCCTGTGTTCACAAAGTGGGACGAGATTGCTTCTTTTAAGAGGGAGGCTATGGAGGGAGAAGCACTAGTAGGACTCCGCAGAGATATTGGATTGGATGAAATCTTTGGAGGTGATCTCCAACATGCAGCAGAGGAGCCACCAGCACCACCATCTAGTTCCAGGATCGAGTCAGATTCACAGCCTTCTAGGAGGAGCGTGGAGACGCAGTTGAGTGTGGGGACTAGTATAGGCACTAGATCCTCTCCCCAATATTTCTCTAGATTGGGGTAGAGGAAAATGTAATATATTGTATATTGTAACTTGCATAGATATGAAATTTATGATGATATTTTTCAATGTCAATCATCATAAATTCATATTACTTATCACCTTGATTGTTGTATTCGCATGATGATGTGATTTTGTATTGTATTTGTATTCAAATCTAATAGAAAACACTTCTCCAACATTTTATGGGCTCATTTGATACATTTTGTAGTGTGTTGCTTAAAATTTATGTTTTTTAAAGAAATTTGAGTATTTTTTAAGTTTTAGTATTCCTAGTATTGGCCGAATATTGGCGAGTTTTTCTTTGAGGTTTTTTTTTTTTTGGGGTCCAGCGAGTATTTGGATTTGGCGAGTTTTCCTACTATAGCTGAAACCCTTGGTGTGATTTATGTGAAAGCTGGGGGATTGAATAAAAGGTGGATTTCCGGAGAACTTTGTGTCTACGGTGCTTTGCTCATCACTTCTATTTAAGGTTTTAGATAAAATTTGTGTTATCTTAGATCTAGGTTAGAAGTTGTTTCTTTCCCTTACTGTTAAATGTTGTGATTTTTCTCTGTTTATTTAATTTGTGTGGATGAGACCAACTCTGATAACTATTGGTTAAATCAACACATCTTCCTTTCTTCTTTCCTTACTTTTGTTTTTCCCCTTCTGCAAATAATCCCAACACAGTTGCTTACTTGTTGCAAAATTGCCCAGTTGTGGTTCACGAGTTGTGGGAATTAAAGTAAAACCCCTGGAAATAGTTATTAGGATTCACCCTTACCAAATTGATAAACATCTTACACGAGAGCCTCACCGTTAAATGAAGGAGATTTATCTCATGACTGCCTAGGTTTTAAACTATGCATAAAATCTAGCCAACAAATATTTAGAAGAGGGAAGACGTAAAGGACGCCTTGAGGTCCTGCGACATCCCTCATACGTCCCTTATGTCGTCCCCGAAACTTTCAAGCACCCGGGGACGTCCCGGATGCATCCCCGACCTAAAGGGATATCAACTCTTTTTTAAAATTCTGGAAAGCAAGAGAAACGCCCCGTCCCCATCCACAAGTCCCCAGGATGTCCCGGACATCCGAGACGGCTGAAAAGGGGGTGCAGGTCCCCGCGTAACACTTGAAATTTTCTAATCTAATAGTTTACATGATTTTCATAACCAAAATTGATGAGGAAGGGGGATCTATTGAATGTGTGTTCTCTTTCAATCTCTAGTTTTTAATCTGAATTCTTAGTCATGAAAGTACCTATGTTTTCTAGAAAACAAAATGATCCTAGAGAATTGTGAAATTACTTTTAGTAAAATAAGGCATGATAAAATGCCTTTTCGACATTTTTCATAATTTTCTTCCTTGAAAATGAGGCAAAGGATTGGTGGTCTAATGTTGGACAGCATAATTATTTTAGGAATTCCAAATTTGAAGAAGCATCCTTAGCCACATGGAAGGGAAATGTGACTTTCCTAAGGTTGCGTAAAGAAATATGATGTCCAAATGGTGGAATTATTTTAAGGCGATCCAAGGAGACACTAAAAAGGGGAAAACACTCCTAATTAATTTTCCTAGAATATAATGTGAATAAATAACCATTCATTACTAGATGCTCGAGCATGTATGTTGTCCCCTTTGTTCTAAGGTTTATAATATATCATTACAATAAAGCCGTTAGACAAGGGAACAATTACAAGATGGTTTGACTTCTACAACAGCTAATGGTTCACCTTCTTACAGGTGTAACGGTTGGTCTCCCGATGTGTGCGGTATGTTGAAAGGTATTTTGACATGACCCAAGTTCTAGAAGTGCCACCTACACTGCGAAGTATTGTGTAGTCCCCACATGGCTGTGGTATCCTAAATGTTTACAATGCAAATTTTACGTCGTCTTAAGAGTCTACACAATCTAGAAGATGCAGGTATTTAAGTATATCTCCATTTATGGACAGCAAGGCAAATTTCACAAATGAAGGAAATCAAACACCTGCAAAAGTAATATCTTCTTCTCATACATTCTAATCATAATGTATTCCATTAACAATATTTGGAAAAGAACATTCAACACTTCAAATTGCAGCAAGCCCTCTCCCGGGACATATAAAAAGAACCCTCTTTGAATGAAATTCATGTCTTTTATATTCGCACTTTTAAGGTAGTAAGGCAACTACCTTTAACTCAAACTACGACCTCACTTTGGCTTAACCTTGCTTTGCCCAATTTTCATCTTTTAAATATTCAAGCACTTTCAAAATGAATAGTACATGACATGACATATTACGTACTGTATAAATTAGCATATAAATAATATCTATTAGTTCTAAAAAGAACTAGTTTACCTTTATTACAAAGTCAATTGTAGCTTGACTTGGACCCATAAAACACTATGCCCTTTGATACAATTAAGACACATAAGCACCCTTCATCACATAACAGGATGACAAGTCCCATTGTTAAAAACCACATCCTCTTTGATAATTGCATCTCATTGGAATAATTAAACATCATAAAACCCATGGTGCCTTTAGAATAGCACATAGCATGCTGAGTTGGCCCCAAATCTTGTCCGTTGGGAAATGGAATCTGCAAATTTATATTATGGACGCTTAGTTGCCATCTTGTGAACCATTTTATCTTTGACCCACAAAGCATATTTCACCCATTCACTATTTAAACTGGCCCCTGCATAAGTTATCTTCAACCAAAGTGATGACCAAATGTTGGGTCCACTTGGAGAAGTTGTTTGGGTCTACTAGGGGACGTTGTTGAAAATGAAGGGGGCACCTATGTGTTCTAGTGTCACAAGTCGCAAATTACAAGAACTTTGACTGCAACTGTCCTCTATTTGCCTAGTAAAGTGCAATTAGAGGTATTATCCCAAAATTTCAAAATTGGGGTATAACACATCGAAGCACGCAAGGAAACATAGAAGGTGTGTGGGTGTCGTGAGATGTTGCTAAGAAGAGCGCGGACCAACGCAATTGCACTTAAATCAACGAGGTTATGCGTTCAAGCAAATTACCAAATGGAGCATTTTGTATATGGTGAGAAGGTTCAAATCATTGTAGACTACTATAGATAAATATGATTTGCATTAGAATTTTTGTCCTATAGTTATTGTTCTTGGTCACTCCCGCTTAGAGACTGTGCAAATAGTTTATCTCATAGTTACACGAGTTTTGGGACGGGGGCAATGGACCAGGTTACTTGGACAGCAAAAACTTTCCCATATTTTGGGGACAAGAAGGGGATGGCTATTATTAGAATTTTGTGTTTTGGGAAAAATAGCTGCTTTCTAAAGTAAAACTCCAAGAATATTTTCAAAAAGTTTTGAAAAATTTGGGGCATCCTCGAAATCCCTAAGTCCCCGAAATGTTGGGAACATTATGGATGTCACCAAAATCTAGGGAACGTGTCTCTCGTGTAACATTGATTTATTTTAACATAGAAATTAATTTCATGAAGCTTCGGTATGGGAGGAAAACGTAACATCAGTAAGGTGTTTTAGGGCATGAAGAACCAATTTAGATTACGAGGGACAAGGTTTTGCCGAGCACATGATCAATAATCTCATGAAGAAAATAAAGAAGAATCTATAGAAGGGCTTCAAGAAGTGCAAAAGGAAGAAGTTGGAGGTGAATATAAGGATGCAAGTACTAGTGAAGGAAAGTCAAACCCTTCAAGCACTCAAGAGCAAGAGGATCAAGATGATGAGCTAGGTTATAATAAAGTAACCTCAAACCCTTCGCAAACTCAACAGCCAAAGAAATGGTTGCATCATAAAGAAAAAGGAGAAACAAAGTAGAAGAAGAAATTAGAGCTCCAAAGGTTGCAAAATATTGTGACCCACATGACCATGAGAGACAAAAATCGAGGAGACGTGTCGCAAAGCATCAAAGGAGCAACAAATTTGGATACTTCAAAACCAAGGAAAAAAACTATGGATACAATTCAAATCAAAGAGAGAAGGACCGCATATATGAACATCATGAGAGGAGAAATAGGGAATCGGGATAGTAATGGAAAACTACAAAAATGCACATCATGGGCATGGAAATACCTATGAATAGGTAGGAAATCAATGTAGTGCAAAGGAAGCATGGATCCATCAAAGACAAGCAACTTTGAAGTTCTCATTATGATGGATGGATGATTATGCTTTGAACCAATTGATATCACTTCTCGAATATCATATTATGTGGTTTCTTCTTATGTTTCAAGAATGAAACATGGTAAGGACAAGTTGCATGTAATGTACCTACAGATATAATGTCGTGATGCAAATGGGTTATGAAGTAGCCAAGTTTTGGCACACATATCTCATGTTTAGATAGGATGGTTCCAATGGGTTACTTTTTTACCTGGGTCAAAACTTGTGAGATAATATGTATTTGGTTATTAATCAACCTAATGTGTATTAGATGGTTAAGCATTTACCCTAACCGTAGCATTATTAGAAAAGAGACTAAAAACAGAGGCATATATCATTGAAAAGAAGGGGAACCTATGTTAAATTGTATTTGGACTTTCAAAACAGGGATATTTGGAGTAATTCCTCCTTGAGGAATATTCTTTTGTGTTTTCCTTATAGTAAGGTTATTCTTTCATATTGCAGAAAATTGAATATTAGGGTACATTGTGTTTACAAAGAAACTACACTACCAAGGAATATCAATCAAATAAGATAAAATTCATAGCACATTACAACATAGAAGAATGTGATAGTAATCAATGCTTTACTCATTAGCAGTGCTCAACACAAGTTGTTCAATACAAGAAGGAACTCGTATTCGGTATTATATTCAGAAGACGAGAAGGACCAATGTGTTTTCAATTAAACACAACTATCAACAACCAAAGATGCTAACAACCAAAGGTTGACAATACAATCATTACCCACAACATGTCAGCTACTAAACTATGACAATACTAATATGAAGGTCTACATTATCCCCCTTAAAACAAGCTGGAGTCCCTTACGACACAATTCATTAAGGGAAGACGAAAGAAATTTCCGGTGGAGTTGTTGCTGATGTAGAGATTCTTGTTAGGTAGTAAAATTTGGATATGGTAGACAAGGAAAACTGTTCAGCGATGTACTTTGATGGGGGTGCCAGAATGGTGATCAAGGAAGACCATTCGGCAGTTCCAAGAGTTCATTCACAGCTGTGGCAAGCCATCATTCAACTCTTAAAGCACATTTTGTGGTTGTATGGTGTTTGGTGTTATTCGTATGACACCCCTATTGCTCAACATTATTGGTCACACGGCCATTTTGCTTCACCCAGTTGATTGTAAGGTATCATTGCTCAACCATGCTAGTCATATGGTCCTAGTGCTCAACCTTGTTGGTGTGGCACCCTCCCGATTTCAGTGTTCCTCCTATGCCCATATTGGACCCTCATTGCCTTGACAAGACAAGGAGAGCTTGTGTCCTTGTGTCAACGCGTGTTTCCATGTTGGTAGTTGACAAACTTTGATAAGTCAACATTTTGGTGCCTTGTTGGGCACCCGGTTTGGTGCTTTTGTGCGGACTTGCATTTATGGGACATGGAACCCATGAACTGTATTTGGCTATAATAATAATACTAACAAATTAATTAATTAAACTTATGAATAATTTTTTAAGAAACAACTATGGAGAAATGGAAAAGGGGTGGTAGGTGGAGGAATTTATGGATTTTGGTGAGAGGGGTAGCAAGTGCAGAGTGAATGAGGTAGAGGGAGTTAATGGAAGTGGAGGGCTGGCGTGCAGGACATGGGGAGCCCATAAAAGCATAATGGAAACCTGACTTTTGTCATATATTATGGTTGCAAGTGCCTCGTGGAATGTTGGTTACTGAGATAGGCGATGGAGGTCAGATTTCAAATAAAAGAATTCCATCTTACATCAAGTTTTGTTTCCTAAGGGACGGTTGGCAAGCAAGCTCAACACAAACCTTGTGAGGAGCTCACATGGTATTAGACCTGTCATAGGTCTTTTCACTTACAAGGTGGAAGTCGGTATGGATAGCTTTGCCCATCGGAAGTCTAGTATGTAGTAAAAATGGGGCAGATGCATTTTATTCTCCTTTCTCCTTTCTACCTTCTGCTTTATGTTGAACAAATATTGCAATCGCAGCTCCAGAGAGAACATTGGCGAGCGAGCTGAGCAACCAACTCAATGTAAGGATAGTTGGTGGGTCTAAAGTCAGACTCCACATCCTCTCAATCATGCCTTGAGGAGCTCTTAGATTTACAATGGTTAGTTTGTAAAAGGAATAAGTATCACCTCCTCCAGTTCACCTGCATTTCATAACATTGTGATTCTATTTTGAGATGGGCAACGTGTAGCATACCCTCGAAATTACAAGCGAAGTTTCCTTTTGTTAGTTATATCTTCCAACACACTAGCCATCATGTATGGAAAGTGTGGAGGCATGCACATGGCATGTGAACCGTATCGCTAAATGCCAAAAAGTAAAGCGGTCTCATGGATTGTAATAACTGTAGGTATGCACAGAATGGGTCTGTTGAAAAGGCATTTAAAACTTCAAGCAAAGGCAGTTAGTAGGTGTAAACCTAGACCGTCCTGACTAGACTAAACACTTATCTTTTTCTGTTACAAAAGCATTGAAACTCTGTTGGTATTGCTAGAGTTAAGCAGCAGATCTTGTGTTGAATGTTATTGCCCATAAAAATAAGAGTTGAAAACTTTGAAAAGCATTGCACGGTTGTGGACATCATTGGAGACATTAATGACTTCCTCGGGATTTCTGAAGCACGACAAAGACTACAAAAGGATGTGATCAAAATCCTGCAGGAGCTTGAAACAAGAAAAGCATTTATCAAAAGCTTTGACATCTTGGTGCTTTCACTGTAAGAAGGAAATTAAATGAATGTTTGCAATGTCAATTTCATGTGAAAATTTCTGCCTAAAGCCTGGAACTTGCTAAAAGCGCTACATTTTCACATTTGCTGAAACAATTACCAAAACAAAGGTTTTTTCTGTCTGACTTATTTTGAGGAAAGGTGTGAAAAGCACCTAAGAATATGCCCTTAACCCTAGGTCGTACATTGGAATATGGATAGCCGACCTATGGCTAACATAATCTCTTATCATGTCATATCATATATATTTATGCTTTCATATGCTTAGTGGGTCAGCCTTGGTGCTTTGCATAGTGTAGTAGGATATATATATAGAAGTTAGAGAGTATGATATTATAATCATATTGAGCAATTCAAGGCCTTATGTATGGGGCAGTTGCCTCCTCGAAGTGGTTGAGTCATTCTACTTCCATATTGTGATCAATTCTCTATATTTTAGTGTTATTTGGTGTTATATTGCTGCAAATATTCAGAATTAAGTAATTTTATTATTGGTGTTATCAGAGCATTGATCTATCCAGAATTGGGTCAAAACCCTAATTTTGAAGATTCGTCTATATATCCAAAAGGGTGGTGAATTTTTTCGTTATTTTTTAATCAAGTGGCAAAATCATTCAAGGTGCTCCCCAAATTAGATCTTGAATTGTTTTGCACAAGTTATAACCATTTAAGGGTTTTCATAAAATTGCTTCCTAGGTAGCTATTTTGGGAATTTTTCTAAGTTTCTTATATTTGCGAAAGCTTTCCAAACATTAGCTAGGGTTTGTTCTCCGATTTCTCTCTATTTGGCCAATAACCATACGAAACCCCAAGCCCTAAATTCTTAATCCTTGTATCCCAAAACCCAAACCCTACATCTTGAAAGGGAAATCAACTAAAGGCCAAGGGAAGGATCAAGCCACTCAAGAATGACTCCAAATAAGGAAGATATGGATTTGGAATCTTCAGCTTTTGGAGTATCAGAGGTATTTAACCAACTTCATGAAGGGTTAATAATAGGCTAAGGAGGACTTCCACAATGATCTTCAAACAATGAAAGATAAAATGGAAGGAAACCTTCAAGCACTGGGAGGTAACATTCAAGACATGAAAAGTGAAATGCAGCTAGGGTTGGAATCAATGAGAAAGGAGATGATGAGCACTCTTTCAAGCATGAAGATGGGCATGAATTCCTGTTCATGTCACATGGGTTCCTCAATTGTTGTGCACCCAGATTCAAATCACACAAACCAAGGAGGATCCTCTGCCACAACCTAGCGGATATTTGTCACATCCCGCATTTTCATTTCATGTTGTCGCAAAATGAGTTATTTCACGTGAAGTGGGTCACAAGGGCTTGGCGATAGGAAGTGTTAGTCGTATGGTGTCGCAGCCAAGCGAATGTACATATATCCTAGAAAGGATATACATACTTATGCGTAGTTGTAAACCCAACCACGTAATAACGTTTGTCACCAAGCACTCATGAAATACTTTACATTAATGACTTATTTTGCTTTCTTGGTTGTTTGAGTTTACTTCACCTTGTTGTGTTTATGTGATGATTTCAATACTTGGGTATATTGTTTGACCGTTATACCCGCTATGTAAAATCTGGTTCTTGTTGCTGGAAATAATGAATTACCAAGTATGATTTAATTTATACATAGTTGTAATGTATTATTTCAGAAATTGGAAATAAAGATGATTGTTTAAAATATACTAACTTTCTTTTGACATTATGACGGTCATTGATCATACAGCGATAAGACGGTCTTCAAATGGAACAAGTAAAGCTTGGAATCGTCAAGGTAAAGGTTATAAGGTTGACTTAATGATCTTTTATAAGTAATGAAATTATATTGCTTAAGAGATCTGGAATATGGTAAAGTGTTACAAGGAAAATTATATTGGTCTTCTTATATACGGCATATTTTTAAATTGTTTTGACTATAACACTTATAAAGTTTTATTTTGGATGATTGATTGATTTATCACACCATGCATTGATCGAAACTTGTTTTACAAATTTGCTTCAACTAATAGATACTCCTTTAAGTCTTGGTTACCACAAGTGTTGGTCTAAGACCTCACGGCAAATTAAAAGTTTGTTTAATTGCTTTAGTTGATAGAGGCCATTTAACATGGCAATGGCAACCAAGATATTTAAGATTATTAAACTATGTAAACTCGGTTAGAGTGATGATAAAGAGGATCGGGTAGATCTCATTGACCTTTACAGCTACGCATGTTTATGATGTTATCAGATGCATGGTAAACGATATTTCTTGTTGGATCATTATTGTTGTCATATAAAATCATTGAAGGCATGAAATGGGGTTAAGGGTTTGTTTTAAACGAAAGAAAACTCCCTTAATTTGGATTTATTATAACATGGGTGTTACAATCTTCTAGCCAGTGGTGTAACATCATTCCAAAAGTGGAAATGCACAAGTTCAATGGAAATGATACAATCACTTGTATCAACCAAATGGAGAAATTTTTCGATTTGCATCAAGTCCCCGAGTGGGAAAAAGGTAGTAATGGCATCCTTGTATCTAGAACCAGAGCAATTCACATAGTATCGTTGGTTGTGCACTTAAAAAGAAAAATAAGGCCCTTAATGTCACATAGTCAGTTTTTACGTAGGAGTTGCAAATGAACTATAGTACTAGTAATGTGGTCGAGAACTACTTTAGCCAATTGGCAAAGCTACAACAAACATGATCAAGTAAAGAATTCTATTCAACAGGTTCCAGAGCTTGTCATTGCACGACGTGGATACAATTCCGATGACAATCGAAGGATTTGTTCTGGGGGTCTCAAGGAACACCTCCAACATGAGGTATGAGATGTTTGATCCACACTTTGTTTCTAATTCTATTATCATGGAAAGTAGGGTAGGAGGAAAAATTCCTTGCCATGAAAGGGAATAACTTCACTAACATGAGAGATCGTAGTACCTCAATACCATCATTCCCTCAACCTGCCCAATTGACTCCACAACAAATTGTAGAGAAACAAGTCAAAGGGCTATGTTATAGTTGTGATAGTAAATAAAGTAAAGGACATAAATGTGCTTAGAAGAAATTATAATACATTGGGGGACCAAATGAGGAAGAGGATGGGGATGAAAATTTTGGCAACGAGGAAGAGGATGGGGATGAAAAATTTGGCAACAAGGAAGAGGTTCGATATCGTGATGAGGAATCTCACTAAACTATATCTTGCCATACAATTTATAGCATTATTACCACACAAAACCTTAAAATAGTTGGATTTGTGAAGAAACAAAGGGTGACAGTTTTGATCGACTCTGTAAGTACTCGCAACATCATCAACCTTAAGTTGGTGTTGCACTTAAATTGTTTTGTTTATTCAGCCCCAAAATTTAAGATCATGGTGGCAAATGGTGGTATGGTTAGTTGTTCGAGTAAATGCCATACGAATAAGCTATCCATGGGAGATTACCTATTGGACAGTCCCATGTATGCCATTTCAATGGGGGCGTAGACATTGTATTAGGGGTCCAACGGCTTACTACATTGGGAACTGTAGAGATGAACTTCCAAGAATTGTTCATGCGGTTCCATTTTGAAGGGAGGACTTTTGAGTTACTAAGGATGCAGGAAAAAGCTCCGCAATGGTAAGTTTTCATCAAATGCAAAAGTTGCTTAAGAAGGGTGTTGATGGGTTTGTGGCACAACTATTTTCACTAGAAGCTCAACCATCAAAAGGAATTATACCATCAGATCTACAAGAAATTATTAATAAGCACTCAGTTGTTTTTGGGGATATGCTGAAAGGGTTACCTCCCAAAAGAGATCATGATCATGCTATTCAGCTAGTACCAGGAAGCCAACCACCCAACATTCAACCTTATAGGTACCCTTATCTGCAAAAGAGTGCGATTGAAAAGATGGTACAAGAGATGTTGGAAGAAAGTATTATTCGCCATAGTCAGAGTGCTTACTCTTCTCCAATAGTGATGGTAAGAAAGAAGGATGAAGGTTGGCGCATGTGTCCGCAGTCCAAACTACAGGAGCTCAATAAATACACAAAGTGAAAGATAAGTATCATATTCTGTCATGAATTTATTAGATAAATTATATGGTGTTGTTTATTTCACAAAACTAGATCTTTGATCGAGATACCATCAAATCAGAATTTGTGATGAAGATATTCATAAAACAACATTTAGGACACATGAAGGCCACTATGAATTTCTAATAATGCCTTTTGGCCTTACAAATGCACCATCTATTTTCCAAAGTTTCATGAATTCAATCATTCGGCCATTTTTGCATAAGTTTGTCCCAGTATTCTTTGATGATATATCAAACAACAGCAAGACTTGGGAGGATCATTTACAACAAGTCAATAAGGTATTGGACACTCTTCAACAACACCTTTATGCCAAGCCCTCCAAGTGTGCTTTTGGGGTAAGAGAGGTAGAATATTTGGGTCATATCGTGTCTCATGAAGGGGTAAAAGTGGATCCTCATAAGATCCAAACCATGGTGGATTGGCAAATTCCTAAAACCCTCAAAAACCTCGGGGATTCTTAGGGATTACAAGTTATTATTGCAGATTTGTGAAGAATTATGGTAGAATTACAGCACCACTCATATTGTTATTGAAGAAAGACTCTTTTCATTGGAATGAGGAAGCAACACAAGTATTTGAATCACTGAAGAAGGCCATGTGTACCACTCTAGTTCTGGCTACCCCATATTTCTCCAAAACCTTCATTGTTGAATGTGATGCTTCAAGGTGTGGCATAGGTGCAAAGTATTTATGCAAGAGGGCCACCCCATTGCATTTGAGAGTCATCAACTCAAAGGTAAGAACCTATCAAAACCAACTTATGAGAAGGAAATGATGGCTATTCTTCATGTAGTCAAACAATGGAGACCGTATCTCATGGGTCGTCACTTCAAGGTAAAGACAAATCATGACAGCTTGAAATACTTCTTAGAGAAAAGACTATCATCTGAAGAACAACAAAAATGGGTCACTAAGATGTTGGGATATGACTTGAGATCATTTACAAAAAAGGAAAAGAAAATGTGGTAGTTGATGCACTATCCAAGAGAGATGAGTCCATAGAGGCATTGTTATATGCCATGTCCATATTACAAGCAAATTGGGTAGATTAGGCAAGATCAAAATGGAAAAATGACAAAGAGACCCACACTCTCATTTAGAATCTCCAACAGGATCCGAGCATTTCTAAAAAAATGTATGGAAGGGGGATGCATTGTGGTATAAGGACCGGTTGTACTTATGCAAAATTCTACCCTTAAAAGTTTGGTTCTCTCAAAGCTCCATGCTTCTCTAGTGGGTGGCCATTCAAAATTCCTAAAAACTTATCACAAAATTAAGAAATATTTCTTTTAGGAAGGGTTGAAAGGAGATGTCCAAAAATTTGTGGCAAAATGTTTGGTGTGTCAGTGTAACAAGGGTGAAACTATTAAGTCTCCAGGCCTTTTGCAGCCTCTATCTATTCCTAGTGAGCGGTGGGTAGAGGTTTCCATGGATTTCATCACAGGATTACTGAAATCTGAAGGAAAAGTGTAATTATGGTGGTTGTGGATAGACTCGCCAAGTATGCTCATTTTTGTGCCTTGCCTCATCCATTTACAAGCGAGTACAGTTTTTCATATCTTTTATGGATACAATTCAAAAACTACATGGAACACCCAAGATTATAGTCGAGATCATGATCCTATATTTACTAGCAATTTTTTAATTGATTTATTCTCATGTTTGGGTACTCAATTGACTCAAGTTTCATCATATCATCCCTAATCTAATGGACAAACTGTTAAGTTATCATATCATATCATGTTTGGGTTTCTAAGATGCTTTGCTTTAAATAAGCAAGAGAGATGGGGCAAGGGGCTACCACTTGCAGAATGATGGTATAACACTTCATTTCATACTTCTTCCAAAATGTCCCCATTATTGGCATTATACGGTTACCATCCACCATCCCTCACTTCCAACTTACGGGTCCAGCCTAAAGTAAGAGCAATTGAAGATCACATTTAGCACCAACAGGAGGTGCTCTCAAGCCTTAAAGAGAACTTGGTAATGGCACAAAACTGCATGAAGCAACAAGCTAATCAACATCACAGTGAACGAAGCTTTGAAGTTGGAGACTTTGTTTTTGTACAATTGCAACCATATAAGCAACTATCTTTGAAACAACAAAAAAATATAACAAGCTTTCACCCAAATACTATGGCCCTTATCAAGTGTTGCAAAAATTGGTAGTGTGGCATATAAACTGGAGCTTCCTCAATCAACTAAAATACATCTAGTTTTCCATGTTTCTTGCTTGAAGAAGGTCATTGGGAAAGTGTCTTCTTAGTCAATGTTACCAGAGCTTGATGAGTGTTATCGGAGCTTGATGAGGAGGGACACATCATCTTAGAGCCTGAAGGAATCCTACAGACACGTACTAAGAAATTGAGGACAAGGGTCATCATTGAGTATCTGATCAAATGGAAGAATTTGGACCTGAAGATGCAACATGGGTAGATGAAGCATTTCGATAGCAACATCCAAAGATTACCAGCATTGGGGACAATGTTGCTTTGGGGGGACAAGGGGAGCATGCTACGCCCTTAACCCTAGGTCATATATATCGAGATATGGATAGCCAACCTATGGCTAACATAATCTCTTATCATATCATATCATATTTATTTTATGCTTTCATATACTTAGTGGCTCAACCTTGGTGCGGTATATGTTGTATTAGGTATATATAGGAGTTAGATAGTAGGATATCATCATCATATTGAGCACTTGAGTCTTGTTGTATGGTTTGGAGGTTGCCCCCTTGAAGTGGCTGAGTTATTCTACTTACATATTGTGATCAAATTTCTATATTTTGGTGTTATTTGGTGTTATATTGCTGCTGATATTCAGATCTAAATAATTTCATACATGAAACTTGCTAAAAGCACTACATTTTGACATTTGCTGAAACAATTACCCAAACAAAGGGTTATTTGTCAGACTTATTCTGAAAAAGGTGTGGAAAGCACCTAAGAATATGCGAACCCTGCAAAATGTTGTAAAAACACCATATTAATCCCTTTGAAGAACCTTTAAATTTTGCAAATAGCTGGAAATGGTGTCCAAATTCAGCTAATAGCCTAATGGATAGTGTGGGAAGAAAAAGCTGAATATTAATGTGGTTATTACATCTATCTGCTGCACTTTATCAAAGCATGAGCCCCAGCTGTTCAATGTCGAATTCCAGCAATACAATCATGTTAATCCAAATAAAATTCCCTTTTAGCTTTTTATATGATATTTTTGGATGGTTTTGGAAATGGATGATGACGGACTTTCATTTTGAATTCAATAGAGTATATATACATGAGTTGAAAGTGGCTTAGGGTGAAGACATTGTGATTGACTATGTTACTGTGGTTCGTCCCCCTGTCCCCCACGTACCCTACCTGATACGTATCGAAGCGAATCCATGAGGGTGCAGTGCGGATACGTCTTGGATACTCACGGTACATGCCAGTACATTTTGACGTAACCGGGGCGTGCGGCACGTATCCAAGCCTAAAAAACGTCTTTTAAGGCATTTAAAACATTTTTGACTTAGTCAATGCAAAAATATCGAACCCTAACCCTTAAATGAATAAAATATTAAACCCTAAACACCTCAAAAAGCTATAAAAAGCACTCACCCATTCATTTGAAATCACACAAACAATTCATGATATGATATTCCTATATCATATGTATGGCAGCCACATGATCAATGAAATGTAAAATCTTAAGTATATTGCATGTTTTGAAAATTTGAACATTGATCCTAGTATATTTTTCAAGTTTTGTTTGTGTTCGTGTTGACATGATATTCGTATATCATATGTATGGCAGCCACATGATCAATGAAAATGTAAAGTCTTAAGTATATTGAATGTTTTGAAAATTGATCCTACTATAATTTTCAAGTTTTGTATTTCTTATGGACTAAAAATGAGTAAAATGAGTATATGTATATTTATATATTTATATATATATATATATATATATATATATATATATATGTACGGACGTATCCAAGACATATCGTACCCAAGTGTTTTTCAAAATTGACGTATCCGCATATCGTACCCATACCCGTATCTTGGCAACATAGGTGATTGAAGAGGTCATATATGCAAGTGTTGTCAAATCTTGTTGAGTGCATACAACCATAAACTGGTTTTACACCGACTCTTGTAAAAGTATGTGGGTTAGATATCTTAATTTTGTTAAAAACTTTCCATTTGCAGCCTAGAGGTCTCAAGTTTGAAACTGAAAATGCCTTAGATTGTTTTCTAAAAAAAAGGCAAAATTGAATTAATTGTCAAAACCAGAAAAATCAGCACCAACCCTTGCGTTTGTTGGCATATTTTGGCCATTACGAAGAATGTGTCTTTAAAATTTACATTTTTGGAAAATAGACTCTTTTAGGATTCCGACGAATGAAAACATTGTATACAAATTGTCCTCTTTGTAGATTTTAATCGCTGTAAATCAGGACATGCTTGCTGAAATTGCATTGGTGAAGGATCTGTCTAGCCTGAAACGAGAGAGAAATTTCCAAACAACGTATTTCTGTTGGTCAAAATTGTATTATGACTACTTATTTTGACTGGAATAAAGATTAGCAACGTGTCCATGTGAGCAATTTTTGTCTTAAATGCTTCTAAGCATGTGTTTTTGATATTTCACATCTTTTGAGGGTATGTAAAATAGTTGGTTGAGTACTGGAGTGGAAAGAAAAGTTTGTTATATTTTGGAGACATAAGGGTGTAAAACATATCCATTCATTTATTTGAAATCAGTCTAAGTGCAAAGACCCGTCAAATTGAGAGTTTTTTGCTTTCTGAGCAATTTCAGTGTTACCTAACTCGGATTTCAAAGTTTTCATTGTGCATTGTTTTGTTGAATTTTGATAATATTTCCCACTGCATACACCATGAGCACAACGTATTCAGATGGCATGTTGTCTTTGCAACTTAACCTAAGAGCAAATCAAGAGGCATAATTGATTTCAGGGTGTTGGAGGAAGTTTAAGCCCACGCTCATGCATTTTTTTAATAAATACATTTTGTTGTGACAAGAGATAGAGAATCAAATAAATTCTCAGGGTCACATCCTATCATCCATCATGCTAGAACTGTCAAGAACCCTGGTGTCAAAACTATTGTCGAGTCTATGGTCAAACCTTGTAAACCATTTACTACTGCAAAACTCCTATTGTAAAAATTTATGTTGAATTTGTTGTTTCTATGCCCAAAATTATTCAAAATCATCTTAGACCAATTGTGAATCATACACTTTTCATGCTCCCATTGTTGAGACTACACATGTTATGTGTGTCTGCAAGAAACAAAACCTAATACACAATGTCGATGTAGAGTTTAAGGGTGATGCGGACTTTCATATACCAAAGAATTCCAAACCCCCAATATCTCTAGGGGAATTATGAACAAAATTCGAGTCTTCATTTGTTGGTTTTCCGCACTAAACCCCGTAAGGTCCAAACATGTTTTCATTGTGGACATCAAGAGTGTACTTTCAATGACAATTTTAACCTGCACCCTTGTATATCATGTGGCCAATATACTCAATTCTATTGAATATTGTTATCTTCAAGATCCTTCTACAGATCCTATGAGGCATGTGTACTTTGGTTACTTAGATCATTCCAGAAGGCAATCTGAGATTTGTCTATTGTCCAAATCCTAGAGGAGATTCCACTCCAATATGTCAAATAATGTCTTGTCTAGTCATGATAAAGATGTTGATCTTTTTGGTGTCAATCTTGTTAGTGATGAGCTCATTCATATAGATCTTATGGAGCCTAGTTACATTGGTCTAGATTCCAATATTGTTGTTTATGCTCCTGTTTATGAGAAGTTTCAAGTGTATATTCATCAAGTTTTAGAGATTTCCGTTTTGATTGAGATAGTGATGATGATGGTCTTCTTGATGAGAGTTGCCATATGATTGTTGAACAGCATAGTTATCAGAGGTTTATTGAGCAAAGTGGTTGCTTTTCAATTCATGAGGATATTGAAGGTTCTTATTGATGTGTTCAAATTGTACAAGGCCATGGAAAGTGAGATATTGCCTCTTTTTTACTATATATCAGAGGTTTATTGAGCAAAGTGGTTGCTTTTCAATTCATGAGGATATTGAAGGTTCTTATTGATGTGTTCAAATTGTACAAGGCCATGGAAAGTGAGATATTGCCTCTTTTTACTATATATCAGAGGTTTATTGAGCAAAGTGGTTGCTTTTCAATTCATGAGGATATTGAAGGTTCTTATTGATGTGTTCAAATTGTACAAGGCCATGGAAAGTGAGATATTGCCTCTTTTTACTATACTTCTACATGTAATTTGTAAGTTGAAAACCAGAAGGACAGCTTAAGTTGGAAACCCATTAAGTTGGAAACCAAAAAAAGATGGCTTCATGGAGACTCGGGATGAGTTCTATGAGAGTGTCATTGAGTAGTGCATCTATATATATAGGTAGCACTGCAGGATACTTTTGTGTTGTCGATTCATCTTACTTCCCTTTCAAGGGGGTTATATGCAGTAATTCTCCACTCTCATCTGACAAGGGGAACATTAGGAGTCGAATTTCGAGTCGAGTATTAGAGAGAGTATAGATATTTATGTGATATTGCAAGTTGAGCAGATTGTGGTGATATTCCAAAGATGCATATCGGCATATCAGATTGTGGATACTTTTGTTCAATTTGGATTGCAAGCAACCACTTGATTTGATAGATGAGTTGCAGATAGTTGTTGATACATGGTTGAGTCAGAAAATGTTGATTTGTTTACTTGTGCACTTGATGGAGATTTACAGTTACCAAAACACCTTTTTTGAGTATTAAAACATATGTTTGTGTACCTTGTTGCTCCAGATTTGATGATTGTCAGTATGATTGGATTTGTATGATCAACATGTATGTCAACTTTTAGTTGTGTATTTTGCATACTACTTGCAGTGATTCTGGATGTAGATCAAACAGATTATGTATGGGCTTTCATATATTCTAAATGTCAACCCCTGGATATATCTTAGCATATTGCTTATTGAGGTGATTTCAGATTGGTGAGTTGTCCCAAATGTTTTACCTGGAGACGACTCATTGTGGCCATTAAGGATTGGTCATTGCAAAGTATTGCAGAATTGCACTTATTATAGCATTGGATAGAGTTTGGTCTTGATTATTGCAGCATTGAGGATGGGACATGCGACAGGTCCCAGGATTTTAATATTCATTTTTTTGAGTGATTGCTGTTCAAACAAACAACTGACACATCATGTTTCAGAGATTGCAGATAAGCACACTTTGGCACTACAGATACGAGAGAGTTGAGTAAGGGGTTTTTGATGACTATGAATGCAGCTAGTTCATGTTTTTTCTATCAAAGGGACAGATTCTTATGTGTTGACATGTGTCTTTATTTATGAGTTCGAGAGCTTTGTGGACTGAGATTGGTTCACATTTACTAGTGAGACAAATATTAAGATAGTCGGGCATTATAGAGCAGTTGCAGCACACTTTTGGGGCTTAAGGTTACTCATGAGCATCAGCTTGAGTTATCCACATTTTTTCTCTTTCGGTACATGGTTTATCAAGACACACTATGATTGGGTGTGGTTCCTTTCAAGGGTGGAGATGGATCACATGCAGTGATTTCATCATGATTTGCAGTTTCTAGTATTTGAGGGCACCATTGCATCATAATAGTCGCAAAGACAAGCTCGGTGGACTTAGGATTACATGGAAGTTCATAGGAATATTAATCTAATCCTAAGCATTTATTATTGGCCACCTACTTACTATCGGTGGTTGGATAGGTTTACTATCGAGTGGTTGAATAGTTAGTGGTTAGTCCCACTGATGGAGTTGTAACAAGTCTGTAACCTATATATTATTTCCGATTTAATAATACATTACCGATGATATTACTATACATTGGTTAGTTGTCTATTTTATTGTTTACATAGCAACCACATTACCAAATAATATCAACCACAAAAGAGTAAATGCATATGACATTACAAAATAGAAAAATATGATAGTAGTCAACGTTTTATTCATAGATAGTGGTCAATACAAGTTGTTCGGTAAATGTAGAACTTGGTACTCAGCACCCTTCACCCAACACACATCACTTTATTTATATGATGAGAAGACTCAATGGGTTGTTGCTTAAACACAAACATCAACATTTGAACATACTAATGAGAGTCGTTATAAAACTACCAACGACCAACAATACGATTATTTGTTAGAATATGTGGAGAGAGAAAGAATAAAGAAAAATAGAATGTACAAAGAACGAATGAAGAGTAACCAGAATGCACATGTTATTCATTGTGTGTTTGTCATTTTATTATGTGAGAGATGGTTACAAAATGGTTGAAGTGGTTACAACCGTTTATTAGTTAACACTTAACTAATATTAACATAATGCTAATTTATAAGCCTTATATTCTAATACCCCCTCTTAAGGCTTACACTATAGAACATACTGACAAAAGATTAAGGTAACAAAACCAAATAAGATCACGCATTCTTCAGAAGCTTCCTCTCTGAACACAATGCTTTGACCAAGTAGAACTCCCTAACTCTCGTAAAGGTGTTGTTTCTAATCTAAGTTCTCAAGTTCCCCGCATTCCACCTCCCCAAACTCTTGAATTATAGAATTTCCCAAATTATGGACAACCATCCATACTAAGTTACTCCCATAGTGCTCCATCAAGTTATCTCATGACCCTTGTAAAGGTAAATTCTCAAGATTTGCCGACTCCGAAACTATCTAGGTAACCCTCCATGGCGAGTTTTACCTACATTGGATCCCTTATTGTCTTCAAAGTGAGAGGCTTCTTTTAAAATACGGATTCTCTATCATTGAGTTTTAGACGGCCGGAAACACCAAGTACCCCCGTACTGGGCCCGAGACGTATCGGGTATGGGTATGGGTATGCCATGTGGGTACGTACCCAAGGCCAATGGGTACATACCCACAAAGTAGCCACACATTTTTTGAAGTGCAAAAAAATAAATAAAATTTGTGGGCTTTGATCTGGAATTGAACCTTGGAAAGTTTGTGTGACATTCAATGTTGCCAATAGGCTCCAAAGGGTCAAGAGAGATGAAAAGGACTTCATTTGGTTGACATACTATTTGGGGAATTTCTGTTCTTTACTCATGGGTCCTTTATTCTGTAATGTCCCCAATGGACATTTTTTAGCCCCTAGACGGATTTTAGGCAATCCCAACTTTAAATATGCAAAATACAGACAAATTGCAGCCAAAAGAAATCGACTTTTGCATAAAATTAAATCTAAGGCAGCGTGACAGAAAATAATGAATAGCTCCAAAAATACTTGCTCAAATCTTTTGAAATTTTAAATGGAGCTTGCTAATACAATAACAGATATTATAGAACTATTTTTGGAATTTTTCGAATAACAGAATGCTGCCAGAAATTTACAGCGTGCCCTAAACAGCTGAAAACTTCTAAAATTAATATCTTTTGCTAGAGAAGTCCAAATGAGCTGAAACTTTGGATCTTGGGCCACAAAAATATGAAGAATAATATTCCAAAAATAGTTTTCACACAAAAACACGAAACCCTAATTTTGCCCTAAAAAGTAGGTCGCCCAACACATTTAGGGCATCAATTCAGCTCCAAAATTGACAAGCTAGGGTAGATCTCTCACTACCGAAGAATGCCCTGCTAGCTAGGGATGGATCTCTCACCACCGAAGCTAGGGTTCCCGTGGGATCTTACTCCACAAGCTGGATATTTGCAAACAGCAGTTGTACATGAAAGAACATGCATAAGTTACAAGCTTAAGACACAAATTAGAAAATATCAAATGGTATGGAATATCTTTCCCTTAAGTCAACTTTTCCTTATAAAGGAAGAAGAGACCCAAAACAACCTTTACAATATCCAATTAGTTTCCAAGGATTTTCCCTATGCAAGCATTTAATATTTTCCCATATTAAATGTTTTTTCCAACAACTTTTTCTCTCTTAATGCAAGTCACATTTTTCTAGGGGAAATACATAGTAAAATGGGCATTTATCCTTTCTATGTTCCCATTCCCCCTTCTAAGGCAAGTCGCCTTTTCACCTAGGATGGATAACAATTTATATTTGGGCCTTTTCCATCCTTGATTTAATAATTATTAAGTCATATAAATTATTATAAGTGCTTTATATATTTTTTTCTTTTATTAATGGCACTTTATAATAATTAAATATAACTTAAGCCACCCTTATATTTTTCCTTTGGCCGTCGGGTTGACAAAATAGGCCAAAGGTCTTCGAATGGGAAGGGGATATTACATATTCTTTTAGTCAATTTGAAAGGCATGGGAACAAGTGAAGCACTTGGTGGTTGGGAAGCCTATCTTCTCTTCCTTTGACACTAGGTGCCAATCCTACAAATTGATTTCGTCAAATCTGAAATATAATGACAAGATCCTTGCCTTGACAAGAGGCTGCTCTACCATCCTTTGGTTTGAGAAAGGAATTAAAATATTTCATGACTTGTACAGATTTGGGAAGTGGATGGAATGGACAGACCTTAAAGCTTTCTATAAGTTTCCTCAATCTCAGTTCAGAATGTACACAATGCTCATAAATGCTTTCACAGCTCCCTCTACTGGACTAATTATGGAGGATGAGAATGACTTTTGGGATACTATGAGGTGGCTCAAAGGGCCCCCTCTCCAAGAGGCTACCTCCAAACAACTCTATGAAAAGATTGCCTTCTCCCCAAACCTTTCCCCGAGCGTTACAATAAGTGGAATGTTTGTGAGCCCATTAGTAGATGGACTCATAGATTTAGTGTTTTGTGGTCTTCTTGTATTCAGTCAAAGAAATCTTGCTTTAGATGGCTTCTTATTCATAATAAGCTTGTTGTTGGCTTTTAATATTTTATAGGTTGTTGAGAAACTTGAGACTATAAGATTGTTGTTTTCTTTAAATTTTTATATATATTTATATTTTTACTTTTTAAAAATATATTCTATGAACATACCACAGTGCATACTGTCCGAGGTTTTAAAAAAATTGTCATTTCAACGTATTGTACCAGCACCGTATCCATACTGCACCCATCAAACAGCAGTCTAGATTGAGTTCATCGCTTTCACTATCCAATGGATTTTCAACAATGGCTACATTAACTTCATTTGATTTGTCTTTCATCTAAATTTTTACTTTCCAAGTATGAAAGTTGAGGCCAGAATATTTGTCTAATGGAATTTCCATTCTCAGACAAAATACCTAAAATAACCCTTTCCCAAAATATAGAATGACCCGCAAATTAATGTAGCAAGATTTTAAAAATAGATTTATATTTTTTTAAACCAAAGAGATGAAACTATATCTTACATGTTTGTTCTCTAGACAACTAACGGTGACTGAAAAGTGACAAATTGTGTGCCCTAACAGCGAATGACCCTTGAAAAATTGCAAATCTGGAAATGTATGACTGTATTTTCTTTGTTTGCAATAGCTACCTTCGAAAATCACGTTTTTTCTTTTCCTTGTGATTTTGGATTATGTTTTGCAAAAAATGTGCCCAAAATCACATTTTTGTGGTGCATTCTGCCTATCACATTTTGCACTGAAAATGTCTTATTTTCATGAACTAACTGCACGAACAGCCCCAAACAATTAACAAATCACACAAACAATTCATTGTTGGTTTTGAAAGTGTATGAGCAAAGAGCCAAAGAGGAATTGAAGAGGAGGCAACCATTGGAAGGAGGATTTGTTTGCAGGCAACCATTGCTTGCAAAGAGTTCAAGTTCGTTTAGAGGAAGACATTGTTTTATTGAGCATTCAAAGGAGGCGACTTAACATTTCGAGGCAGCCTTTGTTTGAATTTTATTGCAAGAAGGATCTACATTTCGAGACAGCCATTGTTTGTTACTTGCTACCCCTTTTACAGGTATAATATTAAACTAGGTTACTTGAATGATGGCAAGATATGCTAAAACATGTTGAAAACGCCATTAAATGTGATAACTTCCCAAGGATGTAAGTGTTCTAAAGAAAGGTTAAACCCAATGGAGTCACGAAGTTAAATATGACTGAATGAAATGCAAAGCTCGAATGACAGAAAAGTGAAACCTTAAACTAAACTTTACCACCCAAGTATGTAACTCTACTC
This sequence comes from Taxus wallichiana var. yunnanensis, assembly GCA_018340775.1. Lineage (NCBI taxonomy): Eukaryota > Viridiplantae > Streptophyta > Pinopsida > Cupressales > Taxaceae > Taxus > Taxus wallichiana. Next base: position 195,100,395 of record CM031236.1, read on the forward strand.
GGTGATAACTGGCAATTTTCCCAAATTGCAGCATAGGGATGGGTGGAACCACATCATGATGATTCTGCCTCTATATGGATTAGCTATTTGTGATACTATATTTCTTTGATAATGTTTTTTCTAGTTATCCTTGATTTGATTTCATTTAATGTTTCTTCTTTGTACATGCAACTGTAGAGAATGCAATTATATTACACATTTTTGTGCTGATGACGTTCCATTAGCTTTCAAAATAACATCAACATCAAGGGACACAGACCTATGATCCTGTATGCAAGCTTTTACTATATTCATGCCATAAATACAAAAACATAGGAATCGGTATTCACTAACATGACAAAATCTTCAATGCTTTATTATCCTCTATGAGACGAAGACAAATTATAAAATAATTGTACTCCATGATGTCAACAAATAAATATACTCACATTTATCCTTTACAAATTAATTGCAGTCCTCGTCATTCAGTCAAGAATACTTACAGGTCTGGTAGTGTAATTGGAGCAAGAAACCACTTGTCAGCTTCATAAGTAGAAACATTTTCAAACTCGGCCATTTCAACAGAACTTTCAACTACTTTATCCATCCATATTGCAAATAACTCAAAGCCTGAAGAAATCAATAGTTCACGATTTCAGTCCAAAAGAAAGTTGAAGCGAAGAGCTGCACAGAATGCATAATCTAATTCATCTTTCTACATTTATAACATTTCAAGTTCTACCTATTGCAAGTAATAAGAAATTGGAGGTGATGAAATGTTGAGATCACATATGGCCTAATCAATAGTATACCCCACAACTCAAACAATTGTAAAATTACAAAGAATGCCACATGGGTAAATTAGAATCAATCTGTTACCACCAATTTATGTCACAGCTTAGCATGCACCTTGTAAGCATATTACAGGCATCCACATCCATCTCTACAATGTAATTCTATTGTGAATTGAACCAGGGCTACACAGTTACAATAATACTTTCAACAAAATTTACCAAATAAAGTTGCATCGAACGCTTGATGAAAACTCACTTTAAACATCCCCTTCCCAAATGAAATATTACCTAAACTGTGGCCGATAAACTTTGGTGCAAAGCCTACCCAAAAAATGGCAGAAGATCACAAGAGAGAAATAGCCTTTTCATGTAGCACATTAAAAGATACAGGCCATTAAAACTGGATGCATTTACACGAAGTAATAGAAAGGAAAAATAAGCAAGTGAAAAGGATTAGAATTGCATAGTGTTGGTGAGCAAGAGGGTATGGCTTGCCCCAAAGGCCCCTCGATTTATTAATCTGTGATGTGATTTTATACGACAGAATTCTATAAAGTGGTCGAGATGGATTCACCAACACCAATGCAGTCAAGCCGGTTACATATATAGGGTTGTTGGCCTATAGATCTAGGGATCCTCGATTTCCCCTTCCAAGCATAAATGCCGTTACCATATATCTATAGGGGGCATGCTATATAGAGTCAGTCCCCCATCTAGAGATAGGGGTCACCATATATGAATATAAAGGGAACACTATAACTAACTAACAATATATAGACATAGCCACCCCCATAGACATATAGGGTTATCTATCGGTTGAGTCCACCATATATAGATAGGACCCCAATCCCATCTATAGACATTTAAGCGCCATAGAAATAGAAAAGTGCCCTCTCCCAAGTCCCTATTAAAAACACAATTTCCCACAACATTTACCTTAATATAAAAAGGTGCCATGATAAAGGTGGAATAATTTGTTTTTAATTTTGATACAATCCCACACTTTAAGACCCTTGATAATTTCATTAACCACTTCACTTGGCATTATTGTAATATTACACAATTTAAATAATGGGGCGTGAAGTATACTCAACCGTAGCACATTGATAAACTTGAATTGGAGTGATTTTGGTCCTTTATCCTTTCACACATTACGAATGATATTTTATCCTATTTGAGAGGGGCCCAAATTAGGTGCTAACACAATTGCCTACCTTACTATTATTTGGAATGGGATACACCATAGTTCGCATACTCGTATTAGGAAAATATTCGGCATACCCAAATGAAATTGACTCGACAAAACTCGGTAGCACTCGGTGAATATTCGACAATACTCAGCAAGTTAAAAATATGCAAATTTCTTTTTAAAGCATAAATTTATGCAAAATATAGCTACAAAAGGTATCAAATGAGTCTGTAAAATTTTGGGTTAGTGTTATCTATTAAATTTGAAAACAAATACAGACAAAATCACATCATCATGCAAATACAACAGCCAGCTGATAAGTGTTATGAATTTATGATGATTGTCATTACTCGTTAAAAATTTAATCCTCCGGTAGAAGTCATTATCTACAACTAAGGTTTATTAATTCTGCATTAAATTCTAATCCTCGCAGCATCTTCTAAATGCATCAAGAAAATAATTAAACTAATACAGACTATTGAACACAAACAAAATTTTCTTTCTCACAACAGAGATTTGATCTCATCAGTGGATTTGGCAGAATTCATAATCCCATAAAATAATTTAGAAGAAATATCTCATTACTACCAATGGTGTTTTACTTTTTTAGAGAGAGGATACAGTTTATAACTGTGTGCAAAACTCAACACCTGATCTGATCTTCCAGCAGAAAATTCCTCATCGCATTGGAAGTATGATTGGCAGTTTGTTCACTGTGTTCTTACATTTCTATGATAGAGACATAGATAAACCCAAAATAGAGGTAAAGTAGGTCATTTTGTAAATGCCCCAACCATTTTGTCAGTTTTGGGCCAAATTCGCGAGGTTTGGCAAATATTCGTGAATATTCAAAGCCTTGAGGGTGTGTATGGCGAGTTTTTGGGCCAAATTCGCCAGATTTTGGCGAATATTCGTGACGATATTCACGAATATTTGCAGTTTTCTCGGTGGCAAGTTTTTTGGGCAAACATTCGCCCCAAGAGGAATCGCAATTACTGCGAATAGGCATACTATGTCATAGTATGTAAATCTAGTTCACAGATACTAGATAGCATAGTGGGACATTTTATATTAAGCATAACTACAAATTTCAAATTTAAAATCCTATTTTATTTGCTAACAACCACCCAAAATATAAGCAGTAGTAGATGAAATTTTAGTTACAATTTTCATCCCTTGCCCATCTCTACTTGTATGATCTTTGGAGCATAATCCCATGTACTTCAAGTTCAAACTCCCTTGTAATTTTCACTGCCCATCTCTACTTGTATGATCTTTGGAGCATAATCCCATGTACTTCAAGTTCAAACTCCTTGTAAACTTACCTCTTTGTAGTACTTAGAAAAGTGCTTCCTAGAAATTTCTCAAATAGTAAATCTAAACTATCTAGTAACCCATCCAAAAGTATTTTAGGATGGATCTTATAGTCATTCAAACTTACACATCTCACATTCATCAAGGGAACAAAAGAACTTATGGGATACACATCTCGCAAGTCACATTCATCAAGGAAACAAGGGAATGCATATAATAGACAAGTACAAAACCAGAAATCCAAAAGACCATTCTCTAAGTAAGATAAGATAATTATATTAATGTCCAACGAATGACCACAAAAGTAGGTCAATGCGACTACACAGTACAATGCCAAAATAACCAATAGAGAGACCCGAAAAGGGTCATCGAACAACAAGAGAGGAGAGAAGAGCAAGGAAAGAAGGAGAGGCAAGGGCCACAAAGGCCACAAGAGTGCGAGATGGATGGAACCGAAGAAGAAGGGGCAGAAAAGCCCCATCTCTCGACACTATCACCTAGCATCCAAGGTTGACTAGAAGTAGATGCCTGTGTCCTGTAGTTGAGACCGTGGAGAGTTTGGAATGTCATTGTCTAGGAAAAGGACGAGTAAGACGAGCCCTCCAAATCCTCTGGTTAACCATGATCCATGGGGGAGGGACCCTAATCGAGTACGATCATGAAAGCCTATGGACTTCAAGGCGATATCCGGGACTGACGGATCTAGTCTGGGAATCCATATTGGTGTCAGGATGCCGCTTGGTGCCCCTCTCCGGTGGGAGCACCGTAAAGAAAGATGTGATCTGTCGAGTAGCAGCTTGTCTGGGAGGAGATTGAAGGGTCTCATTCCGAAGCTTGAGAGCCTCCTGTAGGTAGAGAGCAAGACACCGTTGATCGCAATACTTGAAGAAAGCCGAAAAGACAAATACTCCCGAAATAGGCAAGGAATCGCCTCGATCTCATAGTAGATGGGGCACCTGAAAATGAAGTGTTCCTCTGTTTCGACCTCCTGGAGAGAACAAAGCTGGCAAATCCTCTCGAGCGGTCCAACTGGTGGTCCTCCACACGAAGTCTATGAGAGCCCACTCTGAACTAGCCTAGGGATATGCAAAGTGCCTGCAACCAATGTCAGGAGATATACGTAGGCCGGCTAATAAGCCCATCATTGACCTCAAGGAAATGTGCAACATAGAAAGCCATCTTAGGACATAATCCACGGAGGGCTGATCCAAGTGTGCTGGATGAATTGCCTATAAATGTTGTCTCTGATAATTTTGTGCAGATCTTGCTTACTCGGTAGGAGATGGGCAGGAGCATCCAGGGAGTATCTGTATGGTGGGAGGTGGTCCATCTGAAACCCGAAAGAGCCAAGAAGACGTGAGACTCGGCGCATCAAAGAACGGGAACGACCACCATGGTCAGAAAGAGCAATAGCCTCGGAGGAACGGTAAGCGAGGTAGAGATATCGATCCTTTCGTGTAGAGGAATCGAAGTCCCGGATGCGATGCAAAAGCGAAACAAGGCCAAATATAGTCTCCAATCTAAAAGGGCGAGCCCGAACTCAACCAAGAGGATATTGTGTGGAACTGTCTCTTTGCACCTGATGATGTGTCTGAGCATGAGGATCTGGACTCGCTCAAAAGAGCTCAATCGGGAATCAAGCAGGATGACCCCAAACCTCAGAGCCATAGAGAACCGTGGGCCTCACAAGAAAATCCGAGAGAGACATCTTCAACAAGATGTCCTGGAAGTGGTGGTGGAAGCACTGTCTCTCCAAGATTTCCAAAGAGTCATACCCCTTGTTGACGCAGGGCTGAAGAGTAGTACGAAGACTGAAACGGGGCCCAATAAATAAAACTCCCAAGTATAGGAGCTAGTGATCTCAATCTCTTCCCCTCTATAGTAAGAAACAGAAGTCATAAGTCTTCAGCGCATTGAAGATCATGACCTTGATTTCACCAAGGTTAATCGTCAGTTGTCTGTGGTCGTAAAAGAGGGCTAAGGCGTCCAGTTGTCTCTGGAGTCCCTCCGCGGAAGAGGCAAGGAGGACTACATCATCCACAAAAAGGAGAATGTAGATCAGCACCTGGTGAAGAAGGCAACCATCCCCCTCCTGGATATGGTCCCTGAGAAATTCCTCCAATTCATCAATATAAATACCAAACAAGGTAGGCGAGAGGGGGCAGCCCTGCTAACCTCGATGGTGCTCCTGATGAAATCAAAAAAATCGGCAGCAGTGTGAAGGCAGTATTGGCACATGAAGAGTTTCAGAAACACCGATGTCTATAAACCTACGAAAAAGAGCTTCTGTGGCACTAAGTCAAAGGCTTTCCGAAAATCCACGAAGCAGCAGAAAACCCTAGAGGAGCGGTGGCGCGCCTCCTCAATAATGGCTCGAAGGGTGAGGATGTGGTCGCCAACTGTAAACAGTCGGAACCATGTCTCGCCGCCCGGTTCTACAATGGTAATGCTCTAGAAATTGAAAGCCGCATGTGGAGGACCGTGGCATAAAGCTTGGAGAACGTGTGGCCCACCATGATCGTCCTGTAGTTGTTCGGGTTGGAAGTGGGACCCGACTTGTGGATGGGGTGAATGATATGGTGGGACCACAAGTTCAAAAAACCTATACAAACCACCTGATTGAAGAGGTCCACAAGATAGTTGTTTAGAGTGTCCAAACCATGCTTGAAGAATTCCGCCTGGAAGCCCTCCTCATCTGCAGCCCTACTGCTATTCATGGCTGAAATGGCTTTCTTCACATTCGTGTAAGTAAAAATATGACATGTAGAGGGAGGGGACACAACCTAGATCTGGGGCTGGCCAGGAATGTCATAAAGGGTGGAAGTATGGGTAAACATGGAGCTAGGAGGTAAGAACTTTTTCATCCTTTTACTTAATCAGCTAGATATTAATTGGATGTAGTTACAAAACAGATTACTAAGCCTCGTCACTTAATACAACATCAAAATCCACAAAATGTGCTTAGGTGTGATCTTATAGTGTTTACCCTACTTAAACAAATATTCACACCAATACAAAACCCTAAACCCAAAATTCCTCCTTGTAGTCAAAGAAACTATACAATGAGCATTTGTAAACTTAACAAGTACTATGTTACCTAAGATGGATGTGTGTGGTACCAATATGCTTTTGTGAGAATCTCTCTTGCCCAATGCAAGAGGAGGTTCTCAAGGTCAACAAACTCCTCTAGAGTTTGAAACTAGTAAATAACATTGTTACCTAAGTCTCAAGGATTGGGTTACAGTATATGGGGTTTCTGGGACAACAAAAAAAAATCAAATTTGGGGAACGGTTATTAAAATAATATATGAATATTAATGTTTAAATATTCTAACTTTAATCAATGAAATTTAGGGATTTAAAAGATTTAATGTGTTTTAGGTATTTTCAAAATTAGATGTCAATGTTTTTGGTAAAAGTAATGACTTAAAAACATCGAAAACTTTTTCAAAAATTTAAAAAAATAGGGGGCATTCCCTTCAAGTTCCCAAAAGGTTTGGGAAGTCCGAGACATCACCAAAATCGCGTCCCGTGTAAGTAACACTGGTAAATAATGAAGAGCAAGATTATGGTAATGTCAATTTTGATAAATTTGAATCCACGCCTTATCCAAGACACTTTTAACTTTTTGTATATTGACATAAGAAAGTGCAGCTTTCTCTTCCTCTTAATCGACCTAGTTTGTGGCAACACATTGGTTATCTTACCATTTGATAATGATTTTGCAGCCAAGTTGTAGCCTTCATGAACCATGTATGTGTTCCTCTAGTCAATCCTTAAAATTTGCATTGTAATGTCCCTCTTTCTCGGATAGTTCGGTCGAAGACCTTTGGCCTGTTTTGTCTACCCGACGGCCAAAGGGTGTTTTCAAGGGTGACTTCGGTTTATTAATTTTATTATATTGTGCTCAAAAATAAGTAAAATATCATTAAAGCACATATAATTAATTAATAGACTGTTTAAGTGACTTTAACTTAGGGAAGTGCATTTAAATAAATTAATAAATTATTTAATGTGCATTCCTAAGCCAAAAATGCGACTGGGTTGGAAAAAGGAAATAATTAATTAAAAATTAATTATGAGGATTTGGAAAAGTGCGACTTGTTCCTTTGGAAGGTTTTTTGGCTATAAGGGAAAAATGCGACTTGGAAAAAGGGCATTCAGATTATTATTATTTTTCCCGCCGATTAGCACTAAGCTTTTGCAGACAAAATCCAAGGACGGAAACCCTCTGGATTATTCCTCTTGCGGACGGAAACCCCAGGAGCAGTGAGAGAAGTTTCCATTCAGGGATCTTCATGGTATTCACAGGTTTTTATTATTCCAGCAGTTAGACAGAGAAATAAATTGCAGCAGTGGGCATACAGACTTCTTCTAGAGTGGGGCGACTTCTTCTACAGTTGTTTTATGCAGTATCTGAGGTATTTTTCATGATAGATAATTATTGTAATTCCCAGCATCAGATATATATCAAATCGATTTGGTTTGAATCATTTACAGTGGGTTTTTGGACAATCTTTATTATTAATCTATCTGCAGATTTATAATTGTATTGCCGTAATATTTAGCATCAGAAATCATTATTAAATACACGGCTGAATTGTTTATGAAGAAATCTGCCTGTTAAACCCTAGGCGCCTTTTCTGTATTCACCCGAGTTTGCGGGATTTGTTTATTTAATTTATCTATGCAGTTTTAGAATGGTGTTCTATGGATCCTTTTGATGTTATCAGTTCAGATTTGAGCCAGAGCAATATATATTAAAAAAAAAAAAAAAAGTATTCAGGCAAAAAGGGGTTTGGGATCTTTCATGCACATTGGGCAGCATTTTCTCTCTTGACTTACCACTGTTTCGCATACTTTAGTGAGTACACATGGAATATGACAGCAGGTTCCTCTCGGTGTTTGTTTTGTACCCTCCCGAGTACATTATGTCCCCTTAGTCTCTTTGATAGGTGCCCGTTTTTCCTTGCAAGATCTCTTATACTCAATTTAAGGAAAATGGTTAAGCAAGTATAGCAGCACCCCAGCATACTCGCATCAACTTATAATCAATTTTAGACTTGAAGTGCTTCCTCGACTCAACGTTTTACTAGTTTTTAGGACTATTTTTTTAGCTGTTTTCATGCATATTTTGATAAGTAGAAAGTTTGATCCAACTCCTCTAACTTGGTTATGCCCTTCTGTGGTCCTGGCCAGTGCCAAGTAATCTTATTCTTCCTTGATTTAATCATTTAATGCAGTGTGTTGACAATCAAAAATGTCCAATTTTGCTGCCACCTGCATCAGAGCATAACATGGGATGTTCTATCTATAGTGTGGGGTCGTTTATTTAAAACAACCTCGGAAGGAGGCCGATTTCCTTTTATCCTAGTGCTGCACTTAAGTCTGTTGGGGGTGAAAAGGTAAGGGAATAACTGAAAACAAAGGCGATACACCTAGATAGATTGGTCCAATTACATTTTTGGAGTTTAACACATAACTACTACAACATGCTTGGATTTTCTTTAGGCACAATACATCAACAGCAGCAATAGGTAATTAACTAATAATAACAGAGTTGAAAAGTTAACACCAAAACACCTTTATTGATTCTTGTAGAAAGATACACAGTTTTTGATTGCTATATAAAGGCCAAGCTGAAAACTCGACCTAAATGACAAACGCCAAGACTAAAATACTGTAAAATAAAACAGGGATATAAGTAGATCCAAGGAAGAAGATACAAAAAATAGACTGTATTTATTATAAAATAAAAAAAGATGGGAAAAAGAAGTAGAAACAGGCAACATGCCACAATCCGAGCAAATAAATTTCATGCAACACCTTTGGAAATTTCTATTATCTTCTCAAAAACACAATATTGATCCTCATCCAAGAATAATATTCTTTTAATTTTTCACAAATACTTCTCCTAAATATGACGATATAAAAGCTTAAAAAAGCTTTTAAATTCTCCAAATTCTATTAAAGGCCATGCCTTCATTTTTGCTCTTTGATTCCCATTCACTTGTGGATATTCAAAGATAAGCTTTAAAAGCTTGTAGTTCTATTGTATTAATAAAGGCGAATACCTTATTTATCCATCGCATGTATGTCCACATATAAGCTTAAAAGCTTTTTGTTCTTTGAATTATTAAAGGCAATGCCTTCATTATATCTGTGCACCATAAACATTATCCTTAGTTCTCCTTTTATAATGCATGGCCTGTCTTATATTAATGGGTGATCCCACCAATTAAAAATAAAGCATTTAGCTTTTAAAACTAAAAATAGGTTTAGCCTTGAGAACTATTTTCCGTACAGAAAATAAAGGATGAGAAATAATTAGAACAGAGAAAATAATGAAATAATTACCGAGTATGAAATTTTCTCACCGAAGTGCACCCACTATTCACCGTCTACAAGACTTAAACTTCTCATGATACTTTGTCTTGGATTCTAAACATGTTGAGCTGGAATTTGTTGTCTTGTCATGCATGTTAAATTGTACAGGCACTAAAGATAAATATAGTAGCTGATACAATACCACGTCCTTTTGTTCCACTTCTAAGTTAGCCTAACAATATCCAATATTTAGAAAAAAATCCTGAAGTGTCTGCTCAAATATCCCATGCAAATCAAGTGGTAAAGCACTTCTTCACTAATACATTACTTTGAAAAGCACAGACTTCTTTAAGGGAAAGATGGCAAAGCCTTGACTCCGCTTACTTCTGAATCTGTGTTTTGGAATCTTTTTAGTTCTTTCTTTCTTCCAGCAATCATAATGCTCCTACTCTCATAGAATTGGTGAATATGTGATCCCTACCTGAATTCCAACAATGCTGGCAACTTTCTCTTCCGATCCAAGGCCTCTCTATTGATAAAGGCTCTACTTTTCAGATCCTAGGGTTCTTATCATGGTAATTTTCTGTTTGAACTGAATCTACTTTCAACTCCTCTTGACTTACCATGAGCATTTAGGGGCATTAATATAATTTATTTATTTCCTTCTTTCTAAGCAGCTCATTATTCACCTCCTCTATGCCTTCACAAAGGTCAAAGACTCTTGTTAGTGGAGCTGTGACTTATCTTGGATATTTGTACCTTCCATATAAAACCAAAAAAACACAAGGTGTATCAGCTGAGTATCAAAATTACATGGAAACCTCTTCCTATGAAAACAAGAAAAGCTAGCATCCTTTTCCAAGATCTAAATCCTTACGGAAATAATTAATTCCGGCTTTCACACACATATCCAGATTTGTTCTAAAAGCACACAAGTTCCCAAAATGAAATAAAGAATTATAGTCTGGAAAAGTCACCCTGCATCTTGACTTCCAAAAGAAATCCATTACGTTATGTCAAATCTCTTTACAATTATGTCTAATCCTCCAGTTTTCTGCTAAACTAGAATCTCACCAGGAAAGAGGGGATTCCTTGAACAACTTAGCAACAGTGCTTCTACTTCATTATTAGATTCTGACAGGGTAGACAGCTTTTAAAGTATTGTTGCTATCCTTTTGACCACATCCTCCAAAGCTCTTTCTTTTGAATTTTGTTGATTTTCTTTTTAAGGTCCTAGAATATCAAGCATTGACAACTAAAAGTCCCTTTACTTGATCTCAACAATATATGTAATTAACCTAGAAGAATAATATCATTTGTGATACAATTTTATTGGAAGTATACAATAAATGATAAAATCTTCAAACTTATAATTTTAATTTAACGTTTCATATTCATATTCCAATGTTCGATAACATAAGTAATTGTCAAATGTGATAGCTCATTGTGAATTAGTTTTTGTTCCATTTTGAATTATCAATTAATGTCAAGGTAATGTGTAATGTCCCCTTTTTAGAATTAATTAATTCTGAATACCCGAAGCCTATTCTTATTATTTTCCGTAGGCTAAGAGGGAAATAAATTAATTTAAGTGGTCCAAGGGTACTTTTATATTTTAATTGGAAAAATGACACTTAAATTATATTATTAATAAATAAAGTAGAAATAGAATAAAATAATAATAGAAAGATGAACTTCTATTATGGGGCACTAAAGATAGAATAATAATTAAATAAAGCATTCTATTATGGGGCACCAAAGATAGAATGGGTTGCACGAGTATCAAGATCCTATTTTTTAGGATGGAGGGAGAATAAAGCAATTTTATATAGTTTGATGTGTCAACATGGGAGAGAGGATAAAGCAATTTTATATTGTTTATTCCTATTTTTAGGAGGGGGCGCCAACTTTGGAGAAGGCCTTGGAAGTTATAAAGGTAGATTTGGGTTTATTATTATAAACCTTGGAAATTTATTAACTACTTCTTTGTCTCTGCAAGTAGCTTCTCTTCTCGCATCAGAAATAGAGGGCGAAATCCCTCATTTGCATATAGGTCTGAGGACGAAAACCCTCACATCTGAGCTTGGCAATTCCACTAAGGGATTGCAGCGATCATTCAAAGTACAGGTGTTCATCCAATTTAGCTAGGGCACACTTTTCAGCTTGATTATACATCCAGAACAGCAAGTACAGCTAGGGCTTTAGTATTTGAAGGCAGATTTCAGTCAAATCAATTTGCATGCTCGTTTCTTCCATCTATATTTCTATTTAGTTCATCAATTGTGGGAGAATAATTGTATTCAGACACTGGTATTTTTTTATTGTTGTTGATTGAAATCAATAAATAAAAGTATGTTTTTGGCACCATAAGGCTTGTTTTTATTAAAAAATCAGATTGTCGCTATTATCATAAAAGGTAATTTTTTATACTAATGTCCTAAGGTTTTGACAGAAATATTCAAATTTATTTGAAGTTTTTTCAAGGATATTATAGTGGTATCAAAGCCTAACCCAAAACTTTTGAGTCACAAGGTTGGGGATGCTAAAGATATCTCAACCAAGCTTCATTTGACAAAGGAAGGTGAACAAGTTGAGGACAGCCAAAGGTATGAAAGTGTTGTGGATTTATTGCTTCCTACTAAGTCATTTCAAATGTGTGGTCATCATGGACAACATAGTGGAAATGGCGATAAGATGAAGAACACTTTTGAAAGGCAAAGCTCACATAGATCCGTTCATACAACTTCCAAATTGTGTGAACATGAGAGTTTGGGATCTTGATATTTGCATAAAGGACTTGCAATTGCTTGAGGGCAAGCAATTCTAGGAAAGGTAGAATGTAACATCCACTTTTCATAATTAATTAATTTTGGATACCTAAAGCCTATTCTTATTATTTTCGGGCTAAGAGGAAATTAAAGAGGGAAATCAATTAATTTAAGTGGTCCAAGGGTACTTTTATATTTTAATTGGAAAAAAGGACACTTAAATTATATTATTAATCCAAAAAAGTAGAAATAGAATAAAATAATAATAGAATGATGAACTTCTATTATGGGGCGCTAAAGATAGAATAATAATTAAATAAAGCATTCTATTATGGGGTGCCAAAGATAGAATGGGTTGCATGAGCATCAAGATCCTATTTTTAGGATGGAGAGAGGATAAAGCAATTTTATATTGTTTATTCCTATTTTTAGGATGGAGCGCCAACATGGGAGAGAGGATAAAGCAATTTTATATTGTTTATTCCTATTTTTAGGAGGGGCGCCAACTTTGGAGGCCTTGGAAGTTATAAAGGCAGATTTGGGGTTTATTATTATATACAATCTTGGAAATTTATCAACTACTTATGTTTGCAAGTAGCTTATGCTTCTACATCAGCAATAGAGGATGAAATCCCTCATTTGCATACAGGTCTAAGGACGGAAACCCTCACATCTGAGCTTGGCAATTCCACTTAGGGATTGCAGTGACAATTCAACATATAGGTGTTCATCCAATTCAGCTAGGGCACACTTTTCAGGCTTGATTCTACATCCAAAACAGGAGTACAGCTATGGCTTTAGTATTTGGAGGCAGATTTCAGTCAAATCAGTTTGCATGCTCATTTCTTACAAATATCTTTCTATTTAGATCATCAATTGCCGGAGAATAATTGTATTAGAGACCGGTATTTCTTTTATTGTAGCTGATTGAAATCAATAAATAAAAGTAAGTTTTTGGCACCTTAAGGCTTGTTTTTATTAAAAAATCATGTTGTCACTTTGCTGTCATAAAAGGCAATTTTTTATACTTGCTGTCCTAGGGTTTTGACAGAAATATCCAGATTTATTTGAAGAATTTTCAGGGGACATTACATAATGAGATTAAGAAGTTAAAAGTGGAAATTTAATCAATATATTATTTTTATTTTTATGATGATAAATCAAAATATGATGCTTCTATGTTGAATTCATTATGTCATGACAAACAAATAAAATTATTGTATATTTTATCCCTATCTCTCACCCAAAGTCCAATGATATTTTCAGGGCATTTCGGGGCATCCCAAAACATCATATGACATCAATTTTGGGGTAGGTAGATGGATGGATGGATCAATGCATTGATCAATGAATCGATGGACCGTTGATAGATTGATGGGCATACAATTGATAGATAGATAGATATATTGATAGATAACTTGAACAGAGATAGAGAGATTGAACGGTAGATAGATCAATTGATTCAACAATAGATAGATCAATCAATCGAATGAATGATAGATAGATCGATCAATCGATTGAATGATAGATCAAACAATTGATTGTATGATAGATAGATCAATCGATTGATACACCAATCAATAGATGTGTGGATGGATGAATACATCAATAGATCAATAGTTAGCTTGACCGATAGATAGATATATTGGAGCATAGTTAAGATGGACCAACGTGATTACACATATATTTGACATAATCATCTCTCCTTTTGGTAAAAAAAAATTCTTCGTATCAAAGTTGAATTGTACCGTCCCTTGTTTTTGCCATTAGTCATTACATATGTTTCTTTACACTCCTAGAATGTACTCATTACTAGTGGATGCTAATGATGTTTATATGTATACTTTGATTATCTGTTGGTGGACTAGGGATACACCACATGTAAGGCTCGGACTCCAATATGGCATTCTAGCCAACAGGTTCAACGACAAAGAATGTAATGAACAAATGAGTTGATGGCAAGCATAATGCCAAAAATTAAATAAATATTCTTTCTGTAAAACACATCAAAGTGCTGTGGTTAGGGAATGATCGGGATAAATTTTCTTTAACTATACAGAACGGCCACTACCAAGTACCATACCAACAAAGTGCAAAGGAGGAGGATTGATACTGGAGCTTATACAGATTTTAAAAATCTCAACTATAATTTCTCAAGAATAGGATGGACCATTTATCAAAACTACTTCTAGCAACACCTGCAAACACAATCATCTAATTGAGAATATAATTCCATACTTTTCTTGACATCCAAGTCAGTTCCCTATGTTTATGTACCTGCAACTTAACATAGTTTTCTAAGGACATAAATCTTTCCTAATTATATGGAATGGTTTTCTAAGATCTGGAACTAAACCTTTCAAATAATATTGCTCCAGCAGCGAATCAATTCATTTTGTGGCTAAAAATTAGAGCTACAATTAAAACCTGCAATTTCAAAAAGAGTTAAAATGACCTCTACTAGTCAATAGACAGAAATATTCATACCCTTGACTGGATCTTCGACAGAGTACCACTCAGACCACGGGAAGTCATCATCCCATTGTCTTTTGTTGAATAAATCAGTCTCTGCACTTGTACTAGTTTCTGTACTTTGAGATTGATACTCGTCACACTGTTCAAGTTCATATCCTGTCATAGGTGTCCTATATGTCAATTTCATTGTATAATATACTTTGACAATAGGTGCCAAAAACTCTGATGAAGCCAATGCCTGTAAACAGCACAAACAAAGACCAATGACAAACACATGCACAAACAGATTAGAGAACAATCATCATACATATCGTATGCAAAGTTAAAATCGTCTGTAATTTAATTCCAATAGCCAGCATCTACACAAACAAGACAAGAAACCATACTGTGCAGTTCACGCCATTTGACTCGGGTATGCAAAATTTGCAATGATTAATATTATAATAGTACTCACCACCATACAGATAATTGCGAAAAACCTAAGATTCATTGCACCAGATTTGTCATTGTTAAATTAAAATCAACAAATACAGACATCTGTGACCACCATACAGTTAGTGCATATGACTAATGGATTCACCTGGAAAATATAAAGCATGTTAGACCTACTACACGGAAAGCTGAGTATGCTTTCATCATCTTCAAGCTGATCCTAAGAACTGTATCTCCTGGGAGACTTGGTTCTGCAGGCCTATGTAAAGCAAAGTGCATATGGAACATTTTATATTCCATTACCCAGAACGTTATATGAACAATAAAGTGGACTTTTCTTTAGCTCGAGACTTCGAAAACAACTTCCAAACCTCATTGTATATGAGGACTGTTATAAAATATCTCTCAGAGTTTACAGCAGAAAGTAAAACGGGAAAATACCCAGGAATGGCAGATAGAGTAATGTGAGTGCCACCAAACTGTTACTTTACCCTCTCCATTTGTGTGTGATAAATAGATGTACAATGATGAGGATGTGTGATGGATGGGTAAGGCCAAGCACAAGCAAATAGCAAAAAGAACAAAGCAAAACGAGAAGCTGAAAGCTGAAAGCTAATTAAAGAAACATACAAGAGTAAATCTCATCACTTCCTGCTGTGGGGAAGTTGTTCCCAACTCCTACGTTAGATGAGGAAAATTTTCCGCAAAATCAGTCTCAAAGAACTACTTGCCTTGTGTTGGCAGAGAATATTTGCATCCAACAATGTAAGTAGTGGTTTCATGTAGTTTGTGCGAGTCCAGACATTGATCAAAATACCATGAGCCAATGGTTGTGTAAAATCTGAAACGGTAGCATTGGGATGAGTGATAAAAATCTTCTCCTTCAAAGTGACATGGCTCATACAGCTTGAGTAGCAATTAGCCCAATTATTTGGAGAATAGTGTAAGGCCCATATCAGATGGGTTTCAACATAAGATGTTGTCTGTTGTGAATCTCAAATTTATCCAACTCAGCCAAACATATTCATTAACTGCGAAAGAATGAGGTACTCAATGCTGGTCATGGACTGCCTTGAATTTGGCCTACATTTGCTTTAGAATTGTGTCATGCTCCTTGTGTTGGTGGGACCTATCTAGCGCTAGGAAACCATAATCACAAAAGGTGTCAAACATTGGAAGCCATAATAAACTTCAGAAAGAGAATCTGTTGTAGCGAAATAGGTAGCCCAGTTGTAGCTATGTTGAATGATATGAAGAAAGTTGTCTAAATGCTTATAGCACTAATGATAAATACAAAGAGAGGAGAGAGAGTGATATTATATTGATGTCCACAAATGGCAAAAAGCAGGTCAATAGGACTCAAGGATACAGCAGTTATCAATAGAAAGTTCTAGGAAATGATAATCCTAGAAGCAATTTTTAAAAACTACAAAATACAAATAAAGCAAAGTGTGTCGCTAACACGTGTGACGCCGGAACCAATGCAAAAAGCAATGTAAGGGAAACAATAGCCCCAAAGCATGTGCTGACAAAGACTCAAGCAAATCTCATTGACTATCTTTGTCTAGGCTTAATGTGGAGAAGTCATCTAGGCCGTCATCAATCGGTGTTAAAGATCTAACAATGTGGATGGGGAATATCCAAGGCCGAAGCAGCCAAGCTAAGAGATCCTAGGAGGAAGCAAAGCACCTCCTCTAGAATCTATCCTAACATCCAAGGGTGTAACTCCCATGGTAGAAAACAAGCTCATAATATGAGTCTGTCCCTATGATCAAAGGGCAACTAGTATGTGGTTGATCCATTTCGCCGAAAAGGGGTAGAGCCTCGCCAACGGGAGGTGGCAGAACCACAAGGCCAAGGAAGAGTAGGTTGGGGATCTGATTACTTCAAGTAGCAATAGTGTGCTGAGAGATGCACCAGTTGACTAATCTATTAGCTCTTATATATGAAGTAATGGTGCCCAAAGGGGCACTTTGTGCTCCCTATCGTCGAGGTGCGTTGGAAAAAGAGGTGACCACCAAGGGGGCTCTAGGCCTCTAGACCCCTCTCCGTAGGGATCTGCATTGGAATGAGACAACCTCGTGAAGATAAAGAGCCGTGCAATGTTGGTCAAGAAATCAAGAAGAAAGTAGACAGCAGTGTTGCTTGTGTCCCTGTGAGAAACATGTATCTTCATCCGATCTCTCGTAGTAAATCAAATATCGTAAATAAAATGCTCTTTGGTCTCCATCTCCGGAGGGTGCAAAGACGATAGATCATGTCTTGTCCAAGAATGTGTTGATCAATTTCAACCTATAAGTTTATAGCTGGTGAGAGCACACACTCATCTCGCCCAAGGGCAAATCTCAAGTCGTGGGACCAAAGGTCTTTGCTTAAAGATAGTGAAGGC
Organism: Taxus wallichiana var. yunnanensis; assembly: GCA_018340775.1. Classification (NCBI taxonomy): domain Eukaryota; kingdom Viridiplantae; phylum Streptophyta; class Pinopsida; order Cupressales; family Taxaceae; genus Taxus; species Taxus wallichiana. The sequence goes on from CM031236.1 coordinate 195,118,062, forward strand.
GATGAATGATACCATCCACCACCTATAACAAATACTCAGCATAAAAGCAAGCTTGGGTTTGAGCAGCTCAAGGAGGAAGATCTATGTGAACCGAATATACTCTCTGTAGATATCCTCCCTCTTGTGATGATGAGGAAGGAGCTTAGAGGGGGCATTTACGAAGTACATCAAAAGGGGGTAGCCTATCAATGGAGACGCTAATAGAAAAGAGGAACAACATAGCTTCATGGTACCAACAGTGTTGGCATCTGGTGGGGACTAGTGAAGCAATCCTCTCTAAAGAGAAATATGTTAAGTATGAATATTTATCACGACCTGAAGTTCTGGTCCCTAAGGATTTGAGTATGTGGATGTGGAAAGTAAGCCTGAAGATAATCTCAAGGCGTAGCGGATGGGCAGAAAATTCAGCATGGACGATGTAGGGAGGAATCGTCTGCTTGCAACGAACCATGTGTTGTAGCTAGAGTCTGGACCCTCTCAATATGGGCCCAATCAAAGGCTTCCAAACTAGGTCCCCAAAACTCTAAACCATATAAAACTATAGGCCTGATGATTGTATCGAAAAGTCATATCTTGGAAGAGATGTCCTATAAGTGGATCAGGAAATATTGGCACTCCAAGACAAAAAGAGAGGCATACCCCGTGCAAAGGTGTGAATGAGAGACAAGGTTCATACTAAAGGATGGCCCCGAGAAATTGAACCGAAAAATAGGTGTAGGTAGATGTGATCTCTAGGAGTTCCCCTTTATAGAAGTGAACTCTAGAGAGTGTGGACTAAGGTGTAATTAACAACCTTTATCTAGCCATCGGATCTGTGAACAAAATGAAGAAAACAAACACAACAACCCAGAGGCATCCATAATTATCACCAAAAGCAAAATGAGAAGTGGATTCACATTATAAAACGCCATTGAATGGTCACCCAAATTGCTCCAAACAGATTGAAAAACAATGTGGAACCCTTTGAATCATCAACTTTCTCAATGTGAATGACATCAAGATAGCGATTTTATAGAAGTGGCACACAATTTTGGAACAAACCCAAAAGCAACTAAGAGAGTAACAAGATAAACACCAAAATTGCTAGCTTACACTCTATATCAAAGTGAAATAAATAGATGTACATGATGAGGATGTGTGATCGTTAAAAAACCAAGAACAAGCAAAAAGTGAAAATAAAAAGTTAAAAGCCTATTACAAGCAATATGTATGAATGAATACCATCATATGTTGTCTTGTTATCAATGTCCAATGAGGATTGTGTTATGCAAATGGCATTTAGGACTTTCTTATCACAAGCAACCAACAAATCAATCATATAATAAAAATAAGTGTTATTTTAAGGATATCGCATCGAAAACATTTTATGTCTAGTGTATCTTTGGCCTTTCATGGGATTCCCAAAACTCTATATTTTCAATGTGCAATGTTCCTTAAACGCAATGCTCATTATCTATCTTCGTGTCACATCTCTCCATGTATGGATACTCTCTCAATAATAAAAGATGATGTGTTTTTCTTTATATTCATCCCTATCTAATCTCTCATATTAACACAAAGTCATTGTAAACAACTAACTATTGGTCTCAAGCCTAGGGAGGTGTCCTCGATTAACAAAGATTTCCACTCACAAGTGAACATTCAACAAACTAAAAGTAAGGTTTTTAGCATGACTTTGATACCATTAATATCAATTCATGACATCATTTCCACATACATAAATGAAAATGAGAAACTATTGTTGTATAGTTAACATATAATGCATATTAACACAAGAAAATACAAGTATCTAATGATTAAGTCATTGTTGAAACATAAGGGAAAGTAAGTGATGCAACCCTTATCAGAATTTCAATACAATCAGAATTTCAATACGATTAAGGCCACATTTCTAAATTATTCCCTTATCAACAATCAAAGCTAGATTACTATAATGAAATTACTTCAATGGATCTGAATATCAGCAACAATATAACACCAAAATATAGAGAATTGATCACAATATGCAAGTAGAATGACTCAGCCACTTCGAAGGGGCAACCTCCAAACCATATAATAAGACTCAAGTGCTCAATATGATGATAATATCCTACTCTCTAACTCCTATATATACCCTACTATACTATGCAAAGCACCAAGGCTGACCCGCTCAATATGATGATAACATCCTACTCTCTAACTCCTATATATACCCTACTATACCATGCAAAGCACCAAGGCCAACCCACTAATCATGTAAAAGCATAAATAAATATGATATGACATGATAAGAGAATATGTTAGCGAGCTCAGCTATCCATATCCCGATATATGACCTAGGGTTAAGGGCATAAGCATGCCCCTCCCCTTCAAAGCAACATCGTCCCCAATGTTGGTAATCTCTAGATGTTGTTGTCCACAATGCTTCAGACTTCCCATGTTCGCAACTTCAAGGTCCAGATTCTTCCATTTGATCACATACTCAATGATGACTCTTGTCCTCAATTTCTTAATACGTGTATGTAGGATTCCTTCAAACTCCAAGATGATGTGTCCCTCCTCATGAAGCTCCAAAGAACACCGACTAAGAAGACGCCTTTTGCACAATGACCTTCTTCAAGTAAGAAACATGAAAAATTGGATGTATTTTAGTTGACTGAGGAAGCTCCAATTTATATGCCACACTACCAATTTTTGCAACACTTGATAAGGGCCATAATATTTGGGTGAAAGTTTATTATCTTTTTTATGTCGTTTCAATGATAATTGCTTATACATTTCTACAATCGTACAAAAAACAAAGTCTCCAACTTCAAAGCTCACTCACCGCAATGTTCATCCTTTTGTTGTTTCATGCGGTTTTGAGCCATTTCCAAGTTCTCTTTGAGGCTTGAGAGCACATCCTATTGGTGTTGGATGTGATCTTCAGCTACTCTTACTTTAGGTTGGACTTGTAAACTGGAAGTGAGGGATGGTGAATAGTAATCGTACAATGCCAAGAATGGGGACATTTTGGAAGAAGTGTGAAAGGAAGTGTTATACCACCATTCTACAAGTGGTAACCACTTGACCCATCTCTCCTGCTTATCTGAAGCAAAGCATCGCAGACACCCCTCCAAACATTTGTTTACTACCTCAATTTGTCCATCAGATTGGGGATGATATGATGAACTATAAGCCAATTGAGTACCCAAACATGAGAATAAATCAGTCAAAAATTGCTAAAAAAAAAGAGGATCACAATCACTGACTATAATCTTAGGTGTTCCATGTAGCTTCTAAACTATATATGGCATTGTACTCGTAAAATGAGCATACTTGGTGAGTCTATCCACAACCACCATAATTACACTTTTCCCTTCAAATTTTGGTAATCATGTGATGAAATTGATGGAAAGCTCTGCCCATCGCTCACTAGGAATAAATAGAGGTTGTAAAAGGCTTGGAGGCTTAATAGTTTCACCCTTGTTACACTACCACACCAAGCATTTTTCTCGCAAGACAACTCCTTTAGACCCTTCCCAAAAGACATTGCTAAATTTTGTGATAAGTTTTCAAGAATCCAAAATGGCCACCCTATGGAAAAGCATGGAGCTCTAAGAGAATTAGACTTTTAAGGGTATAGTTTTTGCTTAACTACAATTGGTTTTGTACCACAACGCATTCCCCTTTCATAAAAATTATTTTGAAACGCTTGGATCTTGTTGGAGATTCTAGATGAGAGTGTGGGTCTCTTTGTCATTTTGAGATTTTGATCTTGCCTAATCAACCTAATCTACCTATAATATAGACATGGCATTTAACAATGTCTTTGTGGACTCATCTCTCCTGCATAGTGTATCAACTACCACAATTTGTTTTCTTTTTTGTAAATTATCTCAAAGTCATATCCCAACATCTTAGTGACCCATTTTTGTTGTTCTTCGATGATAGTCTTTGCTTCTAAGAAGTATTTCAAGTTGTCATGATCTGTCTTTACCTTGAAGTGACAACCCATGAGATACGGTCTCCATTATTTGATTGCATGAAGAATAGCCATCATTTCCTTCTCATAAGTTGGTTTTGATAGGTTCTTACCTTTGAGTTGACAACTCTCAAATGCAATGGGACAGCCCTCTTGCATAAGTATTGCACCTATGCCACACCTTAAAGCATCACATTCAACAATGAAGGTTTTGGAGAAATTTGGGGTAGCTAGAATTGGAGTGGTACACATGGCCTTCTTCAGTGATTCAAATACATGTCTAACTTCCTCATTCCAATGAAAAGAGTCTTTCTTCAATAACGTTATGAGTGGTGTTGCAATTCTACCATAATTCTTCACAAATATGTGATAATAACCCGTAAGCCCTAAGAATTCCTAAGGTTTTTGAGGGTTTTAGGAATCTGCCAATCCACCATGGCTTGGATCTTATGAGGATCCACTTTTACCCCTTCATGAGAAACGATATGACCCAAGTATTCTACCTCTCTCACCTCAAAAGCACACTTCGAGGGCATGGCATAAAGGTGTTGTTCAAGAGTGTCCAATACCTTATTGACATGATGCAAATAGTCTTGTTATAGATTAATATATCATCAAAGAATACCAAGACAAACTTCTGCAAAAATGGCCAAAAGATTGAATTCATCAAACTCTAGAAAGTAAATGGTGCATTTGTAAGGCCAAAAGGCATTACTAGAAATTCATAGTGGCCTTCATGTGTCCTAAATGTTGTTTTATGAATATCTTCATCACAAATTCTGATTTGATGGTATCCCAATCGAAGATCTAATTTTGTAAAATAAACAACACCATGTAATTCATCTAACAAATCTTCAATGAGAGGAATATGATACTTATCTTTCACTATGTATTTGTTGAGCTCTGTAGTGTGGACTCGGACACATGCATCAACCTTCATCCTTCTTTCTTACCATCACCATTGGAGAAGAGTAAGCACTCTGACTATGGTGAATAATACTTGCTTCCAACATCTCTTGTATCATCTTTTCAATCTCACTCTTTTGCAGATAAGGGTACTTATAAGGTCGAATGTTGGGTGGTTGACTTCCTAGTACTAGTTGAATAGCATGATCATGATCTCTTTTGGGAGGTAACCCTTTCAACATATTCCCAAAAAAAATTGAGTTCTTATTAATAATTTCTTGTAGATCTGATGGTATAGTTCCTTTTGATGGTTGATCTTTTGGTGAAAATAGTTGTGCCACAAATCCATCAACACCCTTCTTCAAAGAACCTACGCATTTGATGAGAACTTACCCATTGTGAAGCTTTTGCCTGCATCTCTCGCAACTCTAAATTCCTCCCTTCAGAATGGAACCGCATGAACAATTCTTGAAATTCATCTCTACGGTTCCCAATGTAGTAAGCCATTGGACCCCTAATAAAATGTTTCGCCCCCATTGAAATGGCATACATGGGACCATCTAGCAGGTAATCTCCCATGGATAGCTTAATCTTATGGCATTTTCCTAAACAACTAATTGTACCACCATCTACCACCATGACCTGAAACTTTGGGGTTGGATAAACAAAGCAATTTAAGCACAAAGCCAACTTATGGTTGATGAAGTTGTGAGTACTTCTGAGTCAATCAATACCGTCACCCTTTGTTTCTTCACGAACCCAACTACCTTCAGGGTTTGTGGGGTACTAATGCTAGAAATTGCATCACAAGATATAGTTGGTTGAGATTCCTCAGTCATGATCTCAAGAACCTCTTCCTCTTTGCAGATTCTTCATCCCCATCCTCTTCCTCATTTGGTCCCTCAATGTAGAATAATTTCTTCTCAACACATTTATGTCCTTTACTCCATTTACTATCACAACTATAACATAGCCCTTTTACTCATTTCTCTTCAATTTGTTGTGGAGTCAACAAGCTAGGTTGAGGGAATGATGGTATTGAGGTGCTACAATCTCTCATGTTAGTGAAGTTATTCCTTTTCATGGCAAGGAATTTTTCCTCTACCCTACGTGCCATGATAATAGAATCAAACAAAGAGTGGATCAAACATTCGTACCTCATGTTGGATGTGATCCTTGAGACCCCCAGAACAAAGCCTTCATATTGTCATCTGGAATTGTATCCACGTGCAATGACAAGCTTTGAACTGCTGAATATAATCCTTTACTGATCATGTTTGTCGTAGCTTTGCCAATTGGCTAAAGTAGTTCTCACCACATTACTACTATAGTACATTTGCAACTCCTACGTAAAAATTGACCAAGTTACATTAAGGGCCTTCTTCTTTTGAATGCACAACCAAAGATATTATGTGAATTGCTTTGGTTCTAGATACAGGATGCCATTACCACCTTTTGCCCACTTGGGACTTGATGCAAATCAAAAAAATTCTCCATTTGGTTGATCCAAGTGATCGGGTCATTTCCATTGAACTTGCGCATTTCCACTTTTGGAATAATGTTACGCCACTAGCTACAAGATCCACTAGGTTGTGCAGAGGATCCTCCTTGGTTTGTGTGATTTCGATCTAGGTGCACATAACATGAGGAACCCATGTGACTTGAACGGGAATTCATGCCCATCTTCATGCTTGAAAGAGTGTTTGTCATCTCCTTTCTCATTGATTCCAACCCTAGCTGCATTTCACTCCCAGTGTTTGAAGGTTATCTTTCAATGTTTGAAGATCATGGTGGAAGTCCTCCTTACTCACCATATTATTAACCCTTTCATGAAGTTGGTTAAATACCTCTAATACTCCAGAAGTTGAAGATTCCAAATCCATATCTTCCTTATTTGGAGTCATTCCTGGAGTGGCTTGACCCTTCCCTTGGCCTCTAGTTGATCTCCCTATCTTGATGTGGGAATTGGGCCTTGGGGTACAAGGATTAGGAATTTAGGGTTTGGGGTTTCGTATGGTTATTGACCAAATAGAGAGAAACATCAAGAACAAGCCCTAGCTAATTTTTGGAAAGCTTTCTAAAAAATATAAGAAACTTAGAAAAATTCCCAAAATAGCAGCCTATGGAGCAATTTTATGAAAAACCCTAAAATGGATATAACTTGTGCAAAAAAATTCAACAGATCTTAAAATTTGGGGAGCACCTTACTTAAATCATTTTGCCACTTTCGTTTAAAAATTGCAAAAAAATCACCACCGTTTTGGAGATATAGACGAATCTTCAAAATTAGGGTTTTGACTCAATTCTAGCCAAATCAACGCTTGATACCACTTGTAATAAAATTACTTACATAGATTTGAATATCGGCAGCAATATAACACCAAAATATAGGGAATTGATAACAATATGCAAGTAGAATGACTTAGCCACTTGAGGGGCAACCTCCAAACCATACAATAAGAAAAAATTGCTCAATATGATGATAATATCCATAGTTACCATGTTCTTACGAACTTAGTGAAAATTTGGTTGAATCGAACTTTTGGTTTGACCGAACTTACCGAACAAGTTCAGTCGGACATTATTTTTATTTTTTAAATAAAAAATTAATGCATTTAAATTAAAAAAACTTCAACACAAAACAAAAACGAAACAAGAAACACTAATACCTAAGCACGTAAAGGAAAAACTCCATAGATAATATATTTATTTGTTATTATGTGTAATTGGTTTTTCTTTTCAAATATCATCATATATGTATAGTATTTATTATTTATATATATTTTATATTTGTAAATTTTCTAAACCGAACCAAACCTTTTGAAAATTTCTGAACTTTCGAATTTTATTCCCCTTTCAAACTATCCGAACTTTTTGAACATGGTAACTATGATAATATCATACTCTCTAACTCCTATATATACTACTAAACTATGCAAAGCACCAAGGCTGACCCACTAAGCATATGAAAGCATAAATAAATATGATATGACATGATAAGAGATTATGTTAGCCATATGACATGATAAGAGATTATGTTAGCCACAGTCGGCTATCTCGTATCCCGATATATGACCTAGGTTTAAGAGCGTAGCAATTACTTGTAGCCCCTTGCCCCACCATATTATTCTTGGGCTCAATGAAGCCCATTTCACATAAAATATAACCCACAAATGTTATCACAACTCCTTATGTCTCCCTATACCATGACTAATAAAATCACATGTTACAAAACGATGGGCGTCAAGTCCTACCGGTCATTGCCTAAAGAACCTAAATTTGTTCTAAGAATGAATCTCTTGATACATTGCCTTGTTATTAATGTTCAAGGAGAATTAACTTATGCAAATGGCATTTAGGACTTCGTTATTATTAGCAACAAAAAGCTCAATCATAACCAAAGACGGAGGAGATGACCAACAGCCATATTGAGACGAAGTAGGGGTGTACCAAAATTTTCAGGTTCAATCAGGATGAATTGAGTATGTGGTGAATTCATTAGTTTTCAGAAAGACAATTTTGAGAAGTGCCAAATTCATCTACTTCTGCCCAAAGACCTTCCACTGCTGCCCATTGGTTCTTCGAGGGTCAGAACATTTTTCATAGCCTCTGAATAGACCTGAAACAACTGTGTGCTGTTTCCTTTTTCCTCTTCTCCAGGTTATGTCAGTTTGTTATGTTTTGTCGGTTGAATGTGTGAGGAAATAGTCTGAATGTCCTGAAGGGATGTCTATGCCTCTTTTGACAATGTCTAATCCATTTAACTTTATTATTTCATTGTTTTGGCATTGCGGCTATCATTTATTATTTTAGATCTATTCTACAGTTGCTTTTCTACCCTATTCCACTATTATTGTATAGACCACAACTATTATTTCAGTGGGTCTCTTTTATTTCACTTGCATAATAGAAGTATGTCAATACAGATGGTGAGCTAATGAAGGACAAAAAACGTAACTCCAAGTCAATCATGCAATTGGTCTAGATTCTTGTTCCAACAACGTGGCCAGATTATAAGTTCAGAGATTGAGGATGCAGGAAGTTCAGGGCAATTGTACCCTTCATTCTCACTGCTATGAAAAGGAATCATGCAAGAATTGGAAGCTTAAAAGAAAGGGCTTTATTGGAAGAAGTGGATCTGATAGCAACAAACTCCATTGCTATCTCTTTCAAGCATGTTGATTGTTGTTGTTCATATTAACAATACATCGCTCTAGAACATTAGAGAGAGAAGTGCTGGGCAAAGGAAGACCAATTGTGTTATTCAGCTCTTTCATGGTCACATCTATCCATGGAACAAATGTAACAGGGTTGGTATCACCTTTTGTAGCCTTGCAGGTGCTGAGATTTCTTACCTGGGATATATGATGCAGGAGCGTCAAACAAAATATGTTACGTAGCAATAAGCAATAAAGCTCAGCCATTTGGCATGCACATAGCCTTGAGTGATTCATTGAGTAAAAGTTTGGGACCTTCTTTAACTTTGCAGTACCACACAAAGGTGTTTGCATAGAACTTGGTGAATGCTACGCAGAGGAAGAGGTTGGAGTTGTGCACAATGTGTCGGCAGGTCCTGCGCAGCAAGACTTTCTCTAAGCAACATGTGCACCTTGTAAACCCAGTTAATTGTGCGCAGCCTAGAGATGAGGAAGTCTTGCACAACTCTGCATAGGTTTCCAAGTACAAAAGGGCAGATATTCTTGCATGGCCTGTTGACCATTCCTGTAATGTGTCAATTCTGAGGGTTGTTTCAGTTGGAAGCGGAGTGTGTCAGCACACAACGGATTGGTAACATGCCTGAAAAGTGGACAGCGTAGCTGAAGGAGATTGGAAGGAGATAATGAGGAAGAAGGCAGTTATCTGTCACTTAGAAGATGAACCATTGCAACTGTCGTACAACTTTCAGATGGCTATATATATATGGATCTCTTGTCCTCATTAGGGGTTGGCTTGGAGAATGTGAAGAGCGAAAACTGTGTGTTACTAGAGGAAAGGAAGCCAACCCCAGGAACCCTGACTGGTTCTGGCAGAGACAATGCTCTGGTGCATCAGTATGAGAGTAGAGGTGTGAGTGGCAGATCATGTCCATGTTGGGTCTGTAGTGATACTGCGTTAGTGGTGTCTGTGGGTAGGCTGTAAGAGAGTGTGCGTGCATTCTAATTTTTGTTGAAGTTAATATAAAGAACATTTGTTGGTTTATGCTGAGCATTTACTATGTGTTTTAGGAAATGGGTGGGCTGCATGGTCGAAGGCTGTCACTCACTGGACCCCCTAACTGTGACTGCATCATAAACCCAAAGTCAACAACAGAGATTCTGTATGATTTTTTTTGGTCCAAAGGGAAGTGCAGAAGAGATACTTGAAGGATGGCTAGATAAACCATGAAAGGCAAAACGGTTGGTATTCGGGGTATTAAATTCCTGATGCTTTAACCCATAATGCCTGATTCGTCTATGCTTGGCACCTGAACATGAACTTTCGGGTTAGCATAGGCAAGTTTGCTTTGTTGGGACTGCTATACAATGAATTGTTGAGAGATATCTGAGGATAAGAAATGGAAGAGCGTACCTTCTACCAGTATTGAAAACACTTGAACTGCTGGGTATAGAAATTGACCTAACATTGCATTCCAGGTCATTGATCTGTGTGATGGTCCATTAACACCAGGGTTGGTAGGTTTCATCATCATCTAACTTAATGGCCACCTCTTCCTGTGAATCCTACTGAGCTTTCTTAAGTTTTCTAAACTGGGTAGGTTGTTGATAGGACCGCAAATTCCTATTTCTACTCCTATGTTGTTGGGAGCACAAAGAAAAGGCATACATAGGAGCGGAAATTAAATGGAAAGCAAAGATGTTAATTGCCCAACTGAGAACCAGCTCGCATCATCTTAGATGTGAAACCGGTAGGTGGACAATACCCAAAGAAGAATGGGAAACAAGAACTTGTGTATTCTGTGTCAAGGGGGTAGTGGAGACAAAATGGCACTTCATTATGGAGTGTGCAACTTATAATGACATTCGGAGCAGTTACAGGGACAGTTTAAGCGTTGTCAAGTTAACGGATCTGTTTCAAGAGGAAAGGCTAACCAAAATATCAAGTTTTTAATCAAGATACATAGTAGAAGAGCTGACATCGAGAAAGGAGTTAACTTTTTGCAATATCAGCAGGCAGCCTCTGTGATCTGATGTTTTGTTTTTATATGGACAGATTCTTTTTGCGGCTCTTGGTCCCATAGACTGTTTGGTCTCATGGACGTTCATTCATTCATTCATTCATTCATCCTTAGGCGTAGAATAATATTTGCATTTTGGAAGATCTCTGGTCAGATTTATAGCATTAGCCTGTAAATGATGACTCTTTCTTAGTGCCATGAGAGGAGAGATAGCTATGAGTGTTTAGTACGTTTTAGTGCAACCTAATTACTATCTAGATTTGACAGTCAAATTTGACGATCTAAAACATATAGAGACTGACAGATCTAAATCCGGGTCTATGAGGGCTAAAATATCTGAACATCTGGAATTCTTGAAAAAGTTGAGAAAAATCCGGTGCAAAGCTAAGTCACCAGGTTCGAGTTCAAGTTGAAGTTCGACAAGGATAAAATTCGGTTCAAGTTCACCCAATGGATAAAGTTTGGAAAAAAAATCGCCATTAAGTTTGAATAATAGAAAAACATAAAAACATATGAAATTTTGTCAAACCACAATCTTAAACATGTAATATTGAGTTTTTAGACTTCATACTAATCATACTATAGCCTTAAAGGCTACTTGCTACATCAAAAAGTTCCATATCATAAAAGAGCGAACATACTCTATAGCCTTATAGGCTACTTGCTACATCAAAAAGTTCCATATCATCAAGAGCACTTGGCTCATCAACATTATCATCATCACTAGATTCATCACAAAGGAAGTTAGGATCATCTACATCCTCCAAGTCTGCTGCAACAAGTTGGGATTGTGAAGAAGAAGATTCTTTTTCCATATTTTTCATGCACATCCGCAAATTGCTGCGAACATAAACAAGATCTCCTAACTTTCCCAACAATAACTTGTTTCTTTCTTAAATATGATGTGATCAAAACAACTCAAATTCCTTTCGCATGTTGATGCACTTGCTCCTTGACTCAAAATTCAAAGAGCAAAGCGTTGTAGTTCCTTTGCACTTGATCCATAATATTTCCACCATTTGTATCCTCGAGATCTGACCAATCATCCTTGGCTCTCTTGTGATGAAAATACCCCTTGTTACGCGAAATGCCCTTGTTTGGTGCCTAATTATCCTTGCAAGTTCAGGATCTAGAACAAGCTTGTCAATGGCTTCATAAAGCCCACCCATGACTTCGTAATCACTCTCTCTATCTATATGAAAGAGCCTAGGCTCTAAATAACAAGTTGTTGAATGTAAGGGTGTGTGCATCATTTTCCATCTTACATCAATGACATCCCATATTTCTTTGTAATTTGCCTCCACATCATTGAATGCCTTTTGAATGGATTCCTTACAATGGTCCATAGCCTCATAAACCATGCCAAGACAAGGGGTGTCACCATCAACCATGCGAAGCACATCCACAATAGGTTCACAAACTTTTAGAACTTTGTTTGCACTTTCCCAAAAGTAGTTGTTTAGAATAATTTGTTCTGCATGCTTTCCCTTAGAGCTTGTTGAAAGCGCAAATCTTTCCCACTCATTGCAACAAATCACTGACCTTATTGCTGCTTTTTCTTCAACTACTCTTTTTAAAGTAATATAAAAATAGGCAAACCTTGTTTCACAAGGCCTCAACAACTCCTTAGATGTATGTTGTCTATAAATGCTCAATGCAAGGTGGAGATTCCTTATGAAGTTTGCAATTGTCATCCCCCTTTGAATTGCTTTAACTACAAAGATGCTAATTGTCAATTTAAGTATGCTAATATCTAAATGGGGTTTTCCTTTAACAACTCGGTTCATGAACCATAATCGAATAATTCTGCAAACAAATAAGCAAATCTGTTTAAAGAAAGGAAAAGTTATAGAAGAAGGTAATTACATAAACATATAGAAGAAACGGGGAAGATGTGCATCCCAATCAGTAGATAGCAGAGCTGATTGCATGCACATAGAAGAATCCAATAGATATAAACACAGAATTCTAAAACAAAGGCACTCTAGATCCAAATCTAAAATAACACAAAGTTTATTAAGAGATCTAAGATTAAAAGTAAGAAACACAGTACACCGTGACACAAAGTTCTCCGGAAACCTGCTCCTTTGTATTCCTTTGCTCCAAGTGGCTCTCAAGGGTTCAGCACAAAGTCTAGAACACAAGATTGCTGCTTACAAATTTTGATTATTAACCCGAAGGTTCTTCCTCTACTTATAGAATGTAGAGGGGCAATTACAAGTTGGAAGCTTTAGTTGAACTGGCACATGTGGAAGTCGGAGAAAAGAAACAACTAGCAATCTCCATCTTGGAATTCCTCTTTGCATGACATGTATGATTTGTAGAATCGCAAATAGAACCTTTTAGTTTGCACGCTTGCCACCTATCTCCGAGTAGTTGACTTCTTCAAATAATGGCTTTTAAACCAATCACTTTAAGTTGTATAATTTAATTGATCGGTCAATTACTTTGTCGGAGGAAAGAATAAGGAAGAGGAAAGCTGCAATCTTCTCATTTTTCATGTCTGCATGCAGTTGATTCTTTTGCCTTTGATTCTCACCAAACTGGATCTGGGAGTAGCTGGATCTGGAAGCAAGCTGGATCTAGAAACAAGCTGGAATTGGAAACAACAAGCTAGATCTGGAATTCCTTTGATTCTCACCAAACCGAGCTGACGCATTTGGATCAGAAGCGGCTGGATCTGGAAGCGGTTGGATCTAGAAACAACAAGCTGGATCTGGAAGCGGCTGGAATTTTGCCTTCGCCTTGTCTTCTCTTTTATCCTTGAAGCTTTTGCAGTTCTTCTCCAGTACATGCATCAGTGCAATGTTTGTCATAGATAACTCATCATCCTTATTTTTAATTGCATATGAGCAATTAAAAATTCTGGAAAGCACTCCGAATGAATGAAAATTCAATGAAGGCTTCAACTGGAAGATGGGAGCATTTGCACAAGATCTTGGAAGGAATTTTCTACGCACCGACTTTTCACGAGCTACATTGAAACAAGAAGATGAAGCCTTTGTGCAGAAGCTTTTGCAACTATGAGATCTAGATATGGATCTCGCATCTGGATATGTATCACGGATATGGATTTGCATCTCGCATCTCGCATCTAGATATGGATCTACACCGCATAACAAACTCGCTTGATTGGTTTGTGGATGGAAAAGCTGCAGCTCGAATAATTCCACTGCTTTTAATTTGCACGCATGAGTGAAGTCTTTCCTGCTCTGGATCTGTCTATCAATTCAGCAAGAGGTTCGAGCCTAGATCCGTGTCTCCAATATCTGCAAATTTAGAAGTGATGCATGACTCGTTGTGCTTTCTTTTTCATCTTTCTTCGCCATAGCTTTGTCTATCTTTGTCTGAACAATTCTTTTTCTTCTTATTTGACTGGAATTCTTCAAAATTGGTGCAGATCTGGATAATCCTTCAGATTCGGAGGAAATATTCAATGTATTGGACATTGATATAAGTTCCTTTTCTTTTGAAAAACACCTGTAATGAATTCCTTAGCACCTGTAACACTTATGCAAACAATTATGCAGACAAAGATCAACCTCCTTCAAAGCATGCACCAAATTTGGAAGCTTTTAGCCTTGTTGCCACCTTGCCTGAGCAAAATCCTTCTTCAAATGCCTTGTTTCCACCTTGCCTGAGCAAAATCCTTCTTCAAATGCCTTGTTTCCACCTTGCCTGAGCAAAATCCTTCTTCAAATGGGGCGCACTTTTCCTCTTGGCTGCAATTCTTTACCTGTGAATTAAATAATTCACCCATATGGCAGTCCATGCTTATATAACCCTCACAATTCTATAATTAATAATTGCCCTTCCCATTCCTGGCAATTAATTAATTAAAAATCAAACTTCTCTCTTTAAAAATATCATGTTTAAGGACAGCCATCCAATAAATTAAATTAATCCAATTTAATCCTTCACACTTTACTTCACTTAAGCTTCACAGTGTGCTTTGACCATAGCCACTGAAAATAGGAATTAATATAATCATTTAATACTTTAAAAAGTATTAATTCCTTCTCAAAAGGGGCTGCATTAAATAAATTAAATTTATTTAATTTTGGAATTCTATTTTTAAATTCCTTATGTCCACTTCCCTTTGTTGACTTTTCCACAAGCCTAGGTGCCAAAATTGGGTGAATAAATATTAACAAATATTTATTTAATGCATTATTATTCACCCAAGGTGGGTCACACTTTTTTGCACATATAATTCTATTTTTAAGAATTTTTCATAATGGGATTCTTTACCCTGCAAGGCAGCCCCGGAAATCCCATGATCCACTTAAGTGATTTGACTTTGACAATGGGATTATTTACCTGTAAGGCGTGATAAAATCCTCGTGATTTCACTTAAGTCACTTTTCTTTTATTTCACCATGGGAATTTTTACCCTGCAAGGCAGGCAATAAATTCCCACCGCCTCGCCTCTAATTTTCGTACTGCAGACTTAAGTGAATTTTATAACACGACAAAAAGTACCTGCTAGGCGGTATAAAATTCCCACCTTCCCCTGCTTTGCTTGTATTTTCCCCCACCTGCAACTTAAATCCTTTGTTTTCCAAAAATGCGTCCAACCCCGCAGGACTTTTCTATGCACGACTTCGCTTTTTCCCGGTGATATAGACCCTCGATGGTGACTTCCTCTCGGGAATAATGTGTATATGTTATCCATTGCTCAGGGCAAGAATCGGGCTTACCCGACAAAGGAATTGTTCTAGAGAAATTTCACAAAAAACAAAACGGGAAAACACAAAAACACGAAAAATTGTCAAAAGTCACAAATAAAGCCCAAAACTTATTCCAAGTTAAAACCCTTACAGTACATAGGAATAATGACATGTTCGATCATAACGAGTTAAACGGAGCGCAAATAGCCTCAAATGGGGCTTAAGATAATTAAATACAAATTTCTGCAGACAAATCCCGACAAACGAGAATATAACAATTTTGGGCATCGGGTATTTGGCGAAAAAGGCTAATATGGCTCTTTGGGAATATCCGACACAATACAAGAACTTTCGTGCAATAAAAACACAAAACAACCCATTATTTTAAAAGTACGAAATTTTTCGAATAGGATAGTCACAAATTTCAAGATGAAATCGGGTGACACCAAATCTTTAACACCCCCACCAACCCCACCCGTTCTACCAAGTCGCCCACCGCCCTAGTTATACTACCAATAAAAACTTTGTTGCATAAGTTACATTTGATTTCATTTCCGGTCCTTGTGCATGTGACGTGCTTAATCCTCAGCTTTCGATTTCTGAGGAGCCATGAAATCACCTGTAAAAGTAATATCACAAAATTAAAACACACTTAGAATGAAAATAAAGATAAAATATATGTTTAAACATTCAAGAAATTAATAATAAAAATATTTTTTTAATATATTTTATTTATTAAAAATAAAAGAAAATGTAAACGAATACGAATACAAACAAAAATCAACAATAACTACATTGAAATAAATCTAGAAACATAAATACTAAATATTTAATACAAATATTTAAAATTAAACGAATAAAATTAATATATAAAGTTTAAGTTTTAATTAATAATTTTTGGAAAATGGTAAAAAGTGAGGGTGTTGATAGGACCCACATCCTTGTACACTAAGCCCAAAAGGCGAGGATATAATAATAAAGCGTTACAAAAATGAAGCCACCAATAGCGAAAGGAAACGCCATAAAGGCACTCAAGAAGAACTAGAAGAGAGAAGAACAAAATCGAGAGAATGCAGCATCCATTGCTATAGTTACAACCAATTGACCTAGTAGTATTCCGTACATAAGATCGTAGTTGCATCTTAAAAAGAGAAAAAGCATTTTTTTCCTTTTAATGATCGGTCCAATCGTCACTCTATTGGGATCCACATTTTCATCTGAGTGAGTTGGAAGCCGAATCTCAGAGGAAGCCAAAATACCATCATTGGGCTTCACAGTCTTGGCGGTAAAAGGGCGGTCAAGATCGGCACTGAAGGAAGTGTCGGCACTGATCAACATCCCCGACAACCTCCGTTGTAAGGGGCAAACAATGATAGAGGCTTCGAATCCTTTTCTTCACTGATTTTTGTCGAGTCATTTGTAGAGGATTCAAGTTCCTCATCAATAAATAAGAGGTTTTGGTGGGAATCCTTCCACCAACAAACCTTTTCTTTTTTGAATTTCTACTTTACAGAGTAGCAATTTGAAGCAAGATGTCCTAGGTCAAAACATTTTTGCATCTGAAGGGCAAGCCTTCATAGTCAAGGGGTTGTGACCAAACTCTATCTAGGACTTTTAGGTCAATAGAAGCAGGTAGATCAAGCGAGGTATCCAGATCCACCAAAATCCGAGCGAAAGTAGTATGAGAGTAGGACTACATATTGGGATCAATAGATAAGAACTTGCCCAAAGCATTGCTCAATAGTAGTCAAACATTCCTCCCCCCAAAACTACAGTGGGAGATGAGGAAGATGAATCCAAACCGACTTAACATTGAAGGTGGTTGTGAGTGGGTTGAAAGTCGAAAACCATGGTTTCATCAACAAATGATGATTATGTAGTTCCCAAATCTTAGAAAGAATGGTGTCCCTATCATCACCAGAGCAAAAAACCACAATAAAAAAACCCCTTGCACAGGGGTAAATGTCAATCCTACCTGAAACGAGCGGACACCAGTTCGTAGAGATCCACCTGTGGAGGAGCGGAAGACCAAGCTAAAGGCCATTAAAGAGGCAGATCAAACCCCTAGAGGAGAAAAAATCTTTAGCCTCAAGCACCAAATCTCCAAGAGAGACCAAGGGAGCAGAATTAACAGCAGGGAGGGGTTTTGAAAAAAAAGAGGCCGAAGCCGCAACATAGGAACACTTCTCTGCAGAGGGGAAAACAGTCCCTCTGCTACCATCAACATTGTCGGGGAGAATAGGAGCCAAAGGAGCCTGAGAGGCACCCTCAACAGAAGGGGCCCCAACACCAGCGGCACTTGCAAAGAGAGGCAAAGGAGAGACACCATTGTCAACACCGCCCACGACCCGACCATGACCGCCGCAGCTTGAAACAAAAGACCCATCGCTACTGACTAGGTTTCAAAGAAAGACGTCGGGGAAGTGTTAAAATATAACACATTATATAGAATGTATAAACAAGATTACGTAGTTGTTCGGTTGGAAAGCTGTTCAACCACCTCTCTCTAAATAAAT
Source organism: Taxus wallichiana var. yunnanensis (assembly GCA_018340775.1). Lineage (NCBI taxonomy): Eukaryota > Viridiplantae > Streptophyta > Pinopsida > Cupressales > Taxaceae > Taxus > Taxus wallichiana. The sequence continues at coordinate 195,136,272 of CM031236.1, forward strand.
AAACCTCTGCTGTATCATTTGTACAACGCATTTTTCTCTTTTGCCTTCTCTCGATTTATTCTTCTCTCTGTATTTTCTAACATTGGTATCAGAGTGACTTGCCCGAGGAAGCTCTTGGACGAGCACGGGAGTGTCGTATGAGGTTCGAGGAAGCCCCGACATGGGTACGAACTGTAGAGAAGAAGTTTGAAGTCCAGTCATTTTTCGTGAAACCCGAAATCGCGATTGGTGAGAGGAGAGGTCGACGAAAAGTACGGTCGACGCAAGGCAAAATCGTGGAGATCCAGGGCAGAGGGAAGCCCTAAAAGGCACGAATTTGGCAGAGTTGTGGATCGTCGTTGAAGAAAATACGTTTTTCGTAAAATCGTGAAAGAAAAACGTTGGAAGCACGAGGGCAGAACCGCAAAAATCGTGGCCATTTTCACCAGTATCGTGGGCACCAGCACAGCAGTCACAAATCGTGTGAAAGAAGACACAACACGAACAGTAAAACTTGATCACGTTTTTCGATATCACAAAGTCATGTTCTTTTGACGAAAATACAGTCGCAAGCAAATACGACGAGGGCAGAGAAAATTTGTGTTGTCGTGGGCAAAGTTGAACCAGTCGCGAGGACAAAGAAAGCCTGTTTCACGAAGGGTCTGAAGGGTTGTGGTTACACGAGGGCACTTCTTACTGATTTTCGTGGGCAATACATGGTTTCTCTCCATTCGTGAGGGGCAGAAGAAAAAACGTAAAATCACAGTCCTATCAAGGGCATAAACGACACAGTCATGTTTGTTGGAGCGTGCAATGGCGAGGAGTTTCTGAGCATTCGAGGGCAAATATAGCAGACATCGCAGCAGGACAGACGCAAATCCAGTCGCTTAGAGAAAACCGAGGGCAGTTCGAGGGCAGAATTCGCTGGTAAAGGGCAGAATTTGCAAAACGTGAAGGGCAATATAAACGTGAAGGGCAGAATCACAAAGGTAGCAAAAGATTTTATAAAGTGTTATTATTCATATTATTCATTCATTTAATATTATTGGCTGGAAAAAGGTATTTTATTAAGTGTGAGGCAAAATAATTATTTAAAAAATTTCCGTTACTTTGGAATAATAAAATGGCAAATATATCACACTTGACATTGCCGGAGACACAAAAATTAACAGGCACGAATTTTAATGTGTGGAGCCATAAGATCTTGACACTGGCAGAATTTCGTGGTTTTGAGAAAATAATCACGGGTGTCGAGAGTAGACCTGCAGCGAATTTCGATGATTATGACAAACGTCATCGGGAGGCTCTTCTACTATTAAAATTGTCGGTATCGGATGAATTGATACCTAAGGTCCGGAATGCCACTGAGGTGAGTAAATTGTGGGTCAATCTGAGGGACAAATATCAGACGTCGGAGAAGAGTCGGGTGTTATACCTGAAAAATATGCTCTTTTCCATAAAGTTACAAGAAGGTGGATCGTTGTCTGAGCACCTACTTCGGATGAAAGATCTTCGAGACCAATTATCTTCCATCAATAAAAAGGTGGACGACGATGATATGGTGGCTCTGGTTTTGAACAGCTTACCTTCTTCATATGAGTCATTTGTGGAGGCACTCCATTTAATGGCTGAAAGTCAAACACTCACGTTTGACAAGGTGAGTTCCTACCTGTTGCAAAAGGAGCAGAGACAACTTCAGGCAGAATCTAATTGTGACCATTCAGAGAGTGCTCTTGTCACTCAGTCAAAGGGAAAGTGGAAACGTCAATCTGGTGAGTCTTCCACTCGGTATCAGGTCACATGCTATTACTGTCACAAGGTTGGGCACCTCAAGAAGGATTGTCGGAAGCGGATGTATGATCTTTCGAAGCAGAACAAAAAGCCATGTAATGAGGAACATGTGGCAGCAGTTGCAGAAGAACGGGATTCGGATGACGGGCATGCTCTTTATTGTCTTACGACATCATGCTCGAATGACAGTGGTACCAATTGTTGGATCATTGACTCTAGTGCATCTGCACACTTTTCATGTCATAGGACTGGTATGTTTCATTTACTGCAAATATATGTTTTGAATCAATAGTACTAGCTGATGGAGAATCACTTGCAGTAGAAGGGATAGGAGATATATGCATTGTATTGAATAATGCTCATAAATTGTTGGTACGGAATGTTAGATATGTACCTTCTTTACAAAAGAATCTTCTATCTATTCATCAATTGACTAAAAATCCCAATATTTCTGTGGATTTCTATGGAAAGAAGTGTGTTGTCTCTGATGTGAAACAGAGACGGATAATTGCCCTTGGTATTGGGGTAGGTGGTCAGTATCGGCTTGTTGATCCGGCTGCGATCAACATGAATGCACGTGTGGAGGACAGCTCCACCATTCAGGATGTGCAGGAGGCTGCAATGCCTTGGGAGGAAGCCATTCCTCACAAATTTGTTGACTTGGATACGATAACCTACATGCACCTATTGTGGAGGGAATATCCACTATACTAGGTGTACGGGAGGCGGACATGCCTTGGGAGGATGGATTTCCTCATTCTGAAGAACAATTTGTTGTGGACGGAGACTCCACTATTCCAAATGCATTGACGGTGCATGGTGAGATGGCATGCCCAACCACTCACTCAGAGGTTCTTGCTCGAAGGACAATAGAGCATGAACAATTTGCTCATTGTGTTGTGAAGGATCTTTCCCAACAGAGGGGGATAGATGAGCAAATAGATAAAACAGAGATGGTTATTTCTCCTATTGAGACGGGGACCACTGCTGAGACGGAGATGGTTATTTCTCCTACTATTGAGGAGTTGGTTCTAACTCCTGCACAGATGGTCACATTCCTCTTCTTGAAAAAGTTGGATGAGCACTACATGGTGGTGCAAGGACGTGATCGAGGTGACTTTGATCACAAGATAATTGAGTCTTTATGACGAGACTCCGGCAGCTACACAAGCACGGAATAGATTTTTCAATCCACATCTTCATGGTTCGATTTCAGCACTGGAGATGGGGTGACACTCGACCATTGGTGATTCATCATCTTTGGTCAATGAATCACAAAAGCAGAGAACCAAAGTGGACCACTTGCCATATCTTTTGTTCATGGGACCAGATTTTTGTTTTGCGATTCGTCTTCATTCGACAATTTGCATCACGATTAAGGACTGCTAATTTTAAAGTTCAACTTATGGCACGATCTGTAAATATAATGACTAAACATATGGGCTTTAGGAAATTTGTAAAATTTCGGGACAAACTTTGTCTTGTTTCGGTTTAGTCATTAAGAGGGGTGTTAAAATATAACACATTATATAGAATGTATAAACATTATGTAGTTGTTCGATTGGTAACCGTTCAACCACCTCTCTCTAAATAAATAAACCTCTCCTGTATCATTTGGGACAGTGTGCAGTTTTCTCTCTTGCCTTCGCTCGATTTATTCTTCTCTCGTATTTTCTAATAGAAGCACGAGTCAAAGAAGAGCCATTCAAAAAAGATTCTAATATTTCTCCACTAGTTTGACAAGTTTTAATTAATATTTAAAATTTAAAAAAATAGTAAAATTATATCTAATAATTAAAAAATTAACATAAAAATTAACCGCAACACTTAAAAAAACATCAATAAAATATTAAATTATTCATTATTAAATTTAAATTAGCACAAATTTATTATTCATTATTAATTTTTTTAAAGTAAATAAATATAAAAATCGTATTGATAAATTGTTAAATTTAAAATAAAAATAATATTTAAAAATTAAAATTAACACTACATGACAAATAAAATAGAAAATGAAAACATTATAAAAAAATTAAAAAGATATTGAAAAAAACACTAATGTTCGTATTATGTTTAAAACTTTAAAAGATATTATAATATTAAAGTTTGATTATAAAAGGTGAAAGTTTAAGTTTAACTATGTTGTATAAGGTTTAAAAGTGAAACTTATGAAAGATTAAAAATTAAAACAAATAAAATAATAAAAGAAAACAAACATTATAAAACAAGAGCAGCAATGCTGCTAAGTACTGCCATAGTGGCAGCAAAGGTCAACTGATCAATGCTTCATGATGATGCCTGTCTATGCATTCTTGTCCCTGTCAATGGTGCAGAAGAGCTCAAACAGATTTTCGTTGTTGTTACAGACCTCCTCGTTATCAAATGCATCAAGGGATATGATGCTAGCAGCGCCATGCATTTAGTGAGGCCATTGTTGTTGACGTCCATGTTATTTGTGACGCGTATTATTTTTAAGAAAAAACTCATAATTGACTAAAGGCTTCTAGGTTGTGACCATGAATGTTGGCTTATCGAATCTCCATGCAAGAACTAAAAAATAGGAATCCAAGCCATATAGTCTTAAAGTATCGTAATCATAGCCATCCATTGCAACTACAGATAAAATAAATCGGCCCCGAAATTTTCATGCATCCAAAATCGCATGTTATATATACATTGTCTATATTCATAACGTGTATCACAAAGAAAGATTCACATATCAGTCAGTAAACAATTGACATCTAAAATAATTAGTTGTATGATGTATGTTGTTTTTGCACACCACATTTTGTGAAAGAAAACAAAATTTGGATCAAAATATTGGAAATAGTGTTAAAAGGACTGAAAATACTCTCGTGCAATTATGAAAAGAAAGTGTGCTTGTTGAAAATGTTTGTAAAATATTGTTGGTCGAATCAATGTTTGTACGTTTTAGGGATGGCTTGTTTCTTTGACATGAATACTCAATTCTCAATGGAGAGCCTCTCAATGATATTCAAAATATTGCCACCCAAAAAAAAAGTTATGAAATATTTTTGGAGAATTTTGTTGAGAATAGTTGAATGACTGTCAAATTTCCTATTCCTTCTTTGTCTTGTGACAGTTAATCTTGCGAATGACCGTGTATGTAATGTTTTCAAATAAGTATTCGAATACATGAATAAAGTGAATTGTGACTTCTTGACGCTAAATTCTGTTAGTTTCATGTTAATGTCAAATATTTGTCACAAGTCTGTCCATTCGTTCACAAAACTATTAGTTCTACGAAAATTTGAATGCAAACAGGTATTCAACGAAGGCAATGTCTCCAACCGGAAAATTACATTCTACATCATTAATATTAGCACGGTCAAAGAAATAGCAGCTTGCCTGTCATTCTCTTGCAATGTTTTTGCAATATGGCATGGTGGCATTTTGCAGCATTAATTTAGCAGTCTCTTCAAACTCAAGTACAACAGTCGAGGCGTTAACTCAACCAACTTTATTTTATTTGAATTGATTTTCTTTTCGTGATATTGACATCAAAAAGTGAGCAGTATACCTATTATAAGATCCTCGGGAAAATGCAACGCAACACTAACAGTAATCGCTCTGTCATTGAAATTGAAAGCTAACATGCCCTTGAGCTTGGATACATGATTACTAATCTCAACAGGGTGTTTGGCGACATGCAATCAATTGAGATGATCACATCGAAAACAACTCGCTTCACCAATTTCCCTTCATACCTGCAAATTCCGAAATTTGTAATGGTAATTAAATGGCACAGAAATAGTTAAATGAAAATCTTTTCAGCGTATACAAGAAATGAAAAATATCAGTACCCTGAAGCGAGCTGCAAAGACCATCCAGACAAGGAGGAAACTTGATGAAGAGCATCCTCCATTCATCGACGACGTGTGTTTGATATCTTCCATTACTGTAATGCCTCTCGAATGCCTCTGCATATCTATCGTTGTGTTTCTGGGGGTGTCAAACATCTGAGGGTTCCACGTCATAGAAGAGAGGGATAATTAATTGTGTGGATCTGCACTTCCACATTTGTCCCACTTCTTTTAAACACCAAACAGAGTCTGCGTAAGTTCTTGAGAAAATAGGAATGAGATTGTCACTAGACTCAATTGCCTTTTCCAAACTCAACCCAATAATCTCACCTTTCTCTAGCCGTTCTGTGTCGAGGAAAACATGAATTCCAGCTGTGGTAAGAGCTTCGATCAGATGACCTACGAGAGATTTTATGACTTTTGGTCCTCAAAAACTCAGAAAAATGTGATACTTGTAAGCCGAGAAGTGCACATTCAATGGAGATGGCCTGAAAATGGTAAAATCCATACTTAAAAAAGCTCGTGTAAAAATGAAAATGAAGACAACAGAGCAGGGAAATGCGCGATACAGATACTCAGATGTAAAGCAGATCGGGAGTGAAGAGGGCTTAGAAGAAAAGAGAGATGGGGACTCCGGAGGAATGTGGAAGGAAATTCCGTGGCGGCGAATATATGTTTCGAAGAAGTATCCGCATGGGAGAAGAAATTAAGCAGATGAAATGGGTATTTTCCAACTCATTTTACGAGCTCGAACGTGCAGTAGTGGAAGAGTTGTCCGAAGAAGTGGGTGTGTATCCAGTCGGTCCTTTGTTTCCCTCTAAATTTCTGGAGCTTGATGCGAGGAAGATTACGAAGGTCTTACCAGACAAACGAGGTAGAATGCTTACACTGGTTGGTCAAACAGTCTGCAAAATCCGTGATCTACGTATCATTCGGAAAGCAATTCTCAAGACGACGTTGGCATTGGGTATCTGCTCAATACATTCCATTGCAAAAGCAGAGAATGGTCAAGTGGATTCTTTGAAAATTCCAGAGCAGCTGGAACCCAATAAGAAGACGGAGCCTATTAAAAAACCAGAGCAATTGGGACCAAACATGAAGAATCTACCAAGCACGGAGAGTAATAAAAGCGATTCGAGAATATATGATGCAACTGTTATAGGGGAGCCAGTGGCTATTGGAAAAGACAGGTAGCGGGTTTGGAATAAGCTTCTACAAGCTAGGATAATCTATCTCGGAGAAGCAGACCATGTCCCTGATCTTGATGATAAAGTAAATTCTCTCTTGCTTTTTAAACTTATTTTAAGCAGAGTTTGACCACGCATATTAGACCCTAGATGGTCACCTTGATTTTCAGATTCACTGCATCTTAGAAACCCCGCACCTCATAATCAACGGTGTAAACTACAGAATTTTAGATCACAGGCCTAACAAAATAACGGTTTTTAACAATGGAGTTTAGGCTGATCAAACATGCCGCCTTCTAGATGCCCCTGTCAATCTGAGCGCCTCTCCTTCATAACATGTGAGATAACAATTAATAAACAACAAAAACATAGAATCTATTCCTAAACACATTGCGAGACCAATGACTTACCATGTGTGACACTTCGCATGTTTGACACTAAGGACACCATAATATACTAAATATCTGCTCACTTCAATGAAGCGTACCAGCACAGAGCGGGTAGAATGAAGCATGGTTGTGGCAGAAGACTTATTCCGATGGCGGATGGACAGCGAGAAATACGATGATAGATGGGGCGAGGTGATCTCTTTGATTGCCAAGTTGTTCCACATCAAACTCTGTTAATAAAATGTAAAGCTTGTTTGATGCCCAACGCTAGAGCACGGTCCGAGTTAGAAAGATACGAATGCATGCAATGAAAAAATGATGTAGGTGCCTAGCAATATTTCCGCAGCTGATGATGGCAATCGAGGCAATAAATCGAAACATATCCTAGGCATATTTTAATGTGAATCTTTATGATTTTGCATTGAATCGGCGAATCGATTCAAGATCTAATGCACAGATCAGAACCTTCAATCATGAAAGAACAAATATTTTGAAATCCCTTACTTCTTTCAACGCTTCTGCTATGGCTGTCACGAGCAAGTTTATAGTAGTATCAAACGACAACCAATATCCAGATCTTCTCTCACGTAAATCCGAATAATGAATGTAAAGTAGATCTGATAGATTTGATCTTTCGGTAATATATATGCAGATTTGGCAGAAGTACAGTCAACATGACTCGGGCAACGCTTTGGAAAACGAGAACTGACAAACTACTTAGTCCCCACAACCTGTAATAAATATCATGACATCATTTTTTTCTCGAAATTGCTGAAGGCCACAATAACATCTTAATGTGTAGGCCAATCAAATTGTAGATAAATGACATTTTGTAATTGTTTTGTTAAGAAATGTGCAAGTTTAATAATATTTATTATGGATTTGAAAAGTGTTTATTAGTTTATGAAAATGATAAAAAACCTTGATTGGTTGAAAAGTGTGAATAATAATAACTGGTTATGCAATTGTGAAACCTATAGTTACACTGCCATGGGCAGTACTAATAAAACTAAAGAAGTTTAAAAGCGTTTTAAAAATATAAGAAAAAATAAACTAACTAAAACCTAGAAATAAAATACAATGAACTTATTAACTTTCCTTATGGACGGCGGCGATTGTGAAATTTGGAAGCTTTTGCAGATGATGGAGACTCTACGGTGGCACTGCTGTGCTCTAATCCCCTCTGGCTGTGCCCTGGTGGATCCTGCTGAGTGCAAGGGACAACAACTATGCCTCCACTCTCCCGCTGCCTACAACACTGCCAATGTCCAACTCCACTCTCTGCAATTGAATCTGAGTTTTGATGCTCGCTGTTCAAGCTTTGACAAAAAAACCAGAACTGCGACTGAATCCTCCAATAAAAACACTAACAAATTCGTTGTATTTCGCCCAACCAAAGCAAAAGTATTAGATGCGTTCAGCAAAACGGAGGTAGGGTTATTAAGAACGTGCTTGGGCTTTTCCCTGCGATTTTTTCCCACTCATATTCTCCCGCCTTTTTCTGCATTTTCCCTAGGCGGACTGCACAATTTCAACAATATTTATGAGGCAAATGACAAGTTCGATGAATTTCGAATTTTCAAGGAAAAATTCGCGAACCTGTGACTTAGGTGCAAAGTATATACATACTATATATGAGCATAGTTTTACAAATATGCAAAATTGGCAAATACAATGAAAATTGTTAACAACGTAATAAAACATATTATATATTTAATATTAAATAATAAAAGGTTGCTGGATGTCTTCTTTTTTGGCAAAACAATGTTTAAAAACAAATCCTGATCCGGACAGGTTTTGTGCGGATCCAACCAGATTTGGTGACTCTGGATATTATGTCTTCATCTCATAATTTGGCCTGGATTTCGTCATGTTAACTTCATCATGCATAAATTCACTTTGATCATGTGATAACATTGGTAGTGAGTGAACGGTGTAGGATAAATAGACCCTATGCTACATTAAGCCCGTGCAGATCTAACACATATAGAGACCATCATTGTTAGGGTCAACAGGTCGGATACCCGGAAAGACCAACCAGGGCAATTTATGCACGCACCGACTTATTGGGTACTGGTATGCACCCAAAACGCTTCCAAAATGCCAAAACAGTCCCGGATACAGCAGATGTTTCAGCAGTACTTCTGTTTTTTAAATGCCAAAAATAAAATAAAAACACTAGATACTTCTGTTTCAGCGGTACTTGAGGTCCTGAGGAAAATATAGATGATATATTCATAATATTCTAAAATGTAGATGATAATTATGTACATATGACAATTTAAGCATGTTGAATGTTTTGAACTTTCAAAAATACACAGTATTTTAAGTGTTTTATCTTTTATGGACTAAAATTGGGTATTATGCATTTTTTAATAAATATTTATATTTTTTAATAATGTATTGTATGGATGTTTCATGTTTCATACCCAATGGTTTTGAAAATTGGCATTTCGGCATTTCAAACCTGTACCCATTTCTTGGCAACCTAGGTCAACAGCAAATGATGCACCCTGACCATTGTTGGGTCTATCCTTGCCCATTGTCCTACTCTTCTTAAATTTCCTCGTAAAGATCTGACAATTGTCGCCTGTTTTTTTGGAAAGCAGCCTGGACTTCTGCTGTCTTTGCCCTCATGGTATTTTGATTTGCCAAGAGGCGGCAGCATTGGATGTGAGCTTCTGCCATTATGAAAGCAATTTATTTAGAGCCCTTGATAGACCACAGGTCCAGGGCTGCGAATAAAACTGCCATTGCCTTCCAGACTGTTTTGGCTAATGGACGGGAGAAATAAGTGGGATATGGTTTCCACATCATGCTGGCAGTTTGGGCATACTAATAGACCCCTCCATCCTCTTTTTGCACGTTTTCGGTTGCGGGTAATTTGCCTCGGAGTATTAGACATTCAAGTGCTTTAATCTTGGGCCATTATGGATCATTCCAAAGCTGAGTCCATTTTTGTTCTGAGGATAGTTGTTCCACTTGAGGAAGAGTTAAGCTAATACAAATGAACATTCTCCCAATTGGGTGTTGGGCCATACCTATTTGCTCTTATCATTAGTGTGAAATAAAGGCCTAATAATAAGAGTTATAAGTACATTTTTAATCTGAGTAAGAGTCTAATTTTCAGCATGTTTTATAGCTGCACAATTCCAGGCCCCTTCTGTATTGTTTCAAACTTAATAGTAATCGGCAATTTTTATGTATCCTTGAGGCTGCACTGCTCTCTATAGTTCATCTAGTACCCCAATATTGAGAGGACGGTGCCTGTTTCAGCAATTTTCCAAGAATATAAAATATTCCGTCCCCAACCTGACATGTAACATATTTAGAAAGGACCTACATGACTCGGTAGATGTTCTTGTTGGCCCTTATACCTTAGTTTCCATGTGGCATTCAGAATGTCTTCACTACCTAACAAGACATATTTTCCACTGATTTCTGTATTCCGCGGTGAGTCTGTATTTTGTTGATGGTGCCATCCAGCTTTCCAAATTCAAGGATAGAGCACAGTTGAAGAGCTTGACATTCTAGATATTGACCCATCCCTCCTTTTTGTTCTCGAGTCTACTTACCTGAGATCATGATACAACAGGATGTTGGAAACAATCCTTCACACCTTTCCACAGAAATATTTGTTGAATTGTAATGATCTGTGTACTATTGTAATCAAGCACTTTTACTAGCGTATCAGCCGAATTTATCAGTAGCATTTCGTCTGGGTGAATAAGATCGTTGTTTCCTGCAGACATATATTAATATGCACAAGCTACACTAAATGTTAAAAAGATTATAATCTGAATATGTTTACACAATCCAGGCCTTTGACACAAAATATCAACAAGTGGGAGCTATATTCCACTGGAAAGCGATTAAAATGGAGGTGACTGTCTCAATTTTCAACAAATAATTTACAACTTAAGACTTTATTTTATGAGGAGATTGTGCTAGAAGCAAGCTTTAAACCATTGGTTTATTCAATGAGCTCTACACTGCTAGTGACAGAAATATGGCATTAGCTTAGAATCAAGTCGTCAACATTTTATACATTTTCTGATCTGTATACATGTTCTTTATGTTCTTTCTGAACTGCAAGGAGCTCTTCCAGTTCAGGAAAATCAGGAAATTTAGTTAATTTCCATGGCGGGTTTGTGAAGACACTTTACAATTTTCATTTAGAGCTGTATTTTCACTGCTTGGATCTAATTAATCCATTTTTGAATTTAAGCACTAAATTTGACTTAAGGGATTTCATTATGTAGGTAAAATATATTCCAGCAAAAATGAGAGTTTACCAATTTTGAGACAAATAGCTCATAAAGCCCCTCCATGTGCATCAGTTTCACAGGAACATGGCTCCCAATACGATCCGCTTCAAACCTCCTTACAAGAGTTGTCTTTATATTCTGAATGCCTTTGTATGCCTTTGCAGAGTTGGATCATGAACTGGAACAAATGCTGGCAAGATACTAAAAGCATAGCATAAACATGCAAAGGTCACAATAAGCACCATAAAATTTCCTTTTGTGTCGAGCCAAAATACTAGACTTTCACTAATCCTAAACAACACAATTCAAAATGATGAGAAAAATAGCTTTCAGCACAAGAAAAAGTCTTTCCCCATCTTAATCTAAGAGAATGTATAACATAGCAAGCAATAACAAACTTACGAAACAGCCAGGAAATAATCTCTAATCCAAGAGAATATATAAAAACATAGCAACTAGCAAGCAATAACAAACTTATGAAACTGGCAGGAAATAATCTCTAGTCCAAGGACAAGTAATACAACATTTTGGTTATTCGAATGGGATGAGCTCAAGTGGTAAAATACCACATCCAAGTCATTTGTGTATGATGTACCCCAACGGAGGAGGCCCAATACAAGTCTCGAAGGACATTATGCGAAGAGATGCCCATGGGTCATGGCAACAAAGCCGAAGATTGCCTCGTATCCAGAATTTACCAAAAAAAAACTATGCCATGTCGGTTATTATATTTCTTAATTACTTATGACTCACTAGTGGAGACATTTCATTACAACATCATATACACTTTTTGAATGCATTTCATCAAATAAATCATGAAGTTCATTTCCGTTTCACTAAATATTATACTTGCATCGAGTACTGTATAGCTCTAATATTTGCAAAAGAAAATTATGTGAGTGGAATATGTTATGAGGATTAAAGCTAGCCAGGTCTGTATAAGCAAAGTTGCTCGAACATGTTTTTGAAGGCAGTCTTCTGAATTCAAAAACAAGAAAGATGAAAACATGATAATTGAACAATGTTAGACCCCAAGGGTATGCAGTCATCTCATTTATTTAAATATCAGTTTGCAGACTCTCCCACCAACTTTCCTTCCTGTTCAAATTACATCCATTCCATTTGAACAGAAACAGAGACAAATAAGAAATAACTGTAAATAGAGAAAAGTACTGACATTCAGTTTTTCAAGAATCAATATCTACATTTGCACATTGAAAAATCTAGAGAGGAAATGGCAACTAACCTGCCACAGTTTGATAAAGCAATTGCAACAGCGCTGAGGAGCTTGGTGGCCTCGGGTGCATCAAGGATCACTCTGCTCATGCTCTGTGGAGAAATTATCTGATTGACACCATGAAAAACTCAATGGCTGAAATCACTGATTCAATTTTAAGGATCATTACTCCCCCAAAACATTTAAAGAGGAGAAATTAAGAGTTCCATCTAAACCAATTCCTCAAAATAACCATTATGCAAGGTGAAATACAGAACCTCTCAATTATAGATGTCATCAGGAATAAAAGAAGGAAATTCCATAAAAGGACAGCAATAACAACTGATTTTAAATATTCAACAATTCAGAAATATTTTATGAACCGAGTTTATATAAGCCAGCAAGAAAGGGAATACCCTAAAAATTGCCGGAAAGAGCTGAAAAAAGCTGCAGGAATTGTGAAATATCTTAACTAGCTTTAAGAAAAAAACCACAAGTAGAAGCCTACATTCAATAGACATGTAAAACTTCAACACTCATCTACATTCTATGATCAAGCAATTTAAAAGAGTATTTTCTTGCCAGCGTGACAGTAAAAGGAGCAAATTGATATTGTATTATTATGAGCAAACCCGCTCAACACCCTGTATGTTTGTCTTGCATGTACAGCTAGCAATATTAAACTTATCAGGATTACTCGCATCACAAGGTAAAGAACCAATGAAAATATGATATATGAGGAATGAAGAGCACTACTCATGTGAACAAAAAGCAAACTGTGGTGAGTGCTGTCAAAGACCATAAATCTGATATTCTTTAATTACAAGAACTGAAAGTTGCCAGTTTCTGACATTGTTTGATGATCAAGTATGCAGTGGAAGTTATCAATGCAACAATCATCGTTAGTGCAAGGATGTAAGAATCCATATCATAGACATGGAAAATAACCTATAATCATTTTTGCTTGAGCGCATCAGTGGTTGTTGGTGAGTTGGAATTTACTAAACTATTACCCCAACTCTCATCAATTACAATCTGGGGAATGGCTAGGCAATAGTTAAACCTTCAGGAGAGTGAAGATCATGCAATTCTCTTAACATGGTTAATTCAGATGGGAACAAGGAATGCAGTAATTCAGCCCTTTTATCTCCCACCAAGAGACAGACCTAGAATACGCCCATCCATGTCCTTGCATTGCCAATCTAAATCAAAAACAAGGAGAAGTGAGGATGGTTCACTTGGTCTAATAAGTAACAAGGAGAATATAAAACCTGGGCTCGAGAGAACAGCTTTATGCCAAATATGAGTTCAGATAAATTGGTAAAGTTTTGTGTGCACACATTGTCCGACCATCTCCCAATCATGACCAGCCTAAAAATGGGCTAACAGTGGAATAAGGAGAAATTGGCTTTCAGATTTAATGTTCCTCGGTTTCAATAGAATACGGGAAAATTGTTGAATATTTATACTGAATGGTTTGGTTATGCAGTTGGAACTGCCTCTAACTGATCACAAGTACAACTGAATGTAACCACCCTCATGAATAAATATATCTCTGCTACATCCATTATGTGCCTTCAACACACATACTTGTTTCTTCTTTATTTATCTGTTATTATCTGATAACATTGGTATCAGAGCATTCGGTTCGCAGTTCGAGGAAGCCTGTCAAGAGGCACAAACTGGAAGTTTGGGAGGGTACAAACTTGAGGAATTTTTCCCTTATTTGCAGAGTTTGAAGGAGTTATTTGGTGGTCATCTAGCAGAATTCATGGACGAATTGAAGAAAAATACAGTTACATAGGGCCTTTTACTGTCTGTTCTTGTAGATGTGAAGGGTATTTATTGTTTGCTTTACCAGTCGAGGAAATGCATTCATTGGTTTACCAGTCACAGAAGCGGGAGGGCATTTGCTGACAGTCGTGAAGGTTTTAACGGAATTCGTTGTCTCTTTTAACAGTCACGAGGGGCGAGGAATTTCGTTACGAAGACCAGAGGACTTTCCAACAGTCGTGAGGGCAGAAAACATCTTCCAGTCGCAAGGTTTTTTCCTGATGCGAGTTTGTGATTTTTGGGTGCTTCTGCTCAACGCCATTTATACTCATGATTTCTGAGAGCTTCTATTTGAAGCCATTGTGAAGTAGTGAGCAGTCTTCAATTTCTCTTTCGACGAACATTGGAGTATGATGCTAGAGTTTGACATTGGTGCCACATAAATCTTTGTCAAGTCTAAAGTAAGTTTAGGTTTGGTGCCACATTGTGCACGTGTACGGATTTTTTTGCATTCATTTCCACATTTTCCGCATTTGTATTTAAGTTCATTTAATTTGGAGTAATAAATGGTGAATATCTCTAATCTGATTTTGCCGGACATGCAAAAGTTGACAGGCACAAATTTCAATGTATGGAGCCACAAAATTCTAACACTTGCAGAATTTTGTGATTGTGATAAGATAATCACGGGTAGTGAAGGAAGACCTGCTGCAAACTTCGTAGATTATGACAAATGTCATAAGGAGGCTCTATTACTTTTAAAATTATCAATATCAGATGATTTGATACCTGAGCTCCAGAATGCCATTGTGGCTAGTGTGTTGTGGACCAGTCTAAAGGATAAGTATTAGACATCGGAGAAGAGTTGGGTGTTATACCTAAAGAATATGTTTTTCCCATGAAATTACAAGAAGGTGAATCGTTGTTTGAACACCTATTTCGGATGAAAGACCTCTGAGACCAACTATCTTCCATCAACAAAAATGTGGACGACAATGATATGGTGGCTCGGGTTCTAAACAGCCTACCTTCTCATATGAGTCATTTGTGGAGGCCCTTCATCTAATGGCTGAAAGTCAAACTCTCATGTTTGACAAGGTGAACTCTTACATTGCGAAAAGAAGCGGAGACAGACACGAATCATGAGTCCATTGGACAATATAAGAACGCTTTTGCCGCTCAATCAAAGGGAAGTGGAAATGATGAGCTGATAGTACATCTATTTCCCTTCTAAATTTCAAGTGAAGTGTTACTATTGTCACAAGTTTGGTCATGAAGAAGGATTGTCGCAAGCGACAAAATGCCCTGAAGAAGCAAAAAGAGCAAGCACATGTGGCAGGATTTGAACACGAGTCAAAAGATGAGTATGCCCTCATGGCATCTTGCTTGGATGGTAGCCCTACTCGGTATTGGTTCTTTGATTCCGGCGCATCTCGGCACTTCACGTGTCAAAAAGATTGGTGTGTCAACTTTTATGCTAATTCATGTTCTTGTGATTCGATTACTTTAGGGGATGGGAGATGACATGATGTCCGTATTCAATTGAATGATAAAACCAAACTCGTGGTTACAAATCTCAAATATTTTCCTAACATGAACAAAAATTTGTTGTCTATAAGTCAATTAATGGAAAATCCTAATATTGTTGTAAAGTTCTCTGGAAAACAATGTATTGTGTCTGATATAAAACAAAATAATATTGTTGCCTTAGGTGTTGGGCACAGAGGTTTGTACAAGATGGTTGATCCTGCCACGATCAACCTACATGCCTTAGTTGTAGAAGGCAATACCAACATTTTGTGTCATGAGAGATACGGTCATCTCAACCTTCAATATCTTGCCAGACTAAGTAGAGAAAACATGGTACTTGGTTTGCCTAGTATCCAAGAGAAGCAGGATATGTGTGTCGGATGTTTTGCAGGGAAGCAAAAGAGGAAGCCTTTTCCTACTAAAGGTGTTTGGCGTGCAAAGGGGCTCTTGGATCTTGTTCATACAGATCTTTGTGAGCCATCGTGGAAGTCTCCCACTTGTTCTTGATGCACATTATCTTCTATTGGTGATGGATGATTATTCTAGAAAAATGTGGGTCTACTTCTTGAAAAAGAAGTCTAATTGTTTTGCCTCTTTCACGAAGTTCAAAGCATTGGTGGAGAACCAAGCTAGTCAACGGATCAAAACCTTGAGATCCTATAATGGGGGTGAGTTCACCTCTAAGCAGTTCAAGAATTACTGTGGCAAAGAAGGAATCCATCTTCAGATGACAACTCCATATACCCCACAACAGAATGGGTGGTAGAGAGGCGAAATAGAACAATCATGGAGATGGCACGATGCATTATGCATAGCAGAGGAGTGCCATATAAATATTAGGGAGAAATAGTAAACACAGTTGTATATATTCTTAATCGGAGTTCCATGCAAATCTTTGCAAGACATCACTCCTGAAGAAGCTTGGTCCAAAATCAAACCTGAGGTATCAACTTTTTGCATTTTTGGTTCAGCTGCATATTGTTTTGTTCATGATAAAAAGAAGACTAAGTTAGACTCTAAAAGTTCAAGGTATTTCTTTGTTGGTTATAGTGATCAATCTAAAGCATGTAGATCGATTGATACTTCTACTAGTAAGATAATTACTAGTAGGGATGTTGATGTAAAAGAAACAAAGTTTTTCTTTGGCAAAAAATCAGCAAGGGGGCAGCAATCAACAAGTGGTAATGGAAAATATTTACTTTCCCTTGCCCAATGATGAGCCCGGTTCTTCTCATACTCTTCCATGAAGCTCGCAAGTATAGCTTGTTATCCAAATAACTCTCCTAGCTATTTGGATGACTTTTACTTTCATTCTGGCTCTAATGCTTTACATTTCGAGTGCGCGCATGCAAGCTTGCTCATGCGGCACTTTGCATAGGCTATAGTCCTTCCGCGCGCTAGCCGCGCCATGCGATTCTTTGCGCGCCCCTCTAAGACGCCTTCCAAATCGGTTAAGTTCCAAGTCTTCATGTCACACACCCACTTTTTTTCTTTCGCGCCGCGCGCCTTTGCATCGATTGGATATTTGCACCCTGCTTCCATACTTGTCTTTCACAAGTATGTGTTCTTTTTTTTGGGGCGCATTCTCTCTGCTTTCCTCTCGCGCACTTGCATCTTGCTATGCGCCTCGCTTCTTCTTGCGCAATCCGTCATCGCGCCTTCTTGCTTTTCCCTTCACATTTTGCTCCCCTTTCATTTCCCCTTTCGCGCCTTCCTCCTGCGCGCTCGTTTTCTTCCATTCTTCTTGCGCGCACCTTCTTTTTTGTCCCCTCACACCCTCCTCGAGCGCCCTTCTGCAGACATGCCTTAAAATTAGCCGTCCCTGCTCTTCCTCTTGTGCGTCCGCGTACACCCTATTGTGTCACGTGCCCTCCTTCAATTGAACGACCGCGCACCCTATTTCCATGCCAGCCTATAGGTATACCTTCCTCCTATGCGCGCACCTACGTGCGCGCCTTCCCTCTGTTTCCCTTCCACGCCTCGCACCCGACCCCAAACTTCAAAAGGCCATAACTTTTGATCCAGAGCTCCGATTTTCACAAAATTGGACTTTTCAGAACAGCACGACGTCCTCTATGCCACAAAAATGGATTTCTTAATTTTGATGAGGATAGATATATGAAAATAAAAGAAACATATCCAGCTCCAGTCAATTAAATACCCAGTCCGTCAAATGATAGAAATTCTTGGCAAATCCAAAACAGCTGCCTCCACTCAGAATGCCATATCTTTTGCATTTCTCAACGAAATCGCACAAAATTGGTACCGTTGGAATTGTGGCTCAAGACCGACGCACAGAAATCAAGAAATTTAGGATTTGACAAGGAATTGATGGTGACTTCGCAGAAAACGTGCCTAGTTCGAATAGTGTTTTATTTGGTAGTTGGGGTGCATTAAATGAAGCATGGGCTGACATTTCTCACTGTTGCAAGTCATGGGACAGCATGGTGAGCCTTTTTGCAAGCAAAAGAAATCATTTCACTTCATTTAATACCTCTTGCAAGTGGTGAGAAGATAGATTTCGGGATTTTCATTTTCCCTCTCTCTCTCTTCTCAAATTTCTATAAATTGGAGTGTTGGGCTCATTGTAAAAGGAGGTGGTTTTAAGTAGCAAAACTCTGTCAAAATTGTTTTGTGAAGCCAATGTGTTGCAGGCCCTTGTAGTGGACTCCTTGCATGGTGATCCAAGCCCTTATCTTGTAATAGATTGGATTGTGCATACTCATGAAGCAATAGATGCAAGTTTGTGGATGTATCTTCCCCTACTATGTTTGTTGCATTCCTCTTGCCCCTTCAATCTCATTGCATATATATTATGTCTATCTTATGCTCTTGCAAGGATCCATTATCATTGTGTGTATGAAATATTGTTGTGAATGCATTTGCTAGATTGTGGAGGATTGTTATCACCCCTTCTAGTATGTATTTTGCTTCTGTTTTTCACACATTGGAAAACTATCCTCATTCTCTCCTTTTCTGGTGTATCACCGTTTTAGTGTAGGTTTTGTTTTCATGCACTCTCTCTCCTGGTCCCTTGGAAAGTTAGATTAGGATAGATAGTTTTATCTCGCATTAAAGTAGATTGTGGCAGTAGTTTAGGAGCAAGAACTAGCTTCCTCCGGAGGTCTATCTCAAGAAGCAAGTCCTGACTTGGAGATAGTACCCATGTTATCCAATCACATTGTGAGCTCAAGCACACACACTTGTGCAAACCATTGGGGTCTTGTGATTCGGAGATAACATGACCTATGCCATCTCCCACTAATACTCATGTATCGAAAACACCAACCCGAGTCGGTATCTTCTCCAAAAGCACCACTGACCAAATCCCACATCTTGATCCGCGACGGCCTAAGTGGTTTTACTCCACTATCCAAGATGTGTGAGATGGATAATTGTCTCGTCTCTTAGATGGTCAACCTCGTACAAGTAGTAAGAAGATTGATTATTCAGAGCATGCTTGGTTTGCTCTTTCTTCTAATCTTCTTAATATTCATGAACCACAGAAATACTCTAAGGCAAAAGGCATACCAGAATGGGAAACCGCAATGCCACTAGAGTATGATGCCTTGATAAAAAATGATACTTGGAAGTTGGTGCCATTGCCTCCAGGGAAACACCCCATTGGTTGTAAATGGGTATATAAAATCAAGTGCAAGGTAGATGGTACTTTGGATAATTACTGAGGCTTGTCTTGTTGCGAAAAGAATTTCCGCAACAAGAGGGAATAGACTATGAGGATACTTTTGCTCCTACTACGAAGATGGTCACTTTTCACTTACTTATTTCCTTTTCTGCTTGGTTTGGTTGGAAAGTATTTCAAATGGATGCCAAGAGTACTTTCCTAAATGGGGATTTGGAGGAAGAGGTATATATGACACAACCGAGGGCTTTCACGCATGTGGTCGTGAACATTTGGTGTGCGGAGTTGATTAAGTCCTTGTATGCACTTAGCGGAGTTCCTCGAGCACAGTATACTAAGATAGATCAACATCTTCAAGATTCGTGATTCAAAAGAAGTCATTCTAATATGAATCTCTATGTCAAAAGCATTGGCAATGACATTGTGCTTCTTATTGTTCATGTTGATGATCTTGACATCGCAGTATTGGAACTCTCTGCGGTTCACAAGGTAAAATCAGATTTGCGTTGTTTTTGACACACGGACTGATTTAGGCCTCCTTCACTATTGTCTTGGTGTAGAATTCTGGCAACGTGATCACTTGCTTTTCATTTCTCAAGTATGCCATGAATCTCTTACAAAAAATTTATGTCTGATAACTCTTCTTCTACACCTATGGAGGTCGGGCTGAAACTTTCAGCTCATGATGATTCACCACTGGTCGATGAATCTCTCTACAGACAGTTGGTGGGTAGCTTGATATATCTAACAACCACAAGACCGGATCTATGTTTTGTTGTCAGCTATCTTTCTCGGTTCTTGTCTAAACCAAAACTCATTCACTGAGAGCAATAAAATGAGTTCTAAGATATGTCAAAGGAACTCTTGACTTTGGCATTTTGTATCAAAGAGTTGTAGATTTCATATTGATTGGCTATACAGACTCTGATTGGACAGGATCCATGGATACTCCAAGATTCACAATTGGATACATCTCTTTTGGTTCAAGAGTTTTTTCGTGGCAGAGAAAGCTTCAGCACATTGTAGCCATCTCTTCCATTGAAGCAGAATACAAGACAGTTGTTAGTGCAAGTTGTGAAGCAGTATGGCTTCATCGGATTCTGGTTGATTTTCATCTTTCTCAAGCTACTGCTACACCTCTTTCACTCTTTTGTGACAATCAAGGTGTCTTAAAAATGGTAAAGAACCTTGTATATCATGCCTGCACTAAGCATATTGAAATCCATCATCACTATATCAGAATATCCAACAATTGGTTGATTCGGGTGATGTCTCTCTTCATTTCTGTCCTTCTAAGGAGCAGCCTACCAATATAATGACTAAACCCCTTGGTCCTTTATTATTTGTAAAGTTTCAAGACAAACTTGGTGTTGTTTCTGGGTTAGTCATTAAGAGGGGGTGTTGAATATTTATACTGAATGGTTCAGTTATGCAGTTGGAACTGCCTCTAACTGATCACAACTGAATGTAACCACCCTCATGAATAAATATATCTCTGCTACGTCCATTATGGACAGTGCCTTCAACACACATACTTGTTTTTTCTTTATTTATCTGCTATTATCTGATAACGAAAACAACTGCAGCTATTTGTTGATTCTTCAACCACTTCAGCCAAAAGGTTGGATCAGTTAGTGGGAAGTAGCCATTTAAATGACAGCTCATTTTTGGAGAGCTGGGATAACATGGTCATATATTATACATTTCTTCAAAATATGACAAATAAAAGTAAAAACTTTTAAAGAAACTAAAAATAAACATATTGCCCTGATATCAGGGCAAGTATCAATAAATTGAAAAAAGCGGTCAGTAAATGGAATCCTCCCCCTTGGGTCACTTTAAACTTAATGTTGATGGGGTCTCTAGAGGGAACCCAGGGACAGCATGTATGGGAGGCGTTATCAAGGTTGATCAAGATGATTTATCGGGGCTTGTTCCATCAAATTGGTACAGGATACTAATAATATGGCAGAGGCTATAGGCATTATTGAAGGCTAAAGCTAGCAAAGCATCTTTATATTATTGGCATTCTTGTGGTAGGTAATTCACAGATCATAATCGAAGCCATGAACAAAAGCTGCAGCCACAACTGAAAAAATAATTGAGTGATAAGTAAGGGATTAACTTTTACGAACATTTTTGAGAGTATCTCATATGTTCGTGTCTATAGATTAGTTAACAAGAGACACAGTTATATCTCTAACAGCTCAGCTCTTAACTAGGAGGGCTTAGATCAGGTAGGGGATCTTGTCATGAGTCTAAAGTTTCACATCTTTCATTCAACAAGCTCTCTCCTGATTTCTTTTCACAACGAAGTGTTGTACTCTCTCCCATGACAAGTCATGATGGTTTATACAAACTGATGAGAGCTTTGTTTGTGCATTTGTTTGGCCCTTTTCATTGTGTTCTCCTCTGCTTGCCTGTTGGTATCACTGTTTGTATTTTCCTCTGGCTATGGCGGTGTCTCAAAAACAGAAACCCCTGCCTTCTATGGTGCCTCTCTCTGTTACCCTCAGTGCTCTGAAATCTGTTTTCAAAATCAGTGAAACTAAGACAATAAACTTTGTGAAATTTCTCTAGAGGAATAAAGGCTGACTCTGTTTTTTAACAAGCCCTGCACAGAATCTTCCAGGAAAATATTTCACAGTTGATAACATGCAAGGAGGCCCACTCCTTTCTGCTTCACATCCTAATCAACAAATCTGCCTCTGGCTCAACCAAGCGACAGACTCAGGAATTAAGGGCTTTGAAAGAAAAGATGGACACTTTGATGCAGGAGTTCATGGCATGGAAGTTCACTACAGAAGAATTGGTGGACCGTGTGAATGGTCTGTGCATTGAGTAGGAGGGCTTGATAGATCACAATGGAATTAGCACTCCCTGCCTACACCTTACTCTATATTATATCATGGGGCTTACGCAATACTCGAACCCTGCTTCAAATTATGCCAGAGGCCCCTGCTGGTCACTCTTTCCCTGCAAAGCATCAACGTGGTCACCACAAAAAGATAGAGGCTGAATTTTGAAAGGCCACATTGTAATGTCCCCTTTTCCAAATCAAAGACCTTTGGCCCTTTATGTCTACCCGACGGCCAAAGGGGAGTTTTTAAGGGTGACATAACTTTATTATTTTTATTATATGGTGCTATTGTTTCTAAAAAATAATAATATTATGAAAAGCACATATAATAAATGATAAAGTTAATAATAAATTAAAATGTCAAAATACAATTAAAAGTAATTGTATTAGAAAGGAGAAAATGCGACTTGCCTTGGGAATCATTTTTGGGAGAATGTGCCAATCAGCCCAAAAAGGAAAATGCGACCAGCATAGGGGAATGAAACAATTTGATTGGCCGATTTGAAGGTGGTAGTTGGGTTGATCTCCCTTTAAATAAACAAGTCGACTTGTATGGGAGTATCCAGATTTTTATTATCATCTTTGCATTGCTAAGAGCTCTGAGCTTTTACCAGAAATTCCAAGGACGAAAACCCTTGTGAATTTATCTCTTGCGGACGAAAACCCCAGGAGATTGAGAGGGGATTTCACTCAGAAATTCCTAGTGTTCTTCATCAGACTTCCAGGTTCAGTTCAGCCATGTGTGAAGAGGGATTTGAAGGTGTTTCCCAGTGATTTGCAACCAGCAGTTGGATCAGTCCATTGTAAACAGTCTGGCAGCGAATTCAGAGGTATTTTCATCTGAAAATATTTGTCAAATAATTGCCATCATTTTGTAATCTGATCGCTGTACTTTTTATCAGTTCTGAAGTGTATTTTGAAGATTTTCAAGCTGAATAATAACAGGCTTCAGATCTGATTTTCTGGGCCATTTTGGGACTGTAATAAGTTCAGTTTTTTATATAAATCTGTCCCTAAATATCTGAACAGTCATTAGAAATCAGAAGTATTTTTATTTGGCATGATTTATACCGTTATCTCTCTTCAACCCTAGTCGCATTTTCCAGATCTGCACTAGGAACTTGATATAAAATACACAGAAAACTGTATTTGCTGTTTTTGATTGATTAAAAATCAGTATAGTGTAAGGAGGATCCATCTAGGGATCTTTCACACATTGCTGTCAGGAAGGAGACTGGTGGAACTGAAATCTGAGCAGGGGTGGGGAGATGGAGAAACAGAAGCAGAACCTACGTCGGCGAAGCAGATTTAGTCTTGAAGTGTAAGGATGACTATTTGGCAAATTGTGGACTCTCTCATGGATATTCTGAGTTTATGGTTAGGGATTGATTCCTGCTGTTCTCGTTTATAAGATGCTAGACTTTAACCGTTAGTAGTTACCAACAGCTAAATGTACACAGATGGATCAGTCACTGTTGGTTTTTTGGTTTTAATTGTTGTTTTTCAGATGGTCTGTCCTTAGATGTGTCTTAGGCTTTTGACTATGCTGTCATGTTACTACTCTCAAACTCGTTAAATTGAATTTACTGGAGTTCAAATTAATCTTCTTAATTCTTTCAGTTTGGGAGCCAGTAAAACCCTCATTTACTTGGAAATGAAAAACGTACTGCAATGAAAAACAAGATGGTGTTAGTCTCTAACAATTGGAGGGCCAAAGCAATAATGAAATGTAGCACTCAAGAAACACAACAATATTGAAGGGCTACATGACAGAAAAACACACCAGAAAGTCTTTTACACCAAACCACATCTGTAGAAAGTGCAATCCGTCGCTCCATTGGTCAATGTCAGCTGCAGTAATGTTAATTTCAAATTTTAAACCGAAATTGCTTACATATCTTTTGCTGTAGAGATGTAGAAGAAAAACAGCGGCACAATCCTGTAAGTTTAATTCAAATACTTTAATATGTACTTTATATTTGACATGAACACATGGGCGAGGTTAGCAAGATACCATGGCTATTATCATCTTTAAAAAAATAATCCAGGACGTATGTCTTTATCCCATACGTAAAGTCAGCCTTAACACGATAAAGATTCTTTGAGGCCTTTACACACTCTGCGCCTTTTTCCTGAGTGAGTAAACAAAGTCATGTTAAAACATATATGACATGTAAACAACGAATAAAAGTTAGCCATACATTCAAATTTAGAACCCCCAAATAAGTATCATAGCAACCTAATGCCCATATCAAAAGAAACAAGACTAAAGCATATAGATGACAGCAGGCATGAATTAGAACATACACTAAATAAGAAACTGTCTATCCATGAAATATGCATTTTACATTAGTAACTATAGATGATCAATTAAACATTATCTACTAAAGCTCAATAAGAAAACCTAAAAAGGTAAAAGGATATAGGACGGATTTGATATCACTTGATGCATGACAGTTTTGATACTATAATTCATATTCAAGAGAGATGCTATCATACCAGGTTCAGCCCTATGGAGGCCCAGCTACCAGACTGGGTCCGAGTTTGGTTATGCCCAGGTATGCTTGGGCCCTTCTACTGAATGAGCCGAGGGTACCCAGCCTGGCTAAGTTGTACCTGGGATTATTAACCCTTAGGAAAATGCCTATTTTTTCAAATAAAACATAAAAATAACCCTGAACCCAAAATGAAAACCTTAATGCTACTTGCCTCTCGTCTTACCAAAAACAACATAATTACCTAACATTGCACAGTAAGGGCTGAAACTTGATCAAGCTAAGTTCCAACTACATTGTTCTCGTACTCCTACGCTAGTATGAGTGCCCATTTGCTGCCAAGGATATTGAGGAACAGAAACAACGAGGATTTTTCGAGTGAAAGCAAGTTTTTATTGTTTTTATGTATTTGTTTTCATTTTTGTTTTCAATCTTCATAGTGCAGCTGGTGAGAGTGGAAATGGGAGTGTTTGGGGTTCTAATGAACCACATAATGATAAAGATGTTAATGCTCTCGATAAAAAATAATATGAAAATGATTACTAATTTTGATATAGTATTTAAATCCGAATTCAGTAACCCAACCAAAAATTCATTTGTGAACCAAACCTTGTCGGGCTCGTTTGTGAATAGCAGTTACCGAATCTCCTGCCCTATCTATGTATATGGGGGATTAACTTGTTTCTGCACCTTGGTGTGCTGTTTGTAGTTAGTTGTGATGCTGATGGACCTTGGCCAATAATATAACTCGGGTTGCCGAGATGATTCTCTGCCTATCTATATATGGCCCTCCACCTATATGTATGGCGAGTACCATCCACATACAGCACATAAATTCGCTCCATTCAAGTATTCTCCGTTCATCTTCATTCAAGTAGCAGGCAACAGTGTTTAGTACCATTCGTTTCAGGTCGGGTTGGGGCGGGGGGTGGTTGGGGTTGTCTAGTAGATAACGCCTATGCCTATATATATAGGGGGCAGTCATATGATCCATTATCCATCATCGATATAAGGGAAGAAGCCATACAGATTTCTAAACCATCATGACATTCGGCATCCAGTTATCATTATCAGTTTATCGGTAGTGTTTTGTGGTTAGTTTGTTTATTCTATGCATATTAAGTGTGTAATTCTTATTTATTCGACTAGAATATTTATATTTTGAATTTTTAATATATTTTTGTATAACCATAATGAAGAAAAAAATAAATGGCACACCTGAACCATCATACCCATAGCTGAAGGGGGTGGGGGTTGTCTAGTAGATAGCGCCTATGCCTATATATATATACGGGGGCAGTCATATGATCCATTATCCATCATTGATAGAAGGGAAGGAGCCATACAGATTTCTAAGCCATCATGACATTCGGCATCCAGTTATCATTATCAATTTATCAGTAGTGTTTTGTGGTTATTTTGTTTATTCTATGCATATTAAGTGTATAATTCTTCTTTATTTGGCTAGAATATTTATATTTTGAATATTTAATATATTTTTGTATAACCATAACGAAGAAAAAAATAAATGGCATACCTAAACCATCGTACCCATAGCTGAGCCCTAACCCAACTTAGTAACTTAGGAAAGATAAATTATAATTAAAAAGATTAACACTTATATAACTGAATTATTAGAGAAGTCAATGTGTAGACAAACTCAGAAAATGGAGAGAAAGCTAGCAAGTAGCTGTGCTATTCTTCAATTAGATCAGACATTGAAATTGTTGAATACATGAAGTGAGAGATGACCAACCGAGGAAAAAAACCTTTAATTACAAGAATAATTAAATGCACCCTCCTTTATACTAAATTTTGTAAAGCACAATGTTATTTTGAATATTTTCTAATATTGTGCTATATTTCTGTATAAATATACTTTTATGATATAAGTACAAAGGCTTACATTTATGACCACTATATTAACTATTTTTAAACTCTTTATAGGCTCATTATTTTAACCATTAATAATAGTCGGGGAGAAACTTAGAGTCTATTGACCATATTTTTACTCTTGAGGCTATTATTAAAGAGGCTCATCAATGGTCTTCAAATGCCTTGTTGGTTTGTAGACATTAGGAGGCACCATTAACTCAACTACAAGGCACCTACTTTCCCAACAGCTACATGATATTGGTATTTTTAATTTCCTTAATTCTTGTCATCATGAAAGTCTGTTGGCTAGATTTTCTGCATAGCACAAAACCTAGGCAATCATGAGATAAATCTCCCTCATTTACCGGTGAGGCTCCGTGTCGATTTTTCGATTAAAGTATGCTAATATCTAAATGGGGTTTTACTTTAACTACTCAGTTCATGAACCATAATTAAACAGTTCTGCAAAGCAAATAAGCAGTTGTTTAAAGAAAGGAGATATTTATAGAAGAAGGGAAAGGGAATTATGTAAACACAAAGAAGAAATGGGGAAGATGAGTATCCCAATCAATAGATAGCAGAATTGATGGTACACACATAGAAGAAACCAATAGATATAAACACAGAATTCTAAGAAAAGGTAGCTCTAGATCTAGATCTGAAATAACACAAAGTCTATTAAAAGATCTAAGATAAAAAGCAAGAAACACAATACACCGTGACACAAAGATCTCCGGAAATCTGCTCTTGTATATTCGTTTGCTTCAAGTGGCTCTCAAGGGTTTCAAAGACAAAGTCTAGAACACGAGGTTCATTGCCTTACAAATTCTCATCATTAACCCGAAGGTTCTTCCTCTACTTATAGAATGTAGAGGGGCAATTACAAGTTAGAAGCTTTAGTTGTACTAGCACATGTGGAAGTCGGAGGAAAGAAACAATAGGCAATCTCCATCCCTGGAATTCCTCTTTCGCATGACATGTATGATTTGCAACCGAAAATAGAACCTTCTATTTTGCACGTCCACCACCTATCTCCAAGTAGTTAACTTCTTCAAGTAATGGTTTTTAAACCAATCACTTAAGTTGTATAATTTAATTGATCGTTCATTTACTTTGTCGGAGGAAAGACGAAGGAAAAGGAAAGCTGCAGTCTTGTCCTTTTTCATGTCTGCGTCACGGTGATTCTTTTGTCTTTGATTCTCACTAAATCGATCTGGATGCAGGAGTAGCTAGATCTAGAAACAAGCTGGAATTGGAAACAACTGGATCTGGAAACAACAAGCTGGATCTGGAAGCGAGCTAGATCTGGAAACATCTGGAAGCAAGTGACCGTGATTTGCTTGCGGGTATTGCCGTTGACATGTTTTCGTTCTTATCCTTGAAGCTTTTGCAGTTCTTCTCCAGTACATGCATCGGTGCAATGTTCGCCGTCACTCATCGTTTTTATTTTTAATTGCATATGAGCAATTAAAAATTCTGGAAAGCACTCCGGGTGAATACAACTTCAATGAAGGCTTCAACTGGAAGATTGGAAGCACATGCACAAGATCCTAGAAGAAATTTTCCACGCTTCTTCACGGGCTGCATTTGAAACAAGAGGATGAATTTTTGCGTAAGCTTTTGTAATTATGAGATCTGAATCTGAATTTGGATCTAGCACACTCCATGACGAATTCTGGCATCTAGCACACTCCATGACGAATTCTGGCAACTAGGCTGTGAATGGAAATGCTGCAGCTCAAATGATTCCACTGCTTTTGACTGCACGCATGAGGGAAGTCTTTCCAGCTCTGGATCTGTCTATCAATTCGGCAAGGGGTTCCGGACCTAGATCTGTGTCTCCAATGTCTGCAAATTTAGAAGTGATGCATGACTCCGTTGTGCTTTCTTTTTCATCCTTCTTCGCCATGGCTTTGTCTATCTTTGTCTGAACAATTCTTTTTCTTCTTATTTGGCTGGAATTCTTCAAAACTGGTGCAACTGGATAAATCTTCAGATTCGGAGGATATATTCAATGTATTGGACATTGATTAAAGCTCCTTTTCTTTATAAAAGCACCTGTGATGAATTCCTGCAAGTAATTCAGACAAAGATGGCAACCGGAACATGAACAGTGAATTTTAATAATAAAAATCTGCACTATTCAAGCCTGCTGCCCCAAAAATTGATGTTTTATTTGCCTGCAAAGTGAGCATGAATTTTTCCAACTTCACCTGAGCACCTGTATCACTTATGCAAACAATTATGCAAACACAAATCAACCTCCTTCAATGCATGCGCCAAATTTGGAAGCTTTTAGCCTTGAATCCACCTTCTTCTGAGCAAAATCCTCTTCAATATGGGGCGCACTTTTCCTCTGGGCTGCACTTCTTCACCTGTGAATTAATTAATTCACCCTTATGGCAGCCCATGCTTATATAACCCTCATAATTCTATAATTAATAATTGCCCTTCCTATTCCTGGCAATTAATTAATTAAAAATCATGCTCTTCTCTTTAACTGGTGTGCTAAAATTGCATATTTAAGGACAGCCATCCAATAAATTAAATTTAATCAATTTAATCATCCACTCTTCACTTCACTTAAGCTTCACAGTGTGCTTTGACCATAGCCACTGAAAATAGGAATTTATTTAATCATTTAATACTTCAAAAAGCATTAAATATATCCCAAATGGGGTGCACTTTTTGTCATGAAGGGGCTGCCATTAAATAAATTAATTTATTTAATTTTAGACAATCTATTTCAACCTCTTTTATTCCCCTTTGCTTTTGTTGACTTTCTTCCATGCCTGGGCGCCAAAATTAGAAGAGAAATTAATTAATTTAATCACTTTAAAGGCTACCTTTACTTTTCCAAAGGGGGCACACTTTTTGGCCAAAGAGAATTTTATTTTTAAGAATTTATGACAATGGAATTCTTTACCCTGCATGGCAGCCCCGAAAATCCCATGATTCACTTAAGTTACTTATTTTTCATAATGGGATTCTTTACCCGCAAGGTGCAATAAAATCTCATGATTTACGTAAGTGATTTTTCTTTTATTCCACAATGGAAATTTTTACCCTACAAGTGGGCAATAAATTCCCGCTCTGGCTGCCTCTAATTTTCTCACTGCAACTTAAGTGACTTTTCTATCATGGAAAAAAGTACCCTGCAAGGCAGGCAATAAAATCCCACTTGCTTGTTGCTTCCAATTTTCCCATTATCCACTCTAATTCTTTGCTTTCCAAAAATGCGGCCAGCCCAGAAGAGGCTTTTTGGTGCGCGACTTCGTCTTTTCCCAGTGAACCGGACCTCCGATGGCGACTTCCTTCTGGCACAACGTGCGTATATGATCCCCAGTTACTTCAGGCCAAGAATCAGGCCAAACCGGCAAAGGAATTGATCTAGAGAAATTTCACGGAAAACGAAACGGGAAAACACAAAAATTGTCAAAAGTCACAAATAAAGCCCAAAACTTATTTTTAGTTAAAACCCTTCTGGTATATAGGAATAATGATATGTTCGATCACAACAGGGTTAAATCGGAGCGCAAATTGCCTCAAACGGGGCTCAAAATAATTAAATACAAATTTTCTGTAGACAAATCCCGACGACAGAATATAACAATTTTGGGCATCTGGGTATTTGGCAAAAATGACTAATATGGCTCTTTGGGAATATCTTGACGCAATACAATAACTTTCTGGCAATAAAAACACAAAACGACCCATTATTTTAAAAGTACGAAATTTTTTCGGATAGGGTAGTCACAGATTTCAGGATGAAATCTGGGGACACCAAAGTCTATGATATGTGTATTGGCCGATTCCAAACTCCTCATCGTCTCTCTAACTTTGTTAAGAGCACCACCGGAGTCGAGTAGAGATGCCTTCGAAATGTCCCTCTTTCTAAAATAACAATGATGAAGACCCTTGGCCTATTTTGTCTACCCGATGGCTAAGGGATGATCGTAAGGTGACTTAAGTCATTAAATTATTATAAAGTGCCAAAAAAGGAAAAATTAAAATTATAAAGCACTTATATTAATTATTATGACTTAATGATAAAGTGAAAATAGAAAAAGGCAAAAAGCATTTAGAAAAAATAAATTACCCAAGGAAAATGCGACTTGCCTAGAGAGGAAAGGTAGGTGGTAAAAAGCATTTAATATGAGGAAAATTTGATTGGTCATGAAGGGTGGCTATTTGGGTCTTAAGTGCTATAAAGGCAAGTTGACTTGCCTTAGGAGAGGACACTTGATCATTTCTCTTATTTCTGATTTTTGTCTGAAGCTTTCAGCTTTGTCAAAATATTTCTAAAGATGAAACCCTTTAGAAATACTCTCTTGAGGACAAAAACCCTCCAAGAGATCAAGGGGATTCTCCACCTTGGGGTTTCCATTGTGCTTCATTGAATTTGTAATAATTTTCAGAGTATTTCCAGCAGTGAAGGAGAAGATTTGCACATTTGTGATCCAAGGGTTTGAAGGGAAAGGATTGCAGCTGTGTGTTCTTCATTATTTCAGCCTTTTACCAGTGGAGCGACCTACTTCTAGAATAAATTCTGAATTGTTTGAAGGTATTTCAGATCTGATTTGAGTTGCTACTTCTTAATCTGATTTTTATAAATCAAATCAGTCTATTTTCATAATATTTGGGTGTAAAAAGGTGTCATTTTTATCTGCAATTAAGGGCAGCCTGTCTGCTGATTTTCCAGAATTATTTCAGCCTTGTTGTGTCTCTGACATCTGGTTTTTCTTCCATATTTGGGCCTCATAAAATCAGTATATCAGATTAGGGTGAAAATATTCTAATGTAAGTGCTGATTTGTTTGGGTTTTCTACTTTACTCTAGTCACATTTTTATGTATAAATCAGGTCAGCATTAAAATTTATTGTTATATCTTCCATAACTTGCTTTTGGCTTGAGGGATTTGCCTCAAATCTGTTTGGGGCTGAAAAGTGTCCTTTGTGGACATTACACCTCCCACAAAACTTTTAACGGTGTTTACATGGATGATCTTGAGGATTTTCTTCAGTAGCATACACATGTTGATGAAGGGTATATTTTACATCATGATTTGGTTTCTCACTTTCTTTATGATTCACAAAGGCAACTTGATGTTATTGCTCACTTTTACGAGCTTCACCAACCTTAGACAGACTAAGGTAATTAGTCATCAGCATCTCCAAGGATGATCTTTCTTGGTTTTCGTTCCTCTACGAAGGGGAGATTATGGAGATTATTGTTATACCAGCTCTCAACCACACCATCATATTACATGCACTTGGTTCAAGAGCCACCCACCCCCTACAATGAAAATGTCTTACACTCCCTTCCCCCTAGACTGCTTTTAGGGCCCCAAAGCATTTACTACGTATGGACCTACCTTGAGTATGTCAATGAACCTCTTATTGAACACCTTTGAGATACTCTACTATTCAGAGCTCTCCTTGAAATCTACAAATTTTAAATACATCAAAATCCTAATTTGCATGTCAAAGATTATCTGATCGGATGTTGTGGTCGCTGAACTCTTTTCCTGAACCCTTGATGAGGAGAAGCGAAATTGGCACTACCGCTTACCTAGGAATTTCATTTATTTCTTTCATCAATAGTTTGCCTTTCTTGACCACGTCTTCAAAACTCATTTCTTCGCCACTTTGGGGATTAAAGGATTCTTGAATACCAAGAAAGATCTCAAAGAACTCTACTTGGATTTCATAATTAGGTGACACTATGCATAATACCATTCATATGGAGTCTCATGAGCTTATCGACATTTTTAACCATGCCCTAGACAAAAACACAAGTTTGATGTCCATAAACCCCTCTCGGATTCCCTTAATGAGGCTATGGACTAATTTGTTCCAATTTACTAAGCTAGCAAAGAAAATGGCAAGATGAATTACTCCAAGAAAACCAATACTTCCCAATCCAATAAGCAATCCAATGAAATGAATCGAAATACTATTGGAGGTGGGATTACATATTCTAAAACCTCTTCCAATCTTAAAAAGAGTAATGCAAATAAGAATGATCAAACCACAAACTTAATCAATCTCCTTTAGCTTCACCAACAACAACCACCAAATTTTCCTTCATGCAATTAAGATTCTAGCCAAAATTAAAACCTCTTCCAATCTTGCAATCTTAAAAAGAGTAATGCAAATAAGAATGATCAAACCAAAAACTTAATCAAAGTCCTTTAGCTTCACCAACAACAACCACCAAATTTTCCTTAATCCAATTAAGATTCAAGCCAACAATAAAATAAATCAAATCAACAACAAACAATCAACAATAATAACAAACACCCGAAGTGGAAAAGGCATGCAAATGGTGTATCTTCCATCAAATCCATGGGCACGACAGCTTGAAACGTAATCAACTTGAGAGGTACCTTGCTACTCTTCCATCAGCACAATGACAAGGTAGGTTAGACACAATTCTTAATATTTGGAGTCAATACAGGCATGTAGCAACACAAAATGCTGATTTAAATATTTATTAAGAGCACTTTCCTAGACACAATTTTAGTCAAAGCTAGAATTAGTGCCCAAGGGAAGTTGAAGATTGCATGCCATACAAGCTGAATTTGAAGAGGCTGAAATCAATATTGCCACCTTCAATGGTGTACAAGTTCATGGACCTCATTTAGATCTTCAAAACCTTCCTCAAGTTCTCCTACTCCAACTACTCGGCCTCTTGCTTCCAAACCGGCCAAAAACCCAACCAATCAGCCTCCCACTTCCAAACCGTCCAAGAACCAAACATTCCCTCTATCCAACTCCAAGGTCTTCATAAGATTGCCCAAGCCAACCGATGCAAGTTCTCAAAAGATCAACGTAAATATTATAATGTTGAGGATTTAGCTTCCACGTCTTCAACCATTTTCTTTCTCAAGCTTCTCAAGACCTCTCCGAATCATTAGAATGCACTTCTTGAGCCTTAGGCCAAGAATCAAATACTTTCCGAGAGTCGATGGAAGAAGCTAAAAACATTGATGCTCCTGCTGCCCCGATTCTTTCCCTTCTCAAAAAGGAATCTTCTTCTACTTAGCTAATATGCCAAATGAGCTAGTGTTGGCTAGATTTTCTGCATAGCTAAAAACCTAGGCAATCATGAGATAAATCTCCCTCATTTAACGGTGAGGCTCTTATGTAAGATGTTTATCAACTTCGGTAAGTATAAATCCTAATAACTATTTGTGGGTGTTTTACTTTAATTACAAAGCTCATTAACCATAGCTAAACAATTCTACAAGTAACCAATTTATGAAGTATTTGCGAAGGGAAATAATAAAATTTGAGAAAGATGAAGGAAGATATGTAATTTGACCAATAGTTTACAGAGTTGGTCTCATACATATAGATTAAATAAACAAGTAGATCTCACAATATTCAGAAGTAAAGAAAAGAAAAACTTCTAATCTAAATCTCATATAACACAAATTTTATCTAAAGATCCACACAGAAGTAAGAAGCAAATGCACCGTGGACACAAAGTTCTCCGAAAATTTGTCTTTATTCAATTCTTCAACTTTCACAAAAATGACATCAAGGGCTGCAAAGCACCTCAAGAATGTTGATTAACAAATTGTGATGATTTAACCCGTAAGCTCTTCCTCTATTTATAGTGTATAGAGTGCAATTACAGATAGGAAGTGTTTTTAATGAATTATCACATGTGGAAGCTATGAAAAAGGGAAGCATTTGCAATCTTCCTCCTAGAATTCCTCTTTGCATGACATGCATAATTTATAACTAAAAATAGAACCTTCTATTTTGCATGTTTGCCACCTATTTCCAAGTAATTGACTTCTTCCAGTAATTTGAAGTAACGGCTTTTATAATTTTAATTGATTGCTCAATTGTCGGAAAAAAATAAGAGAAAGAAGAAGAAACAGGAGAAGAAATTG
Organism: Taxus wallichiana var. yunnanensis; assembly: GCA_018340775.1. Taxonomy (NCBI): domain Eukaryota; kingdom Viridiplantae; phylum Streptophyta; class Pinopsida; order Cupressales; family Taxaceae; genus Taxus; species Taxus wallichiana. The sequence goes on from CM031236.1 coordinate 195,171,008, forward strand.
GAAGAAAGCTGCAACACTCTCAATCTTGTTCTTCTTCCATACACTACATGTTGATCCAACTGTATTACACTTCTACTTCATTCACTTTAGCAATGAATGATCTCGAATGATATCTCGCCTTAAATCGAGATGCCTTTTTCTCTCATATGATGTTGAATCATATCCTTTGATTCTCACCAAACTAGAGTTGGACGCAGATGACTATGATTTTGCTTGCGGGTGTTTTCTCTGACCTATCTTCCCTCTTATCCTTGAAGCTTTTGCAGTTCTTCTCCAGTACGTGCACCAGCTAAAATGCTTTTGTAAACAATTCAGACAAAACTCATCATCTTTTATTTTTAATTGCATATGAGCAATTTTAAATTCTGGAAAGCACTCGGGTGAAGGCAAATACAAGTAAATTCAATGAAGGCTTCAACTAGAAGATTGGGAGCACATGCACAAGCTCCTGAAAGGAATTTTCCATGCAATGACTTCCACTTGGGCTGCGTTAGAAACAAGAGGATGAATTTTTCCGAAAGCCTTTGCAATTATGAGAGTTGGATCTATTTCTTCCTCTAATTCTAAAGATATATTCAATGTATCAGACATTGACTTCGTTTTCTTTTCACCAATATGAGCACCAGTGAAGTATTCCTGCAAATAATTCAGACAAGTATGCAATCCATAGCATGAATATCTAATTTCTTCACCGAGATCTGATTATAAAGCTTGTTGCCCTCTATTTTTAGACTTTGCTTGCATGTCAAGCAAGTTAAAAATATTATTTTATTCACATGTGCACTCACATCAACATGCAGATAGCCAGAATAATAAAAAGGAAGTCTTTCCAACCCTAGGTGCCAAAATTGGATGCTTCCCGGCAATTAAAAAAAAGTCATCTTTTAGGCATTTAGCTATGCCAGAATGGGTTGCACTTTTTCGCTAAAAGTCATATTAAAGATAAGAAGGAAAGGAAGTGGGAATTTTTACCCTTCCAGGCAGCTCCAAAATTCTCATCTTTCACTTAAGTGATTTAACTTTAATGATGGGAAAAAACAACCTTCCAAGAAGGCTCCAAATTCCCACCTTCCTTCCACCACCAAAATTCCCATTGGCACTTAAGTGATTTAACTTTAATGATGGGAAAAAACAACCTTCCAGGAAGGCTCCAAATTCCCACCTTCCTTCCACCACCAAAATTTCCATTGGCACTTAAAAATCCTCCTTCCAAAAATGCAACTTGCATGGAAGAAAACTTCTTCCCAAAAAGTGTGACTTGCATGGAAAAAAGTTTCTTCCCAAAAAGTGTGACTTGCATGACTTCTGCTTTTAAAGTTGCATGAAAACTCATCAGCAACATTTTATTTCCATTTTTGGATTTTCAGAAAGCACAAGTATAGAATAAAATTTTCCATTTTTGGAAAGGGTCAGGGAAGATGTAGCAGCAAAAACTTGCAACTGCCATAACTTTCACTCTGTGGCTCTGTTTTAGGTGTCATTTTCTCTAAAAGTGCATATTTTCTCGAGCTCTACACATTGATGGCAATATTTTCCTTATTTTCATAAAATTCATTTTTGCACCTTTTTGGACCAAACAAACTTCTTGCAATTTCTTTGAAAGAATCATGAGCTCTGATCACCTTTAAACAGATTAGTAATTAAAAATACTGGATGGATTTTTCAAAACCCTAAGCCTGGGGAAAGATCTGGCAGGAAGAATGAATAGGCTATGGGAATTGCCGGAGAAAACAAACCAAAACACAGACAAAAAGAAATAAAATAAAACAAAAGAAGTTCATGGGTAATTGCTCGAAAAATTTCTCTAATCGGTGATCTACAAAAATTCTTCCCAAAGTGAATGTTTTGTGGTAATAACGATGGGGTGAAGTGCTTTATATAGCCTAAATCCAATTTTAGCTCAATCTATTTTTAAAAAAACTTTATTTATTTAATAAATAAATAAATAAAACGCCAGACAAGGTCTAACGAAGGGATTGAGTGAGCTTTGGCACGTGGGTATTTGTCGAATTTGGCTTTTATGACTCTCTGGGATACCTTAGAGCAATGCAAACAACTACAAGCAAAACCAACACAAAATGACCCGTTACATCAAAAGAAAAAAAAAAAAATTAAAGCAGGTAGTCCCGCATTTCAGGTGAAATCTCGGGGGACACCAGTTAGAAATGCTTAAGAAAGGACATCCCACCTTGTATATTGACATCATTGTTAGTAATGTTTTATCTAATCAAAAGAACACTAGTTGATGAAGATTTGGCCCTCAACATAGTTTCTTACGAGTTCGTAGAGAAGATCGCCTTAACCCACATGACCTAAAACCCACTCATGCCACAAGCAACAAGCGATTACGACAACACCCCCTTTACCCTTGTAGAAACATTGTAATGTCCCCCTTTTCGGGACATTATTAATATTTATTTTTCATTTGCATTTGTACCCCTTGGCATGCCTAGCGCTACAAGTGGGAGTCTCTTTAATTAGTTTAATGTGCACATAGGTTAGTTACTTTTATTTATTTAATTAAAAAATAAATAAAGTGCACATAGTCTTAGTATTAAATATTTTAATGAGAGTTTATGTTTTCCTTCCAAAAGGGAAAGGTCAGTTTTTATTGGATATTGCACCCCTTAGTTCTATAAAAGGGAGGTCGCATTTCCTTAAGAGGGTATGTTGATTGATCATTTGATGTTCACTCCATGCTTGGAGTTGGGCTGCATGCCCATTAATGTTCTCTCTCTTGCGTGGGAGTTATTGTGTTGGTTTGATATTCAATTGAAGTATTTTCATGAGATTTGCAAATCTACTTGTTGGCGATTCTCTTTCTCGCTTTGGCACCTTTTATTGAGAGTAAAATCTGCATGTTATTGAATATTATGAAGGGTTTTATGGTGTTTTAGATCTGCTGGTTATTGCTGGTTTTATTCTAACTATGGGTTGAGGTTGAAATTACTAATACATACACCTATCTGGGAGTCCAGTTCTCAAGGCCTAGATTCAGTATGAGGCATTCTCTTCAACCGAGAGTGAACAAAGGGTATGGGTCTCTTGCCATTCTCGAGAGACAGTGTTTTCGGCACCACTTCCAAGACGTCTCCTCCAAGATGTTTCTTATGACCTCCCTCATCCGCCCCACTGTTCTCTATGGGTCTGTTGTCTGGGGGCCCTCCCTTTTGGACACAAATTGGGCTTCCGCTGAGAGGATTCAGACTCTCCTCCTTCGCCGTTTCATCAGATGCAAACAGCAGTACCCCCAAAGATATTATTTTGGCAAAATTCGGAGCCCGACCTTTCCGTTTGGAGACTATATTTGACATATCATCCTTTCTTCACCATATCAGAAAGTTTGGTGATCTCCTCGGTGAGCAGGCCAGGTATCCATATCTCGCCTATTGTTCCTCTGTGAGTATTGCCCAGGCTGTGGGCCATTGTTGGTTTGCCGAGACTTTTGCCTTGTTGGACTCAGTTGGTATCCAGATTGATCGTCTCCCTCCCTTCCAGTATTCTCTGAATGCTCCCAGTCATCTCTTGCCCACCAAGCAAGTGTTGAACAGGTCCATCCGGGAGGATATCTACAGGAGCTTCATTCAGACTACTTGGGTGAACCCCCCTGGGGGTTTGCTATTTCTTTTGTAAGATGTCTTTTTATGCAAAGCAGGATTTTTTTTGAAATCGAGATGGACTCATCATCCGACCTCAGTACATCTCTTGCCACTGGATGCATGCCCTCCATATACCTCTGGGTCAGTTTCGAGTCGGCTCCCACAAACTTCGGTGCGAGACTGATCACCACATTGATCGAGAGGATAGACTTTGTAGGCTTTGTAGCCTTCATGAGGTGGAGACAGAGACTCATTTCATCTTCCACTGCCCCATATACTATGAGATCAGAGGACGATTTCACTGTCTCTTCAGAGGGATTCAAACTCTCCCGGACTTCTTCAGATATACCGACCAGTGGTGTCTTGCCCTCTACATCCGTGAGTCTTTGTTGTTCCAAGACCAGATTCTTCATCCCCCTCCGAGAGTCATCCCCACGAGACGAATTACAGCCTTCTTTCCGATTCTACACACTAGTGGAGGAACTAAACGACAGAGCCTTTCTGACCCAGATACAGTGCATAGATCAGTTCGTCCCAGGTTGGACCCTCACACTTCCCTCGATCACCGCCAGCAAAATCGAATACACACACATACCAGAGGGCAGTCCAGCTCTATTCGTCCCCCTGCCCGTCGCGTCAGTCTCAGATCTTAGCAGGGAAGGAGGTTTTCACCCCCCTCTCCGGGTTGCCAGTCCATCAGGAGCTTCTTTTCGTCGGCCTCTAATGTTAGGAGGGGTGTGGCTACCGTTCTTGATTAGACCTTGGTCCTCGTTTTCCCCTCCATCTCATTCCCGCTTGCCCCATTGCCCCCGCCTGTGGGGGTATTGGCTTCGGGTTTCCTTTCTGTTGTCTTCTCTTCTTTTCTGTTTTTGGGACCTCGTTTTGAGTTGTCCCCGCTCGCACTTTGTATATTGTTTGGGCTGCAGTCCCATTGACCTACTTTTGTGGTCATTCGTTGGACATTAATATATTTATCTTATCTTATCTTATCTATAAAGCAACTTGATTAGGGTATCTTTTAGCATGCTTGAAGGATTATTAAGTGCTGGAAATTAGTTATGCAATTTATTCTAACCCTAGTGACTGGGTTTGGGATTTCGGGGGCTGTTTTGAAGGGGTTTCAATTACCATAAAATTCAGATTTTAATATCTTTGGAAAGCTCTTGAATTATAGATTAATCTGCACTTTATTTCATGGCAAAAGATGAAGTATTGAGCAAGTTATGAATTTTCCAAGTTTCAGCTGTTTGTGTTAGGGTTTTATCTACACAGTTTCAGATTTCATGGGTTGATTTGCATGCCTTCTACTTATCCAAAACTTGTGATCTATAGCTTGTTGGAAAGCTAAAAATATTAAGAATATTTGGCATGAGTTTGATAGAAAAATAATGGATGGTGAAGGAGTTATTAATTTTTGAAGTTTGCAACAGTTTAGTGCATTTATAAATTAATTATTGTTGTAATTAATTTCAGACTTGAAGTGATTAATTTCTTAACTGGTTCTCCCATCTAATCCACCACCTTGGCTCACTCTAACCCTTTTAGGGTTGTATTGAAGCTAACATTGGATTATTTGAGGTCGAACTAGGAGGGTTTAGTCCTTTCGGAATCGATTCAATAAAGTAATTTTGCATATTTGGATAATATCCCCAAAACAGGATATTACAAACATGTGCCTTACGGTTACCTATAACATAATATTCCACAAAGTTGAATACTACGTTTTATTTGATAGAAAAACATCTACCTACAATGTATTGTTAGGGAAACCCTAGATTCATCACATGAAGGTTATTACTTTCTCCCTTTACCAAGAGATCAAATTCTTATATTAGGGTAGGATAAACATTGCAAAAGTTGATTGGGAAGAGGCCACATCTGCTGAAATTGATCAACATCGTCTTTCTAAAGTCTTCCGCTACTCTTCTCACCTCGAAGCTGAAGCCATTGAAACGATTCTCGGGGACTCTTTCCGCTTCCATTTGCGTTGTGCAGGCTCGCACCAACTCTAATATTGCATCCGCCTTCATGTCCTTTTGTCTCCTTCTTCATCCTGACCCGACGGTGGTGGAATTTGTTGTAGAAGATGAGATTTATTCGGCGTTCAGAGTAGGCCTTCATGACAAATTGCTCAATTTTTCTCTCCCCAATCCTCTCCTGTGGGTGGAGGAAGTCGACGAACAGGCTTTGGGGTCGGCAGGGGTATTCAGTGGCTCAGCGGCCAATACCGTGACCTGCTCCACTATGCTCAAAATGTACACTCCATGTTCATTTTAGGGAGGCTTGATCATAGGTTGCTCCCAGCGATCGAGATTGATGTTGCTCAATTTCCAGTGCACTCCGCGATTGATAATTGGAACGAGCTCAAAGATCGTGCTGGCGACGCGTTCAGTCTTCTTCTTCGGGAGCGAATTTCCATGCGGGTACCCAGTACCATTGATCCTTTGGTTTGCCTTTGTTGGCTTTGTTTTTTTGGCGTTCTTTGGTCTCGTCCCTTCTCTCCTATTCTTCCCCGTTGTCGGTTCTTGCCGACACGGTTTCCTCTTTCTCCTTCCTCCTTTCTTCCGGTTGGTTGTTTTCAGCCCACCCTCCTCCCTTCTTCTTCTTTTCTTTTCTACTCTTTGTATGGTTGGGGCCTCGCCCTCCGGTTCATAGCTCCGGTCAAAAGCGTTTAATCATAAAAAATTTATAAAAAAAAATTGCAAAGTTGATGATAATCCCCATCAAGTATTACCATGACCTAAACAAGAAGAGTTTCAAGCCAATCACGATGTCCATTTAAACTTCTTTGTCTTTTGTTTTCTCATTCTAATGGAACAAATCCACATGATACCCTCACGATTAAGAATACTCCCTTTGGTCTTGTGAGTAAGAGAGATTATGTTGGGTTAGTACAATCCTTAAAGTTCAGCAATCTAACCAGTCTTGCCTTAAATCCTTGTGGTCTTGGACTTGACCAAACTAGATACAAAGTGGACCTAGCCCACTTTGTTACCAAGACTCCCCACATATGTTGACCAAGTTCACTTGATTGAAATCTATGAGATTGAGGACAAATAAACTTATCATCCGAGTCGACCCGAGCCAAAGATCACTTTGTGAACTACTAATTTTTTTATGATTGCTCTATTTTGATGGAGCTAAAAGTCATGCAAAGTCATAAGCAGGTATATACCGATCCTCATGCTAGGAGAATCCATTGCTTACCCATTGTGGTTGGAGTTTGAGTGCACCAACAATGTAACAACACACAAAGCCCTTATTTTGAATTTTATATTAGCCAAACACTTATGTCAAGAACCTTTGAGCCTATGATGATTCACAATTAATTGTCGACCATTGACCATGTCAATGGCAAGTATCATGTTAAATACGAATGCCCAAAGTCATACGAGGATATTGCTTACAAACTAAGGAAAACCTTCGACATATCTTCCTACAATCAATGCCCTCAAGAGAAAATCGGGTTGTTGATTCACTAGCCACCCCTACCTCTTGGATTGTCTTGCACGCGACTATTGCATGGGAGGACTTTCATAAAGGTTCAAAACATGACAATAATAGCTTCTAGTAAGCCTTATGATATGGTTGAACCTAAGATGACATGCCTATGAGCATCACAAGAGACATTTTCCTATGCTTCCTACACCCTCAACTTACTTTGGTTTAATGTTACCCGATTACAACATCCATGAGGTTGATGATGATGCCCTAGCCCCTCCTCAATTTGAAAGAAATCCTTCTTTGGTTTAGAGTTCCATTGGCATTAACATAAAAACGAAAGAAAGGCCTTGAATATGGAAGGTAGGATCCACACTAACCCCTAAAGAAATTAAGGAGTATACAAATCTTCTCAAAGGATTTTTTCGACATTTTCTATGGGAATACTCTAATATGCCCAAAACCAAGTTGTTGAATGTAGCCCACAACCACGTTACCTAACCTAATGTCAGCCCCAGTGTAGGCCTAAAGGTCCACTAGGAACAAACTAGCAAAATTGTTTAAATTAGGTTTTTAAGCCTATTGACTACCCTGTGTTTGTTTCAACTAGAGTCCCTTGTGAAAAAAATTGGCAAAAATTGTATGTGTTGACTTTAGGGACATAAATAAGGTATGTCCAAAGGAAAATTTCGTTTTCATAGCAATGGATATCATATTGTTGACTCTAACTACCGGACAAAAATGGTATCCCTTATGGACGAATTTTCAAGGTACAACCATATTAAAAAGTCCAAGGAAGACCAACACAAGGCAATCTTCACTACACCGTGGGGTACTTTCATTTACAAGGCCATGCCCTTTGGCTTTAAAAATGCTAAAGCTACTTCTCAACGGGCCATGACACATGTTTTCCATGACCTTATACACAATATTTTTGAATCATATGTTGATGCTCTTTTACAAAATTTCAAGTGAGCTAATCAATTAATCGATATCAAGACTATTTTTATTTGTTTCAAGAGAGGATTATCTTTACTCGTTTCTAAGAGAGGGCTATCTAAGATCTTTACTCGTCTCTAAGAGAGGACGATCTTTACTCGTCTCTCGGGAGTAAAAGGTCCGAATAAATAATGAGATGTTTGTCTTGAAGTGACCTTAGGGAAACTCCTAGTTTTGTCCTTTATTGCCAAGGCCGAAATAGATCTCAAGAAGATTAAATCCATAGTCAAGATGCCTTTCTTTGTTGATGTCTTTACCATTTAAGCTTACATAGGAATGGTTGGTGTTATACATCACTTTGTCCCTTATTTCTCCTAGGCGACTCGACATATCAATAACCTTCTTAAGTAAGATACTACTTATGATTGGGATGAAGATTCCAATGGATCTTTGATGCCTTGAAATGTTTTTGATGCCAATGTTGATGCCTCCTCCCGACAAACCCCTCGTCCTATATCTTTATGCCACTTAAGTCTCGGTGGTTGTTATCCTAGCTCAAGAAGATGAAAACAAGAAAGAGCAAGCTATCTATTTCATATCTTGTACTCTTCTTGACTATGAGCAAAGGAATACTCTTATCAAGAGTAAATGCATTGCTCTAGTCATTCTTTACTAAATAGTTGAGAAATTACATGTTCCACCAAGACACTTGGGCTGTCATCAAGTTTGATCCTTTTCTTACCCTCCTTACTCAATCAGTCTTATCAAGAAAGCCTATTACATGGGTTTATTTTACTCTCTAAATCAGAAGTTACCGTGTCAATCAGAAATCTACTAAAGGTCAAATTATCACTCGTTGTTAGGTGATTCCTCTGTAAAGGGCAAACCTGATGATGATTTTCCAAATGAAGAGAATATCTTGGAAAAACCCTCTTCCATTGTTTAGTGTCCTTGGTATGTTAATTTCATTAGTTAAGCTATTAATCTCACCCCAATAGTCTCTCTTTAACTTAAAAGAAGAGCCTAAGACATTTAGCCACTTATTATGTTCCTTGGTTTATCGCTGATTTTCAACAAGGGAATCCTACGCTATCTTGATGAGCAAGACTCTAAGTCATTCTCCAAGAAGCCCACATTCGTATTTGTGGTGGTCACTTTCGCAATCACACAATCGTTCGAAAAATTACGTGAGCACGATGCTATCTCTTTCCTTTGAAAGTGTGAACCTTTGTAGGGCTATATCACACTCAAAACCATAATTTCAACTTGGCCTTTTTACATCTCGGGACTCAACCTTGTTGAATAGTTCTCTCAAGCTTCTTCTAATATCCGTAATCACATTATCACAACCACCGAGTACTTCAAAAAGTGGACTGAAGCTATGCCTTTCCAATGTCACCTAAGCGACTACCACCAAGTACATCCTTACCCTAATCATATAGAAATGAGGTCATCATCATAAACAATGATGGCAACTTTAGGCAAAACGAGGTAAGAGAGAATTTCGCAAAAAAATCACATCAAACGTCGGTTCTCTTCCCACATTATCGTCAAACAAATGGACAAGTTGAAGCTCTCAAGTCCATCCTAGTAAAAGTTGTTAAGGAAAATAAACGAGGTTGGATTCTCAAGTTGTTCCCGACTCTTTAGGCCTACAAGACCAGCATCCACACATCCACAAGGGCAACCTTGCTTTCTCTCGTTCACTATACATGACAGCCCTCCCATTGAGGTAGAGACCTCCCTTCTCTTGATATTTCCTTATTGAAGATCCTAGACCAAGACAAATATAGGGATACTCTTGATAGGAGATGTCTTAAGGCTCTCTACAAAGTCGAAGCCCATAAAGAGAAGCTTTGATGAGCATACAACCAAGGCAGTCTTAACCAATCTCCTAGCCATTGGTAATTTGGTCTTTGGATGAGATAATCACCTAGAATATAATCCTCGGGAAGGGTGTAAATTCAGACCTAATAAATTGGCCGTTATCAAATCATCGTATATTGTGGTATTGGAGATTACATTTATGCACATTGGAGTGGGTAGTGTTCAACAAGTGTGTTGACTTTTTTATGAAGCACTACTACGTTAAGACCGTGGAGCCCTGCTTCCTTCAATCAATGTCAATTTACCACTTTAGTCCTTATAGGTGGCAAATGACATTGGGAGAAAGTTTTGTTTAGATAGGGGATGCACAAGGTGCAATACCATCATGACATACTTCTTTCTATTATTTTACATCAATCGGCACTTTTTATCCTATTCTTGATTAGTTACACTACCCCTCGTTTGGCCTAAGTAGTAGAAGGGCATCTTGGTTACTCTTTTGATCAATGTTTTAAAAATCGGAACCGGTCAAGGGTTGGACCGGACCGGAACCAGTTCAAACTCTATGAACCGGTTTACTAAAAAACACATAAAAATTACATTTTTAAAGAAAACAATATATTTGAAAGATTAGAAACCATGATTCCAACAATTACACACAAAATATGCATAGTTTGCTCATGTATATAGTACCATAGTTGGAATACTCGCATTCGGAAAATACTCAGCAGAGACCCCAAAAAAAAACTCGGCAAAAACTCAGCAATATTCGGCCAATACTAAAGAATACTCGACAATACTTAAAAATCGACAACTTTAAAAATACTCAAATTTCTTTAAAAAACATAAATTTGCAGCCAAAACTGTGTATTTGCAGCGTTTTCTTTCATTGCTATTAATGCTTTCTTTTTGTTGGGACCTTTACGATAGCATTCAGTCTTGTGTCTGAGGATGCGCAAATTGGAGTGTAAACACAAAAAAACTCTTAAAATAGCAAAAAAAAAACCTATGCATCTGTTGATATGTGAAGTCAACATTTGAATAAGCAGGTTGTGACCAAGCTGGCAGGTGGGACGATTAGTCCGAGCACGGGAGAATACTCGTCGAGTTTTGGCGCAGTCTTGGGCGCCAAGTTTTGGAAAGTTATTCTAGTATTTTTAATTACTAATCTGTCTACAAGCAATCAAAGCTCATGATTCTTTCAGAAGATTGCAAGAAGTTGCTTGGTCCAAAAAGGTGCAAAAATGGATTTTATGAAAATAAGAAAAATATTGCCATCAATGCGTAGAGCTCGAGAAAATATACACTTTTAGAAAAAACGCACACTGAAACGGAGCCACGTAATGAAAGTTATGGCACATGCAAGTTTTTGTTGCTACATCTTCCCGGACCCTTTCCAAAAATGGCAAATTTTATTCTTTATTTGTGTTTTCTTCACCAAAAAACCAAAAAAGGAAAGAAATGCCAAAAAAGGAAAAAATCCTGACTCGGGTTCAGGATGAAACCGGACCGGTTCGATCGGTTTGGTACTAAACCGGTCGGTTCCTTACAAAACCGGTTGGTTCAGTACCAAACCGGTCAACGGTCCGGTTTTTTCACCGGTTCATGTCTAAATATGTTGAACCAATTGGCCGAAGCCCGACGGTTCCGGTTCCGATTGAGAGCTTTTAAAACATCGCTTTTTATGCATCTCCCAAAGGTTCTAACCATTTGTGCCTTGGCAGGATTGCTAGGCCAACTTTTTGTAGTTATGTTGGCCCTTAAGTTTGCAAGGATATTTCAATAGGCTCTAAATGCACAAAAGTTCCTTATATGTGCATATTAAATCTAAAAAAGAATTTGTCAATGAGTTGATAGAGTTTAACAAGTGGACTTGAAGAGAAGAAGCTTATCCCTTTCTCCTATTAGAATTTCCCTAACTAGAGCTAATATTTTTCACTTGATGAGAAGCTTATCTTTCCCTCCTTTTGGATTTTCCCTCACAAGGCTAATAAGGTAAGATCGGCGGATTTGATGAGAAGCTTACCACTTTTTATTTTGGTTCCTTCTCGGCCAATTCACTAGTTTGTTATCTATGACCCATGGATGGTTCTCCCACTATACGAGAAGGAGGACTTTAGGTATGTCATCGGTTTAACCATGTTGAACTCTCATGCTCTTAGTACCTTGCCTCCATTTGATTAAACCTTTGTCATTCGGACATCCATTGATGTCTATGATACATACACTGACTTATTCCTACAACGTTGTCTCCCGAGTGTTCGACTTGCATATTAAGCGTTATTAAGTTAGTTTTGTCATACACACATATACCATGCACTTACATACATTTCATAAACGTTTACATTTTCATCTACATATGCATTATGAGGAATAGTTGTGCAATAAGGAATGAATCCAATGTGCATAGGTCATAATCATCCCCAACCATAAAAGAGCATTTTCTTTATAACTATCAAGCAATTTCTTATACACGAGAATACACTTGAGGTCAAAATAAGTAAAATCCCTAGGTATGTACTACTAGTGAACTACCTCATCTAAGTCCTAAATCCCTCTGTGAGGAGTATAATCGTTGGGCATGTCAAGAGCTTAGGAGGTACCAGGCTCAAGCACTCCACGTGAGATATCCATGCACCTACTCCCTCATAGAGCACGAGATGCAACAGAGCCCACACTGGTCCTCCAGTGCGCATGAGAAGTTTGATGGTTAGCAAACGCCATGCTCTGTGTGTGCCACTCCTGCCATGCAAGCTATCTGCTACTCCACTAGCTCTAGCCTCAATTGGTCCACCCTTTGAGCTCTAGCTTTAACTCTTGCAAATACATCTATGTGAGAATCGACGCCACCATGCATGTTGTAGAAGTTTGTGAGGAATTTTGCAATGAACGCCCTTCAATGCATGATTAGGCTTAAATTTGCATGTTTAAATCAGGTTTTGCATTTATACTTACTTGGGTCCCCATCATGCCAACTTGGGTCTAGTATGGCCTCCACAACCATACGAGTTCTTACTCCATCCACATCCCTCTGCCGAGATGTCTCAACTCTCTTTGTCCTCCCAACTTAGAGTGGCTCACCAACTCGTAGTCTCCACCTCCACCTCACGCCTCCTACCATATCCTACAAGTCAATAGCTGGCCCTTCTCCACATCAATGCCCTAAGGGTCCCTTGGAAAAGCTATCTAAATTTTGGTCTTAACATTTGTGGCTGCTCCTTATCAGTCCCCTCCTTCATTCTCTTCTCTGCTTTCCTTCCCCCATCTGTTTCATTGCCCCGTCTATGGGGGTTTTGTTTTTGGGGGTTTTGCTTGTTCTTCTCTTATTCTTTCTTTTGTTCTCGGGAACTCGTTTCGAGTCTTCCCCGCTTGCACTTTGTATATTGTTTGGACTGCAGTCCCATTGATCTACTTCTGTGGTCATTCGTTGGACATTAATATATTTATCTTATCTCCTTGATCTTTCTTGGTTACGATGGTGATTGCAATTAAGGCTAATTCCAAATGACAGAAAATCCTTCTAGACATTATTTGTTATCCAATCTGCTTGCATTCTCATATATTGCTCCCAAGCTAAACTTCCTATTTCTCTGATCACTCACTTCTTTCCATGCACTTTCATGTGCACCTACAATAATTGAAATTGTTCTCAGGTAAATTTCATCTCTTTTGGTTTGTTCTTTCATAGGGTAATCATCTCTTCTAAGGCCAAACTTAAAGGATCTCTTAATATTAACTCAATAAGCATCTTCTTAATGTTAATCATTTGTCACTGCTAACATTTGATTTTACTTGTTTGTGTGCTCTTCCTACAACACTCCCAATCACCAAAAATAGCCTTTTTCTACACAATTTTGAGGTTGTTTGAAACCTTTTAATCAACAAGCCTCTTTCTCTCTATGTTTTCTACTTCTTAAGGTTGTCTGGATATAAAATGCATTCACCCAAACATGCAAAGATTAAAAAGGGATACCTTGAGAATTACCAATTCATAAAATAAAAACTTTGCCCATGGGGAATGGCGAAAACAAGCCAACTGAATAGAATGAATCTAAAATATGCAGCAAGATTTTATGATGAAATTAAAAGAATGTTTGATGTTGGAATAATACTTATGGTGAATACAACTGATTGATCTCTTGTGGTCATAGACCTAAAAAGGAAACTGAACCGTTACGAGTTTGCATTGATTGTTGAACCCTAAATGTGGTCACTTTGAGCTAAGGTAAGGCAAATTTTGTAGCAGAGCAGTTTTGCAATGATGTCTTGAAAGGAAATACATCTGATAGTTGTAAACAAAAGCATGTCTTTGAAAAGGAACGTTTAAATAAGATGTGATGTGCTCACAACCTCAATTTTAACTTTTGGATAATTGGGGTTATGGCTACGATTGGAAAATTATAGTCAAAATTCACTCAAGGATGCTCGTCAATTTTTTCAGAATAAATACATAGGAGGTCATATGCATTGCACACACACTAGAACAAAGAAAGTTTTCCAATCTATCTGATTCGATGCAATGTTTTTCCATATATCTGTTGTACAGATGCTTGTGTACTAAGTGGGTCCATCCTTGCCTTGTGATTATTACCATAAATACATGAGGAAAATTATCGTTCAGGTAATGACTACTCATGGAGGTCATTTAAGTAATGACTAAAAATACACAAGTAAAAATCCCACAAAAATCAATTATCTAATTTATATAATGTTTTATGTTCAAGTACTGTATACTAGCATATGGGAATCATATTTGCCATTGTTGTTTTGTCTCTTTTATTTGCACGAAGCCCAATGAGTGTCATCACTGTTAGCTACCCATTTCAGTTGTCAATTTTGTATCGTCACAATTTATTTTAAAATTTGAAAAAGAAAATGCAATTTGTTGTTTGTTTCTTTCACTCGCATAAAGCCCAAATTGTACCATCCATGTAAAGCGCTTTGTTGCGTTATCATTATTCTATGGTCAAAATTATTTCAAATTTTGGAAATAAGAAAAAATGCAGAGTCAAGATCAATGACATGAGCCTCTAAGACAAAATGCCCGTAAAAATACAAAGGAAAAGGTAAGGTAAGTTTTCAGGTCACAAGCTCACCACTATGCATCATTGGCATATGCAAGTCCCTTGTGGAAACAAAGAACTTTAGACTTTCCCATATGCATATATATAACTCTAATTTGTACTAACCCTTTGACAAAGCTTGTGCTGAATTGACCCTTACCAATCCATCTAAGTGAGAAATACAACAGAGTTCGTTTTCTTGGCCAACAGGTTATTTGTGCTTCCATCCAACAAAATTCAATTATCCACTATAATAGAAGATCTATAATTTATGATATGCCACAAATGCCACAAAACCCTGATCTTAACCTCAGTTCCAGATAATAAAGATGCATACCAAAAGATATTTTGCACCATCGGCTAGCCACATTCGACAAACTGCTTCTATATCTGATATTAATCTGTCACCATCACCAAACTTAGCATACAAATTTATAATGACAAACAATTACAACTTAAATTGAATTCAAGCCCTTCACTGGCACAAAATTTGTATATAACGGAATAGCATAACATCTCACAAGAAGTACTTCAAACTATACAAACATCCATACCTTTCCCATGAAGATGCAAGAGTGAAGTCATCAAAACCTTCTAGCTGCAATACCATATATTTTACAGCACGTTAGTACACTCCCTTGCATTTTCACAGTAGTATAAAATGTGGTTTACATGCTACGAATAGCATCTGTTGACTTTAGGACAACATAAAGATATACACCCATCAAGGGCTCTTGAAAATGCTTTGAAAGAAGGCAGTGTCATTATGAAAAACTCAAGAATATGTAAATCAGAAAATTAGTAGAGAAGGAATCCACATATACAGAGGAGAGAAAAGAACTAATAGAAAATTTATAAGAAATTTTCAGAGAGAAAGTGTGAGAAAGGGATAAAGAAAAACTGCTAAAAATATTTACAGACAACTTCAATGGAACTTGCAAAGCCAATGTCCGGACATAACCGAAAGCAAACTTCCATTGCAGAGAAAAACAATGTTGATGACCCGGCTAAAGACAGGACATTACCAATTTAAGAGCAAACTTGAGAGTTGAGAAAGGCTATGATGAGATGATATGAACATATATACATACAGAGAAAGAAAGAACATACAAGTTGGCTGCAATTGTATTTTATTTACACCCTGCAATGCCATTTATGCAAATACAAGAAACAGAGTGTATATTAAGTTAGAAGTTTACTACCGTCTAGCTTTAGTAAATCTGGAAAAATAAATCGGGGTCGGACAGTTAGGAGGTTGCTAGGTCTTATCTTTGATGAGCTGGGGAGGTTGCTAAATTAAGCCTCATTTGGTGAGCTGGACAGATGTTTGAAAGATAGTTATGACATAATTCCACTTCGACCTTGAGAACCATCATCTCCTCCCTGTTGAAGAGAAGAGTTCCTAAATTTTTGGTTGACATGAGAAAACATCTCTGCTGAAAAGTTGAATGAGATAGCCATTGTATAAAATGGGATTTTTATGCTACGATTAGCATCTCTCGACTTTAGGACAACACAAAGATATACACCCATCGAGGGCTTTACAAAATCCCTTGAAAAGAAGACCAAGTTATTAAGAAAAGCTCAAGAATAAATAAATCAGAAAATTTGGAGAGAAGGAATCCACATGTACTGAGGAGTAAAAAAATATAATTCAAAAGTTACAAGAAAAGTGCAGAGACAACATGAGAAGGGATAAAGAGAAGCTGTTAACTATGAGAAGATGATATGAACATAAATACATGCAGAAAATGAATAACATGCGAGTTGGCTGCAACTATATATTTTGTACACTCTCCATTCATGCAATCAAAAAATGTTATAAGAAAAGGTTCTGAGCTATGAGAAGATGATATGAACATAAATACAGGCAGAGAATGAAATAACATATGAGTTGGTCGCAACTATATGTTCTGTACACTCTTCATTCATATCAGTAAACAGAATACATGGGTACACGAAATAGAATGTAAGAGTATCATCCAATGCCAATTGTGCAAAGATAATAAATAGTAAGGCATGTGACCATGCATGAAGTTAGAAGGTTTCTACACTAAGTCTAGCTCTAGTAAATCTGCAAAGACGAGTCAGGAGTCAGGATGTATAGCTAGAAGGTTGTTAAACTAGTAATCACACGCAAACGCGACAGAAACGCCAAAGGGGATGCATTACAAAAGTTAAATTTGAGGCAGCAAGATATCGGAGGAAGAGGGGTGATGAAGAAACTTTGGATATGTCTCATAAAACAAGGTGTGGGCAATGAATATGTTAGATACTATGAACATGCATATGCATGGTGATAAAGAAACTTGCATATGTTTGAATCCCAAACTCTGCATATGTTAGATACAGAAACTCAAGCGTTTAGGGTTCTTTACGTCACTAATTTCATGCACATTTGTGATTAGGATTTCTCTTTAGTGATTAGGGTTTCCCCTCATCAATAGTCCGGATGACGTCATCCGTCAATGACCACCGGCATAAAACCCCGACCTCTCATTTCCCAATGCATGTCAGACATAGCTACTGAAACTCCCATTTGGAAATTTCTATCAGTGTAATTCATGTTTGAGGCATTGGAAAAAGAAGAAAATTATTTTTACATGCACATTTGGGTCTTCCTTCGATCCTCTAGCTCATCCAAGGTTATAAACAACGAACACTTCCGTTTGAAGATTATATGATGCAAAATGATGTCGAGCTCAAAGGGCCCTCAATGTAAAGATTGATGCCTGTTGATCCTAAAACCAATTGCAAATCCAATACAGATCGAAATCGAGGGATTAATTCAAGCTCGATTAAAGTAAAATCTCTTATGCTAGCACAAAGCCAAGCAAAGCGCAGGGGGAGATGAGGCACTCACTTTATAGGGTGTGATTACACAACTAAGAAGAATGGAAAATTTTGAGAAAATATGGGGAAATGAGCTTTACTATTATTTTATTTTATTTTTTTATGGTGTCAACATTTTTATTTGAAACATTTCATTTTTTTAGAGAAGAAGACATGAATATGTGAGACTTAAATGTGGGAATTAAATATGGGCATGTCCCACACCTATTCCACCACTCAAATCATTCGAACACAAACAAAATCTACTATTTTTGTTCCAATTTATAATCTTGATCTCCCTCACATTATTTACATGAGTACAATTTGTGCTTTATGGGGATAATATAAGAAATAGTGAAAATCCAATAGGTACCGAGTTCAAAACCCAACCGCAATGATCAATGATCATGATGATGCCATCTGTCAATGACCACCAAAGCACAAAACCTTGACTTTACATTTCCCGATGAGTGCCGAGCACAACCACCGAGACTTCCATTTGGAAATGACTATCATCTCAATCAATGTTTGAAACAATGGAAAACAAGGCAAATTATTTTGTGTGCATGTGTGGGCCCTCCTTTGATCCTCTAGCCCATCCAAGGTTATAAACAGGGAACATTTTAGTTTGAAGATTCTATGATCAATACAATGTTGAACTTGGAGAACCCTCAATGAAAAGACTAATGTCCGTTGATCCCAAAACCAATTACAAATCCAATACGAGATAGAATTCGAGCTTAGTGAAAGTAAAATCTTCGATGCTAACACAAAGTCAAGTGAAGAGCAAGGGAGAGACGAGGCACTCACTTTACAGGGGTCCGAGGAGGAGAACGGGCCAGGTAAGATAATAAAAGGTGCATTCCAAGGTGGAAGGCGTAACGCCTATCCTAAATAATAATCTTTCCAAAATCGTTTAGGAGAGACAGGCGGCCATTCCATGGTTTGAGAGGGTTAGTTATTTTCAACGTAGGTAGAATGACAACACTTTTTAATATACTAACTTTGATAGGTTGGTCTAGTTTTTAAAAAAATTGAGAAGTGACAAATTTGAAAAGATATTTTGAAATATATTTGGAAGATTTGACTAAAATATTTTCCATATCAAGGAGAGAACAAGGAGAGAATCTTTCGGGGCACTTTGAATGGATATAGTGAAATAAGTATTAACATGAGTCAACTTAATCAAAAATAGTATCTAGCTTAAGAATAATGTTGTATTGCATCTTTGTTTATCCATATGGGGGTCACTTAGTCAAGTGTTATTAACTTGTATGTCAATTCTACGGCGCCAAGTGTCCCTTACACAACTAAAAGAAACGGAATTTTTTTTAAAAAATATGGGGAAAATGGGCTTTCCTAATTTTTATTTTTTTATTTTTAGAAGGTTAGCATTTTCGATTGACGACATTTCATTTGCTAGATAAGACGAAGACATGAATGGAAAGTTGGAAAGAAAATGTGGGACTTAAATGTGGGAAATAAATACTTGCATGTCCCACACCTATTCCACATTTCAGATTATTAGTATTCAAATAATATTTGCTATTTGTACTCCACTTTATCGTCTCAATCTCACTCGCATTATTTACGTGAGTGCAATTTGCACTTAAAGGGGCCAAAATAAAAATAGTGAAAATCCAATAGGTTCCAAGTTCGAAACCCAACCACAATGTTAGCTTTCAGTAGCACTTTCAGAGCCCCCCTTTTAGTTTTAAGCTCGACTATATAGGAAAACACAGGATGCGCAAACAAGCAATGATAATTGAGCCCATCCAATGGTTGGTTATATGAGCAATAGATAAATTTTATCTGTCAATTGAAAGTTTTTGATTGAGACTCTATACAATTTCTTACGTTGTTGACTGCAAATTGCTCTTTGATTTACAAGGAGGGATTTTTACTAATAAAACCATCAAAGTGTACCATGTAAAGTCCAGTGTGAATGAGATACCTTGTTTTCTTAATGTAAGATCTGATGTACTTACTCTAGGTTGAAGCAGCTGATTTCTTGCCAATTCTACCATGGAATTTGTGAAGAAAAGGATCATCAAACATATATAAAGCCAAAATATTTGAACTTCAAGCATGTTAGATCTACATGCGGTTGCAGAGAGAGCCAACACAGAAAAACGGCGGTCAGGGAAAAGGTGGCAGTGATGATATTAGAAAGCACATAATGACTTTAGATGCTCTTGACATGTTGGACCAATAGCCTCCCTACAAGTGTGATGCTGCTATATAGCCTGAAAACAAGGGATGAGCGAACAATCAGCGATAATTGAGCCCCTCCAGCAGTTGGTCATATGAGCAATAGGTATATGAGCGGTAGGTATATTTTATCTACCGATCGAAATTTTTAGACTAATACTATATACGATTTCTTATGTTGTTGAGTGCAAATCGCTCTTTGATTTACAAGAAGGGATTTTTACAAATAAAACAATCAAAGTGTAGCATGTAATGTCCAGGTGTGAACAAGATATCTTGTTTTCTTAATTTAAGATCTGATGTACTTATTCTATGATGAAAGCTAATTTCTTGCCAATTCTAGCCATGGAAATCATGAAGAAAATAATCAATTGCCATATATAAATCCAAAAGTTTTTAACTTCATGCATGTTGGATCTACATGCGGTTGCAGAGAGAGCTAACACAGAGAATAACGGTGACTGAGAAAAAGATGGCAGCAATGATATTAGAAAGCACATCACGACTTTATATGCTCTTGACATGCTGGTCCAACAGCCTGCCTACACACATGATGCCATTCTATAGCATAAACACAGGGAATGCAAGAACAATCAATGATAATTGAGCCCACCAGCAGTTGGTCATATGAAAGCCAAGTAGATTTTCTCTACCAATCGAAATATTTCTTACTTCATTGAGTGCAAATTGCTCTTTGATTTACAAGAAGGGATTTTTACTAATAAATCATCAAAGTGTACCGTGTAATGTCCAGTGTGAACGAGATACCTTGTTTTCTTAATTTAAGATCTGATGTAATTACTCTATGTTGAAGCAGTTGATTTCTTGCCAATTCTAGCAATGGAATTTGTGAAGAAAATAATTGGTACCCATATACTAGCAATCGCACACAAAATGTGAGATGGAAACGCCAAAGGGATGCATCAAAGAAGTGAAATGGAGGGGCATAGATATCGATGAAGGAAGAAGGGCCGAGAAGAAGGGGTTTGGGGAGGAGTAGTTGAAGGGCGGGGAAAATGATGTAAGGAACATATGCAAATTTTTTTCTTTCCTACAACCACGGGTCATTTTTCGGCAATCAGTAGCTATTTTTTATTTTTATTTTTATTTTTACGGTGTCAAGGCTTTCATTTGGGCGGCATTTAGTATGTTAGATAAGATGAAGACATGAATGTAAACTTGGAAATGAAAAGGTGGGAATCAAATACCTGCATGCCCCATCGTCTCCATCTCACTTGCATTTTTCACGTGAGTGCAATTTGCGTTTAAAGGGGTCAAAATAAAAATGGGGAAAATCCAATAGGTTCCAGGTTTGAGGCAACACGACAACCGCCATAAAATGGGCTTTTGCACCTAAAGAGGCCAAAATAAGAAATGGGGAAAATCCAAAAAGTTTCGGGTTCAAAACCCAACTAGAATGCTTGATTCTTGTAGCACTTTGTAGCCTCCTTTCCAGTTGTAAGTGTAAGTAATTGTAGGAAAATAGGCAATGCACAAACAATCATCGATAATTAAGCCCCTCAACCAGTTGGGCATATCAGCGACAGGTAGATTTTATTAGCCAATCAAGCTTTGCTAATTTTTTATTTCATGACATCAAGGTTTTTGATTGAACGATGCTTAATTTGATAGATAACACGTAGACATGAATGGGAAGTTGGAAATAAAAAGGTGGGAATTAAATACTTGCATGTCCCACACCTATTCCATGGATGAGATTGTTCCTACCAAAAAAATATTGCTTATCTTTATTCCACTTTATCAATATTGACTCGAGTCTCAAAAAGAGGACAAAATCCAAAAGGTTTTAGGTGCAAAACCCAACTAGAATGCTTGCTTCTTGTAGCACTTTGTAGCCTCCTTTTCAGTTGTAAGCTTAAGTAATTGTAGGAAAATAGGTGGTGCACGAACAATCATCGATAATTGAGCCCCTTAATTGGCTAGTCATATGAGCGCTAGGTAGATTTTATCTGCCAATCAAGCTTTGCTAATTTTTTATTTCATGGCATCAAGGTTTTCGATTGGACAGCGTTTAATTTGATAAACAAGACATAGAAATGAATGGAAAATTAGAAATAAAAATGTGGGAATTGAATACCTGCATGTCACACACTTATTCCATGGATCAAATTGTTTCTACCCAAAAATATTTTTTATTGTGCTCGACTTAATCATCTCAATCTCGCGTGCATTATTCACATGAGTGCAATTTGAGCTTAAAGGGGCCAAAATAAAAATGGTGAAAATTCAATAGGTTCCAAGTTCGAAACCCAACCACACTCCTTGTTTCTTATAGCACATTGTAGGCCAGCTTTCAGTTTTAAGCTCGAGTAATTGCAGAAAAGCAGGCAATGCAAGAACAATCATTGATAATTGAGCCCCTCCAACGGATGGACATATGAATGACAAGAAGATTTTATTCGCCAATAGAGCTTTGCTATTTTTTATTTTACTTTTTTACAGCATCAAGGTTTTTGAATGGACGACATTTAATTTGCTAGATAAGGTGGAGACATGAATGGAAAGTTGGAAATAAAAAGGTGGGAATTAAAACCTAACATGTCCTGCACCTATTCCACGGCTCAAATTGTTCCAACCTGAATAACATTTGTTATTTACGGTCCATTGTATTGTTTCGATCTCGCTCGCATTATTCACATGAGTGCAATTTGTGCTTAAATGGGGCAAAATAAAAATGTCAAAAATCTAATAGGTTCCAAGTTCGAAACCAACCAAAATATTTGCTTCTTGTAGCATTTTGTAGGGCCCCTTTTTAGTTTTAAGCTTGAGTAATTGTGGGAAAATAGCGATACACGAGCAATCATCGTTAAAAGAGCCTCTCCGGTTTAAGCTCGAGTAATTAATTTTTTTATTTTTGTGAGGTGACAAATTTGGGAAGATATTTTGACGTATATGAGAAAATAAGGAGAATCTTTCGGGGCGGATATGATCAAATAAGTATTGAGTAATCTTTTTAAATACAAATTTGCAGCTGATGTCATATTACAATTTTATCCAACATCACATTTGATATGCCAGCCAACCTCTCTCACAGTATTTGAGTAGATTTAGTGTAGTGGCAGTTTTCAATAAGGTAAACATCTATCCATTCCGATGTCACATGAAAGATTTCGTGTGTTTCAATTACAATTGGTATGTATTTCAGCCAAGGTTATCTTCATGTTTCCATGTACGCATTCATGTTGTGTTGTTGTCCTCTAATGCGTGTCCTCTCAACCAATAAAAATTATATAATATGGACAATGCATGCTGTCAGAATGGGGTGGGTTTGGTCCATATATATGTTAACTGTAAAACACACCTTCGGCACAATAAATCCAAAAAAACAACTTCATGCATGTTGGATCTACATGTGATTTCCCATAGAGCTAACACAGAGAATAACCGCAGCAAGGAAAAAGATGGCAGCAATGATATTAGAAATCACATCACAACTTTAGATGCTCTTGACATGCTAGACCAACAGCCTACCTACACACATGATGCCACTCTATAGCATGAACACAGGGAATGCACGAACAATCAGCAATAACTGATCCCCTCCAGCAGTTGGTCATATGAATGCCAAGTAGATTTTCTCTCCCAATCAAAAGTTTTCTTACATTGTTGAGTGCAAATTGCTCTTTGGTTTACAAGAAGGGATTTTTACAAATAAAACCATCAAAGTGTACTGTGTAATGTCCAAGTGTGAACAAGATACATTGTTTTCTTAATTTAAGATCAGATGTACTAACTGTAGGTTGAAGTAGCTGATTTCTTGCCAATTTTCGCCATGGAATTTGTGAAGAAAAGAATCAGTAGCCATATATTAATCCAAATGTTTTGAACTCCGTGCATGTTGGATCTACATGCCATTGCAGAGAAAGCTAACACAGAGAATAACAGCGGACAGGAAAAAGATGGCAGCAATGATATTAGAAAGCACATCACGACTTTAGATGCTCTTGACATGCTGGACCAACAGTCTACCTACAAGCGTGATGCCTATCTATAGCTTGAAAACAAGGAATGTGTGAACAATCAGCGATAATTGAGCCCTTCCAGCGGTTGGTCATATGAGTGCCAAGTAGATTTTATCTGCCGATCGAAAATTTTAGACTGAGACTCCATATGATTTCTTACATTCTTGACTGCAAATTGCTCTCTAATTTGTAAGGAGCGGTTTTTACTAATAAAACCATCAAAATGTACCATATAATGTCCAGGTGTGAAAGAGATTCCTTGTTTTCTTAATTTAAAATCTGATGTACTTACTCTAGGTTGAAGCAGCTGATTTCTTGCCAATTCTAGCCGTGGAAATCATGAAGAAAAGTATCACTGGCAACCATATATAAAGCCAAAAGATTTGAACTTCAAGCATGTTGGATCTACCAGGTTTCTTTTTTACCTTTTTAATAATAACAATTAACACAAATAATTGTGAAGTAAATCAATATTCACGTTTAAAAATCTATAATTTCTATGGAAATCTACTTGTCAAATATAAAATTATCTAGAAAGACAGCAAGTAAAAGTTTTCACGTGACTAAAAGTTCTGAGCTACAAGTGACGTCAAAAACCTTAAAAACAGGGTGCAGACCATCAAATTCTAGGAGTGTATACCCACCAACATACCTGGCCATGCCTTAGTGGCTGTGTAAAATCATCTTATGGCCGCCACGTTGCCGTTCCTATCAGCCCACACATTAACCTAAGTGGAGGAAGCGCAGCAAGCAAAAACTGGGCCGTTTGCATGTGTGGGGAAAATGACGGCTCTGACAAAATTAAAAATGCAGGAACAATAATGACTCAAATAAAAAACAATATGTCGTTTACACGGAGGTCAGAATCAGTTGTCAGAATTGGCAAGTTTGATCTAATATAGTCTGATTTTGATTTGGAACACGGCTTTGGCATAACTAAGTCTCATCTTTGATGAGCTAGGAAGTTTGTTAAACAAAGCCTAGCTTTGGTGAGCTCGATGGATGATCAGAAGATGTTTGCGACATAATTCCACTTTGACTATGACAACAATCATTTCCTCCCTGCTAAAGTGAAAAAGTCCTCAAATTTTGCTCCACGTGAGAAAATCTCTCCTGAAAAGTGGATTGAGATAGTCACATTTGATGTGCAAGAAGTGCTCCTTTCATTCAACAAGGTAAATGGTAGCTTTCTTATGTCTAGCAGTCCTGGTTTTGGATAACGATCAATGTACCCTCAATAAGGAGGAGGTTCACAATGTAAAATGGTAGATGCATGATAAGTGACTGAAACCTCCTCTTTGAGATGTGATGACTCGTACAATCTAAGCTGATTGATGTTAACTACATCATGCAACCATGCTAAGCTAGTACATCAATAGTATAGGGCCATCAAATGGGTTTGAACCTGTGATGTTGCATCTTCTAATACCATTGCTTGTCAATAGGAGTCGCTCCTAGTTGCCACCCCGGAAATGATGAGCCACACAATATCGATTGTGGATATCTTTATATGTGGCTTGTGTTTGAACCAAAATGACTTGAAACTTGATACGGATTTTGGCCAAATTACAAATGAATGAAGTTGCCTAGTCTCAATCCTTTTGTTCATGGGATGTGGTTGGTGTTGGAGCACAACTAGTATTGCATAATAAAGAAAGATATTATTTTAATGTCCATAAAACAACCACAGTGAAAAATGGGACTAAGAATGTATTTCCAGTTACATTAAGCAAGTACTCATGTAAAAAGGCCCTAACTTATGAAAAGTAATTACATCGAGTGGTGTCCTACAAGGGCAGTTGGGGGTGGTAGTGGACTAAAATGTCGATGACATGTTAAAACTTAATGGTTGAGAAAATTGTGACATCCATTTGACTTTCATATGGCCATTTCAACATGTAGAACCTGAAATTTGGTCTTAACGCACTTGGCAATAATCATTATTGTTGTCCAAAATAAATCCCCTAGTTATTTTGAAAACTTACATCCCATTCTAGCTCTGAAGTTCAAATATTGCAGGTTGTGCGCACTCGGCTATCCACTTAGCACAATTTCCTTGGTTGCGATTTCTCGTCTACCCTCGCGCGCTCTTTTCCTCTCATGCGCCTTCCACTTTCCTTTTCATTCCTCTATCTCCTTCCATCCTCCCTTCGCACACACCCCCCGACTTGCCCTCCAAATTGGCAAAGTCCCTCGCATGTTTCTTCCACATTCCTCCCCGGAGTATCTTCTCTTCCTTTGCGCGTTGAACACTTCTTTCCTAGCTTGCCCCACGCGCCCTTGTCTCCTATCGCCGCACGCTTTCATTTGGATCCTCGTGCCCCACTTGCATACTTGTCTCCCGACATTATGCATCCATTTCTTCGCATGCATTACCTATGCGCGCATGTTCTTCACTTTCCTCTTTCACGCCTCTTGTTTTTGCGCGTGCTTTGCGCATCCTTCCGTGTCGATCATTGTGACACGTGGCAATCCATCGAGACTTGAGTGTGCTACACGCAACCTATCAAAGCACGCCAACAGAGCACCGAATCTCATGCGACAAACCGTTGCACGACACGTGGTAGAAACAACAAAACAAATGAACAGTTGGCTGATCCTTGACCAATCAACGCGCGCCACATGTCATTGCGTGTCCAAATTGCACTCGCGAATCTTCAAATCGTCATAAATTTTGCTGCAGAGCTCGGATTAATGCGCGTTTGGTCTTTGTTGGAAAGTTGGCGTGGGCTATACTTGAGATCTTTCAAATTCAAATATTGACGGGATTTGGTAGGTGAGAAGCAGGGAAACGCATTTTCAGCCATTAATGCAAACATCTAATCGACTCAACCACCAAATTTCATTTAGATCTTGCCTCCTTCCTTCTTCTACAAGCCAAACAACCATGAGGAGGCGCATCTGACAGCTTTGCATGTGGATTTGCAGGGATTCAATGCTTGTTGTTGGTGGTTGCATTTCGAATTCGAGTTTCCCTCTTCTTTCTCTGCTTCATCTCTCCCCTTTAGTTTTCTAGGAGTTCTATTACTTAGCATTTTAAGTTGCAGACCTTCAGATCTGGCTCTCTGCATGTGGATATTGTCCTCATACGCCATTGTAATCGGCTGTGCATTATCTGGAAGCAATATAAGCTTTGTTTTGTGGCTATTCTCTGCCTTGGCTCATTTTTATTGTTTTTCCTTACCTTTCTTTTGCATTGCTTGTTTGTTGTGTTTTTTTCACGTCTCTGCGGCTTCTTTTTTTGATTGTGTCCCATGAAAATGAGTGTGTTGATGTTTTTCGAATTGTGATACACATGTCTATCCTCTCTGTGCGCATTCTCCTTCATTTTCACTTAAAGCTAACTGTGTTCATCCCCCTCTTTCGGTGTTATCGCCTCCCTTAGATTAGTTTTCCATTTCTGCATATCCTTCTAACTCTAGTCCCTTGGCATGATTAGTTTAGGATTTGATTTCAGCATTAGGAGTAGTTGTAGCAGTAGAAATAGGTAGAGGAACCGGCCTTCTCCGGAGGTCTGTCTCAAGTACGCAAGGTCCCACAACTTGGAGATAGTCCCATGTTGCCTCAACACCCTAGTTCATCCTGATCTAGGACGGGTGCAAGTTTGAGCTCCAACAGTTTTTTGGCACGGCCGGTGGGACAGAGCACTGAAAGCTTAAATTTCATCATCACTAAGCTCAGGTGTTTGACTTAGTGATTTTGGTGTCCCCAAATTTCACCCTGAAATTTGGGACTACCCATTTGAAAAAAATCGTTCTTTTAAAATAATGGGTCTTTTTGTGTTTTTATTGCCAAAAATGTTTGTATTATGTTAGGATATTCCCAGTGAATCATATGAGCCAATTTCGACAAATACCCAGATGCCCAAACTCATTTTATCCCTCCGCCAAGTTTTGTCTGCGGGAAATTTTTATTTAATTATTTATTGAATAAATAATGCCCCGTTTGAAGTAAATTGTGCTCTGGTTGAATCTGTTGAAGTTTTGCATGTCAGTATTCACTCATCTCATTAGGGTTTTCACCAGGAATGAATTCAGGGCATTGTCTACAACTTCTGGCAACGTTTTTCACTTTTATTTATTTCTTTTGTTTTTCTCTGGTTTTCTCCATTTGTTTCTCTGTGAAATTCCCCTAGGACAATTCTTTCGCTAGTATAGTTTGTCTAATTGTCTGTGGCATCTGGAGATCATCTACCGACACAGCACCAGAAGGAATCAGCCTCAAAATGCAAGCTTCTGACCAAAAATGATGAAGTCATGCACAAAAAGCCTCTCCCAGGCAAGTCGCATTTTCTGGAATTAATGAGTGTAAGCTGCAATGGGATTTTTGGTAGCTGCAGGCAGGTGGGAATTTATTACCTGCCTTGCAGGGTACTTTTTCCCATGAAGTCAAAGTCACTTAAGCTGCGATGGGAAAATTAGAGGCGACAGGCAGGCGGGAATTTCTTACCTGCCTTGCAGGGTGAAAATTCCCATTATAAAATAAAGAAAAATCACTTAAAGCACCGGTGGGAATTTTTTGCCTGCCTAGCAAGCTAACTTTTCCCATCAGAAGGTTTTATTCACCCATACAAGTCGCACTTTTCCAAAAGAAGCTATTTTTAATACAAGTCGCACTTTTTAGAAAGTCACTTAAGCTGCAGTGGGAAAATTAGAGGTGGCAAGTAGGTGGGAATTTATTACCTGCCTTGCAGGGTAAAAATTCTCATTATAAAAGTCAAATAACTTAAGTGGAAGAAGGGATTTTTAGAGCTGCGAGTGCAGGGTGAAAATTCCCACCAGAAGTTGACTTCTTAATTTTAGAATTCACCCATGCCAAAAAGTGTGACCCATTTAGGCATTAAATAAAGCTTTTAGTGATATTTATTAATAGTTGTTTTGCCTAATTTTGGCGCCCAGGATGGAGGAAAAGTCAATGCATGAAGATAAGCCAAAGAGAACTAAAGGAAGCATGCTAAAAATAAATAAATTAAATTTATTTAATGGCAGCCAATAGCATGCAAAAATAAGCACCCAATTTGGGTGAATAAACATGTTTGTTTATTAATTAATTGCCAGGAATAGGATGGACAATTATTAGAAATAGAATGCTGAGGGTTATATAAGCATGGGCTGCCATAATGAAGAAGCAATTAATTCTTTTTGCTAAGGATTGCAGCCCGGATAGTTTTGGCACCAAAGAAAGGAGGATTTTTGCATCTAGAAGGTGTTTTTCATTGTCGGGAAGCTTCAAGGTTTGGCGCCTAGGGTTGGAATAGCTTGATTTATGCTATGATAATTATTTGCATGTTGTTATAAGTGCCCAAGTGAATTTAAAAATATTTATGCTTGCTTTGCATGCAAGCAAAGCCTCAAATTTTAGGGCAGCGGGCTTCATATGCAGATTTTTGGTGACAGAAATCAAGTATTCATGCTCTAGACTTCATCTTTGTCTTAAATAATTGTAGGTATTCATTACAGGTGTTCATACAGGTGAAAGGAAGTTCAAATCAATGTTAGGTACATTGAATATATCTTCGAATCTAAAGAAATTGATAGATCTGCACAAATTGATTCATTATAAAGAATTCCGGCAGGATTAAAAGAAAAAGAACACAGACAAAGATTGCTCAGACAAAGATTGCTCCAACCATGATGAAGCGTGATGATAGAGAAGGGTCAAGCAAAATCATGCATAGCTTCCAGATTTGCTGATATCAATGACACAGACATGGGCCCAGAACCCATCTCTCGAAATAATTAACAGATCCAGGGCTGGAAAGACATTTCTCATGCGGGCAATGAAAAGCAGTGGAATTATTCCAGCATCAACATTCCCAGTCATAGCTCAGTTGCCCGAATTTGTCATGGAGTGTGCAAGATCATATCATCCTCTTTCCAGAACAATCCGGGATGCTGCGGGAAAGACAATTATTAGGCTGGATGCACAGTTTATCAATTATTGTCTGAAGATTCCGACACGAACGGTGGTGATTGCAATTAGCATGTTGGATGCAGGTAACAGATGGGAGAAACACAAAGCAGATTGTGTGAGCATAATGAACAACCGATATATGAAGAAGCCCAGGTCTCCATCAAAGTTCCCGAGAACTCTTCCGCGATCCAACTTGGTGCAGGAGGTGGATGATATCACTAAATTGCTTTGCAGGATAAGTGGAGAAGCCAATACTCACAACTTTTGCTCATGGATGTATGCTTTCGTGAGGACTATCGAGATCAACAAAGCTGATTCGATAATCAATTGGGCAGAGATCATTAGTGACGAAAGATCGATGAGCAACTTCGGAGTGTGAGGCGGACTTACAGCTTCAAAATGACTTCATACCTGGTATATGCAGCAGCCTCGCAGGGCATATTTTCCAAGCTAGATAGACGAGGTGTACTGGCGAAAGATCCTATCTTTGATTGCTATCCACTGTTGACAGTTCTTGAGTGCCACAAAGATTACAAAGTGGTCAACGATGGGTTCTTTTATGAATTCATCTGCAAACTAAATGGTGATTTGAAGACCAACAGGGTGAGCAAAGAAGCTTGGGAAGCTATATCTCAAAGCATGGCTACATTTTCATCTAGTTTGCAGACTTCACCTATCTCAGGGTGACTGGCTTTTCGGGAGAACCAATAAAGTTGCCGAGGTATCCAAATGACAAGTGGGTCATCATGGAGTTGTGCAAACAACTCGTGGAGATGCATGACTTACAATCAAAGGCACAAGTCTATAGGTTTCTTTCCAATCACAGTGGGTTACTACAGTTGCTAGAGCATCCACAAAGCTAGAGGAGTCGAAGCTGAAATGTTTTTTGAGTATGAGCCTGAGTTCTTCCCAGCATGGCTAAACTTTGACCCATATGGAGTAGCGAGGAAGACAATCTCCCAGGAATACTCACATGTGCCCTCATTGGAGGACTTCTAGATGAAGTGCAGGAACGAGTATGAAGTCAGAAAGAAAGACTTCAGCAGGTTATCGGCGCAACAAGTGTCTGATTATGGTTTGGCACGGATACTTGCAGATCTCGCAGATGATGGGCATGTGATACTTGACTCGTATCATCAGATGGGAGGAGATAGAGTTGCTCTTCAAGAAAACATTGGTAGCTACCAGACAATTGAAGAAAAATCTTCCGTAGTTTTGGTTAACACTTCGAACTGGTTGCTAACAAAGGGGTATTGCCTGGATGAAGCTTTGATGAACCAGATCACAGGCAACTTTACCACGGGAGATTCCAGCAAAAGAAAGCACGAAGGTGAAAGCAGCAAAAGGCCGGAAAAACTTAAAGTTCACAAGAAGTCTCACATACAAGAGAAGGCCAAATCTACGGCTATTGTTCCAGTTCTAGCTTCTCCAACATCAACTCATAGCACTTCAGCAGCCCCGAAACCTCAAAGAGATCTTGTTGTTCCTCCTTTGAATCCAGCATCATTTGTATTTTCTCCTCAACCACTCAGGTCTTCACCTATCCATGCAGAGAAGTTGAAAGCACAGATGGCGGAGTTTGAAAAAGCATTATCTTTGGACAATTCAGAGGGTGGCAGTCATAACACGGTGGCAAATTCTGATAGAGCGAGTCAGAGCATGAGATGGTGGTGCACTCGGCGACTTCTCATTCCCCAAGAAGCAACTTTTCATCATGGTTAGCTTTGCAGACAATCCCAGAAGCCAGAGAGGAGATCAACCTGGAAGAACACGACTTTCAGTTGCTCCTGAGTTTGGGAGGAAGAGATAGAAGACCTAAAGTTGCCAAAACGACTTCTAGGTTGATTATTGAGGAATCGGGACAGAAGTTCGCTGAGTTATCTGTTCCAACAGAAGGAAAGCACAAGGGAGAGCTCACGGCAGCTGATATAGCAGTGACCAAAGTGCCAATAGGTCAAACTACCATAGAAGGATTAAAGCAGGATACGCAGACACTAATGAATGCTTTATTCCTTAAGCTTGACAAAGAGAAGGTTGAGAGATCCAAGCTTCAAAAGCAGGTGTTCCAGCTATGCGAGATCATTGCTAAGGTTGTTAAACCTTCCTCTCAGCCCATTCTAGCACATGAGCAAGTGAGTGATCATCTGATGCAGGAGGTAGAAGATGCAGGGGACCAAGTCAAAGCTATTGCCCACTGGAAGGAACAAATCATTCACCAAGCTTCAGAACAATTCAAACCAATACCGGCTGAATTGGAGAACATGCATAGGGCAAGCATCTCAGCTGAAGGAACTGATGACATGGATAGAAGATGAGAACATAGTTGTTGAAAGTCATCTGGATACTTTGGTTAAAATACACTTCACGCTGCCATAGTTACAGGTTTGGAAATCCGATTAAATTCGGAAGGGCAAAAAAATCCAAAAATTCGGAGTTCTCGAAAAAATCCGAAAAAATACGGAAAAATCCGGTTCGGAATATATATACTTATATTATTATAAATTTATATTATTGTATACTTATATCATTATATATAGACAAATCATACAAAAAGCATCCATCTACCATAATCATCATCATCATAACGATTCTTTCAAAAGATTGCAAGAAGTTGCTTGGTGAAAAAGGTACAAAAATGGATTTTATGAAAATAAGAAAAATATTGCCATCAATGCGTAGAGCTCGAGAAAATATATACTTTTAGAGAAGACGACACCTAAAACGGAGCCACAGAATGAAAGTTATGGCACATGCAAGTTTTTTCTACATCTTCCCGTGCCCTTTCAAAAATGGCAAATTTTTTTCCCTCGCATTTTCACCAAAAAAAAAAAAATGCCAAAAAAGGAAAAAAAAATCCTCAAAAAACAAGGCGAACCGAACCGGATTTATTCGGTTGAAAAAAAATACGGTTCAACGGATTTCATACAAATCCGGCCGAACTCTGTAACTATCTTCTTGCTTGAAGGATGTGTTAATTGCAGAGCAGATCGTGCCCGGTGGATTGGTAGAAAAGGGGAAGCGATTCTGATTTGGTTTCTTCGCATAGAAATCCTCAAACTCATGCTGAAGAGGATGCAGTTGCTAGAGAGTAAGATGGGAGAAGTGTCGGTGAGCATCCCAGATGAATTACCTGCTTCCCATGAGGAATTTATGTTGGTTGTGCGGAAAGAAGTTGATGAAGCCACCATACCTTTCACGATGGATTCAATTGGTAGACTCATAAAGCTTCAGGCAGATGTTGAGGGATATGGGCCTGGTTTAGAGAAAGTGAAGGCTAACACTGCTTGCTTTGTCCAGAGGGTTGTTATAGTTCATAACCGAGAGAGATGTTATTGTTAAAACAGATGGGAAGATGTTGAGTTACATGTTTGACAAGTATATTCAATATCAGAACAAAAAGAAAGTATAAGTGTTACAGCTGGCAGATCTTCTTTCTTCTTTTCTTCCTTCTCTTATTTCTTATGTTCCCGGATGAAAATGTAAAATTAAAGTTATTGGTTTAAAAACCATTACTTTAAGTTATTTGGAAATATTCTTTAAGATAGGTGGCAGATGTGCACAATTTTTGCTCAAACTCCTGATGCATGTCACTAAGAGAGGAATTCTAGGAAGATAACTGTCAAATGTTCCCTTTACTACTTCTTCATGTTCTAGTTCAGTTGTAGTTTCCTATTTGTAATTTCCCCTCTACACATTATAAGTAGAGGAAGAACCTACGAGTTAAAGGATCGGAATTTGTAATCAGCATTCTTGTGTTCCAGACTTTGAGCTGAAACCCCTGATTTCTGCAAGCAGAGGAATAGAGAAGAGATTTCCGGAGAACTTTGTGTCAATGGTGCATTTTGCTTCTTTTTCTTTCTAGATCTATTCATAAACTGTGTTATTATAGATCTAGATCTGAAAGTTTCCTTTGCTTTGAATTTTGTGTTTAATGATCTATTTGTTTTAATCTATGTGCATGCAATCAACTCTGTAAACTATTGCTTGGGTTGCACATCCTCTCTCCTTTCTTTGTTTCCTATTATTTTCCTCTTCTGCAGATTTTTCCTTTCTTTTACAATTGCTTACTTGCTGCAAAACTGTATAGCTATGGTTCATGAGCTACACAGTTAAAGTAATACCAACAGATAGATATTAGGACATATAAACTGACAAAATCTTACACAGGAGCCTCACCGGTAAATGAGGGAGATTTATCTCATGACTGCCTAGGTTTTCAGCTATGCAGAAAATCTAGCCAACAGATTTCCAGCCTTTGGAGGCTTGTTTCAACACATCTGGTGACTCCCAACTCTCAGATCTATTGTTTTCAGCATCTGTGCACCTTTCTTATGAGAAGAGTACATACCAAACACAAGATAAAGCAGCTAAAGAGTCCTTTGAGTACCTCCAACTTTCTCAAAGAAGAAGACGCAACAAAACAAGAGTGTGCGCATCTCCATCTCCGGTGCGTTGTGCAATTTTAACGCCACCTCTGGCAAGCTTTCCGATCTTGCGGGAAATCTCAGGCCTATCATCATGGTAGCACAACAAAATCAAGCAAATCAGGATTTGTTAATTTCATTTCTGCAATGATCCTCTTGCTCTTAATGCCCAAAATCCTATTCCAACATCTACACTTAAAAGTATCCCTTTCTTCACTAGGGAAAATCATACTACTCCAGCTGAGCATATAATTGTTAATGTTTGTGCCATCCACCAAATTGTTGAACAAGATGTGGCTATTAGACTATTAGCCTCTTCATTCAAAGGAGAGCTTTGCAACGGTTCATAAGTCCGATAAAGAAGGCCAACTCAAAAATGGAATCAAGCTGGGGCAGCTCTTTGTAATCAGTTTAGAGAGAAGGCAGACAATCTCTCATTGTTTGAACAATTGACAACCATAAAGAGGGCTCCCAATGAGCTCATGGCAGACTTCAACTTTAGATTTAAGAAAACATGGGAGAGGATTCCAACCCTAGTAAAACCAACTCTCAGAAGGCGTTTTCCTTTACTTTTTAAGGGGTTTAAATTCTAATATTGTTGTTATGGTCCAATCCATGGGGGGCGCAACACTGCCTAGGGCCTATGCATTAGCTATTAGGGCTGAGAACTGTCTAATTCAAGTAGGAAAGTTAGCTCTTAGACCGCCCGTGCCCTTGTTTCCAGAAATGTCTCAAGCGCCCCAACCTTCCATTGCTCCTATTCCCAAGTAGAGCACACAACCCGCCGTTGCATCCACATCCTATTCTCCTGCGCAAGAAAAGGAGGATGAAGAAATGAAGGCCCTGATTAGAAACTTGTCCAATAAGGTCATATCTTTAGAGAAACAAGCGCAAGCCTTCGAAATAATTCTAATCAAGGGTATAACCAAGGCCATCAACCCTTTAGAAACCAATATCCAAATCAAAGATATGGGCAGAACCAACAAAATGATAGATGGAATGCTAATGCGCACCTCCCATTGCAAGTAGTAGTTCCCGTTCGCGCAACCTCTTTCGACACCCAATTCAAGTCAAGCACTAGTTCCAGTTCAAAACAACATGGCACAAGAGTCAGAATGGTGTTTTCCTTGCAACATGCCTCACGGCCCGGTGTAGTTGCGCCAATGCCTTACGCGCGCAGCTTACATGATTCAAGCCGCTTCAAATTGTGAGCCTTCCACTAGCACGCGCGAATCAGAAAATCAAGAAATGCCAGAAGTTGTTCCTGAGACTAACTTGATGTTCTTTGGTGTCAAAGACTTATGTGCAATCAATCAAGCTGCAGATAGTCCAATCAAGCCGCGTGCCCAGGTTCATTGATAACATGAGGTACAAGAAGAGAATGCTTGAATCTAGCGTGCATCCCCAACTCTTGGCACACAAGCCAATTCTCAAAAGAAGAAGGATGCAAATGCAAATCAGACCAACAGTCATGGCGCGCAAGTTCCCGCGCGCGCGAGGTTCCGCGCAACACTCCGACAAAAGCGACACACGCCCCTCCTTTGGTAGGTCAAGTCTTTGTGCACCTGAACAATCAAGAAAAGATGTTGTTGTGCCCCAAATGCATAAGTCAATGGGCCTTCCATTCAACATTGTGGACCAAATGAAGAAGACAAATGTAAATGTCACAATGTGGGACGCCCTAGCTATTCCATCTTAGCGCGACCTGTTACATGAAGCTCTGGCGTAACTTCCGCGTGCAGATCCAGTTGTCCAAAAACCTCATGTTGTTGTCAATATTTGTCAAGCAGAGGAGAAACAAGTAAGGTTATTAAAACCCCGCCCTTCTATATGTCCTTGATAATAGGAAAACACCTTGTGCATAATTGTATGATTAACTCAGGCGCTAGCACTTTTGTTATGCCAAAGAAAACCGTTGATGTCTTAGGCCTTAAGTACAACCCTATGTCTAATGGGGTCTTATAGCTTGATGGCTCAATTGTTACCACTCTAGGAGTCATCAAGGATCTCGAGTTAACCCTCCATGCATGTCCAAGTCTCACAATAACTCAAGATGTGTCAATCATTGACCTACCTCCTTTGTTTGCCTTATGTCTATCAAGGGATTTTACTGCTAAAGTGGGTGGTTACTTGTCTTTTGATTAGTCTCATATGTTACTTAGAACAAGGTATGGTACTCGGTTTACCATACAAGTTGAGCCTATATTTTCCTATCATGTTGAGTCGTATGACCCATCCCCTCTCCAAGCTAATTGCCTAATCCAAGAATGCCAAGATCAAGTCTCAATTTCAGAAAAATGGCTTATACCCCCCCTCGCCCGATTTGTTGCTCGATGAATGGCTTGAGAGACATCACAAATTTGATCCATATGCTAAAGAACTTGAAGCTTTTGAAACTGGCCTCGGTACTTATTGTATCCATGAAGAAGATGTTGTACAGATGCGCGTGCTCAAGCAAAATGAAGAAAAATTTGGTCTGTGGAAGTTATATTTTGATGGCTCCAGAAGCAAAAATGGCACAAGTGCAAGAGTTCTTATTTCTTCCCAGGGTGAGAAATTCTTCTTCACGCACAAGTTGTAGTTTACATGCTCCAACAATGTAGTAGAATATGAAGCGTTGGTATGTGGCCTTCTTATTACTGAAAAGAGACAGATCAAGGCGTTGCAGATTTTTGGGGACACAGAACTAGTCATCCACCAAGTCACAAACAAGTGCGCAACAAAGAATAAGCTTCTCAAAGCTTATAAACATAAAGTTTGGGACCTCCTTGAGGGTTTGATGCTCGAATTTGTAAGTGGTACCAAGGAAGATGAACAAAGAAGCAAATCGGATGGTTGCGCATGCTCAAAATTCTCACCTGTTGAGGACTTTGTTAAAGGAAATGCGAAGACGTTAAGATGGTGATCGTGCCATCTATTCCGGATAATGACACCAGTATGAAGTGCTTGAAAGTGACGCGTAAATTGTCTAGTTTATTCAGAATGAAGTTGAGTTCTCTTCGAGCATGCAAGTTGACTTGCATGATAGCTACGGTGACCAAGTGATTCAACTCAAGACAAATAAGTTAATATTCAACCCTGATGATGAGTTCAAGGGTGAAGAAATGTATATGCACGCGGCGCAAAAAGACTCAGTACTCAGCATTACTATGTGCACGCGACAAAGAGTTGTTTCTCGGTGAAGATTGCACGCATGATGAGAAACAAGCCTTCATCTCTCGTGTCGAAATAACGACATATTTTCATGGAAGTATGAAGACTTGAAAGGATTTGACCTAAGTGTTGCTCAACACTCCATTGACCTTGATCTAGTATCAAGCCCATCAAACAAAAGCAGAGGCTAGTCAATCCAAGGATAGAGCCCCTCATGAGGAAAGAGTTGTCTAAACTCATTGAGGCGAAGATAATATTTCCCATCAAGTACTCTACTTGGGTCATGAATCTTGTTCCAATGCGCAGTAGAGAACGGTGAAATCAGACTTTGCGTCGATTTCAGAGATTTGAATAAGGCATCCCTAAAGGATCATTATCCTTTGCCTTCTATGGAGCAGATTCTGCAAGACATTGTGGTTGGCTCACTAAGATTTTCCATGTTGGATGGGTATTCCGGCTTTAATCAGATCATGGTCAAGGAAGAGGATCAATTCAAAACAACATTTACAACCAAACGGGAACATACACATATCGAAGATGCCTTTGTCTATCAAATGCGGTATGCAACATTCCAGTGGGCCATGGACATTACATTCAAAGGATATATCAATGAGTTCATCCTAGTTTACTTGGATGACATAATTGTTTTCTCAAAGCGTAACGCGGATCACATGACGCATTTGGAGAACATCTTTGAGAGATGCATACAATTTGGGGTATCTCTTAACCCCAAGAAGTGCAACTTTGTTGTGGTGCGCAGGCAAGCTTTTGGGCCATGTGGTTTCAAAGGATGGTATTGCCATTGATCCTAAGCACATTTCAGCCATTCTTGCCCTCTCTTTACCAACGCACAAGAAAACCTTGCAGTCTTTTCTAGGCGAAATCAATTTTGTTTGGAGATTCTTCCTAACTTTGCAAGATTGGTTAGACCCATCACCCCGATGCTCAAAAAAAAAAACTACTTTCAAATGGACAGCAGAAGGAAAAGAGAGCTTCAAAAAAATCAAGCAAGAAATTGCTTGCGCGCCAACACTCATTAATCCAGATTATTCCAAGGATTTCATCCTTTATGCTTATAGAGTTGATGCAAGTGTTGTTGTCTTGACACAAGAAAATGAACAAGGACTGGAGCAGCCAATGGCTTTCTTCAATCAAACACTAAAGGATTATGAGTTGAAATACAGTCACACAGAGAAGCAGGTCTATGCCATCATGCACGCGCTAAAAAAGTTCAAAAGTATGCTCGCCACAAATCATGTTAAGGTGTTAGTTTCACACTCTGGTGTGAGAGACTTCATCATGGGAGCAGAAATCAGTGAGAAAAGAGCAAGATGGGTGACCAAAATCATGGAATTTGATGTGACTATCAAAGCCACTAAACTGGTAAGAGGCAACACACTCTGTAAACAGCTTGCAGAGGATGTCTTGAATGATCAAGAGAATTCATTGTTTCTAGATGAAGAGCTCTTGTGCGTTGAACTGAGCGAAATAAAGATCCTAATGCGCATGAATGGATGGAAGAAATGATAACATTCCTTTCCTCTGGTGCATATCCTCTTAGTCTCGAACAAAGCAGAGAGACGACATCTCGAGGCTGCACTTTGTTCCATATGTGTGCTTCGACCGATGGCGTTCTCTTCAAAAGGAATATTGATGGCGTGCTGCTAAGATGTATTGACGACACGCAAGTCAACTAAGTGTTAACAGAATTTCACGATGGATTCTCTGGTGGACACTTCTTTGCTAAAGCAATAGCGATGAAGATCATCAAAGCAAGATACTTTTCGCCTACCCGCTCGTGGACGTGCAAAAGTGGGTCATGAAATGCAAAGAATGCGCTTTCTTTGCAGGAAAGAAAAAATTGGTAGTGGTTCCCCTCCGACCAATCTAAGCGGATCAGCCTTTTGCACGATGGGGTCTCGACTTCATAAGCATGATCAATCCTCCTTCAAGCGGTGGGCACAAGTGGGTGTTGACAACAACGGGCTACTTCACCAGATGGACAAAGCTGTTGCACTCAAAGAATCAACTAAATCAGTCATCCTTGACTTTCTCAAAGGCATTATCAGAACGAGATTCGGCATTCCTCAGACCATTATCTCTGATAATGCAAACGCCTTCTTTGGTGTAAGAATTTCTGATTGGGCTCTTAGTCTTGGCATCTATTTGAAAACTTCTTCCAACTATTACCCTCAAGGTAATGGCTTGGTTGAGTCTACAAACAAGAACTTGATCAGAATCATGAAACGGACAATGAATATCAACCATAGAAAGTGGCACACAAAGGTCTCGCATGCGCTCTGGGCAAACAGAATCACGATAAAGAAGGCAATAGGTACTTCACCCTACAAACTTGCCTATGAAAGGAAGCTAGACTTCCTTTGTCTCTTGAGCTGCCTTCATTAGAGCTCGCCCAAAACTAGAGTTTGAGGGTGTGGACCAGAGAGAAATCAGAATGACAGAGCTGGTTGAACTTGAAGAATTAAGAAACTCTGCCATGATCAAGCTAGAAAAACATCAACAATCAACAAAGAAGTGGTTTGACAAAAAGGCTAGGCCTCAAGCTTTCAAAGTTGGTGACTTAGTTCTAAAATGGGATGTTGACAAAGCCAAAGCGGGGTGTCATTCAAAGTTTGATGCACTTTGGAGTGGCCCATATACTATCAGTTCTTGTAAGGAGGCTAACTCTTTTGAGTTGTCTCACCTTGATGGAGGCGTGCTATCAATCCTAGTCAATGGGATTTATCTCAAGCACTTTCATTAAGTTTTTGCATCATTGTACATATTAGAGTAGTTACATTCCTCCAAGTGCATTGTGCACACATTATTCTGTTTGTATATAGTTCCTTCCTCTTGCGCGCTCTTTTGTTGCTTATGGGGTGTTTGTTTCGTTCAGAAATCTTCCAACAGTCTTCAGCAATTATACAGAGTTCAAACAATGCCTCAAATGACTTTAGGGATGTTCTTCAAAGTGCAGATTAGATCTTCATATTTCTAGGCAAACTCCATGCCCAATGGATGCTTCCAAGGCTACTAATCTCCTTAATCTAGTAGGCAGATGGCCCGAAAAGTCGCCAAACTGTTGTCCAAAATAACTCCCTAGTTATTTTGACAACTTACATCCCATTATGGTTCTGAAGTTCAAATATCGCAGTTCGCGCGCACTGGTTGTCCCCTTGGCACAAAGTCCTTGGTTGCGCAGTTTTCTCGCGCACCCTCGCGAGCTCTTTTCTTCTCATGCACCTTCCACTTTCCTTTTCATTCCTCTATCTCCTTTCATCCTCCCTTCACGTGCACCCCCGACTTGCCCTCCAAATTGGCTAAGTCCCTCACATGCTTCTTCCGCATTCCTCCTCGGCGTATCTTCTCTTGCTTTGCACGTTGAACGCTTCTTTCCGACTTGCCCCATGCGCCCCTTGTCTCCTATCGCTGCGTTTTCATTTGGTTACATGCGCCCGCCAGCATACTTGTCTCCCGACATTATGCATCCATTTCTTCCGCGCACATTACCTACGCGCGTCTATTCTTCGCTTTCCTCTTTCGCACCTCTTGTGTTTATGCGCACTTTGCGCATCCTTCCGCGCCAATCACTGTGCCACGTGGCAATCTGTCAAACTTGAGTGTGCTACACACAACCTATCAAAGCGCACCAGCAAGGCGCCGAATCCTTATGACGAACCACTACGTGACATGTGGCGTAAACGACAAAAAAATGAATAGTTGGCGATCCTTCAGCCAATCAGCAAGCACCACATGTCATTGTGTGTCCAGATTGCATTCATGCGGATCTTCATATTGTCATAACTTTTGTTGCAGAGCTTGGATTAATGCGCTTTTGGTCTTGCTTTAGAAAGTCTTGACGTGGGCTATACTCAGATCTTTCAAATTCAAATATCGGCAGATTCGGCAGGTGAGAAGCAAGGAAACGCGTTTTCAGCCATTAATGTAGACATCTAATCGACTCAACCACCAAATTTTATTCAAATCTTACCTCCTTCCTTCTTCTACAAGCCAAACAAACATGGGGAGGCACATCTGTCAACTTTACAAGTGGATTTGCAGGCATTCAATGCTTGTTGTTGGTGGTTGCATTTCAAATTCAGTTTCCCTCTTCTTTCTCTTCTTCTCTCCTTCTATAAATGTAAGAGCCATGCTCATTGTAAAGGTTGTTGTTGGACCCTTTAGTTTGCTAGAGCTCTATTCCTTAGCATTTTTAAGTTTTAGACCTTCGATCTGGCTCTCTGCATGTGGATATTAGCCTCATACGCCATTGTAATCGACTGTGCATTTTCTGGAAGCAATAGAAGCTTTGTTTTGTGGCTATTCTCTGCCTTGGCTCGTTTTATTGCTTTTCCTTGCCTTTCTTTTGCATTGCCTATTTTTTGTGCTTTTTCACGTCCCTACAGAGTTCCTTTTCTGATTGTGTCCCATGAAAATGAGTGTGTGGGTGTGTTTCAGATTGTGATACACGTGTCTATCCTCTCTATGCGCATTCTCCTTCATTTTCACTTAAAGCTAATTGTGTTCATCCCCCTCTTTCTGGTGCTATCGCCTCCCTTAGATTAGTTTTCCATTTTTGTATATCCTTCTAACTCTCAGTCCCTTGGCATGATTAGTTTAGGATTTGATTTCAGCATTAGGAGTAGCCGTAGCAATCGAAATAGGTAGAGGAATCGGCCTTCTCCGGAGGTATGTCTCAAGCGTGCAAAGTCCCACAACTTGGAGACAGTCCCATGTTGCCTCAACACCCCAATTCATCCTTATCAGGACGGGTGGAAGTTTGAGCTCCAACAATTACCACATCATGTGGAGACTCACAAGGCTAACGAAGTACATATGGCTTATCATGTAGTACCTCCCCGCCGAACACGTAGTCGAGCCTCATCCTATAGATGGCATCATTGGTTCAACTATAGAGATATCAAACCTCACACTACCCTTGATATTTGTTGATTCGTAGATTCCTCCCAACAATGAGGAGGCATCTAAACCTTTGTTTATTTAAGCACATGTCAATTCATATCCAACGCAAAACCGTAATGGTAGGCAACAGATCTAGCCAAAACCTTTGACTATGGCACTTCTTACATCTCTAGGCTATACTACACGAGACCTTGTTAGCACCATCAAACAGATTCGTGGCTTAGCTGGCCAGCGACAAAGCCTACTTGGGGGCATAGTATTACCCTTACAGATTGGACCTAAGAGGATGGCCATATGGTTCCTCATGGTCCCTTCTAACATCATGGTCAACATGCTACTTGAATCCCTATGGATTCATGATGTGTGTTATACCTTCCACCTTGCATAGATGAATAAAGTATGTTCACAACAACATGGTGATTACCGTTCCTAATGTTCCTTATGAGTACCCTATTCAGCCTATCACAATGCCTGCTTCTGCCCCAGGAAATGTCTCATACCAGGACACAACCTTTCGCAACCCATAGTTTAGAGTTTAGATAATATTCCTAGATATATTATATAGCACACACTGATACAATCTCATCATAAGCATGTTATGACATCTACTCCTCAGATAAACCCTGTGTTACCTAGTCATGTGCGGCACACAGTAGTTAGGCAGCAACCTTGTGAGCATGACCCACATGGGACACCGATGTACTCTCCTTATACACATCGAGAGCCTAAGGTTACTACAATTGCTTGTGACCCGCAACTTATGTAAACACAGACTACTGAGGCTGATATCGTAAAATATTGTATTCCAGGTGGCTACACTTTTGATTCAGATGGTCATTACACTATCACGAGCACTAATCCTTTCCATTATACACGCCCCATACCCTTGATACAAGACATTTATATGATCATACCCTTGGCTTGATCGTAGGATAGTCTCCTATGGTCTCCTTACTCATGTTTTAATCACAATCATTTCTACATAGTTTATGCACATATCCTTCTACTGCCCCACCAACAATGGCATTTTCTCTTAGCACAATTATCAATCATTCGACATCTTTTCCCCTAGTCCATGACTAGGACACAACCTGGCGATGCAACACATTTTAGGGGTTCAATGTGATTGTTGAGGGAACAAATAATACCCAAAACCTCACCTCATCTCCTCTATTGTTTGAAGCTTATTATCTAAGGCCCTTAGTAGAAAATCAAAGTTGGCAGTTTCATTCATACCATTCTCTTATGGCAAAACTGCAAAAACAATATAATATGGCCAAAAACAAAATCAGGACCTCTATGTGACTTGCCCATTCATTGCATAAGACCCAAGCATTATGGTTGTTCAGATTAAGCACCATACATACATCCTCGCGCACTTGATCCTCATAGTACAAATAAGACGATTGTAGATACTCTTTAATCCATGGACATTATACATACACGCTATGGCTTCTACGCCTTACACGCTAAGGGCAGTGCACCACGTTAGTGGCATACCTACACAGGGGGTATCT
Organism: Taxus wallichiana var. yunnanensis; assembly: GCA_018340775.1. Lineage (NCBI taxonomy): Eukaryota > Viridiplantae > Streptophyta > Pinopsida > Cupressales > Taxaceae > Taxus > Taxus wallichiana. Next base: position 195,214,833 of record CM031236.1, read on the forward strand.
TACATTCTAAGCATAATTAGATTATATATTTTACACTTTGCGGCTTTTTGCAGCCCTATACTCTGGATAACACCTACCATATTGAAAGCATACCTACACTAGGGGCACCTCATTTATTAAGCTCATATAGAACATATCCTCGCACACTAGGCCCTTGATAATACACCATTTCTCTTGCCTATCTTACACTATCATTGTATCTTATGACACTTGTTATAGTGCACTTAATCTGATGAACACATTGTTTATCTTTATGTATTGATTTCACATGCTCCATGCCTACTTCTTGTTGATCATTTACTTTACTACATGACATTGTTATACTTGTTTGACTACTATTGGCCCTAGGCTCTTGTTTTTGGCTATTTCACATTGCTTCATACATCACTCGTGTCTTTATTACGCATTATCTGGTCCATGATTGCTCTATGCACTTGTTTGCTCTATCCCATTGTATGTTCTATGCTCCGTTTGCTCCATCTCCATGTCATTGTATGCTCTATGCTTTATTTGTTGCATGTCATTAGATGCTCTATGCTCTATTTGCTCTATGCCATTGTATGCCTTATCCTCTGTTAGCTCGATGCCATTATATGCTCTATGCTTTGTATGCCCTATCCTTTGTTTCCTTGATACCATTATATGCTCTATGTTTTGTTGATTCTCCACACTATCGTATGCTCTATGCTTTGTTTGCTCCATGCAATTGTATGCTCTATGCTATGTTTGCTCCATGCCATCATATACTCTATGATTTGCTTGTTTTATGCCATTGTCAGATATGCCTTATGCCTTGTTTTCTCTATGCCTTGTATGCTCTATGCTTTGTTTGTTCTTTATGCTCTGTTTGCTCTATGCCATGTATGCTCTATGTTTTGTTTCCTTTATGGCATCGTATAATCTATGCTTTGTTTGCTCACATGCCATTGTTTGCTCTATGCATTGATTGCTCACTACTTGTTTGTTTTATGCTCAATTACATATAGTGCCCACCATCCATATTGTTTCTTGGACACATTAATTGATACATCTATAGATTGGAACACATCTCTTATGACATATTGCTTAGAACACATCTCTCATGACATATTGCTTAGACACACATTATGCTTGATACATATTGTTTAGAATGCATGGTTTATGGACATACTTGCTCATAGCACATTGGTTTACACTTTCTCTTAGCACATTGGTTGACACATATTGATCTATATCTTGCTCATAGAGCATTGGTTAAAACATATCGAACATTGATCGTTGCATATCTTGATCTATACCTTGCTCATAACACATTGATTGTTACATATCTTGCTCATAGCACATTGGTTGACACATCTTTTGATCTATATCCACCTCATTGAACATTGATTGTTACATATCTTTCTCATAGCACATTGAATTACACATTGCCCATGGCACATTGATTGGTGCATTCTTGCTTCGCAAACATAACTAGTCAAGTCGTCATGTCTTATCGGTTATCTTATGTTGTGTCATAGGTCCCAATGGATCCATTAGGTTTCGAGTCGTATGTTTATACTCATGCTACTCTACCATTTACTACTTCGCTCTTAGCTATTGATTTCTCTAGGTTATTGGATGCACTTACTATATACCTACCCATGAAATGACATCTACTACTTGTTTTTAAATGATCATATTTGAGCTTGTTGCTTATATCACCATGTTTAGTTTACATGTTATATATGGTTCACATCTTGGATGCTTTGGTTATATACTTTTGATTTTAACCTAAAATAAATAAATAAGTGCTTAATGGTTTCTTATTTATATCTTTGGATTAGAGTTAAAAACAGGAGATATATTTAAGATTAATTAATTTAAAATTAATGTGCAAATCAAAATACACCTATTCACCAATATGTAAGATAGATCAACAAAAGCAAGTGCTTAGTGACACAAGATACAACAAAGGATATGTACTTAGTTATTTTATTGCTCTAGAAGTTGATCCGGTGGTGACATGGAAGGATGACACTATCGGAAGTAACTTGGAGATATATTTTTGATTCTAGGAGTGCAAGATGAGTGGGAACGAAATCGTTAGATTAAATACATAACCATTTGGCGAGTTCCGTGTGACGAGTTGTTGATGTTCTATAACTTTTTGTGCTTGTGTGATCAATCTGGAATATACTTCGTTATGAAACCCTAAGTTTCCCAAATGTGTTAAACCCAAAATAGCTTCAAACCCTAACCACAAGGAGGAGACCCTACAAAAAGTTAGTCGTTGGGTTCAAGTACAATGCGCACACCGCCTACATTGGCAATACTCCGAAGAGGCCTCAAATTGCACACTGTACTCCACCTAAAGATGTGATATCTATATGGATGCAACTAGCTTTGGCAATGTATACTTGATAAAGCTTTGTATTGACTTGGTGTGTTTGTGCTTGACTTGGCTTAGAGGCCTTGCAATTTGGGAAGCTAGACTCTTGAACCTGATTGGGAGTGCTTCGGACCTATGTAAGGACTGATCCTAATGTGTGTTGTTGCTTTAGAGTAATTTAGGAGAGTCTTTAGTGCTTTTGGAATGATATTTGCAAGTGGTGCTCTTGAAAGTGTCAGGTGAGTAAATGAGTGCATTTAACTTTCTTATATAGGGGTTCGCAGGTATAATTTTGCATTAAAGCCAACCCATGAGGAAAGTACCGACCCATAAAGAGATCAAATTGAGAAAGTGACCGTTGGGTGGCTTGGAGCGAAACTTCTAGACATGACACTTGGAGGTGATGGACTGTTGTGGACTAATGCAAACAATTATGTGAGCAACTAAGTAGTGCAAATGAGGAGAGCAAGTCATGCCATAAGGCTAAGGATAGGGAATTAAGCTCAAAATGTGTGCACAAGTCATGATTTTGGGATTAAGCCAATACTGACGTTATCAAGTGATAAATTACCAAATTTAGGTGTCTACAACTTTTTTATAGCTAACACTTTTCCTTTTGAGCTAAGTTATCCTTTATGGCATCCCTCGTCTCAAAAAGGTGACATATTGTGGGCTCTTCCAATAGTCCACACAAATCACAGCCATAGTGTTGCAAAGTAGACTGTGTGATGCTATTCACGCAGCTTAATCACGACATATTACAGTTTATATTAGATTTTCACATATATCCTTACACACTACAAATATATCAGCATCCTATACAATGGCAACAAGCAGGCCCAAATGCTAAGATGGTGACATAAGCGACCGACGCTAGATGGCAACAAGCAAACTTAAATGTTAAGATGGTGACACAAGCTACCTGTTGGAGCTCAAAATTGCACCCATCCCAAATCAGATGAATTGGGATTTTGAGGCAACATGGGATTGTCTCCAAGTTGTGGGACCTTGCACGCTGAGACAAACCTCCAAAGAAGGTTGGTTCCTCTACCTATCTCTACTGCTAAAACTACTCCTATGAAGGGAAACGCATCTATCTATCACTATTCTAAGATTCCAAGGGACTAAAATTAGAAGGAGATGCATGGAAAAGGGAAAACTAAGCTAAAGGACGTGATAGCACTAAAAAGAAGAGGCTGAACACAATTAGCCTTAAGCGAAAATGAAAGAGGATGCGCACGGAGAGGATAAACACACGTATCACGATCTGAAAAACACCGACTCATTCATTTTCATAGGCACAATCAAAAAGGAACTGCGCAAGGGACGTGAGAAAGCACAACAAATAGATAATACAAAAGAAAGGCAAGGAAAAGCAATAAAAATGAGCCAAGACAGAGAATAGCCACAAAACAAAGCTTCTATTGCTTCCAAAAAATGCACGGTCGAAATTAATGGCGGATGAGGCCGATATCCACATGTAAAAACCAGATCTAAAGATCTGCATCTTAAAATGCAAAGAACTAGAGTTTTTAGCAAACTAAAGGAGTCCAACCTTTACAATGAGCCTTGATCTGCCATTTATAGAAGGAGAGAAGAGGAGGAGAAAGAGGAGAGGGAAACTCGGATTTGAAATCCAACCATTAACAAATGCAAGCATCAATGCCCGCAAGTCCGCCTTGCAATGCCGACAAATGTGTCTCCCTGTCTCGTGAATCAAATCTAGGTGGTTGAGCTAATTGAATCTTTGCATTAATGGCCAGAGATGCGTTTCCCTCTTTCTCACCTACCAAATCCCGCCAAAATCTGATTTGAATGGTCCATTGTGTAGCCCACGCCAGTGACTTTCCAACAAGGCCAAAGCGCATGAATCCGAGCTCGTAGTAGAATTGATGATGATCTCGAAGGTTACAGTGTATACTAAACACGCAATGACACGTGGCGCGCGCCCCTGGTTAGTTCAAGGATCAGCGACTCGCTCATTTGTTTTGTCGTTTTACGCCACGTGTCGCACGGTGGTTCGTCCGAAGGATTCGGCGCCCAATCGACGCACTTTAATAGGTTGTGTGTTGCACACTCAAGTCTAACAGGTGATGATGTGGCACAAGTGATTAGAGCAGAAAAATGCGCAAAGCGCGCAAAAGTAAGCACGAAGGGTGTAGAAGACAAGGCGCGGGGAACGCACGCAAAGAAAGAAAGGGGGTACATATCGTAAAAGGATACAAGCGCGAAGAAATAAGGGGTGCGCGGAGCAAGCCGGGAAGGAGGCGCGCAACATACAAAAACGAATGCAAGATATGCCAAGGAAGAATGCGGAAGAAGCATGCGAGAGACTTAGCCAATTTCAAGAGCAAGTCGAGGTGCGCGTAAAGGATCTCGCGAATGTGGGGGAAAGGTGGGAGCGCATAAGGGGTGCACGCAAAAGGAGAATGGAAGAAGATAGAGGAATTGGGAAGGAAGGGTGCGTGGAAGAGCTACAACCAACTAATGTGCCGAGAGAACTAGAGTGCTGCAACCCGCAACAATTGATCTTCAAAGCCAAAATGGGGATGTAAGTTGTCAAAACAACCAGGGGAGTTATTTTAGACAACACTACCTTAACGATAGATGGCAATAAGTAGGCCCAAATGTTAAGATGGCAACACAAAAGGTCTAAATGTTGAGTTCTTATGTATTTGCTTCATGCATTCCCTATACAAGCACACTAGGCACAATTAGGTGGTCATTTCATGTTTTCAAATAAGCATTTATAATTTCAATTTTCATTTTACTGATTTTATAAATCTCTATCGAACATCAATACACATCTTTAACATGCAATTTACAAATTTCACATTTATGACATGGGGGCACACTTTTTGGTCTTTCACGCATAACACCCCTAGAGTTTGGGAGTCGAGGTTTGCACTTTCTTATCCCCTTTAATTTTAATCCAATAATTTCATTACTAGATTAAAATGAGGGCAATTGTAGTACCTAAAATTTGGTCCTAAGGAACTTGGCAATAATCATTTGACATTTATCTCAACATTATCCCATTTACACATTTATTAACTAAACTTAAAGGCATCTTGCTCAATCCCCACACTCTGAGTCCACTAGGTCATGAATTATTCTTCACTTAGCACCTCTTGAATTAATACACCTTATACATAACACATCTTCAAACTCTCAACAATGCTTCATGTCTCAAATCAAATTCCATCCTAACCTCGGAAGGGTTCATCATTCGAGGACATGTCCGCCTAAAAAAATGTACCTGTGAATGAACCTATTTATTGTACTTCAGAACTTGAATAACCGCATTCGACGAATTTGATGGAAGAAAATCAAAATTTGCCGAATACCAAATATGATTAAAAAATCATTTAAATTCATTAAAGTATGTTGAAATTCATTAAAATTCATTGAAATTCGTTTACAATTCATTGAAATTCATTAGAATTCATTGAAGTTCATTCTTTCTTTTTTGAATATAAAATCTAAAATACATGCATAAAACTTCTTGAGGTCGAATTTAATCACAAATTTTATGGCTGATTTTTGTTGTCTGACCGATTTTTTTACAGATTTTATCCTCCATGAATTCGAAAGTGGCAATTTAGCTTCACATTCTCAAATGCACAAATTATCTTCATCGGATTAGTGTCACTTGAGCGGAAAAACATTCTCACAAATCACCTATATAAACACATGCACCCTAACCTATTAGGAACATCTAGGGATCCCATATCCAAGCACACTCTAAGAAAGACTTTGAGTCCAATCATTGAAGCATATTTCCCTTGGAGCATATATCCTTTGCTGCCCTAGATCATTCTCATGTGCCAAGATTGAAGTGAAGTGTCATTGCCGAGTGTTGAAGGCCTAATTAGGGCTTTATCCTATATCATTTACGCATGTTTTCACACACCTATCGGGAGAGAGAACTACACAGATCTGAGACCTCTTCAAAATAGTATTGGGTAGGTAGTGCTCAATGATCACGGGGGTGTTGAGGAAGCTCGACTCTGTGCGAACTAACCCCTTTTTAGATCACAAGTGAAGAGTGAGGATTTAAACATGAGAAGATATTTTCTAGTATAGAAGTGAGATCATGTGATTCCAAACAAATCCTTGATCTATAAATAGAGTTGCATCAAGTGCTTGAACTAAGTCAGTAAGTCACACTTGCAGAGAATGAATTCAATAACCCTAAGACGCATTCATCGAGCAAACCTATCCTCCAATCCATTTCAGCTCTCAAATTTAATGAGACATCCTCGCAAAACTTTGCATAGCATGCTTGCCTAATTTCAAATCTTTGTCACACAACCAGAGCCCATCTTGGGTGAATATGTTCTAAACCCTAACCCTAATTTATGTTATCACTTTCTAAGAAGTTAAGCATAAAAATCATCCTTTCATAATATAGGACTGATGTATTTAGTGTATTTCTATATTTATTGCTCTACATTATTTTATCACACACATTGGTAATATACTAATTAGATTAACCTAGTTTCACAACCTTAGATTTGACATTCATTTGACCATCATTTAAAAGTCTTCTCTTCTAGCTTGAGAAGCCGATTGAATAATCGCAATCTCCTAAGCCATACTTGTGAAGTTTGGAGCCCTTTTTCAAATCTGGAGATTTTTTTAGCCCAACACAATGGTGCAATTAGAGTGAGACTATTTGTCATGAGTCAAATCTGGAAATTTGCTGAGAAGGCGATAAAGTAATTAATCAATGAGATGTGACAGATCCAAGATAGGTGCCTTGAGATTGATATCTCTCGACCTTTCTCATATAGATGTATTTTAAATATATTTACTACTTAAACTCTAATCAGCAGAGATATGCAAACAAAATCTAAATTGCTTAACCACAACCCATAAGAACTAAGTATAAATACAAATAGCCTTGGAATGAAAGAACCTTCAATGAAGTACAAGGCGAAGACAATCAAAGTGGATATCATAACAAGAGACCGTCATTATCAAATGACTATAGCAATACTCGGGCTCACATGACTATAAAGAAGACTCGAGCTAGGAGCTCCATCATAATTATCACCGCAAATGGACCAATGCAAGATCTAAGAATGCTCGTAGTGAAATGTCATGAGCCAAGGAAGCCAAGCTAGAAAATCCTAGGAGGAATTCAGATATCCCCTTAAAATCTCTCCTAATATCCAAGGCTAATAAACCTCTAGTGGCAAAGAGAAAACAAGTGTTGTGTGTTTATTGCCACAACACAAGCTGCAAACAAGGGAAGACTCGAAACCAAAACTAAGCGGATTCACTAAATGAAACTAGAGGAATTTGGATGCTCTAGTAGTAATACCTAAAGAGGAACCACGTCTCAACTATCTATCCCCATCTCTGTGTGAATTAGTTATATCCTTCAAATTCTTCAAGAATACAATACTAGTAGTGAGCTAAAAGAAGTAAAAATAAGTAATTGGCCTCACAAATCCAGTGGTCCCTAGTAAAGATCTAAGCATGGCAACCTCAAGAAAAAGGGCCAATCATCTCCAATCATAGTCCGGAAGAAAGTGATTCTTGATTGATTCGTTGAACAAACAAGGTCATCTCCACAAGATCTCAAAGTAGATAAGAAACCTGAAAATAATGTTCTCCTCAGTCTCCATTTCCATGAGGAGACGAAGCGATTAAAGATCATGTCACCCCACAAAATATGGTGGTTAGTCTCAATTTGTATCAAGTAGAGAGCGTCCCGAGTTGGCCAAAGAGGAAACCTCAAACCACATGACCAATTATTGCATATAGTGAAAAGGAATGATGATGCAATCTACAATCTATAAAAATAATTGAGCACGAAACCAATTTAGGGTTACCCAAGTACAAATGACTAGAATGTGATTGGAATGTACTCTCGATCTATATATCTCACTTTGACAACCATTTTGATGAGCTCCTTCAAAGGAATAACCAAGGAGGGGAATCTAAGATGATGCAGAGCATCTAAGTTCACTGCGATCCTACGTCGACCAAAAATGCCTAGTTGAATAAAGACTTGTGCAATCCCGCGCCACCCCGCAAAGCATACCGCATATGTCATGAGGCCCTTAGCCATGTCGCAGAATACTCAATGCCGCCTAAGCCTATCTTTGTCGCGAAGTCTTACTTCTCGTTGCACAACACTATTGATGTCACAAATAAGCGCGCAAACCCGATCCCAAGCCACAAGCGCCTTGTCTTGATCTTGTGCAACCGGCACAAGCCTTGCACTAGCCTATTCTCGAGCGCAGAAGCCGCGTAGTCTTGCGCAATGCCGCCCAAGCCTTATTGATGCCACAATATATTTTGGATGTCACCAAGCCTTTACTAATGTTGTGATACACTTGCTTGTGCCACAAAGTCTTGCATATCCTATGGGACCACTACCTTATGCTGCTATGATTGGATCTTGTATGGTGCCAAATCTCCTGTCAACATTGATATAATTAGGTGCAACACACATGTTCCTTGATCCGCTTTCCTATCCCAAGAACAAACCAAGCAACCTCGTATAGCTTGATAAACAAAGGAGAATCCATGGGAAGCAACCTGCAAACCAGTAGAGGAGATCAATGGTGGTTTGAGACATCTTCGGGAATCTTCGCAAGAGTATCAAAACTTGAAAAGGTTTTTGTGTTCTCTGCCTAAATCATTAGAGATTCTATATATGTAAGGGAGCAACGAACATAGAAGGCATATTTTAGAGAGATCAAAGCAATATTGAATTCCAAATTAGGAATCGGGCCACCGTCAATAGGAAGGCATTTGAGCATCGTTGAATTGAGCTAAGTATAGTTCTCTAGAAGCTTAGCAGAATCTGCAAACTTAGGAAAGGATAGGTCATAAGATTGGAATTCTTAGAGGATTCTCGAAGATTCTTGTCATAAGATTGTCATTGCATGCGTGGCCATTATGCCCAAGTCTGTAATCTTTCCACATATTAATTGATGAAGCTTTCATTGTTCCTTGTTATAGTTGTGCCTAAGATATTGCTTAGGCAAGATCTAATATTTCCTCACATTAATAGAAGAAGCTTTCATTGTTCCTTGTTACCCCTAACCACGATTGCATCATAAGGGGTACCTGATTACAGGAAGTTAAACAGTGAAAACATTGGTAGATTGAAGGAGCAAACTGGTCTATAAATACCAACACATCGTCAACACCTAATTGGAACCAATGAGGCAATCCTCCCTGAAGAACAAAGGGGCAAACAACATAAGCTTGAGTCATGGGTTATCTTAGGATCTGAGTTTGTGAATGTAGAAAGTCAGCCTGAAGAGTATCTCAAGGCAAAGGGGCTAGGGGATAAACTCAAGTAGAACAGTGCAGTAAGGAACTACAGTATATGGATATTGAGATGTCGTAGTTTTCAGTTTCCCATTAGGGTCTTTATGGGCATTTTTTGCAAATTTCACAACTTATCCAGTCGGTATGTTGATAGTTTGTAGCCAATTTTATTAGTAGAGTTGACATAGTTTATGATCCCTTAGTATTTTGGCAAGAACCCATTTGTTGCAAAAATGTAAATAGGATCTAGAAGAAGTGGCTATCTTTGGCAGACCAAATGTACATGTTTTTCGAATGTTGATATAATTTATTTGTTACCTAAAACAAATTTTTAAAAATGCATTCCTCGTATTGATAGGTTCCATAATCCAAATTTTTCAAAACATTTCCTTCATCATATTTGGCATGACTCGTGTAAGTTTCTTTTTATTGTTTGAAGGTTTATGGCCCAAGATTGCAGGGTGTGCCTCTAGATCTCTTTGAATAAGGCTCACAAGGTCCATACCATAGCCCTGTGGACCTCCAGCTAATGTATTAAAAGTGTTCGTTTTCAGAATCTAGAAATAATAATTAGAGAGTTTTCTCTGTCTAATAAAAAGACCACAATAAAAACATGTTATCGTAAAGGAACTGCATCTACTAGAAAGGGGGCAGGTAGGGCATGAGCTCAAAATTTGCGGAATCAAACCATTCATCTGGTCTCTAAATAGGTAAAGCTTAGGCAAAAACTGTGAGAGTAACAATTCTATCCCTTGTCGATCTTTCTTCGCATACATAAGCTTGATTCTGTTACATATTTTACCATATCATTAACTCTAATTGGATAATTGAGTGCCACACCACATTTATAGAACAAACGCATGATATTTTTATAGCTATCTTTTGCCAACTATCTTTTACAAAAATTTCAAAAAAAAATTTGCCAAAGGCAAGTTTTAAAAAAGAAAAAACAATATTAGCCAAGTATATATCAAATATAAAAAGTAAATATTTTTTTAGACCCCCATCAAGCCAAACACCAATCTAGCACATGAGATGTGCTCTAGATATTGTTCACATTGTACCTAAGGTTTCAAACTCATGACCACATATGGGAATAAACCCAACCTTCCTAGTACCTTCATATAAATATACTATGAAGCTTTAGATTGACCAAAACTTACAAGGATTACTTGAAGATCATGTGATTTTGTATGCAAATAAAGAATGACCCAATAACAATTCCTTTCGTCTCTCTATAATGGGGGTATTCTAGACTAGGATAACAAAGGGGACCATACTAAAGATGCACACCTTAGATTGTAAATTGATGTAGACATGGAACTAGGAAGGCATACTCCACACTCTATAGGAGGTATAGGGTTCCAAAGCCTAGACCTAGAATAGGGTAGTGGCGTCTAACTATCTCATGATAGTAAAATGATAATAATTAGGTTGTAATTAGATTGTAATCAAGATACAAGATAAAAAATCCAAGAGGTTGTTAGGCAAGAGTCACAAGGATTACAAGAGAGGTCCAAGAGATTGCAAAGCAAGAGTCACAAGGATCGAGGGTTGTGCAAGATTGTAAAGTAAGGACCAATAGATAAATAATGCAATAGAAAAAATATGCTACCCTATCCTAATCTATGCATGACCACATCCAAAGCATCCAAATCTGAAATGAAAGAAAGGACAAGAGAGGTTAGAGATACTTACCTACATGAAGACACCATTGGCATATTAACTTCCCCTTAGTGCCGGCAGCACCTTATGAGAGAGTTGATGTGGGAGACCACAAGCAAATAGAAGAAGACCTAGGAACACTCCAAAAGCTTGGTAGACCATGGTAAGTGCAACTCCTATACTTGTAGATCCTACGTACCCAATACTCCAAATGTGGACTCTAAATAAGACAAATATGACCAGCTTCTAGACCTAAATTTTAAGGGCAGATTGGTGAGCACTAGCAGACCCAATGAGTGATGGATAAGATGTGGAATGAGCACTCATCTAATGGGCATAAATAGCTTAATGTTAGCATTAATAGTTTGTGCTAGTTGACAGTTGATGTCGTTGGCTATGACAAACTATTAACCCGAGCGTCATCAACAGTGGTCGATGCCGTCAGCTAGGGAAATCTGCTCAACAGACAGCATCGACCATCAATGTCAAAGAGAGAAATGCAAGCATGAGGAGGTTAAAGAAGCAAGTCAAACTAGATGGAGGAAACTCGGAGGTGCTAAGGGGGAAAATGATAAAAGTGTGTGCTGAACATAGGAGTAAGGGTGATCACAAGAGGATGACATGGTGATATCACAAGGAGATTGTAAAAGACGACTGCAAGGGATGCAAAAGATGATTGTAAAGGGTGTGACAATATGTGAAATATATGATATAATCAAACTACACATCAAAGCTCTCTCATAAATATCATTGTTGACCAGTCCAATGCAACCCGAAGGATGCACATAACCATTTCTGGTTACTCCCGCTCCCAACAGTATCCCTGAGGGCATCACTCCAGGGAAGTTAATGTGCCAATGATGCCTACAAAGAACAAAAGTCAAAAAGTGAAAAATTATGTGTATACACTTTTTCTCAAAGGTATATAGTTCATATATGAAATTTTTAGTTTTTGAAACGGAATGATTTGCCAACCATTGTATACCGGTTAATACATCTCCATCCCACGCCCAATGCAGGCAACATGAACAGAATGCTTGTAGGATAAAACTTTTCAGTTCAATTGTATAATAATCAGCCTGCATACTTTGCTTCATTATGGCATCTGAAAAGCATTAGGGCACAGACAATTACAGAAAAAAAAAAAAAAGTGCTTATAATAGGAGATTTTATCATATGATCAAAAAGAGAACCCTGGAAGGAAATAAATTATGAAGGTACACTTCACATGGTGTACGGAACATTGCTAAGTTAACACTAAAATTGCGATTAATAAAACTAGGACACTCGAGCAAGATCTAATTGGCTACTATTTAGTATACTTCCAGGATTAGGATTTTAAATTTATGTTTTCTTATCTTCTATAACGTTTGCGGATCTGCCTCAACTGGGGTTTCTATTATTTCTGGGATCGGTTCGAATTGCATAAATTATTATCTCATCTTTTGCGCCTTGTCGTTGCGTTGGGTTTAATTTTTCTCTAGTTAATGGATTTCGCCAGATTTGCATGGGGTAACCAATGTTCAGCCAAATTGAAGCAAACGAAGACAAATGAGGGGAAAAAAACATACCTCGTCGACTTCTACCTCTAATTCTTCTGCCATCTCCGCGTCAGAATCCATCGCAAGAGTATGGAAGAGAGAGGGTTTAACCTTCAAATTTACAAATTAAGAAACAGCAGACTCTGTATTTCGTGGATGTATATACAAATATCCTCAATTTCAAACCTCCGTTTTATATAGGTATGTTATATTCTCCCGTGATATCAAATGTGTTCCATTCAACAAGTCCAGACGACCCGGAAAATGTAGGTTGATTTTTATAATAGTAGCAATCCCACATGAATGTGAAAAGGGATGTGTAGAAGAAGTTAAACTTTCAGGGAATGAAACATTACAGTAGGAAGAGGGGCAATGAAGAAGGGGTTTGAGGGAGGAGAAGTCCATGGGTGGGGATATATTGGGGAGAATGTGTGTGAAACCATTTTTTTAATGACTAAGGACATGTGAACCACATGCCATTTTTGTCAATCATTTGAAGGAGAATGGGGGTGTGGTGCGGAGGAGACCGTGGAAAGGATGGAGTGGTTGATCAACAATGGCAATGTCAATAGTTGTTTGCAATTCACTTGCGCATGTACTCGAGCACTTCAGAGATAGGGACATGTGGAATGGGCTCGACATTCCATGTCGATTCAATGTATTTGCTCAATTTTATAGTGCTGCAAAACATGGTCGACAAGGTGGGTTTTGTGTCCTAATTACAAACTATGATCTTATCTCATTCTCCATGCTTTACCGAGAAACAACATATATAAGATGGAAGAATTTTCTTTGTGGATTTATCATTGACATTGTCTCCTCGACATTTCAAGTTCTCAACAATCATTAAATTTGAAGCGTTGACGCATGTATCTATATCAGACAAGATTTTAAGGCCTACAACTTGTTCCTTGACTTTGTTATTACTAGCAATGTTGTCTTTAAGGTTTGAGTACATGACCCGACATTATTCTTATTATAGACATCTAAAATGTCGACATGATTAATTACGATTAATCTATCCCGCATCATTACTATCTAAATCCACATAATAATTAATCGTAAAATTAATTATTATTAATCCATTTTATCACATTTACCCTTTATCATTATTTATCATTTATCACAACATTGCATCATTAATTATCTTATTTCATCTGTCTCGTCCATAATTATTTAATTTGTTAATAATATCTTATTATCCCACTAATAATCCATGTTAACATTTTCTAGGAATTTAATAATCTTATATCTACCTACCCACATACTCTACATATCCCTATATCTAGCCTTTTCATGTAACCTCACCCCTATTCATCTCGTATTAACCAAATCTAAATATAATCCTAATCACATGCTCCATCTCTAAATCTAGATGCTTCTATTTCTAGAAGCCTCTCTAACCTTCTCCTTCTATTGAATTTTTAATTCAATGGAAGTTTCTTCCCCCATGAATTTTGAATTCAAATTCTAGAGTCTTCCACTCTAGAATCCTCTAATCCTCACATGCATTCTCCACCCTTGATCCAAATCGAACTTGGCTTCATCCTAGTCGTTGAATCTTTCACCCTTCAACTATAAATTGAGCTCTCCTCCCCCATGAGAGCTAACTTGGAAATCCATAGCAAACCTCTGTCATTTTGTTTCATCAATCATCCATTTTATCCTCTTATCCAATCAATCAATCCATTCCTTCAATCCAATCTATCATCCATCCATTGATCTTCATCAAGAAATCCAAAGGCAATCAAGGGGAGGTGTTGTTTGTGCGTGTTCACCAACATCTGAAGAAACCAACATCAATCAAGAGAAAATCCAACACATCAAAGGAGGAGATTGAACTTGTAGGTAAGTTCATGTATTTGTCTCTCTCCCCTTTCAATCCATTGATCTATCTGAGGTATTGTTGAGAAGATTAGATTAAGGAAGCAAGTTTGTTTGTTTTCTCACATTCAACTCACTAATATTTTTAAAATATACTTTTTGGCACTCGCCGTGGGGCTTATTCCCCACTTTTAATCATTTTCCATCTTATTTGATACCTTAAACAGGTTGTCCAAGTTTCAAGAACTTTCATTGTCGTTTACCCTTCAAACTTGCAAATTTTGGGCTCAAATTTAGTTCCCAACACAAACAGTGCCTTTGCTCGTCCGTGTATTGGCACCTATCTTTGCCTGAGAATGGCGTCTATTCCCTATTTCGGTTTCTATGCACAAACTTTTGCATTTGTGTTGATACTTCAATGCCTTTGTTCTAGCATTAAAACTCGTTTTTTATCTTGTTTTAGTCTTTTGCCATACATTAGCGTTGCAGACAAGATGACACCTATGCCCTAAAGTGGTGCCTTTGTTGTACTTCAAAGCCTTTGCCATACTTTGGATCCTATGACTTGTCAATTAGTGCCTTTGTAGAATCACAAATTTGGCTTACAAATAACAATCTAACCCTGTTTTCAAGTGTTCTTGGTGGTTTTTGCAGGTTTAACATTTTATTTTTACAGGTTTATTGCAGCAACAAGGGAGATTCCATCCATTTTCACATTTATCTTGTGTCATCTAACCTTTTTGGTAATTGTAGGACTCAAAACTATTAATCGTTTTATTTCAGTACTCGTTTGGTCCAAGATATTGGGTTTAAAAATCAAACTACTAACCCTTGTTTTGTAATGCCTCCTCTTTAAGACCTAATCACAATCTTTATCATTAAGTTTTTAATTATCTTACATTTGTCACTCTTTTTGTGTGTTTTCCTTTTTACTTGTTCATCACGAAGGAAAAATTTTGTATGCTCTCTCTCGCGCCCCTAGACAATCTTAAGGATCAAAAGCAAATTTAGCCTTCCCATTTTTTTGTAGAGGCAACATGATGTAGAAGTGATATCCACACACTTGTCATAGTCCTAGGGGTCTCGTGACTGTGGGATTCATCTCCACGCACGTAGACACACCTTGTGTTCCAGTGGGGTATATAAATTCTTGGACAACTATCATTATTGGCTAAGCACTTGCTTGCTTTAAGAGCAACATGAAGTGAGGGGCTTCCACGTCCCAATACCTAGGCCTCAGAAAACATCCTTGCAACATGGATTTGGCCCCCATGTACCACAAGGTATATTGGGGACGCCCTAGTGAGCTCATATATCCTAGACTAGGTAACCCTTTGGCCGCATATTAAACTATAGTGTAAGGAGGTTGCACTTCCCAAGATCACTCACTAAATTGACCCCACATTGGCACATAGGTGGAGAGCCAATTTTTGGCACCACTGTTGGTGTGTGGTATTAAAAGTGGGCTATAGTTTGATTGTAATCCCACTTGACTAGTTAAGGTGTGTGTTGCATGTTTGTTATGTGCTTGTGAACATACTTAACCATCTTATCACATTAAAAATTTAATTAATCAAACATCATCATAATTAACTATCCTTAATCACATAATCCCAATCCTAATCCCATCACCATCCTTAATCAACAATCATAATCCAAATCTAATTCCTCACACACCCACATAAACCATAGTCTTTGATTCTCAATCCCCGTCCTCTTCAAACTAACATTCAAACCCCTACCTCTTTTCTAAATCCATCAACCAAGCTATCCCATCATCCCCCACCCATCAAAGTCAACCATCTCAATTTGATCATGAAATCCCCATACTATCCAATACCTTAATAAACAAATATCAAATCTCACATCCTGGCTCAATCAATCCCCTCCTCATCATCCAAATCAGTCATCCCATGTTGATCTTAACATCTTAAAAACCATCCAACAACTCAATCAACAAATATCCGATCTTAAATCATGTATCAACCAATCACCTCCTAAACCATCATCTCCCAACCAACCCCATCCATAATTTTCCCTTCCTAAGATCCCTACCCCTCACCCCATTGACTTCCTCTTTGAGGAACCCGAATCATCTCAATCCACACCCCAACCTAATCAACATAAACCACTATCCCCACAAGCCAATTATGTCAACTTTGACTACCTCACTAACTTTGACCTAGATCAAGAGGACCTCCTTTATGTCCTTGTTAATCTACACACCAATCCCAAGCCCACACAACCATCTCAAATCTCAACCTTCAAATACCCTATCAATCACCATGACCTACACCTTCCTCCCATCAAAACTCATGTGGATAATCCACCACCATCCAAAATCTCAAATCCTAAATCCAATCATCGTAAAACCTATAATCGAGTCTCATTCACATATCCACAACAATCCTAACAACCTAGTCCTCCATCCTCATCATCTTCATCATTCCAATCCGATCCTATGGAATTTATCCTAGATAGTTCCACATCCCCTAATCCACCATCAAATGTAGCCTCTAAGCATATTTCATTTCCTTTCATGCCAACACCCAATCCTATCAAAACTATCTTATCCACTAATCCTACACCATCTAATGTGGCTCTTACACCACCCTCATCCTCTTCATCCGCACCTAATTGTATCTTACCCCCTTCGTCACCTAAACCTAACATTATCCTATCCTCTAATCCTATTTCAAATCCGCCATCCCCCAATCCTAAAATATTTAACGTGACTCCTAAGTCACCAACTCCTAAACCTAGCAAATCCAATCCCAATCCTACCCAATCTAATGAGGCTTATATGTCACCTTTATCTACTTCACCCCCTAAATTGACCAAATCTAATGTGCTTCCGACACCACACCCATATCCCAAATCTCCTTCATCTCTAATATCACCTGGATCTAATGTGACTCCCATATTACACCCATCCCCTTCATCTAAATCTACCCCACCACATTCATCTCGCATCTACTAATCCCAAACAATCTAATCCTATGCCAAAACCATCTACCTCAAAACCACACACTCTAACCAATCCAAAAGCAATCAAATCTACTTCGGCCTTCAAGTCTAAACCATCCACTTCAACCTCCAAGTCTAATCCATCCCCTTCATATTCTAAGCCACACAATCTAATCCAACTCATAAATCCTAATCAACCAAAACATTTCATAATCCACCCAATCATGTACCTTTACTTCCTAATCCCCCAAAACCATTTAACCCAAACCATTTCACTCCCTTCGAAGAATCCTTGACCACCGATTCCATCGTTTTAAAACCTTCAACATGATTATCCATCCCCACTCAAATCACACGATCCAAACCTTCCTAAACCATCTTGGTATCGGGAACACTATTATTGTGACTTCCATTGCACCCATGGACATTCGACCAATCATTGCATACAATTTAGCTCTTATGTCTAAAACCTCATTAACAAGGGCTTCTTGTCCTTGTACCTCTTTATCCACCACTTTTCCATCCAAATTATCTCCCTAACCATCATCCACCATCCAAATCCCACTTGACATATAAACATCATCAACCATCCAATTTTTTCGTACATCAAAACATCCATCACCGACCAAACACCAAAATAAATTTCACCTCCCATCCTTTGTTAAGTTCGACCTCTTAACAAATGACAAAACTACAACCCCCAATCTCATGATGATCACATGACATCATCCACTCCATATCCTATAGCCAAAAAGATGTTCGCTACTATGAAACATCGAGGTAAAGGCTTAGGAATCCATGAACAAGGTATTGTGCAAACCCACATCCCTTCACCATAATCCAGGTCATTTAGGCTTAGGGTATAAACCTAACACTAACAATGTCCCTGCCACTACTCCATCACAACCCATTTCTACCACTCCTCTTGTTGATTCTACTATCTCGACCACTCAACCCAATCACAAATTCTTTAGTACCCCTATAAATACCAAATACCAAAAAATGGATTAAGCACATAATTTGTCATTTGTGCATGGATGTTATTTCCTTCCCACCCATTCTCCTTCCATCCAACATCTACATCCCTTTACATCTAAACATCCATTAATATCCTCTTCCAATCCATTCCATTGAACACTTGATCATCTTATTCACACATGTTGTAAGACAAAAGTATCTACTATAACCATGTGACATTGGTCTATCATTACCTACAATATTCAAGCATAATTGTCCTCCTAGAGATCCACACACTTTAACACACTTAATCAACTTATGGTGAAGACCCTTGGGCATGTCTTTTGACACTCTAGCCAATGTCATCTCCACACTCATTTCCATCCCCCATCAAGCCATTAGTGATTCTTAACCCCTTAAGAGTTCTCAAGAGAGTAGAACCCCTTCATACAAAAATTACAAATATCCAAAAGCAAAAAAATCATATCCAAATTAAAAATATCAAATAAAATCCACCTCAAGACTCTCTCTAGGGGTGTTTCCAGCATCTTGACCAGGGTATGGATGCCTAGCTAACAATAAAGCAATGTTGTGACAAGAATCATATGCATCTCCGTGGAGGGCCATGGACACTGGTGGTAGCGGAGTAATGCATGACTTAGCCTCCCGTTCACCCTCCATCCACCTATTTGACTTAATCACTCCCTATACATTGGCTAGTTTGTCTTCACATATTACCCATTAAGTATTCACTTCAAGTGGTAATTAACCATCACAATCACACACACTTTGATCTCACAAAGACATAGGGCTCACATGTTGCTAGGTATTGTTTAGACCTTGGTCACACTTTTATTTTAGTCCAACTCTTGCCTTACAACATGTGTCATTAGGCTCATCTTTTGTTCATCATTGATGTCATTTTCCTTCCATCCATCACATCCACATCCTTTTTCCCTTTGGATTGAACATCGTGGGTAGATGATGATCCTTTCCTTTTCATCCAATCCTCCTCATGTCCCTTTTCAACTATCATCATGATGGGGGCAACCTTACTACCATCCACAGGGGCATCATCCATTTTAAATACCCCTCACTTCCCATCCTACCCTACACCTGGGGGTAAATCGAACCCATCCATCCATCCACACAAGCCACCCTACTTTACACTTGGGGCACACCACATCTATCCCTCAATCCATCCCCCTATACTTAGGGGCATATCTTATCATCTTCCATATCCCCCATCTTATCCTATACCACATCCCCTGTCCTAATATCACATCCCATCTAATACTAACCTATCAACCAATCCCTATCCTATCCAACCCATCCAATTTTCCTCAATCCTTCTCTTTATCCTACTTAAACACACTTTGGGATTTATAGGAAAAAGTTGCATCCCTTCCCATCCCCCATGAGCTATCCCATCCTAAATCCTTTCATCTTACATATCCTCCACCATTTCCCCCCACCCTAAATCCAAACTCTTAACCTCCAACATCAAATAATCTAACAATTCAAAATCCAAAATTTAAAAATCAAAACATTAAAAAAATCCATAAAATATCACAAAATTACACCAACAAAAAATAATAATAATAAAAATGCAATGTGTGTGTGTTTTCCCGTGTTTGTTTGCTTATCTACATTTACATTTTGGCCAATGATATGAGGCCCCTTTGTTTCTTTTTCTTTTGCGGTCCAATGATATGAGGACCATATTTTTTGTATTAATTTGTCCAATGATATGAGGACAAAGGGCATTTGGCAATTCAATCATCACGGTCTTTATACCTTGATGCATCTTGCTCTATGCCACATCAATAACATTGCTAATGATGATAACAATGGGAACTTTATGGTAACACACCCCCTTCTATCATCATCATTTAGCCTTATCATCATCCACTCCTAATCACCATCATCATCTCAATAACTATCTAACCTCCTCATCCTCCTATTCAATCAATCAATCAATATCCACATCTAAATCTTATCCTCTCGCATCCAACATCCAAAATCCTCACCCATTGGCTAGGGCATCTTCTAACCTCCTCTTATTAATCAAACTCAAATATTCTCTATCATCGCTTCATCAATCATCATCCCAATCCTCTCCTCATCAATTGTTGATCAGTTAAAGTATGACACTTAGCGCGAGAGGCTCAGGAAAGGATCGCGCGTGAAGAAGAGAGACAAATTCGGGACTTAGTCATTTTCACGATGAGGATATATTTTTGGGGATAGTGTGCAGAGCACACAAACTAGTCAAAGACTTGCGTGACACACATTGGATATTTTTGGAGGATCGGCTACGAAGCACTTTGCATGGATACATGATGAGAATAGATCTACTACTAGTAGTTAACTAAAAGTAGTCTATTGTTAGCACACTTGCATGTGTGGCTATTTTTGTAACAGTGCATGGCTAATAATAGCATGCGACCTATTTTAGGATTAGATAAGCGGTGAAGGGAAAGTCCCCACCCTTATAAATATGTAGTGAATTATGTAGCATGAGAGAGATGTGAGAGCTAAGTTATTGTGAGGTTATGTTGCCAAATCTGATGTGCGCATGAGCATATATTACTATTATTGTAAGGAAGCTTCTATGTATTATTGTATTTAATATAATGGGGGTTATTGGTGAATCAAGTTATTAATCATGGTTATAGTTTATTCGCATAAAGGGTTTCGCTTGTTAGGTTGTGGAGCTAGATTGCTTCACAGTTAGTATGCAATGGAAAGTGACTAGAAATACAATAATCGGCATCGGTTACAGTGGGACCGATGTCGGTCAGAGAAAAAAGGAACCGATGCAGATTAGGTCTAACTAGTGCGGTTACTATCTGCGAAGCAATTTATTTTTAAGTCATAGATTTTAATATTGTTTTTGTTTTAAAGAAAATCTATTGGATGTAATTTCATGGCTAAGTTGCCCTAAGTTTGTCTAAGCTTATATAAGCTAGAAAACTAGGGTTAGAGAGAGTTAGATGAGTTGATGAGAAGAAGAGCATAATCCTTGGTTGAAAGGATGAAGAAGAAGAAGAAGAAAAAGCAGATTACATGAAGACAAGAGCTTTCATGGAGAGAAGCTGAACAGAAGGAAAGTGCAGGTACATTGTTGGTGAGAAGATGGTATTATCTTCTACTGTATTTCCTTTGTATTGTTTAGTCTCATGTAATGGCTTGCATAGTATGCAAAGCACTTAGGGTTTCTTCTTGTTAGATCCACAGGTTGTTGTGAGATCTTGTTATTGCTCATTCTTGTAGATCCACATGTTGTGAGATCTTGTATTGCAGATCCATGAGATCATGTTGTATTGTTGATCCATAGGAATCTAGCATGGTAGAGGAAGTTGTCTTCATGTTTGCAGTTTGTTGCAGTGATGGAGGAGAGACTTACTTCTTGGTGCATGGTTAGGGTTGCACATTGGTAGATCTTTCTAGAGGTCTTGTTTGCATATTCACAATATACAGTGAGAGCTTGGTTGCACAATGGTAGATGTAGGGTAGCTTCAGGTATGTGAGATCTGGTTATGTTTGAGAGGCACGGTTGTAGTGCACTCAGGTAGATCCGGTTAGAGATCTGGAGGAGACACAAGTGGTGGTATGGAGGCACGGTTTAGTGTACTCAGGCAGATCCGGTTGGAGATCTAGGAGGAGGAGATACTCTTGTAGAGATACATGTACTCTTGTGCAGAAGAGTTGGTTTGTAATCTCTTGTTATATTATATATATATGAGATCTCTATCTTTGGTGGATGTAGCCCACATTGGGTGAACCATGGTACATGCTTGTTATGTGTGTGTACTTTTGTGTGATTTGGATTATTCTAGTTTATACTTCCACTACTATAGATTTTGTGGGGAATTGTTTAGATCCTATGTGCATGATTTTGTTTGTTATTAAATCATAGCACTATTCCGCATGATCTGTATTCCCAACATTGATATGATTATTGTTTGATTCATGATACTTTAAGATCTAGATCTAGGAAATGCTCGTAGAATGTTAGATTAATTATGGATCGAATGTTTTAAGTCTTCATCATGTTAGCATCCTGCAACAACAACCCTAAAGAGGGCCTTGTACCTTTGTGTGTTTTGGGTGAATGCTCAGTCTAGGATGAGTGATGTGATGACTCACTTGGGCTTTTACTGGTGAATTCTAGGCCGCATCATTGGTTTCATTGTCGGGACCTCTTTTTCAGTTGTTTTCAGGATGGTTCATGATGAAGACATACAGGTTGACCCTAACAAGTGTTGAGGAGTGTATACACGATCTGGAAGAAGAATACGCATATAGGTTCAACATTGGATCTGAGTTTAACACACATGCATGGGTGGAACAAAATCTATATCATAGTTTTTATGAGAGCTTCTTTGCTATTTTTTCAATAGAATTGTATGAGTCGCTGGTTGTTTATGCATCTAAATGGGATTGGAGGTATCACGCACTTATCTGGATGCAGGAAGAATTTCAAGCCCTTTATGATGATGATCTGATTTGGACTCGTGCCATGGATACGTGGTTCCGTGGTGTTTTAAAAAATTATATCTTAGAGTACTCAATTTCCACTTATTCGTGCCCCTGAGGTAGTGAATTCCATTTTTACGATATCCAAGTGGAACTTACTTACAAGGCATTCCAGCGGTTAGGATCTTGATGGTAACTTTGAATTTGAGAGAAAACCGATGGTGAACTAAAACCCCACCACGTGCGGGGCGGGAGCAGTTCGGTGAAAGATGGCGGACCTAGCGACAGAGTAAAGGAAGAGAGAGGAAAGGTGGCTTAAGTATAATGAGGCATGTGAGAGGGAGGTAGAAAAGCAGTGGGAGGTTGCAGAGAAAATGACATTGTGGAGAAAGATAGTTTAGGAAGGAGTTGAAGTTCACGTAGAATACATGGAACTTGAGCCTCAAGAACTCCCCCATGTGGGAAAGTATGACAGAGAACCCCCATTAGCCTCATGTAGAAGCATGCAGTGAGAGACGACTGGGTCGTGGGTGCACATCTGAATCTACTTGACAACCTTGCCCTTGCGCTTGGTTTTCCAACATCCAATACAACAAACAATCAACAAGATAATTCAAGCAGTGGGAGAGCAGGAGCGAGTCTTATAAGAGGAACACTGATGGCAGCGTAAACAACTTCATTGTTATATGGGAGTACCTTTTCGGGTGTATCATCTATGCAAAATTCAGGTGCATAGATTTTTGGACTTTGTTCTGGGAGTAGTAACGCTTCACAGGTGTCAGAGTACTGATTCAAGATACTATTATTGGAACACAGGGAAGTACATCTTCTGGTTTGACCCTAGCTACAAGTTCGGGATCAGGAGGTATAAGTGGCTCTAGCTTTGGTAGATCTGGTGGTTATGGAGGCCAAGGAAACACAGAGGGTTTTGGATCGGGTGGGCAAGGTCCGCACCAACCCCAGTAATATTTACATGGAGATGTCTCTTCATCTTCCAAAGTATAGGGGTATAGAAGATGATGTTGAACACATACACATGTGTGAAATACTTTGGTGCGTAAAAGGAATCATGGCTTCTGTGCGTAGGGAAAGCCAATTTGTTACTACGTTACAAGGGCGCACATATCTAGTACAGAAAATTTAAGCTTGATCAGACTTGCGTAGACTATACTGACTTTAAAAGATGCATTCCTTAAAGAGTTTCACATCCCTGAGTTTGAGTAGAAGAGTATAAGTGCACTCAAGGATATTAAGCAAGGCACTACTTGAAAGTGTTAGAGAGTATGATGCCCATTTCAAAACATTGTTATCTAAGTTGTCTTATGATATTCATGCAAGCCAACATGCACAATGGTTCGTTGGAGGCCTGATTACACCTTTTAGGAGGGCGCTATCACATAAGACATACACGATCTACATGAAGCACTTAAAGCAACCTTAAGTGCTAAGACGAGTTGGAAGCATAGACACTAGGGTAAGCCCATTTTTAGAAGCGCGAGATCATAGCCATGACAAAGCGATTGGAGAAACTATCGGTAAATTCAAAGCACACGAGACGTGCACTGAAATTTAGTGTACAAATTGTGAAGTGAAAGGTCACATAAAGGATAGTTGTCCCTACAGATCTATGAACTCACTTTGCTATTAGACTATGAAATATGCCATCTAAACCATGATGTTAGTCGTTGCCCATTACTACAACGCGTGATAAGGAAGAACGTTTTATCTTCTTTGTAAAATCAGAGGTCCACAACTCATGACACAAAAGACTACGGTGATTGGTCGGATCCGAGGATGCTATAGATATTGGTGTATAATGAGACAAGAGTTTTAGATAACTCTAAAGGCAAGAATGAGCATCAAGATTGGGATCATAATAAGACTTAGGGTACATAACCATCGCACTATGATCGGAATGAAGGGTGTTTGAAGGCATTCGTGGTAGAGGTCAAGGATACCATGGTGGATTCGAAGGACAAGGTCGTGGTGGTGGAAGAAGTAATTACCCTTGTGGAACATGTTATACATGCGGATCTCCTGACCACTACAAGCGTGAATGTCCTCTAGTATATTACATGTTCTTTCTGTGGAAAGAATCATAGATATGAGGAATTCCCTGACCTATATGAGCATCTTAGTAAGTAGCATAAATAAGAAAACAAAGGCACATGGATGGTTAGGATACAATGCATTGTGGAAAATCAGTGGATGCCTAAGTTCGAAGAGACTTCGAGGCATTACAGTAAAGACCACGACCTCCGCTATAGCAGCGCACGTAAAAGAAGCATTGCAACAGAAGCCTACCATCACTAAGGAGGAGGTTCTCCATGCATGGTACCTAGATCCAACCCATCCGAAGGAGGTTTACCAGGAAACCATGAAGGTAATCAGAAATCTTCAAGGTGAGATACAATATTTAAAAGAGCAATCACAAAAGATGGAGTAAAAGAAAGCATCAGAGACGGTCCAAACTGATATAGATGACTTAAGAGAAGTGTGTAAGTTATTGCACCAGGAGAATATCATTCCACTGTTGGGGAATTGGTTAAAGGGAAACACTCCATGCACAAGTATTGAGACCGGATGACAAATCCTGCATGCGAATCTTCCCCCTCATAGCCTAGATTATGACAAGGAAATCACTCTGAATGTTGTTGTGGACGGGTGGCTATTGAGTAATATATTGATTGATATAGGTGTGAAAGTCAATGTTCTTACTTTAGATGCATGGGTACAAATGGGGAGGCCCCCATTACAGCCATCCTCTAATGTATTGTTCATGGCTAATTAGACTAAGGCCACTCCCATCAGAGTTTTGAAAGATGCATCTATTACCATACAAGGAGCCAAGTTCACAGGAGATTTTGAGGTTATAGTGCTGGAAAATTTAGATAGCTTCCCAACTCTATTGGGGTGTCCTTGGTGCTATGTAAATAATGTTGCTATTCGGTTCAACAAGGGTTATATCAGATTTGAAAACAAGAAGGAAATAGTTATTACCCCTTTAATAGATGGCAAATATGTGCCCTATGTTGAGCCCTTGAGTGAAGAAGACCTAAATAGGATTTATGTATGCACCATCTAGGATCCAAAGATGTTTGAGCCATCTAAAGAAGGAATAATTCAGTGGGAGGATGCATAGTCTATTAGCGATACTACATGTATTGCTTGTGACAATTGGGCTCATAACACTTATGAGTTGGTAGGGCGCAAAGTAAAGAGCATATTTCCTAAGGGTAGAAAACTGTGTTATGTCAGGAGAATAGGTAACAACTTGGTACCTTGTTACACCAGAGAAGGAGATCCTATGGTGTTCCTACGCGCCATGGAGGAATAGTGGATAGACTGGATGGAAAGAGGAAATATGCTAACATATACACTACGTGGGACAACAACGCGCTGGTGGGTGGTCCACAAGGATAATCTTATAGGATGGAATGAAATTAGGGTTGCTCTTGCTACTAGGTTCTTCAGGAGCAATGCACCTACTCAAATCTACACTTATCATAGTAATTAACCTGTTCAACATCACGTTCAGAAGTGTGAGAGACTCTGGACAGACGGAGGGGGAAGCTTTACCACCTTCGCTCTGGGTGCACAAGTTTTATTCCACTTTACAAGGTTGTGCACGTGCTTGGTATGTCTATGTCGAACTCCATAGAGAGACTAGAAATTGGTAGGGTTTAATTGCAGGAATGACTCAGACGTTTGACTTCTTCTCTACCAAGCCTCCGGTAGAGGAAGCATTAAAGGTCATAAAGCACTTAACTATGGGAGATAGTGCTAAGGCTGAAGAACTCATTCAAGAGTTATTTGATGAAGGAGACTCAGGAGCGCATTTTTTTGAAGACACAGAGGTCGATGCCACACTACTTCAACGCACTTACCTTGAGAAAGAAAAAGGAAAATGGTCTACTTAGTGGATGACGAAGAAGTAGAAAATCTGGATGTAAACCATTCAACAGGTAGGCGTGAGGTGTTGGATAGTGCAGATAAGACCACACACACCTATCATGAACCTATGAAGACAAAGAAGGTGAATATTGGATCAAATGTTGAGCCTAAGGAAGCCATAATTGGAGACTATTGGTTAGACTCTGAAGTGGAAAAAATCATAGAGCTACTACGGGATTATCAGGACTTATTCCCTCGAGGGTACCATGAACTTAAAGGCATGCATGAATCATTAGGAGAGATGAGGATAAAGCTTAAAGAAGGTGCACACCCAGTTAGAAAGAGACCCTACAAGATGAACCCTAACTTGTGTGAAAAGGTCAAATAAGAGATTGAAAAAATATTGAAATATAGGATTATCAAGCCCCATGACTGAGTCATAATGGGTTAGTGCAATGGTGATTAGTATAAAAAAGGATGGTGATTAAGAACTATGTGGACTACAGGGAGCTGAATGCTACATGTGTGGTGATCCCTTTCCTATGCCATTCACTGAGGAAATACTAGAAGGCGTTGTCAGAGGGCGCGAAATCTATTCGTTCTGAGATGGGTTCTCTGGATATCATCGGGTTAGGATTACCGGGAGGATCAGGAAAAGACTACTTTTACTACTAAATGGGGTAGTTTTTCCTATACTGTGATGCCTTTTGGTATGAAAAACGTACATGGTGTATTTTCACACATAGTTGTTCAAGCATTCAAGGAGTTTATTCACAGCTTCTTACAGGTTTATTTGGATGATTGGACGATGTATTGATTAGTTAAGGATCATTGTGACAATCTATGTTTAATGCTTGAAAGATGTAGATAGTTGAGTATCTCTTTAAACATTAAGAAGTGCATATTTGCTACACCATTTGGAATACTATTAGGACACATAATCTGTAAGGAAGGTTTGTTGGTTGATCTAGCTAAGGTTGCAGTCATTATAGGCCTAAAAGAGCCTACCAGTGAAAGTGAGGTGTGCCGATTTTTTGCCATACATGATATTAGAGGAATTTTATTAAAGGATATGCCAAAGTTTCCATATTGTTGGAGGAGTTACTGAAAGGGAAAGGTACGTTCTACTGGGGAGAACCACATCAATGCACATTCGAGACATTAAAAGAGAAACTTACTACCACGCCTATTATGTGTTTTCCTTCGTGGGACCAACCATTTCATGTACATTTGGACGCCTCTGGCATGATCATTGGTGCAATATTGGCTCAGCCTAGAGAAGCTATTATAGATCATCCTATTTGTTTTACTATTTGAAAGTTGATCTTGCAGAAAAAAATTACACCACTACGAGAGCGTGAAGCTTTGTAAATGATCTATGCACTTCATAAATTCAAACAATACCTTTAGCTACACCGGTTGTCTTTTATATAGATCGCATGTCATTGAAGTATTAGGTAAACACCCATTTTACAAGGGTGCATATGCAAATGGGTAGTCTTATTTCAAGAATTTGATTTCATAGTTGTGGTAAAACCAGGAAAAGTAATTTTGGACTAGATCATTTATCTAGAATACAGTCAAGAGAAGAAGCACATGCCATTGAAGATACCATGCTCGATGCATAATTATATAGGTTACAACGAGCACCATCAGAATTAGAGGACATTGTTGTCTTTCTACGAACAAGCATGACACTAGAAGGAATGAAATCCTTAGAGAAGAAACAACTTCTATATGCGCGACACCCTATATGTTGATTAACATGTACAAATTAGGCAGGGATGAAGTATTGCATTGTTGTGTACTGGAACATGAACACATGAACATCATGGAGGAAGCTCATGGTGGTATTGTAGGTGGCCACTATGCAGGTGATGATGCTACATGCAAGATTCTACTCATTGGATTATGGTGGGAGACCCTGTATAAAGATTGTAAGGAATTTTGTAAGGCATGTGATCATTGTCAACGTCTTGGGAAACCAGGTTAATGAGATGAAATGCCTCTAAGACCTATTATTAGTGTAAAACCATTTGAGAAATGGGCTATAGATTTTGTGGGTCCTATTTCACCCGGCTACGCGCGTAGGAATGGATCACGCTATATCATCACTTGCACATACTATTTGACAAGGTGGGTAGAAGCAACACCTACAAAGGATTGTATACAACCTACATCAACCAGGTTTCTATGGGAGAATATTATTACAAGGTATGGATGTCCTTTAAGTTTGACCAGTGATAGGGGCACACATTTTCTTAATGAGACAATCAAAATTTTATTGGATGAATTCATGATTGCACACCATAAGAATACACCATATCATCCTCAGGCAAATGGGACTGTTGAGGCTTTCAACAAAATTTTGAGCCAAACATTAACAAAAATATGTGATGTTGGAAGAAAGGATTGGGATGATAAAGTATCTGTAGTACTTTGGGCATATCGAACAACATATAAAAGGTTGAACAAAGCCACACCATTTCAGTTAGTGTTTGGTGTAGAAGCAGTTCTTCCTATGGAATTCATGTTACCTTATTTGCGTATTGCGTGCGTTGGAGGTCTAGTTAATGAGCAAGAATTAGAAGAATGGATTGAAAAGTTAATCAAGCTAGATGAGTGATGAGCCATATCACGTTGGAGTCAAAAACAAGAGAAGACCAGGCAGAAAGCATGGCATGACAGCACATCAGGGATAAAAAGCTTGAGATAGGACATATGGTACTCCTTTATGATTCTAAATTTTTGTGCCATCTAGGTAAACTCAAAGTACATTGGTTGGGTCCGTATGTCATCACTCACATACTTGAAATAGGTGCTTGTCAATTAGAGGTGCTTAATGGAATATGATTACCCAGATACTTCAACGGAAGTAAGCTGAAGCCCTACTATAAATAAGTCTTTGTGGTGTTTGTAATAAGGCAGTGTTGCCATTTAGATTAGGTTTTAATTCTGCATTTCCTTAATGTGTTCCCTTCTTTTCGTTATGCTTTGTCAATTTAGTTGGTGTTTTTATGTAATAAGCACATTTACGTGCCATAAGCTAATTACTATTTGAAGAATTTTTATGTGCAGAGGACTACACATACCCTTAGTGTGGGGTTGGTTATTGATATCTAGGTACAAGACTGATGAAAATAAGTACACATGAAAGGAGCTAACTACTAAGTCTATACACATGAAAGAAACTAAGCTACTATGGTGTTATTCAAGTTAGAGAATCGAAAAAATTGCTTCGGAAATGAGGACCATAGGTGGAGATGAATGAAGAAACAAGTATAATGTGAGGTAAGCAGAGGCCATGGGAACTACCAAGGGAAAGTGTAGTGGTGAGGTACCTAGGCGCATGGAGGCACGTTGAAGAGAAGTCTGTGGCGGAGGGTAAGAAGGCATGCTAAAAGGTTATAGCTTGGGTGTGAAGATGTATCGCGCGGAAGAAACGAAAATGGTCGATTAATGAGAGGATTATTGGTAGGTGAAGGAGCAATAAATGCACTAATTGTTTGAAATTATATATAAGGATGGGATGCGAGTTCATTTTTACGTTACAATTAAGAGAATTTGAAAAGAGCTAAGTGCGAAAGAGCCGAGAAATCGTGTTGAGGTGCGAAGAGTGTGAAACCAGACGTGGAGAGGAGGTTTGTGCGAAGGAGAAGCTTGCATTCCCATAGGTGAAGGGTTTGAGCGAAGTAGACACATTACAAACGAGCTAGGGCACACGATTTCCACTAGGGCATAAAGATTTGAACTAGGGTTTCAACTTGCTTGATTATAGAGGGAAGAAAAGAGAGATTTTTAGATGGCACCGAAGAAAGCACCTGCAATAGGAGTAAAAGGGAAGAAGAAGGTCAAAGTGGAAGAAGAAATTGCTCCGAGAGTAATTTCTCAGAAATGCAGTATCAGAGGGCGTGATTGTGGGACAAGAATGGGATTCCCACATCCGTCAATGTAAAATCAATGATTACAACCATCGTACATCAGATAATAAGAAGGAGCTTGATGTGTTATTGAGCACAAAAATGAACAAGCACACAACAGAAGATATGTCAGTGTATGATGACACTGGTGAAAAGTTATTAAAGAAAATTGGAGTTTACCAACAGGTTGTACGAGCTGCCATACTTTGGAAAGTATGAACCATTGTATCGGTGGCTGATGAGAAGAGTCCATGCGGACTTCTTCTACTTTCGGACGGAGCGTATGAATCACAACTACCTTGATTTCAACAGAAATTGGACTAAGGGCTTCATGAGTGGATCTGGAGAGCGATTTAACTGATAAGGCCACAATCCTGGAGACAAGGAAGGAGCTGGGGTATACCAAAGGTTTACGTGGCATGGACATCTACAAATTAAAGAAGTACCTAATAGTTCAGGGAGCTACACACTTGGTGACAAAGTTGAATGACCAAGAAAGGTGGTTGCAGGTAAACACAATGTGGTTGCACATTGTAAAGAAGATGTCTGAATGTGTGGTCTACAATATCGCGGATCACATAGCAAAGACAATAATTGAAGAAGCACAGATACGTGAAATAATAAGTTTTGGTGCTATTTTCCTGTCTTTGGTGTTCATGGAGATTGGAATGCTCGATGGGCCAAAAGAGAAGATTTAGGAGTACCCCATGGAACACAAGTCTCTGGTGGAAAGATTTCAAAATACTTGTGCGAAGGATCAATGGGCAGACCATTTAAGTAGAGGGTAGAGATGTGGTATGACAGGCTCCCCGCGGTGTTTGAAGAAGAATGGCGCATACCCAAGGAGTTTCCTTCGGTGTTGGGTAAGACAGTACAATTTGTAGTCTACCAACATTTTTACATCGTGCGATTCACCATGAAGGAAAAGGCTTGGAGCCCATGATGTAAATTACCATATGCCTTCACAACATGATATCTTCAGGCATCAGTTCATGGGTTTTCAAATGCACGCCGCCTAACCTTCAATGCAGACAAGGTAGATTGCGACTACCACACTCTAAGAAAGAAGTATGTATATCCAAGGTGGAATGCCTACATTGAGAGGCTCATCTCAGATATTATAAGCAAACCTATAAGCTTGGAAGTTGGGGACATCGAAGCAGTGTTTGTGTACCTTAAACTCAAGACCAAGCTAGAGAAGACTAAGTATGTAGAGAATGAGTTTGCGCTCCCAAGGCTGCCAAAAGGTAAGCATACAATGGAAAATGTTCCAGCACCTACGCCCACAGAGACAATACATGTAGATGATGAAGAAGAGGAGCATGATGATAGTGGTGGTTTGGAGCACAAAGGCAGAAGACAACCTCTAAATAGGGAAGAAAATGAGCGCAGGACTACTCCACCTCAGCCACAAGAGGGAGATGATGAGAACTTGGATGTAGTTTAAGGAGATCTATTTTAAAAGAGTATTCAGAAGAACAAGGACCCAAGGTGCTACTCCACAATAGAGCGTAGATCGCCTCGACTCTCTCCATGAAGGAGACAAGTGAGAAAAGAAGAAGGAAGTTGAAGTTGAGTGAGGAGGCACAAGAGTCTAAGGAAAGCGCTCCCGGTTCCCCTACACCTCTAGAGAATGAGGAATAATAAAAGGACGAAGAAATGAAGAATGGAGAAGAGGGAGAAAATGAGGTAGATGAGATAACGAC
The DNA here is from genome assembly GCA_018340775.1 of Taxus wallichiana var. yunnanensis. Taxonomy (NCBI): domain Eukaryota; kingdom Viridiplantae; phylum Streptophyta; class Pinopsida; order Cupressales; family Taxaceae; genus Taxus; species Taxus wallichiana. The sequence continues at coordinate 195,247,435 of CM031236.1, forward strand.
CGAGACTACTCAAGACACACCAGAACAAGCTCTAAATCTTGAAGCCCAAGTTCCTAAGGGGCCAAGATCAAAGAGAACAAGTGGAGAGTATGTTCCACCAGTCATGGGCTATGCTCGAGGACACATGTAAAATTACTTGTGCCCGTTTTCAAAGTACGATGACACAAAAGGAGTTGTATGGTTGGGCGATGGATGAAGATATGACAACCGTGCGCACAAGGAAGCAACTGTCATGGTCGATGCACACACACATGGATGAACTAGATTTTGATGTGTGTGAAGATTCATGCATATCAAGGAGGTTGAAGAAGACACCTTAGGCTAGACACATAACAATCAAGCCTATTGTTATGTCAGATGAATAAGTGAGCAATGCTTTGGTGAAAGTCTCGATAGAGGTGGCAAGATGAAATATGGATAAGGCTGTAATAATTAGGGTGCTACGAGAGGAGATCAAGACTAAGGATGTAGAAATAGCGTGCCTAAAGCAAGAGAAAGACTTGGCACATAAGAAGAATGTTGTTTTCATTAGCATGACAAAGGAAGTTGGGGAAAATATCATGAAAGCAAAGCCACATTTAGAGCCAAAGGTACCCAAAACATTTCCTTCAACAATGCATTATGTAAGTACCTTGGTGGACTTAGTGCTTGAAGATGAACCTCTGTGCATACTAGCGTCACAAAGGATCCATCGCAGGAAGAAGAGTGGGAAAAGGCTTCAGTGATGTGAAAGATTGCATCATATGAGGGGTTGCTTCAAAGCTTACAGGAGGAATTAAAGAAGGTAGATCAAGTGTTGAATATTTGTACAATGCTAGAAGTCGTTATAAGAACCAGGACCATTTTGGAAGACAATGAAGTCCTAAAGGCCATGAAGGACGAAAAATTGGGTCATGTAGAATGATTAGCACTTGTCAAGCAGAAGCACGAGGACCTTACGGCAACACAAGAACCACACAAGGAAAGGTTGGATGATCTTGGGAAACTCATCGCGCAAAATATGGACTTATTAGAAGGAAGGATGACTATGCAATGTCCAACATTGTGTTGGTCTTGCAAAATGAGAAAGGAGAGATTGCAAAGGATGAGTTAGAGTCAATTGTAGTGGATATCCCAGAAAAGGTAGAGGCCACACTCAATTATTGGAGGACTTTAGAGCTGGAAATAAAAGAAGAATATCCAAAATTGATTCTTTAGGTTGAAGCAAGAAGATACTGCAGGGTAAAGACATTTTTTATTTGTAAACATTCTTTCTATTCTTCTTTTCCTATTCTTTGATTCATTTTTGAGACAAACCATTACGGGGTGGCAATGCAATTAGTGTGGGGTAATGTTGATCAATTAAAGTATGAAACTTAGCGCAGGAGGCTCAGGAAAGGATCGCACATGAAGAAGAGAGACAGATTCGAGACTTAGCCGTTTTCACGATGAGGATCTATTTTTGGAGATAGCGTGCAGAGCACACAAACCGGTCAAAGACTTGTGCGACATGCATTGGCTATTTTTGGAGGATCAACTACGAAGCACTTTGCATGGATACGAGATCGAGAATAGATCTACTATTGTCAATTAACTAAAAGTAGTCTATTATTAGCGCACTTGCATGTGTGGCTATTTTTGTAATGACGTGTGGCTAATATTAGCATGCAACCTATTTTAGGATTAGATAAGTGGTGAAGGGAAAGTCCACACCCTTATACATATGTAGTGAAGTGTAATAGCGTAAAGTAGAGACAAATGTGAGAGCTAAGTTATTGTGAGGTTATCTTTGCCAAATCGGATGTGCGCATGAGCATGAGCACCTTATGTTATTGTAAGGAAGCTTATGTGTATTATTGTATTTAATATAATGGGGGTTATTGGCTGAATCAAGGTGTTAATCATGGTTATATTTTATTACTGCATAAAGGGTTTCACTATGATTATTGTTTGATTCATGATACTTTAAGATCTAGATCTAGGAAATGCTCTGTAGAATGTTAGATTAATTATGGATCTGAATGCTTTAAGTCTTCATCATGCTAACATCCTACAACAACAACCCTAAAGAGGGGCCTGGTACCTTTGCATGTTTTGGGTGAGCGCTCGTCTAGAAGTGAGTGATGTGCTTAGCGCGTCTGGGCTTTTCTTGGTGAATTCTAGGTTGCCTCAACAATGTATCCAAAAACCACTCCTTATTCTCTCATCCAAACATCCTCAATCTTCTAATCCTCCAAATCCAACATCTTATACCCTATATTCCTATCCAATCAATCAAACCTAAAATATAACATCGTTAACTCCCACATCATCAAATCCAACATAGGCGCTAATGTATGACAAAAGGTTGAAACATGGTCAAAAACAGGTAAAAACAAGGTTTTAATGTTAGAACAAAGGCATTGAAGTATCAACATAGGCGCTAAAGTTTATGCATAGGTGCTGAAATAGGGAATAGGTGGCATTTTAGGGCATAGGTACCATTACATCAGGCAAAGCATAGGCACCAATACACAAATCAAAGGTGTTGTTTCATGTTTGGAACAAAATTTGAGCCCAAAATTTGTAAATTTGAAGGGGTAAATGAAAAAAAAATTCTTGAAACTTAGACATTCTATTTAATGGATCAAATAAGATGGAACCGATTAAAAGTGGGGGATAAGCCCCATGGTGGGTGCCAAAAATGTATATGTTAAAAATATTAGTGAGTTGAATGTGAGAAAACAAACAAACTTGTTTCCCTAATCTAATCTTCTCAACAATACCTTAGATAGAGCAATGGATTGAAAAGGGAGAGAGACAAAAATCTGCACTTACCTACAAGTTGCAAATCTCCTCCTTTGATGTGTTGGATTTTCTCTTGATTGATGTTGGTTGCTTCAGATGTTGGTGGAGACACACAAGCAACACCTCCCCTTAATTTCCTTTGAATTTCTTGATGAAGATTAATGGATGGATGATAGATTGGATTGAAGGAATGGATTGATTGATTGGATAAGAGGATAAAATGGATGATTGATGAAACAAAATGACAGAGGTTTGCTATGGATTTCCAAGTTATCTCTCATGGAGGAGGAGAGATCAATTTATAGTTGAAGGGTGGAGGATTCAATGGCTAGGATGAAGCCAAGTTGGATTTGGATCAAGGGTGGAGAATGCATGTGAGGATTGGAGGATTTTAGAGTGGAAGACTCTAGAATTTGAATTAAAAATTCATGGAGGGAATAATCTTCCATTGAATTAAAAATTCAATAGAAGGAGAAGGTTAGAGAGGCTTCTAGAAATAAAAGCCTTTAGATTTAGAGGTGGAGCATGTGATTAGGATTAGAGTTAGATTAGGTTAATAAAGATGATTAGGGCGAGGTTACATGGAAAGGCTAGATGTAGGGATATGTAGGGTAGGTGAGTAGGTAGATATAGGAATATTAAATTCCTAGAAAATGTTAATAGGGATTATTAGTGGGATAATAAGATATTATTAATGAATTAAAGGATTATGGATGAGATGGGATGAAATAAGAGGATTAATGATGGAATGTTGTGATAAATGATAAATAATGATAAAGGGTAAATATGATAAAATGGATTAATAATAATTAATCTTGCGATTAATTATTATGTGGATTTAGATAATGATGATGCGGGATAAATTAATTGTAATTAATCATGTCGACATTTTAGATGTCTACAATTTTCCCCTCTTTAAATGGTTATTGCATAACAATGACCATTCAAAGAAAAAGAAGAGAAGATGTTAAGATGGTGATACTTATAGTGATTACCTTGACAATTTGGTCGATAAATAAAGAATAAGACTAATTCATCTTTGAGTGGCACCCATTGGTGTACTTGTGTGCAAAAATGGCCAATGGTCACGTCATAAAGGCTTCTTCGCCATCGCCTATAGAAAGGAAACTTAGATATGTTTGAATCCTAAAATTTACACATATTAGTTACGAGATACTTCATGTTTAGGGTTCTTTTGATGATGTCACCTGTTAATGACCATTGACATAAAACATCAACCATTCATTTCCCCAAATTGATTGTCCATTTATTTGATGTGTGTTAAATACATCCACTTTGAGACTCCTAATAGGAAATGCTTATTAGCGTAATTAGTGTTTGAGGTATTGAAAAAAGAAAAAAAAGATTTTGTGTGCTTTTGGGTCCTCCTTCAATGCTCTATCTCATTGAAGGTAATACATAACAAGCACTTTAGTTTGAAGACAATAATTTATTTGACCAATTTGAGAATTATAGTTCATTTTACTTATCATCGTGTTTTATATTTGTTTGATATTTATTAGTCGGTGTGGTGTGGGTCACGACCTTAGGAGGGGAAGATGTTATGTCATCATATCCCTCACTAAATTGAAATGAAAATGCAAATATTGGAGTGTTTATCTCATGTTTGAGTGGGAGTGGTAAAATGAAAGTGGCATTGAGAGGCTCATCAACATCAACACATATCATCAAGCATCAAACTATGATTCCCTATTTGAATTTTCTCTTTAGAACCTATGGCATGCAAAATCAAATGTGCCTAAACCATACGCTGTGAATATCTCAAAGAGAATGGAGCACGCAACAATGTCATTATGGTGTTACATACAACATGAGTGGGAGATTTGTGTGTGTAATGATGGGAAAATTTATGAGGGCCTTTACCCTACCTCTCACACCCATATTTTTCCATCATCGATCTCATGAAATTGGATGCAAAGCCAAGGTCAATGTAAATTCTAAGACACCAATGGTAGAGCTCGATGCAATTACGGTCAATTGTACTCTGTGAATGTAGATAAGAATGAAACTCCATACGATCGAAAGGTAGATGTTGTCTAAAATACCCCTGGGGCTATTTTACAACTTACGTAAAGAAATTTAGACCTAGTCATTTTTTTAATCCTTGGAGGGAATTTTCTGTTAATTTTTAGTTTTGTAGGTACAAAATTGCAAAAGACAGGACCCCTAGCCCCAATAATAGTCCTTATCGATTTGGGGAGTTATCTAACACTTGGTCATTTTTGTAGAGTTTGCAAAAGTGCAAATTGCCTCCAAAACTCCACCACCGGTACCATGTGGCATCTCTATGGGGATTTGGAGTTGACATGCAAGGTTTTATTTGTAGCGGAATTAAAAATACATTTGGAAGTTTGAGGCACGATTACATATTAGACACGTGGAGGTCATTCAGATGCTTGGGTATAAAATGTAGGGAGGCACTTTACATTTATGTAGTCCTCTAAAAATGTAAGGTGTAATCAAAGCTTCAACGCCTACCTTATAATAAGCATCACCTCGTTAGAGGTCAATGGTCAAAATGTAGAAATTGCAGTCCTACAGATTACAAATATATCCCTGACCCCAGCAATGGAGCTTCCTTCACCATATATTTTGATCTAGAGCTCCATCCTTCACCAAATTTGTTGCATTCGAACCATCTTCTCATGGGCTACATTTTGGAATATTAAAATGAAGGTTTTGATGAAGTTCGGAGCTGGTATTATGAAAAAAATACTAGCGAGTACTAAAGCGCAAAACAATCATTTGTTTACCAAACCAAATTTAATTAAGTATGGGCATCACATTTTCACCTACGGTTTCGATGGCGTGTTTTAGTACATGTCGATGCACATTCCTCCTTTGTAGAGATATTATATCAATACTTTTGGATATATGGTAGTTGAAACCATTAAAAACATAGTTTCGCAACCTCCTCTCTCTCTTTCCTCTCTTGAAAATCTATAAATGTAAGTGTCTTGGCATGAAAAAGGGTTCATTCTTACAAAGTTGTAAACTTTGCTTTGATTCTATTCTTGGGACTTTGTAACCAAATTGTGGGAAGTTGTTAAACCTCTTCTCTACAAATGTAAATGATATTGTTTAATGAGATGTAACTATGCTTTTACTTCATTCGTCATGTATTGAATTTGAATCTTGACCCTCTTGTCTCTCTTTAAATCTACATATTCATCTTTTATAGAGATTTTTATTTCTTTTGATTTCTCACATGATATTTTTAATTTTGTCCATGGGCTAGGTTCAAACCTTGTTTTAGTTTGGTGCATCACCTTATCTTAAGTTTTTGTTTTCCTTACCCTTTTCCTCTCAACCTTAGATCACGTGAAAACGTAGTTTAGGATTAGATTATTTGCATTCTTAGGTTGTAGGTTAGTTGTGGTGGGATAAAACACAAAGGAACCAACCTTCTCTAGATATTTGTCTCACTTACAAGGTCCCACACTTGGAGACAAATCCATGTTACACTAGATTTATGTTGTTAAGAAATGAAACATGCATAGGGTGCTAAATTCTGGTGATAACAATTATGGCACACCGGTGGAACAAGATTGAAGTGCTCTACAACTTCATACCAACAAGGTTGATGTGTTCTTAATGGTATCCAACCTTTGGAGGTATTTCTCAAACACATCTGATAACTCCACTAATTCAAAAAAATCATTTTCTTAGGTTTCAGACCTTTTCCTCCATCCCTACATTCATTTCCATGCCCCATTTTCTCATGGCTCTCTAAAGAGCTCTTTCATTCCCTCATTTCAACTCTAGCCCCCTCCATTTGCAGTAGTGGGATGATATCCCCAAAACAAGTGTGAAAATGTGCCTCTCTTCCATGGAAATGAAGATCAATCTCCTATTGATCACATTCAAGATATAACAAACCATTGTGTCATTCACAACATCAAAGAAGATAATGTTTGCCTTGAGATTCTTGTTTTATCTTTCGGAGGTAAATCAAGATATTGGTATAGTAGTTTGGCTTCACAATCCATTTCCACATGGGATCAGCTGGGAGAATAACTTCGAACCAATTCAAGGAGAAGGCATATGTCATTTCTCTTATAAAACACCTCAACAAAATATAATGAGCTTTAATGGAGTTTATCTCAAATTTTAACATTAGATTCACAAGGACTTGACATATAATCCCTTAAGAATTCAGACCCTGCAAGGTATGTCTTTCATGTATTACTCAAGGTCATTGGATGTTGATTTAATTGTATTGATTCAAACTTTAGAAGGAAATATTCTTCCTCGTGCTTTTTTAATTGCATTGCAAGTTGAGAGGATGCTCATTCAGGATGGAAAAAGGAGACCTATCCCCATTGCTGCCATTATTCCCTTCCCATATCAAAATCTTCCTTCCCTTATGCTAAAATTGAAAAATCCATTGTTCCTTTCCAATAAACATGAAGATCCTTTTCTTCCTTGCCCAAATGTTAGTTCTCCGTGATTTTATGACGCTCAAAGCATTCCTTATGCTTTAAATAAATCTCTCCCATCTCCACCCAAGGCATTACCCAACTTTCTTAAACCTTGCACTAATGTTTAAAGAATTTGTATTCCACATGTTGTCCCTACCTTTTACCCAACACTCACTAAACCAAGTTATCCTACAATGTTGGTAGAACGAGATGTTTGCTATGCTTATGGAGAGAAGGAGAAACCCATACAACACTCCTAATAACAAATTTTTATGCAAAATCATGTAGTTTTTTTGGAGAGGGCAGATCAACAAAGAAGGGAACATATTTTGGAGGATCATTTGGCTTCTCCAATTGATCAAATCATAATTCTTGAGCCCAAATCATCTATGCCTGAAGGAGAAACAAATCAACAACCCCTTATTTATGTCTCATCTCAAACCAATTTCACAAAAGAAGATAACTTTGTATCTATTGAAGATTGGTTTGATTCTGATTAGGAAGATGAGAATGTTCAAAATGTGCAAAAAGAGGAGCTGAATTTCAAGAATAATTAGGCAGATGTGAAGGATAATTAGATTGGAAGTGGAGAGGAAGAGAAAGTGTTTTTGAACACTGTGCCATCTAAGAAAGAGAGGAAGAAGGGATTCCAAGTGAGAAAGATATTTCATTTGAATGCAATTATCCTCATTTCTCTGCATATTTAGAACTTGCTTCACTTTTGGAGGACTCAAGTGACATTCCAAGAGCATTATTAGTTCTTTGCAAGGAACCATAAATGGCCTTAAGATTTTAAGGAGGGTGATTTTAAGCTCTCTAACTTTTTGATTGAGGAAGAAGAGAACGAGAATACGGTGGTAGAAACAAGCATGTTTTTGCAAGAGCAAACAACATCAAGCTTAAATAAGCTTGTAGACATCCACCATGAAGAGGAAAGCAAAGAAAATGTGCAAATTCAAAGGATCGTGCCTTTCCCAATCAAATATTTGGAAAATCTAGAGCCAAAAAGAGAGTTGGCACTAGTCATGCTCACTTCAGAGCATGAGGAAGAGCTTTAAAGCATCAAAGGTCAACTACTGATGCCTCCAAAAATGAAGCACAAATCGAATGAGGAGGTATTCTTTCTTTTTCAGTTGATACTTTGAAGAATGGGGTGGAAAATTAGTTTCAAAATAGTTTTCCACTCTCATTAAAGACCATGTTTATTGTCAAACTAATTACATGGTCAAATTTTGTAAGGAAAGGGAGTTATTTCTCCCAACCAATTGTTGGTTTTGTTTAGCTTCCTTTGCCTTTGGTTAGAGTAGGTTAGTATAGGTTTTCTTATTGCAAAACAAGTGCTTATGCACACTCTGCATGTTCCATTTGGAACATGTATGATATTTCATTTTTGTACAATGTGTGTGGTTCTTCTTGTGTTGTTGTTATGCTTCCATGGAGCTAGCTTAAGATAGAAATCAGATAAGTTGGGTAATTCAAGTTTTATATTGAGCCCACAAGATCAATTTTTTTCTAGGTGCATTTTTGACCCCAAGAAGTCACATGCAACTAAAGTCCTCTATACGACTTCCTTGGTCAAAATTTCATTATTTTGGGATCATTTGCAAGTTTTAATAAAAACTCCCAAGTAAATCAATGTTAACAGTGAGACCAAGACAATTCTAAATTAGCTAAGTTCATCTTGTGCTTCACACGGATTCAAGGGTGAGAAATTTAAGTGTTGATCAATTTTTTAAGTTTTTGGGCTCGACTCCATGCCCAATGGATGCTTAACGGATATTGATCTCCATCTAATAGAAATATGACCCCTTAAAGTTGCAAAAATATTGTCTAAAATACCCATGAGCTATTTTATAACTTGTAGAAAGAAATTTGGACTTAGACACTTTTTAAGCCTTGACGAGACTTTTCTGTTAATTTACGGTTTGTAGGTGTAAAATTGTAAGATGAACCCTAAACCCCAATAATGAGTCCTTATTGGACTCGGGGAGTTATCTAACACTTGGTCATTTTTGCAGAGTAAACTACCTCTAAATTTTTTTCGCTCGACACCACATGGAATCTCCATGGGTGTCAGTGCCGACATGTAGTGTTGCGATTCACAACGGAACTCCAAAATACATTCAAAGGTCCGAGACCCGATTGGATATTGGACATGTGGAGGTCATTTAGATGCTCATGTATAAAATATATGGATAAAGTTCACAAGTGCTGCAAAGATGCAAGGTGTAATCGAAGCTTCAACGCCCACCTTAGAACACATCTCACCTCGTCAAAGGTCAATGGTCAAAATATAGAAATTATAGTCCAGGGATTGTAAATATATCCCCGACCCCATATAATGGAGATTTACTCACCATATATTTTGATCCAAAGCTCCATTCTTCTCCATATTTGTTGCATTCTACTGTCTTCTCATGGGCTACATTTTGGAATATTAAAATGAAGGTTTCGATGAATTTTGGAGCTAGTATCGTGAAAAACCAAGATTTGCAGAACCTAAGTGCAAAGTAGTAATTTCTTCACCAAATAAAATTTAATGAAGTATGGGTGCCACATTTTCACTTACGAGTTTTTGATGACACATTTTGGGACATGTCGGATGCCCATTCTTCCTTTGCAGAGCAATCATATCGGTCCTTTGGGATGGCGGGTGGTTAAAACCATTAAAAACACATTCTGTGACCTACTTTCTCTCTCCTCTCCTAAAAATCTATAAATGTAAGTTCCTTGACATGAAAAAGGGTTCCCTCATAAGGAGTTTTAAGCTTTTATTTGATTGTATGCTTGAGGCCTTTGTAATTAAATTGTGGGAACTTGTTGAATCTACGATCTCCAAATGTAAATGATATTTTTTAATGAGATGTAATTGTGGTTTTCCTTCATGCATCACGTATTGAATGTGAATCTCGACCCTCTTATCTCTCTTTAAACATATATATTCATATTTTTATAGAGCTTTGTGTTTGTTTTGATTTCTCACATGATAGTTTTAAGCTGTTTCCACAGCTATGTTTGAACCCTATTTTTGTTTGGTGCATCACCTTATCTTAAGTTTGTGTTCTCCTTCCCCTCTTCCTCTTAACCATGGATCTCATGAAAACATATTTTAAGATTAGATTATTTGCATTCTTAGGTTGTAGGTTAGTTGTGGCGGGCTAAAACACAAACTAGCCTTCTCTCGGAGATTTGTCTCACTTGCAAGGTCCCACACTGGAGAGACAAATTCATGTTACACCCGAGTTCTCTTGTTAAGAAATGAAACATGCGAGAGGGTGCTAAGCTGTTGGTGATAACAATATATTTAATCTATCAATCAAAATTTTTAGATTGATACTCCATATGATTTTTACATTATTGAGTATAATTTGCTCTGTAATTTATAAGGAGGAATGTTTAATAAAGAAAAACTATCGGTGTGTCATGTGATGACTAGAGATATATGAAATTCAATGATAAAGTTTTACAACTAATTTAGGACAAGAAGCAAAAAAAATGTGTAAGGATTTTACATAAGCAGATATAATAATTATTAACACTCTCCAATAAACATGCTTTACCATTCTTCATCATTCCTCCTCTAATTTTTTTGCATGTATTTTATTACCTAAAATATTAGGTTGTCGATCTAGGTCTTGGAACAAATAATTTCACCTAAATGGTCAAGTCAACCATTAATTAGGAGGAGAGATGCTTAACAATAAGGTTGATATCTATCAAGACACATGTTTAATTGAAGATAAACACGGTTCCTATCCTATTTCCATTTGTCCTCACAAATGCCATAAAATTTATAAAAATGCAGATTTAGCTTGTCGCAATGTGAATTTGCCCAAACATTTTCTCTTATTTTGTACGAGCACAAAGAAGAATCTTAGTGGTTTTAGGATGGTAGAAAAGATCCCAAAATCCATGAATGTACGCTTTTTGATTAATAGTAAAATTCGATGTATTATATATGTCGAAGTAGGAAAGGATTTTGTTGACCTTTTTAGCTTTCTTACTTTTCCCATTAGTTCTACCCTCAAGCTAATTTTTGCATCCAAATTCTCTCTTAAAGTTTCATTTGTCATTAATGTCTATAATAACATAGGAACATTTCCCTATCAGTTCATGTCCACAAATAAACCAAAGTTGTTGGACCAAAAAAATTATTTGCCTATGTTGATAACACCATTAGGATTAAATCCAAAATTTATCAATGCGTCTACACACATGCTTCCCATCATCCAAACATTAGTCACAATATCAACACCAACAATGAAGGAAAATGTGTGTGCAGAAATATTGTCACATGCACTATTCAATTAAAGAAGAACAACAATGTCAACTAAGGTCTTTGTAAATAACAACAAGAGCGTGACCTAGGAAAGTGGTTATGCAATGGAGATGGTTACATTTATAATAACTTGCAAGGTTTTTGATCTAATGATGGTTAATATGTTGGACAAGATGAATACATGAATGGAAAGTTGGGAATAAAAAGTCGGTAACCCATCCCATGACTCATATTATTCCTATCCAAATAATACCTTTTATATGAGCTCCGCTTTATCATCTTGAACTTTTTCAAATTATTCACGTGAATGTAATTTGCACTTAAAGGGACCAAAATAAAAAATGGGAAAAATATAATAGGTTCAGGTTGAAATCCTACAGTAATGCTTACTTATTATAGAGTATTATAGCCCCTTTTCAATTTTAAGCTCGAGTGATTGCATGAAAGTAAGGGATGCACGAGAATCTATCGATAATTGAGCGCCTCCAACAATTGTCATAAGAGTGAAAGTTGGATTGAAAGAGTTATTTATACTAATAAAACCGTCAAAGTGTACCATGTAATATCCAAGTTGAAAGAAATTCCTTGTTTTCTTAATTACAATTTTAATCCCTATTAGCTATTAAAGTGAGATTAATCTCACCACTAATTTTTTTTTGGGGTTATAATATCAAGCAGAAATTGCTTCATTAGAAAACCCGCCTAAAGAATATGATCATGACTTATGAATTAAGTTTAAAACATAAGTATAAACCAAGTCGTCATTAAGAGTGGATCCGTACCACCCACCTTGATATAAATCAAGGTGATCTCTTTGAAATTAGACATATACATAGAAAAAGGATAGATAATTGATCATCGACTAAGGCGAGTGAAGCTGTCATGCAAGCTAGAGGTGAGTTGATGAGTGAATTGTGTGTAGTCAATGAAATAGTGGGAGTGTTGGGTTAAATTCATATTCTCAATAAAGATAAGTGATTTTTAGTGGGTTTTTTTACCTTTCATGGTTTTCCCACTTATATCTTGTGTCATTGTGTTCATTTACTTTTTGTTCATGGTATTTACATTATGTAATCTGCATTATAAACATTTTAATCTATGTTTCTAATTACTGCACTTCATAAACTATAATCTTCGACAATTAATATTTTGAATCTATAATTTATAACATTGTGTATCCCTTAAATTCACGACATGGTATTAACGCTTGTGTTTATGCATGTGCGGGATAGATCTTGTTGTTTCTAATTTGGTGTGAAGAATCTTGTGGATATGAAGTTTTTGAAAAGTTTCAAAACCCGCAGACCTCCTAACATGTGATCCACATTTTTTTCAAATCTATAAGGTGTAAAACTCCAATTCCTTACATTTAGATTAAATTTGGAGTGTTTGGATGCTTTAGATCTAATTGAATGATCAAAACCTAGGTCATTGTTGAATCTGCATACTTAGATTTGGTTTTTAATCATCCTTGGCCATTTTTTTGTTGTTTTAAGACCTTCGTGAAATTTTGAATATTTCGCATTCCTTTTAAACGTATCATTGATTTTATTTACCTTTTGCAGGTGTTTATTGAAAATTTAAAGACCTTCACGGCCTTCCTTAGACCTTCGTGGTCTATTTGAATGTTGCATGACTTACTTAAGTCTTTTGCGACATTTTTCTTTCTTTTACACAAAATTTTGTGCCTTTATGCATACATATTTTAGTGTTGTCTGAGACTTTCCTTTGTTAAGTGTCACTTCTTCCTTTGTTTAGCGGTTTGTATTTTCTTGTTGCGTAAATATTTATTTGCTTAGTGGCTCCTACCTTGTGTGGATTTTTTTGAGTGTTGCATGGTTTATCTTAGTTTGCATGACATTTTTAGCCTTCTATGGCTTTTTGAAGTCTTGTGAGGATTTTTTTGTTCCGCAAAATCCTTTGTTCCACGGAATCCTTTGTTTCATGGACTCCTTTGTTCAGTAAAAATCCATTGTTCTACGGACTCCTTTGTTTCGTAGAATCCTTTTGCCATGAAACCGATGAGGTTCGTCAATCCTCACCATTAATAATGTCAATCCAGGTTGGTGTTCGAAGGTTGTATGCATTAAGAGAAGAAGATCTTGGAAAGCAACTCCTTTAAACACAATCCAAACTTGCATAAAATAAATCACACATGTAGAAATTTAAAGGCACACTTGCATAAATGTAAACACACTTGCATAAAGGAAATCAAACTTGTAGGAATAAAACACACTTGCATAAATTGAAATTGTTGAATTGGAAATAAGCAAAATTAAATGAAACACCTGCATGTTTACAACAAACTGAATGTTATAATACAAAGAGAAGAACAACACAACAAGAGGATAATTACAGAAAAAGAAATAAACACAAATTATTACAAAATAAAAACACAAATATACATATCCATCTTCCTTAGAATGAGTGGCCAGCTCATTCCTTGGAAGAGGATTTAAACCATGCTTTGAGATCTTAACTCAAAAGCTGAGAATATTGGAGAGAAAAGAACATATTCATTTCTTGGTGGTAAAAATTACATATCTGAGTGTGGAAGGTTGCATTTATAATTTATGCGTCCAACCAAATCTTTATTTTGGGAGATACAATATGATCTTATCTTTATTCTAATCCTAACAACTAAGATCTCCATCTCCACAAAATATGGAGAGAGATATATTATTGGAGTCAAAGTCTTATCTCATTTATTTTAGGAAGATTTGCTCCCAAATCTTCTCCTTGCTTTTTGGTAACAAGAATCACAATAATTTTATTCCTCTACTTTATTGGAAGGAGTATTTTCCTCAAAATATTAGTTTGACCAAATACCTTTCCCATATTTTCCATTTGATTTTGTTGTTTTTGATTGTGGAACTTTGATGCTTGTCTGATACACTTTTTCCTCGGAATACAACGCACTAAAAGTTAGATTTATTTTTATTAGTAATACATGTAGAAAATATGAATGAGGTTCATGTTAAACACTTTGCTATGAAAAAAACCTCTCTTAGATTTTCCATTTGAATTTTTCTTCTGTTTATGGAACTTTTGGTGCTTGTCTGATACACTTTTTCCTTAGACTGCAGCCCACTCGAAGTTAGATTTCTCTTTATTGGTAACATTGTAAGAAATTTGAATGACATTTTTGTTAATCACATTTCTATGAACAAGACCGCTCTCATTGGATTCTCTGATTATTCACAATTCCCATTTTATGCAAGTTTCAAAACTAAAACTGTCATTCCTTTGATGCAAGTTTTGGAACTAAAGTTGTCATTCCTTTTATGCAAGTTATAGAACTAAATATTTCATTCCTTTTATGAAAGTTCCATAACTAAATCTGCTTTGTCCACGAATTGCAAGTTCCAGAACTAACTGTCATTCTATACCTTGCAGCTTTGTCCACTGTTTTAATTGCTTGAAAATATAAATATACGAATTGCAAGTTCGAAATAAATGTTATTCAATTGATGCAAGTTATGGAACTAAATCTACGAGTTTCAGAACTAAATCTGTGAGTTCTGGAACTAAACCTATGAGTTTCAGAACTAAATCTATGAGTTCGGAACTAAATTTGTGAGTTAGGAGCTAACTTAAAATAGCTATAAATTTTGCATGCGATCTCGGATTGAGATGATTATTTTTGAACTTGCATAATTTTTCAAGAGGAATATGAATATGAAATCATATTTAAGTTTAAATGTACTATTCATGATCAATTCCACTTTTCCCAAAACTAACATTATCTTTCCTTTATGGCTTGTATACACAAGACTTTGCATCTTTTCCCAAATAATCAATAGGATTAGTCAACAAAATAGATAACAAAAGATTTCTAAAGAATGAACAAGATATATATCCTATATTATATCTTAAAAAAACTATAAGTTCCAAGATTACATTTAAATCCACTTTCAAAGGTAACTTGGAAGGACAAAATAATGGTAATTTATGACCAATTTATGTCCTCATCAAGAACCCTTTGTTCCGCGAAATATTTTATTCTACGGAATCCTTTGTTCTACAGAATCCTTTGTCCACAAAACCCTTTGATGTGGTCTTTCATTGTCACGTGGCATTTGTCTTGTTTTGTAGACTTTTTAATCTTACGAGACTTGGTTCTTTATCTCATGATTTTTCCATGACACGTTGTTTTGCGGCTTTTACCATATTACTCTACAAAATACTAAAAGTAAAAAAACCCACGAGAACACCGTTCCTTTGTTCCATGACTTCTAAACTTGGAAAAGCTGTAATTATTTGTGTGTTTCCTTGCTTGTCTTTGTGGCATAATTTTTCATGCTTCGCCACTTCTCCTTAGTCGCTCCATATCTTTTTAAAGAAAAGTTATCAAGTCTGTAAAAATTACTTCGTCAAGTCCATGATTATTTATTTTCTTTGTTTTTAGGTTTAAATTTGATTGCTATGTGGATTCTTGTGTTACCCAACCCTCTTGTTTGTTCAATAGACCTCTAGTGTTCCACAAGAATCTTTTCTTGCTTTGTCGACTTCCAATGTTTTGCGGCGTTGTTTTCTTTATCCTATGAGACACCTTTGCTCCATGGCTTGTTGTCTTTGTCTTGTATACATTTATCTTTATTATGTGGAATCTATTATTCTCGTGACTTGCATTCCTTTGTACCACAATTTTTGCCTTAGCGTTCTCGAACACTATTTCATGGCTTTTCAATATTTAAAAAATTAATAACTTTTTACTTATTGCCTTATGGCCTCTCACGCCTTGTTCTAAGTGTTTTGTGGCACTCCTTAGTTCTCATAATTTTTGGAGATTTTTATTAAAATTGCAAGTTCTTAAAAAGGTTTAAAAAGGTTTTTCCTTTATTTTGTTAAAGTTGCAATTGTTAAAAACAACATACCTCTGTTTTTTAAAATTTTTAAGTTCTTTATAAATATGGCTACTTCAACTACCTTTTCTATGGATAATCTCATATTTAAATGGTTCCAAGTATAGTATTCAGAGAATAAGGCTTAAATCCATCTTTATGGATAGAAAATTATGGGATTTCGTGAGTGGTGTTGAAAATGACCCACTGGGAGACAAGATAACTCTGAAAATTTAAGTATCTTCTCCCAAAAATCCCAAGAGGCCATGCCCATTTTATTACAAAGCATCAAATATAAAATCTTGTTGCATATAGAACACATGGAGTCTCCGGTTTATGCATGGACTCAATTGGAATCTATACATGAGGGAATCTACCTCTCTAAAATAAGAAAACTAATCATGGAATTGTTTACAACTCAATGAAAAGGAGATGAAGAAGTAGTTAATTATCTAGATAAAATTAAAAACATTAAGGTCCTGTTAGATGGCTGTAATTGTGAATTATTTCAAGATAAGTTGTTATACTTTATCATTTAGATTAACATTCATGAAAATTTTAGAAACTACATTTCTATTTTGAATTCTAAGTATCAAAATGAGTTCGATTTACCTTATTTGGACACTCTATCTTCTCTCCTTGTTCGGGAAGAAAGAGTGATGGAAAAATTTGACTCAAAAGAGAATGTCTCTTAGGAATTGTTCACTCAAAATCAAACATTTATTAATAAGAATAACAATAGTTCTAATCATAAATCAAACTTTAAACTGAAAACTAATTGTATTTATTTGTAAATAATAATAAGAATTTCAAGGTTAAGTCTAATGACATTGTACCTTTTGTGGAAAGTTTGGTCATAAAGAATTTGAATGTTATTCTAAATCACATAAAAATGCTCAAAGTAAGAACAATAGAAAGAAGAATAAGAACAAGAACCAAGAAAATATTGTTGAGTAAATTGTTCTATATATGAAAATGTTCTTGTTAATGTTATTTATACATGTTTAAGGTATTTGTGATTGCATGTTTCATGGATGCATGTTTGAAATATGTCTTCTCCTTCTTTTCATAATGTTCTACAACTTTGGCATGAATGTTTTAGGAATGTATATGCTCTAGAGAAACCTTTTTGTCAAATAAGGAGATATGAGCATGATCTAGAGAAACCATTTGGAGAAACATCCTCTCTTCACTACTCTATTTTTTTCCTAAAACTGAAATCCTAATTATTTATAATCCTTCTTTGGAAAATTTGGAAACGAATATTCAAGAGGATGATCATACTTGTTCATTCTTGATAAATTTAGACATTGAGGGGGAGTCAACTCAATATGTGTCTTTGTCTAAGTATTCCTAAAATGGGCTCAAATATGGGTTTTATTTCACTTCCTAATTACCTAAAGGAAAATAACCCTTTCTCATTCTTCTTAAACATGTTTGTTTGAGGTTGTATCTTTTTGAAGAAGTTGGTGTTGTTAAATTAGCTCGGAACCTTTTGCATCTTGATTGTAATCTCAATCAATATCTCTAAACCTAATTTGAGAATGTTACATCAAGTTTTAAGAAAAATACATGTGTACTCTCTCATAAATCCACTTGAGAATTTTCTAGGCACTTGAGAGAGAAAGAATTTGGTATCATGAGCAATAGAAGGTCTCATGACCTAATTTTGAACTCTAAAATTCAGTTCCATCCTCCTGCATCCTTCCTTATTTGAGACTCCAACCACAATTGCATAGGATGCTCTAGATAGTAAGTGCTTTACCAAAACATAGCATGTTTAACTATGCTCAGGCTGAATGTGCTTGGAAATATGCATTTTATTCCATTACATAGTTTTTTTCATCTTCGTAAGTATCAAGGATCACATAATCATTCAAATGTAATTGGAAAATGAGGAGTTATTATAGCTTAGTACACTAAAATTGTTTGCTTCCTTCAAGATCTTGCTTTGCAAAGTTTGTCTTATTGATTATCATTTGGACTTGTAAAATCTTAAAATAATCATGTTTATTGTTATTATCTTATGATCTCCTAACTACTTATAGCAATAAGAATTCAATTCATAAAATCAAAAAGATATTAAGATAATGTTTTCAAATCTACTGATTTGAGATTACTAAATCATTCTTTTAAGTATGGTTGAATGTCAAGATCACATTTATGTTGTTGCTTCTCTTTTTTGATTGTATGTTTCTAAGAGTTAACATCATTGATTATATACTGTATTGATATAGTTATTTAATTATCACTAATATCCTATGCACTAGGACTTGTTTCTAAATAGTCATGTAGGATCCTTATGCGAACCATTGGAAAATGGTAAAAAGGATTTTAAGGTATAATCAATTATGGTTTATATTATTTATTTAGTAATAATGAAAATTATTTTATGATTCTAACCATGTTGTTGATATTTGTTATATAATATCTACTTTTGGACGTGCTTATCTCGATTTGAATGTAGATGCAATCACTTGGAGTGGCAAGAGGCAATCAATACAAAGTACTATAGAGGCAAAAGAGGAAGATTTGAAGCTAGAAAAGGTTGTTGATGGAATTCATATGGGCGTTAAAGGAAACATTCTACTTATGAGTGATAGTCAACATTGCATTTCTCTTGCAAACAATCTAGATTAACATTAAAGAATGGAGCATATCAAGTTGGTGTGTAGTTCAAATGGTGAATATGTTCTCCACATCTAAATCTAATGATCATGTCGATGACTTTAATATCCACCTCTGAATTAGATGAGCATATATCATTTGAGTTTTGGCCTTTCAGAGTTTCCCTTGAGGGGGAAATAAAGAGGAATGAGCATGTTTTACATGGTTTTTACAATGCCACCTCTCTTTCCAATGCCAACCCTTATCACCTTGATTGTGTCAATTGAAATCTCCCTATACTATTTCCATTTTGTTTGAGTAAATTATCACTTTATGTGAGCTGTAATACCTAATGAAGCATTTGATATGGTAGTTTCTTAAACTCCATAATCTTATGTAAGACTTCATAGGTAATCACTTTATCTTGAGAAAAATTGTTGTTCATGTGTATTGCGGCTTTTATGAAACCCACATAATACTTGCTTTGTGTAACGACTTCTTGAAGTCCATAGAACACCGAGTAGTATACCACTACATTTCTAAAAACCACAAAAAAATTGCATTTGGTTTGTGGCTTGATGAATTCTCGAGCGATAATACAACAATGAGCTGTGTCGTGAAGTAGTTATCATGGAGTTACAACATCTCGCATAACAATTTTTTTTTGCATGTTAGTGTAAAACACTTAGATGTTATATGGATTGTAATTCCTTTTGTACACAAAAAGGTAACTTGGCATGTGTTATTTGGAACAAACATTATATGTTTACATATTAGCCTAAATCTTTGGGATTTATGGATTAAGCATGTTTCCCTACTTAACATTAGGGGGGTGTTGGGGTTGTAATATTAAGCGGGAAAGCGCTTAATTATAAAACCCACAAAAGACTAAGATCACTACTTATGAATTAAGTTTTAACCATAAAAATGAACCAAGTCATAATTAAGAGTGTATCGGACCACCTACCTTGATATAAATCAAGATGATATATTTGAGATTGAACATACACGTAGAAAAGGATAGGTGAATGATCACCGTGTCGGGACAAGAGTGAAAAGGTGTAATAACCAACTAAATTAATTAATTAATTATTATAAAGTAAAACATTATAACATACACATCATGAATAAATTAAATAAAACACATTGAACACATAACACAACATGTAATGTGGAAAACCCCTAAATGGGTAAAAACCAAAGAATAAATCCACTATAGAGAAAATTTTACAATTACCAGTCTAGTAACTCCCTCCTCACTTCTACTCCATGTTTTCACTAGGATTAACCTTCATATTCCACACACTGGAATATTATTTGATTGATTTGATTTCAATTCAATATATCCTGAATATGACCTAAGGTCATATTTAAATAACCCGAAGGGTTATAACCTTATTAAGTGATGGGGCACACCTCCCCAATTTAATTAGTTGATTAAATAATTTAACCAACCCCTAATATAAAGTTTATATTTAAATAATATGAATATAGTTTATTCTATATTATTTAAATATAAACTATATATTATGATGTACTTAATATTATAGTTCTAACACTCCCCCTTAATATTAAGTGGGATCTATATGCCAAAATTACTTGTTTATACAATAGGATTTACAAATATTCTTATATCGCATCTCTAGGATCCTTTTATAACACAAGGACCTCTTTTAGAAACAAATGCACACTGGAATATATTTTTTCCCGTAAACTCTATCAGTTTACATGTAAAATCTATTACTTTACTTTAGATCATACAAGATCTTTTACAATGTTTTAAAACCAGAATAGAAGTATAAAGGAGAAGGAGTCAATCAACCACCGACCATTAGGAGGTGGAATTTCCATGCACACTCCCCCTCAATGGCAACTCTGAAAGGCCAAGCATTGCATGAAACTTGTAGAACTTTGCAACACACAATGGCTTCGTGAACAAGTCTGCAACCTAATCTTCAGTCGGGCAATATTGGAGATCTATATCATCGCTGAGAACCTTCTCATGAATAAAGTGCATATGTATCTCGATATGCTTTGTTATTTGATGTTGAATTAGATTCTTAGCGAGAGAAATGCAACTCTAGCTATCACACAGAAGAGGAGTACTTCCTTTAACTTCCATGTGTATCTCTTCCAACAACCTCTTTAGCCACATGGCTTCTTTTGTTGCTTCCATTACACTTCTATATTCTGCCTTAGTAGAAGAAATGGAAACTATTGGCTACTTTTTACTGCTCCAAGTAATGACACCTGCACCAAACTTGAATATATATCAGTTGTAGATTTACGATCTATCACATCACCAACATGGTCAGAATCACAATATCCATATAAATATGCATTGTTAGATGAAATATAATGTAAACCATAATTAATTTTGCCCTTTACATAATGCAAAATTCTTTTTGCTAACTTCCTGATGATCCTGATAAGGCTCCTACATAAACCTTGAAGCAATCCCTACTGCATAAGCAATGTCAGGTCTAGTAATAGTTAGATAAATCAAACTACCTACAAGTTTCTGTACAAAGTAGGATTAGCTTTTTCACATGTAGGTTTAGGATCAAGTTTACATCCTACTTCTATAGGAATAGAAATTGGTTTACAATCAAGCATATTAAATCTTTTAAGAAAATTAGTTGCATATTGTGATTGAGATACTACAATAGAATTTTTATCTGAAATATAGCCATGCCCAAAAATGATGCAATAATCCTAAATCTGTCATCTCAAAATATTGCATTAACTTTCCTTTAATTTTCATAATTAAAGTGTTAGAATTACTAGTGATAAGTAAATCATCAACGTCATAATATAATGACAATAACAACATTTTCTTCATTTTTTAACAAATAAATTATTATCAGATGAAAAATTAGAAAAACCAACCTCATTAAAAAAACTATTAATTTTAGAATACCAAGCTCTAGGATCTTGTTTCAAACCATACAAGGATTTTTTCAATTTACAAACATACAATTCTTTTCCTAGTTCTTCAAAGCCTTTAGGTTGGGTCATATAAATTTCTTCTTGTAAATCACCATTTAAAAATCATTTTTACATCCATTTGATGGATTTCCCAACCATATTGAGTAGCTAAGGCAATCAAAATCCTTACTTATGCTCATTTTTGCAACTGGTGCAAAAACTTTATACGTAGTCGATACGGGTTTTGAGTAAACCCTTGAGCTACAAGTTTGGCTTTGAACTTATCTATATTGTCATTTACTTTATATTTGATCTTGTATAGCCATCTAGATCCAACTATACTTCATTTTTTAGGAGGAGGGACTAATTCCCATGTTTGATTTTTAATCAAAGTAGTGTACTCAGATTTCATAGCATCTAACCATCTTTCGTTAGAAGAAGCTTCTTTGAAAGATTGGGGTTCAGGTTCATACAAGGTCATCAAAGCATGATATGTATGATGACTCCTGGTCATTTTCTAAAGGTTTCTTGAATTAGAGTCTTGAATAATAGACTCATCCCATCTAGGTATTTTAGTTACAAAAGTACTAGGAACAATCTCATTTTCAATTATAGGTTCAACACTAGTTTCTTCATCACATACATTATTTTCATAATTTTCAAATTCAAATTCATTTTCATTAGAAACATCATAAATAACAGAAGATGAAGAAAAAAAAGAACAAAAATATTTTTCCAAGATTTTAACATTCTTATTTTCTATAACTTCTCTTTTTGACGGATCAAAGATCCTAAGACCTTTAGTTTTTATACCGTATCCTACAAAGATACAAGGAAAAGAGGTTTGATCAAGCTTCTTCCATTTTGATTTCGAATGAAGAGGGAAGTGGGCTACCAAAGATTCTCAAATGAGATACACTAGGTTTTTGGTTTGACCACTTTTCCAAAGGAGTTGAATTTACTAAGGCTTTAGTGGGAACTCTGTTTAAGATATGAATAACAATGTTCATAGCTTTTGCTAGAGGAACTTAGGAACTTGAGCTAGAATGCATCATGGTCCTAGCCATTTCCTAGAATAGTGCGGTTTTTCCTTTCCATAATCCCATTATGCTAAGGGGAATAAGGAGTAGTTAATTCCCTTTGAATGCCACATTCAACACAAAATGAGTCAAATGCTTGACTCACATATTCTCCCCATTATCAGTTCTAAGCCTCTTAATTTTATACTTAGAAGAGTTTTCAACTAAAGCTTTAAATTCTTTAAATTTTGACAAGACATCGATTTCTTTTAATGAAATACGACCAAATCATATGAGAGAAATCATCAATGAAAGTGATAGCATACAAAGAACCATTAAGAGAAGGAACTTCTAGGGGTCCTCTAACATCACTATGGACAAGCTCTAAAGGTTCAAAAGAGTTATCATCATGATGACTGTGAAAAGGATTAGCAGATTGCTTACCACGTAAGCATCCTTCACAAGTTTCATGATTTTGGGAAATAAGTGGCAGTTTAGTCGAGACATGTCATACATGCTCCTGAAATTGACATGACCTAGCCTCTCATGCCACAATTGCATGTCACTTCTTTGAGTTGTCAAACAAGAAGTAGAAGGAAAACTAGAAAAACACATATAATCCATCTCTTTGAATGCCTTCAACTATAGTAACATTATGTTCATTTTTAATAAACCATTTATCCTTTAACAATGTTACACTATAGTTATTTTGAGTTAATTGAGAACAAGAAAGAAAATTAATTTTAAGTTTAGGAACTAACAACACATTGTTAATAAAACCATTTGTTATTTTTACTTTTTTTCCCGACCTTGAACATCGAGAATGGAATGATCACCCAAATAGATTTGATCATTACATTCACTAAGTTCAGATAGGATATCAGATCTAAAGGTCATGTGCCTAGAGGCACCACTGTCTAATATCCATTCATTTTCTTTTGTAGTGACAAAAGCGGCATACAAAGCAATTACATTTGATTTTTGGCTATTTTTTTATTCTTGTTTTGGTTTTGATTTTGGTTTTGGTCTTGAACAAATTTGTTACCCTTTTGAAATTTAAAATTTGTTTTGTTATTTTTAAATTTTTAATCCTCTTTCTTGTGTCCAAATTTACCACAATAATGACATTTTCCATCAAAGCTAACTCTTAGATTTCCAAGTTTCTTATCCTTTCTAGGAGGTTTAAAAGTTTGCTTTGTGTTTTTGTTGAATCTAGAGGTTTTACCTTTTGATTTCTGAGTGAGAAGTTCATGTGTGGCATTCTCCTTAGAATCAAAATTTGACATTACTTGTTCTTCCTGTATAAGAAGAGAACTAAGGGTTTGCAAATCTAGAATGTCTTGTTCTGTTTGATATTTAGAATTCAAAATTGAAATGAAATTTCTAAATTTTTCATGAATATTTAATTGAATAATAAAATAAATTAATTTATCATGAATCAAATTACTACCACATCCATCTAACTGTGACTTAATATTTTTTATTTTTTCTAAATAATTAATCACTTTTTCATCTCCCTTCATGGGAGTTGTTATAAGTTCTAAAACAAAATTAATAATTTTTGACAAATGCGTACTTTCGTGCATAAACTCCAATTGTGCCCAAGCTTCACTGGGACTCTAGATTTTCGATATGAAGCAAAAAGTCATCCTATACACTTCAAAAAATAATAGGCATCGCCTCTTGTACTTTCTATTGATATGCGGCGACATTATCAGTGGTTACATGTCTTCTGATAAGATCTTTCTTAGTCCTATTTACTGTTGCCCATAGTTTGCGAGCCATGAATTCTACTTTTAATTGAATCTTATAAATGTTGCGGTTATTTCCATTCAACATCTTAGATTTATTAATTGAAAATTTATTAGACCCCATTTTTGCATAAAATAGAGATAAAAGAAATTATTAACAAACAAGGATTAAAATAAGAGTTTTATAGAAATTCCTCTGTCGTATTTTAATCCTCGTAATCGATCACGATCAATTTTACACCACAAAAGGAGGTACTGTTAATTAAATATTATATACACAAAAAAGTTAGAACAATATTAAAAAATTGAAATGTGAGTGAATTTTTTTAGTTTTGTAACAAAATTACGACGAAATAATTGTCGTCATATAGGAATATATAATTTAAAATAAAACGATAAATTTACTATTTTTACAAAAATGATTTTATAATTTGTCTATATTTTTGTTTTGAAAAAAATTAAACAAATTTAAATACAATTTATAAAAAAAGTTTATATAATTTTTTTGGAGCTCTTGCTCAATTAGTTAGGTTAGCTTGTCAACTCGGCGAGCCATATTATTAACTCAACGAGCCATATTATTACGAATGTTAATGCAAACCATATAACCCTATCAAACCAAATGCCAATGTTTGTTATAACCGAACATATATTATCAATGTCAACCATATATTATAATTGAAACCAATTTGTAATGTAAGTCAAATCATGCAAAGAATCGCGGCCGAGCCGCATTAAACAATAGTCGACCCGCTCACCTTTGTGGCCGTGAGGGGATTTTAAACAAAGGGGTGGTGTGACCTAAGTTATGTCACACCACTGAGTTACCATGAGAAGGATTTTAAATCCTTCTCCTTACCTATGATTTTCCTCGGATGGGACTAACCCACTTTGTGAAAGGAGAGAGGACCCTCCTGACCACCCTATGGAAAAGCTAGCAATTTCTTGCTAGAGAGGACTTTGTCAAGAGAGCGGGAAAGGGAGCGAGAAATGAGATAGGGGACTAATGTTGCAAGTATGAAATCAAAATCTTACACACACTAGTTAGAAACTTCAACACATGCATTTATGAGAAGAAACAACCTTGCAAATGGAAACAAGACGAGATAAGATTGCGAACTCAAAGTTTCTAAAATATCCTCATCAAAAAGGATAGAAACTCCTTCTTGTATTGATGCTTAAACAAAAGTTGTACATAGTGTGGGAATGGAATAAATTTGAGAGTGGAGGAAAGTAGAAGAAAATGGCTATCTCCTTTGCTTTCTCTAAGTACAATGCACTCTTGAGTTTACAAGATCAATTGCAAACCCTTTGAAATGGGAATGGATTTACAATTTATAGAATGAGATATGACTCTTCATCTACCCCCAACCTTTTCATATGTCCTCGCACAACTTAAAACTTTTCAACTTCCTAGGAAACTTTTAAGTCCCTTTTTATAACATAAAGGTGACTTATTACATTGGGAACATTAATACATATGAATAAGTGTAAACCCAATGCAAAATTAGAACATTAAAAAGAGAGAGAAAGTTGGGGAAGAGGAGAGAGAAATATTGAGAGAAGAAGAAGAGGAGATTTCATTCCCGATGAAGTCCATTGATCCTCGTTGATGGAAATCTCAATGCGATGAAACTATGAATCTTCAAACTCATGTGAAACTCCTTCAAATTGGCTCACAGATGCTTTGGAATGAGTGTTTAAAAACACTACTGAATGGTTCTGCCGATGACCGTAACTTCCACCCTGCACAAGATACTCCTGCAACTCAAGCCACGAAGTGAGTGTCGGGAGACACTATTGAATTCCCGAGATGAGTCTCGAATTACCTATGAGAAATGCCCATGGATGATCCAAAATGATGGTGTTGACCTAAATGATCATCCCTCTATGTCCCATTGTGCCAAACTTGCCTTTTGAGAATGACTCTGCTATTTTTAGTAAGTACAGATGGGGCAACTTACTATTTTTAGTAAGTTTCATAGTTAGCTTTTCCCAACCTCAACCAGCTATGGTAGCTTGAATTATTTCTTCTTACTATGTTCCTCTCACTTTTTGGACCAACTAGCTATTTATAGCAAGGGCTTGTGGAACCACTTACTATTTTTAGTAAGTGTCAATTGCAAGTTGAGATGACGTTTTTGATGACTTTGTTTGCGATTCTCCCTCTGTGTTCACTGCCTTCTTCATAGCATCTTCAAAGGGTGGCTTACTCGAAGAAACAAACCCTATGTAGGAAGGCATGGTGTTTTTAGTAAGTGCATCATGGATGTCAGATTATGACAAAACAGTTTTTGAAAATCTAAGTCTTATTCCGTGATTCCACGCTTCGCATTTTGAGTAACTACTTTGTTTGAATAAGTGGGAAAATGATATTTTCATGGACGGGGAAAAATACTGACATAAAACATAGCCCTCTATATCTCTAAAAATAGGGACTTTATGGCATGAAAACTAGTTTACGTGAAACTAGATTTTTCAATGATCATTCCCTCCAATTTTCGCGTGATTTTGCCCACTTTGGAATCCTGAGAAGTGAAGAGATACCTCACTTCCTTTTTCAAAGATGTTCCTCATGTGACAAGGAATAACTCTAATGAAAAATCAGTCCTCCATATCCCTAAAAATATGGACTTCATGGTGCAAAAACTAGTTCACGTGAAACTAAATTTTTCAACCATCATTCCCTCCAACTTTCGCGCGATTTCACCCACTAAAACCCTGAGAAGTGGAGAGGCAACTCATTGATTTTTTCCACCATTGTATCATGGTGGAAATTAATGGAGCTTGAAATTTTAGGTCTTGTTTTTTTCTCCATTTTCAATGAAATCAATTTCATTGCGATAGGTTTTTGCTTCTTGTCTCATTGGTGAAATTTCTCTTCAATCCAGTTGCCGGTTTGACGAGAAATTGAGCTTTGTTCTTTAGTGGAGTCGGAAGTGAAATTTATTCTTTGTGAGAATTACTTGCTATGAATGGGAGGTTTTAAGGTGGATTTTTAATGGTTTTGAGAGTTAAAAACTCAACAATAGACAATTCTTCATTTCGTGCACCTTTGAACTTGCGAGATATGTTCGAATCTTTGTCTCACGACAATGGAGGTTTATGAAGAATTCCTTCTCTCTTCTCTTTTGTTCTTTGTTCCTTTGGCTCTTTCGATCAATATATTATTTGAAACCTATGAATATTAATGGATTGGAAGGTTTGGTTTTCATGGTGGAGCTGGTTTGGAGCAACAATGGTGGATTGAGGTGTTCTCTGCTAACTTTTCTTCCGATAATGAGAATCAATAAGAAGCGGCAAGAAGTTATAAATTTTTTCAAATTTTCGAGTTTTAGTTGGGTGAATTTTCATGTCCCTAACTTCCATCACCTCAAATGGATGTGAGGGACATCAATTTTCACAAGTGTGCCTCAGCTTGACATGTGGTGGAGATCCGACGGCAGGGGATTAAAGCCAAAAAATAGCTTTAAAGCATTGAGGGGTTGGAAAGTGGTCACATGGGTGACCAGAAGTATCCTTAGGGTCTAGGCACAATTTTCCAACCTTGATGTCCCTGACCTTGAGGTATGTGAGGGACACAAAATCGTGCCAAGCTCTTGGAGTGACACGTGTCCTTCCAAAATTTGACTAACTCCCGAACTCGCTCCAAGAGGGCAACTTGAAACAACGATAACTTGAGCTCTCGATGGACTTTTTGATGAAATTTTATATGATATTGACTGGAAATATCATTTTGAATCCAATGTTGGGGTTTTCATGTCTTGATTATTCCATTTTATCCCTAAAAATCGGATTTTTTATCTAGTGCTCCACTTGTGCATGAGAAAAACTGCTTTCAAAACCATTGCACCAAAGTGTTGAGAAAAAATAATTTCACCATATTTTAGGGATTGGAATTCCATTTATGGATTTTATTTTTCTCCTAACTCCATCTAGAGCTCTTAGAATCACCTTTGGAAGTGCAACAATTGTTTTGGCCTATGCACTTCCCGGGCCTTTGAACCCTAATTTATTAAACCGCCCCAAACTCTACAAATATTTCGTGAATCACTTCCATGATGTCCCAAGGCCTTTGAATCACCTCTATGTATTGTTTGGATTTTCTATTCCACTCCATGGGGGCAATCCTAGGAAGGCCGGTGATATCCCTTCCCACAATTGTTTGAAGCTTGTAATTTTTAATTTACTCCTAAAATCACCTAGGGGATTGATTTGACTTTCCTAAATCACCTAGGGAATGAATTAACACAAATTGGGAGGTTACTGGACTGATTGGGTAGACTCGAGGTGCCTCAGAATGATAAAACATGAAAATTTTGGTACAAGAGGTATCATTGTCATGCTTAGAAATTGTCAATTTCCCTGTTGCACATTTGCACGACAACACAATGCACTTGAGAAAAGTTGTATGCATGTAAATTTAGTGTTACGACCTTCTAATAAATCCTTAAAAGATCCAAAATTACATGCATTTTCTATTTTCAACATCATGGATTGTGATTAAATACGAGCATGTGATCTAGGTTGAAATAACTGAATTTTGCAATTTCTAGATAAGGAATTCATTGAATAGTTTAGTGTTTTGTTAACACCACAACCATCCAATGTTGGTCATTGATACGAGTGTGGAAGAAGCTATCGAGAAAGATCATCTGATCCAATATAACTTGGAATAATGCCTTCGACATAATTATTATAAATAAAGTAATATATCATGAAAAAAGAAAGCAAAGGCTCGTATAATGTGGCAGATTATACTAGGGAGACACCCATCATGTCCATCTTTACATATTTTAAAGGTATTTTACAAATTTCTAATTCCAACTAGAGAAAACAAATCCAATTTTTGAGACATGAAATTGATTATATTTTATTTTATATTAGTAGTTCCATCTTATGTCATGATATTATACTTTTCAATTCATTTAATCGGGGCATGATTCTCGCTCCTATTTTTCAATAACAACATGATTTTTCTAAAACCAACTACATGGAATACAAGGTTTTTTTGGAAAATAGAAGCTCCACTTTTTACTGTTGAAATTAAGAGTTGGTTTGGAAAGGGGGCTAGAAATTTACCCTTATAATTTAGGGTGATTTTTGTTCATCTAGCACAATATACATTTCGCCATCATTTGTTTGCGATTTTAGAGGGAGATTCACTAAAGGATCCTAAAAATCTACAAATAGACCTTAAAAAATTTAGTGGGTATTATTGGGGAGATTAATAAAAATCATGATACCCTAAAATTACTAAAATACCCCTAATTTTGTTTAGTAGCACCCGCTGAAATATTTAAGGAGCACCTTTCACCTGGACTACGGTGTTAGTATGATATTTTTAAGTCAATCGTATTCGTGAATTTTTTCATTAATGTTAATATTAGTAATGTATGAGTTTTGGGTTGGCAAATATGCAACATAAACATTACTTTTAAATAATCATTTGATCAATAAATCTATCATGAATCCATATTTCAATCTCATCAAATGTTGAAACTTAAAACCTCTAAACAACAAGTGTCTTCTCAACCTAAACAAAGATGATGGGATGGGGATCAACCAAGCTTGGAGACCCATCATTTATGAGTTAATAGCGTCTTCCACTTATCCCCGTAAATTTGATCTTATTGTTTGGAATGTACCAATTGTTGGCCATTTTCACCCCTTTTTCCATTATCTTTCTTTCCCGTATTTTAGAATAATTTACAAATTAAAATAATTTTAATTTTCCTAAAATATAAGTTTATACTTCTAAATCAAATCAAATATTAAATTAAAATATCATTATATTCTTAATAAAATTATTAACAATAATAGGAAAGATTTATTAATTATTAATTTATTAAGTTAACCTTATTTAATTAACAAATAAAAATGTAAACATTATACATAACGACTAAGAAGAATTTTAATGAGATTTATTTGAAGTTAGTTACTTGAAAATAAGGTTATGTTTTGAATGGGAGAGGCACGAGTTATTGAGCAGGTGAGGAGGGAGAGGAAACAACATATCATCGAGACATATGCGAAGAGAATTATCTCTCACAGGGACGATTAGTTAGAAACTCTATTGAATGAAAAGGTAGATCACATCCATGTGGGCTTGTTGGAGATTGAAGGTCTAAGGGATGAATGGTAGGTGAGCTAATGATGAGAATCATTAAAAGCTAAGCTACGAAATAATATTAAAATTGAATTATGTTTATAACTAGAGGTTGAGCTGAGTGTGGGGGAAGTGATGACAAATTTAGGGAAATCTTCACACATTGTTCAATGAAGGGTTCATTTTAATTCACCCAGGATCAGTATGCAAAATGATGGAATACCACCTAGGTGGACAAGAAGTTGTTAGGGCTGAATGAAATGAAGACTTACAGGAATCGGGATTTGGAGGAATTGATCAACCTCTCAGCTAATCCATAGGAAGGTAGGCCTCTAACAACACTTAGATCATGTTCTTCGAGGAGTACTTTTATATTCCAAATGGAGGTCGGGCTCTTATCCTCTTTGATTCTTCTTCTTGTGACATGAGACATTTATATCCTTTCATAGGATTTGATGTTTCTAGTTTGGCTCTGAATTTTTTTGTGTCCTTTCCCCATGGGTGACCAAGCTTACTTCTACGGATGTTTTTGGCGACTACGAGAGGGTTCGATTTACCACACAAGCACTTGTTTTATTCAATGTTAAGACTAGGTCATATGGGTTTATTCGATGGATAGTACATTGGCCATTATTGAGGGATGTTATCAACTTTATCCTTATCCCTTTGAATTTACCAAGGTTTGGATGAATGTATGGTTGGTTAGTGGTTTCTCCTTATATATTCAAGGGTAAGGGTTTGGATTTTTTCCATTGTCAAAGATTTTATTTAGTTGCATTGGGGATTGTTCTTGGAGTTGTTGACAGGATGAATTGAAAGGACTGTCGTGTCTACTTCTTTCTCTCTAGTTTTATGTTCTCATGTGGGAACATTTGGTTCCAAATTAGGGCAACGAGGATTTCTTGTACTTCTAAATCGAGTGATTGCACTAATAATATTGGGTGGAATTTTTGTGTCATCTCGTCGAGGTGGTGCTTGATGATAAAAATGGTGTTGTTTATCATCTATTTGATTTAGTTAGGTTTTCCTCCTATTAGGGTTATGTATCTACCTTATAATGGGACTCAAATGCCTTTGTTTTAGGATTTTGAATCACTTTGAGGTTTTCACCCATGGTAATCACTTTATGTTTTTCCTATTATTTGTTGGGGAGCATGAATGGTTATTCAATTTTTGGCTTAGACAGTGCTTTAGGCTTGTTGTAATTGTATCATTAGTTTTCTTAAGGTTGATGGATGGGCATAAATGTTACCCATGTTATCGTTATAATCAAACTTGTAAATCTGCTGAAATCACACTTGATTATAAATATTTTTGGATATTTTATACAAACAAGGAATGGACTTGACTCTAGTTTATGGATTAAAAATACTAACAAGAATTTAAAGGTTTATTTTACAATTAAAACTAAAGAATCATTATATTCTTAATAAAATTCTTAACAATAATAATAAAGAGTTATTAGTTATTAATCTATCAAGTTAACCTTATTTTATTTTTATAAATTTAAAAGAATTAAAAAAAATCAATATATACATACAACTCTATCACCTAGTAGTCACTCCTAAGTGCAAAAGTGCACTAGGCACCAAGCATACATAGTCACGAACACGAGAATGCCACTTTGTATTTTTATAAATCCAGTAGCAAAAATCAAATATTCAAACTTTACTAGATCACTAGTATTATAGTTTCTAATAGTACACTGTATAATTACATGGTGGGGGTAATGAGATGTCATTTCCCTTTCACCTTATAGGGTTTTTCATATATACGTGACATAGATATGTCTACAAAAATGTGATCCCATTTTTGGGAATTGTTATAGTGAGCAACTAGAAATCCCTGTGACACTATTCCCTTAGAAAGCCCTAGGACACCCAATTCCCGCATTACTCTAAAATAAAACACCTTGTTAGAGATTTGATCACCCCCAAATCTACAAACACACCTAGTATGAATCTCTCTCCAAACACTTATTTCTACCAAACACTTATTTTTACCTTCACCCTTATCTCTATGTGGATTAGCTGATGACTCATGTTGTTTGCCATACATGGTTACTCTCTCTCGGCATGCTTGGGAGTGTTCTTTCTTTAGCACTTCCTTAGGTACAACTTTATTTTCTTCTCCTTCACACTAGTCAATTTCATTCACTAGCATAAATGGGGGTAAATGAAGAGACCAAAAATTCCACAAAATCATTATTACATCATGATTTTATCATAATTATATATACATTAGTTTTGAACAATAGAACAAGGTATTGGTGACATCAGTCTCTTATTTTATTACTCTTTATGGCTTGATGTAACTCTATCTCTTACTATTTTACCTTTTTGGTTTGATTATTAGCTACCTTATAGAGATATATGACAATTACCTTTTATTGTTGTATTGTTTTATGTTTAGTCCAAGATCTTACAATAAGGTCATAACTATACCATATGGTCTCGACCCTTTTATATGGTCTTGACCCCTCTTGATTTTTTTTTGTTTTATCTTCATGGTCCCATTTTTTACTCTTTTATCTTTCAAATTCTATCTTTAGGGTTGGCATTTCCTGCCACTAAGGTCCTAATTTCAAAGTAAGAAATCATATATACACGAGCCTAATGCAGACATTTATTATCTAGTAAGCACTTATCTATCTACCATCTATTGAGCTAAGGAAGCAAAAGATACATATGCATACTACATATAGAACATACACAAGCGTACATTTTAACTTGTCGTATGTACACAAGGGTTTTTATTAGGATGAAGTAACATAACCCATTATCGATGTCGAGGAACAAGGGCCAAACTATGTCAAGGGATAGTTACATACACATCAAAATAAAGCACTTTGGGAGAACTACATTGAGTCTGAAATGTAGTGCAACACTCATTAACTAAAAAATGAGGTGATTGTCAAGGTCATTTTGACCCAAGCATTTGCATATTTATTTTTAGAGATAATGATTTCTTGAGAGTAATATATGATTGCTAGGGTTTGTTTTTGCAAGATTAGGTGCATCATCCAATGTTTCATAGAAAGTTAAAGATACCAATGAGTGAAAAATAATGACACACACTAACACAACAAGTTGTATATTCATGTTTTCCATGGGGAAAAACTATACTGATTCGGTTAATATAGTACATCCGGTCGACCATTTGACATGGTCCTACCCAAGAAGTTCCGAGAAACCCATAAGTTGATTTGTCTAGTTCATAGACTATGTTCATGTTCCAGATCACTCATCGGCAGATCCCGATAACCTTCTAAACCAAGTAAGTGCTTCTTTATATCATGATTATACTTCCAATTGTATGTATCTAAATGTCATTGTGATTACCATGTTGTATACTTCTCTTGTTTGATCTATAGTATAAATCTAAATGTACTTATAATTTTAGTTCTTTGTAGTATCAATTTATATAGCTAATTAAAGTTAATTAGGGTTGATAGAGTAAAAATAAATATCTAAAATTAGCCCCCTGTAATAAGACATTTCATGCCCTTTTCCCCTAGTTTTTTCAAGAAGATGCACCCAAAACCACCACTTAAACATGTCTTAGAAAAAAATAATTAGAAAGGATTCCAAAAATATTTGAATAGGTGTTGCAAGCTTCAAGCCTCCCTATTAATAGTAACCACTTGAAGTATTATGGCACAAAAATCATGGTCTTGCTAATAAGGTGAAGATTATTATTATTATTATTTATTTTGAATGTTTCATTCAATCACCTCAATGGGAATAATAATAGTGGAAACCATATCCAAGGAATGTGTTCTTTAGAAGGAATCCTGGTATTTTATCAAAATATAATTGATTAATACACATGCACATGGTTTTTTGACTTTGCACAAACTATCAACTAATTTCCTTTAAATTGATTTATTTAGAAACTTGGATTTATGAGTAGATCACATGACATATACACATTTACCATCTTACATGAAGTTCCCCTTTATTAACAATAACCATGTTTAATGAAACATATCTATATTTAATTTAATTGATATATTATTCTTTTTTATTGTATGAATATATTCAAAAATATTTCTTGAATGCCATGATATAAAATTTGGAATTTTTTCAATATCAATAAACATAACATTTAATGGATTTATTTAAGGAAAATTCATTTTATAGACACAATAAGCCAAAGTTGTGGTCACGTTATAATAAAACAAGTAAAGAGGGTTCATGTTAACAGCAATGGCCGTATACAAAAATGTTATGTGCTAACGATCCATAAAATATACAACATTCCAATAAATATCAGTTAATTTATTGCAAGTATTGAAATCAATCCACTTAAGTAAAAGTGAGGTTATCAAGAAACATTACATACTACTTATCATGCAATTTATAAAATTATATATACAACACTCAACACTTAAAAATTGGTTTGAAACTACTTTAGCATTTTCAAAATCAAACCAATTTCTAGCCTCTTCCATTTGTTGCAAATCAATAATAACAAATACCAACACATTAGGTAAAAACTAGTCGTTGCATGTCTCATGTTTAGTAAATATTTTATGTAGTTTATGTAATATGTTACATAATTTTATATTTTCCAACAAGTTTCACTCAAAAATGTGTTGGATTTTGTCATATAATTTTGCATTATATAAATATTTTGTCATCAAACCATATAATATATGGAGATTTTTTTATTATCTATTATCATATATTTAATAGTTGTTAAAACATGGTTGATATAAGGTAAATGTTGTTATCAAAAATTATTTTGAAGTGTAAGGTAGGCCTTAAAATTTGACCCCTACTTCAAAATATGGAAAAATTCATGTAAGAGTGCTTCAAATATGAACTTGTAACATCCCTTTTAAGGGCATATATTATTTTTCGCGAGGTTGATGAAGATAACGAGAAGTGTTGAGGATCAAATATTATTGTCTTCATATTCCTTTACTATTTGAGCATAAAACCTTTAATATTAAGCACATACAAGTGTGATAATGTTGAATGTGTAAAAATGCAAATTGGTTTTACATTAACAATAAACTAAAAATAACCACTTTAGACACTAAAATCTGGTAACTTATCTATGTGTAATGCCAAGTCAGACCTTATATCCTTGTTAAGACAAATGCTTACATTTAGAACCTAATTTCATAATCTCTCTAACCATTCTACATATTTTATATCTTTATGCCATGTTCTATCAACAAATTTAGAAATATCATCAAATCAAAGAGGCATAAAACATCTAATATTCATTGCATGAATTTTAGTTTAGAAATTTGTCATCTATACAAATTAAATGCATGAAGGGTCGAGGATGTGGGTTCTAGTCTTGGCCAACTGTAAGGTCCTTCCCCTTTTAAACTCCAAATTTTCTTTTGATGATAAATCATTCTTTGGGTAGTTTCATCTTCCTAGGGCCGACCTTATCATAATATCTAGCTTAAAAAAGATTGTATAAGTAAGTCATTATCACACTATAAATCACTCCGACATTCTTACAAGCTCTTATTACAAACATCATTCTTAAAACCCTTGAACGGTTCCTAAATTTTCTCAAATTATTTGCACATCATCTAGGGTAGTCCCTACTACAAGTCTGAACCCCTCAACTAGGTCGAGGATTCTAACTTCACCTATCTAGAAGCATGTAAAGATCATAGAGCCATGTCCTAAGAAAGAGCAAAACAATCCAAAAGATTACATAAGGGTTTCAATCAACAAAATGGTTATGTCAAATTGTTGAGTCACACCACATATCACTACTACTATATTGGGTAAATTCTATATTACACAATTAGCTCACTATCTTGGTGTTAAAAGACATAAGGGAATTGTTATCCCAAATTCGCCCCCCGATAAATTTGGTCAAGAAAAGTCTTGCACATAAGGAAATTATGAAGGAAATGACTCAGACCCACGAGCTCACATTCTAGGACAACAAACAAGTTACTGAGAGGGACTCTACAATGAAGTGGTGGGGCTTGCGAAGGATTAAACAACCCTATGCAGTAAATAAATTTGAAAAATGGCTCCGTCGAGTGAATCTGTGCTTTAAAACCAACAGATAGACTCAGGCATGCTATAAAATGAAATAACAGAGTCAGAGTGCAAGGCCGAGAAGTGTCAAAGAGGCTAGAGGCTCAAAGAGGAGAAACGACAAAGATTCAAAGTCTTTGGGCTCAAAACAATTCAGAACGAGTCCAAAAATTGACTAAGTATGGAGGAGACAACAGAGAGAGCCAAGTGTCCAAACGACGCTTCTCCAAGGTTGAATCCAAAAAGGGAGACTCAAACTTGTGCCAGCCCTCCACGTAGCAAATGGTCAATAGAGGTCAAAAGGCGACAAGGCGGGCCTAAAAAAGGCTAAGTATAAAAGTGGTTGCAGAAGAAGCCATGTGTTGACTCTGCACATCTCCAAGGGTAAATCTAAAAGTGGAGGCTCAAACAAGTGCCATCCCGCCACGTAGCCCAAGGTTTGAAAAGGTAAGAGGGGCCGTTGAAAAGTCTAAGAGTCTACAGAGGCTTCCAAGTGTCAACTCGACACTCCTTCAAAGGAAAATCTTGATCGGGATTTTAAGTGAGCGCGGAGCCTCCACGCGTCCAGTCTCAAAAAGGGGACAGAGTCGGGTTGAATAGTCAATGCATGATGACAGGCCGATAGAGAGTGCCAAGTGTCCAAATGATGCTAGTTCAAGAGTAAGATTAAAAGGGGTTTCTAAGGAAGTGCTAGGTTCTTTACGTGTCCCAGGGGATATATGACCCCATGAGAGCAAAGGAATTAGGAAAAAAATATAAGGAGATAGAGAAAGAAGTGGAAGAAGCCAAGTGTCAACACCATGCCACTCCAAAAGAAAAATGTAGAGGCCACCCTCAAACATGCGTGAGCCCTCCACATGTCTAGTTTAAAAAGGGAACCCGTTTTCAAACTATTTTCCCACCTTTTTTGTACGGACCGATACAAACTTCGAGAGGGGCATATCTTTTGAATCGGGGCTCGAAATATTGCAAATTTGACACCGTTGGAAAGATCTTGACCTCATATTCACCTTGGGAACATAAAATATCATTTTGGGAAGGCTCTGGTAGGTGAAAAATGGAGAAAAGTCTTCTAGGCCATTAACACAGAATTTGATCTCTTCAACTACCAGATCTGATTTGATTTGATCCATTTGGAGAACCAGAAGTGACATATTGTGGGTGGATTTATAGAAGGCATCGATATTCAATGGTTGAAATTTTAAAACGGGATTTAATGCATGTTTTAGGGTGGTTGGATTAGGATTCAAATTCTTCCCTCTTCACTCTCCCATTCTTCCTATATATTGTAATAGAGGAGCACATTCAAATGGTTGTTCGTTTTTCCTCTTTGCCTCCCCCTCTTTTCTTCCTCGGGGTCAAAAATGGAGTTCAAACCTCCTCCCTTGCTCTGTAAATGGTGTTTTTACCTCTTGCTCGTGAATGATGTTCTGTGCAAACTTTTGAAGCAATAAAAACATGTTTTGTGATGCATTTATCCATCCTTTTCTTTTTTTGGTTGTTTCTTCTTGCCTCTCTTCATTGCAGGGAACATGTGCATGTTCTGGATGTTCATTTGTAGGTCTAAGAGCTATGTTTAATGGGTTTTGAAGTGGCGTCTGTGTGAAATCTATCTATGGTTCGTGGTGCATTCTCGTCCACCCTCTCCTCTCGCTCACCTCTCTCCACTTCGGGGGGGGTATGTGATTCAACCACTTCCTTTTCTAGTGTATCACCGCTTAGTGTAGGATATTTCACCCTCTCTCTCTCTCTACCCCCTTGGAATGGTTAGATTGGGATTATATTAGCTTGCCTGCACTAGAGTAGCTTGTGGCAGGTAGTTTAGGAAGAGGAACTAACCTTCTCTGGAGAGTTTTTTCCATTTACAAAGTCCCACACTTTGGGGAAAACTCAATGTTATGTGAATCACACCAAATGAATCTGCCTTAGAAAATTAGATCTAACGACTCATTTGGGGGTGTTGTGATTTTGCACTAACATGCATCTCTAAGGGGTTAGTTAAATTTACACACTTACACGAGAACCTAAGAGAATTATATGAGGATTGATTCGCATCAAGCATATATAGTGCAAGAATGGGATTGGATAAGTAGCTTGGTGTATGAGAGCCTAGGTTTTCTATCCTAAACACACACACACACACACACACACACATATTTTTATCCTTTAGTTTGGAAATTCTTTGATGAAGCACTCTGCATGTTATTAGGGTTTCTACTTTGTTGCGAGGTTATCAAAGGGCATCTTAAAGTTGTACAAATAAGAGTGATTGTAATGAAATTACTTGATTAATTATGAATATCACCAGCAATAGAACACCAAATAACATAATATTATAGATAAATGCTCTCAATATGAAAGTATAATAGCTTAGCCTCTTTGAGGGGGAAACCTTCAAAACATACAATAAGATTCAAATAATAGACATGATGATCATCCACTACCTATAACCCCTATTTAAACTATTCTTATGATATGGCCATCAAAAAGGCAAACCTACTAATGATAATAGATCATATATGAAATAGATACATAATGATAAGAAGTTATGATAGCCACAAGTGAATGATATCCATCTAATGTAAGATATATAATTAAGGCGTAACATGCCCCCCCCTTTAAAGCAACATTGTCCCCAATGTTGGGAAGACCTTGATTTTACCGCATGAATGCTTCATCTTCCCATGATGCATCCTCAATATTCATATTCTTCCACTTGATCAGGTACTCGATAATAATTCTGGTCTTCATTATTTTGGTGTGTGTCTGAAGAATGCCTTCAAGTTCCATTATGATCCTTCCTTCCTTGTCAGATTGGAAGCACTTGACTGGGTGGAAATGTGTTTCCCAACAAATTTCTTTAAGCAAGAAACATGGAAGATTGGATGTATTCTACATCCTAGAGGGAGCTCAAGCTTATATGCCACACTATGAATTTTATGAAAAACTCGGTAAGGAACATAATATTTAGGAGAAAACATATTATCATTCTTCTGTTGTTTTAAGGATAACTTCTTATATGGTTGTAACCTTACAAAAACAAAGTCACCCTCTTCAAAGGGTCACTCAATCTGATGTTGATCAACCCGTTGCTTCATGTGGTTTTGTGCCCTTGCCAAATTTTCTCTAAAACTAGAGAGTACCTCATGTTGGTGCTGAATGTGATCTTTGATTACTTTCACCTTAGGTTTGACCTTCAATATAAATATGAGTGATGGAGGATGGTACCCATAAAGTTTCAAAAATGGAGACATTTTGGAGGAGGTATGAAATGAAGTATTGTACCACCATTCTACTAGTGGAAACCATTGCACCCAATGTTCTTGTTTATATGAAGTAAAACATCGAAGATATCCCTCTAAACATTTATTTACCACCTCGGTTGCCCATCGATTGGGGATGATAAGAGGAACTCGTGCTAGTTGGGTATCAAGACAATAGAACAAACAGTTCAAAAGAAACTTGTAAATATTGTATCGCGATCACTTACTATAATTTTTGGCATGCCATGGAGATTTTGAACTATATCCATAAAAGAGATGGCAACTGTACTAGTTGTGAAAGGATGAGACATGACACAAAAATGAGCATATTTGGTAAGTCTGTCTACCATGACCATGATGACACTTTTCCCTTATGATTTAGGTAATCCCATGATGAAATCAATTGATACCTCTTCCCATCTCTCACTAGGAATAAATAGAGGTTGGAGAAGACCAGTGTCTTAATGGTCTCGCTTTATTTTGTTTGCAAACCAAACATTCTCATCACAAATTTTTGAACATCTCCTTTCAACCCCTCCCAAAAGAAATTCTTCTTAACTCTATGATATGTTTTTAGGAACCCAACATGGCCACCTATTGGAGAAGAATGTAGCTCTAAAAGAACATGGTGTTTAAGTATAGAGTTCATACATAGATATAACCTATTTTTGTACCACAATGTATCTCCCTTCCATATAAATTTACCTAATATGGATGGATCTACCTTAAGATTATGAATGAGAGTATGTATTGTTACATCTTTCTTCCATTCTACCCATGCTTGATCTACCCAATATGCATTTAGTATAGAGATGGCACATAATAATGCTTCTGTAGACTCATCCCTCCTAGATAGAGCATCAACGACCAAATTTTCCTTTCCTTTCTTATAAACAATCTCAAAGTCATATCCCAACATCTTAGTGACCCATTTTTTTTGTTCTTCTGAAGTAGATGTTGCTTAAAGAAATATTTCAAACTATCATGATCAATTTTTAACTTAAAATGTCTACCCATCAAGTATGGTATCCATTGTTTGAATGCATGTAGTATTGCCATCATTTCCTTCTCATAGGCGGGCTTCAAAAAATTATTTCCTTTTAGCTACCGGCTCTCAAAGGAAATGAGGTGTCCTTCTTGCATTACACTCAACTACGAAAGTTTTGGAGGAATCTAGGGTTGCAACACTGGAGTGGTGCACATAGTCACCTTCAATTTTTCAAATTCCCTAAATGCTTCCTCATTCCACTAAAAGGATTCCTTCAATAATTTTATGAGTGGTGTTGCTATACTGCCATAATTTTTTCCAAATCTACGATAATACCTTGTGAGACCTAATAAACGTCGTAATTGCTTGAGGGTTCTTGGGATTTCCCATCCCGCTATGGCCTAGATCTTATGAGGGTCCACCTTAACACCTTTGTGAGAAATAATATGGCCCAAGTATTCCACTTCCTATACCCCAAAAGAACACTTCAAAGGCTTGGCATAAAGTTTATGTTTCTTTAAGACTTCTAAGATAGTATTGACGTGATGTAAGTGTTTCTCCCATAATTTTCTATAGATGAGTATATCATCAAAAAATACTAAGACAAACTTTCTTAGGAATGGTCTAAATACTGAATTCATCAAGCTTTGGAATGTGGAGGGAGCATTGGTAAGACCAAATGGCATCACTAGGAATTAATAATGGCCTTGATGAGTTCTGAAAGCTATCTTATGAATATTTTCTTTCTTTACTCTAATTTGGTGATACCCAGAACACAGATCTAGTTTTGTAAAATAAATGGCACCATGCAACTCATCTAATAAATCATCAATGACAAGAATAGGAAACTTATCTTTGATAGTGAACTTGTTGAGATCTCTATAATTTGGACACATGTACCATCTTCCATCCTTGTGACACACCATCACCACTAGAGAAAAATAGGCACTCTGACTGTGACGAATAATACCCATTTCCAACATTTCCTCCACCATCTTCTCAATCTCACTCTTTTGCACATATATATCTATAACGCCCGACGTTGGGGGTTGGCTTCCGGGATCAAATGAATGGCATGATCATGCTATCTTTCAGAGGCAATCCTGTTGGTTCCTTGAAGACAACTACATGTTGAATTCCATAGAGAACAATCGTGCTACAAAACCTTCAAACCCCTTTTAAGAATCTTCTACATTTAGTGAGAACTCACCACTTGAGGATCTTTAGCTTGTAGACCTCGAAGTTCAATTTTTTACCATCAGAATGAAATTGCATGAACAATTCCTAGAAAATTATCTCTATGGTGCCCAAAGTTGAGAGCCACCGAACACCTAAGACAATATTAGCTCCGCCCATCGAATAACAAACAACATAGATTCCAATGTGTAGTCACCCGTCATGAGTTTGACTTTATGGCATTTACCTAAACATTGGGTGTGCCACCATATGTAATCATTACTTGAAATTAAGGTGTTGGGTAGTGTATGCATGTATTTGTTTAGCTAAGTTAAGAAGATTAGAACTAACACCTAGTAGTCCTACAACAAAGCTAAATCAAATATCAATACATAATCATGCTAAGAGCTAAACAAGTAATAAACATCAATACTATGCATTAGAATCTTGAAAATAAACCTCAAACTAGCATACTAACATTTATTGGTCTACTCTTTAGAAAGCTAAATCAATAAACTAGACCTATGTAGATATTTTAGCCAAAGAAAAGAGATAGTGATCGCTTGATCCAAGATGATCAAAGATGGAGGTTCATCAAGCCATGGCTTATTAGGCCTTTCTTGATTAACTCCATTTTTATTCACAACACTAACTTGATTATTTGAATGCAAAAGGATGATGATTAGCTCCACTCTAATGGAGAAATGCTCAAAGATGATAAAAATGACTATAGTGTATTACTGTAAGCTCACTTTTTTATCAAGGAGTAGGTGTAAATAGAAAGCTAGGAGGAGGGATCCTTATATAGCCCAATGCATTACATGAACCCAAATCATGAGCAAAATGTCATGGAAATCCCACATGTGTTATCACCCAGATAGAATAATAATGATATTATAAAATGACTAAAATCTCACAGCATTCACCTGAATTTCTTCCTCCCCATTTCGAGGGGAGAAGACTCATATTTATAATTTGAATTTGGATTAAAATAGAGGATTAACGAATAACCATAATTTGCAAAAGCAATTTTGATTAAGAGGACATGATGAAGAGTTGATTTGATGGTAGGGTTCATGATGTGAAAAAAAGAAAAGGTGTGATGTGGAGTGGGGACATGATTAGGTGTAATAGTGAAGCCATGTGTTCACTTTACACTATTGATTTTTTGGATTTGTTGTCGGAGAGGAGATTTTTGAATTATTGATTTCATGGGTGGGGTTCATATTTTAATAATTTGAAGAGATTGAATTTTTAGGTGGGAACTTGATTTTGACTTAAGTGGGGAACATGTGGGACTGGGTAGGTGGGATGATAGATTCTACCTTTTGAATTTAGGAAAAGAGTGTCGGATGTGTATATCAATACTCATGAATTAATAATTTATAGAAGATGGAAATAATATCAAAAAGTTGAATTATCAAATGGGTCTACATGGAGCCCATTTGATAATTAATTAAGCAAATGGATAGGATTTCATGTAATTTAAGAGAAAGAGATGCGAGAGTAGAAGTAGCGTGAATGCGAGATGATTGAGGTGCTATATCCAAAAATAGGTGTCTACATTTGCCCCTTTTTGTTGAGTGGTTTGTGATAGCAAGCCACAGAGACAAAAAAAAAAGGGTTAGATGAAAGATGTGTCTGAGGATGGATGAAGACATGACCAAAGGCAAGATGCCCCAAGCAAAGAAGGATTGCAAAAAAAAAAAAAATGTATGGCGGTGACTTCAATATCACATCGGTAGAGGTCAATTGCGGTCTCAACGGAGACAGACGACAACGTTCTACAGACCAGTGAGTGGGTGAAGACCACTGCAGTATGGATGTAAACCATGATGACCAATGGGTCATAGGAAAACATCGAAATATGTGCAACTAAATGTGAAAGATGTGCGCAATCCTTTGTCTGCGAGGAATTGTGTGAAAAATCACGCATCCACAAGAGGGACGTGGATGAAAACAATGATGCCCCAGCACAGGACACAAAGTGAGTTATATACATGCCGACAAGTACAAGGATGAAAAAGGTGCACCATGATAGGGCACGAAGATGACATAATGGGAGATGGATGTGTAAATAAAATGCCCTAGGGGGAAAAATCATAAATGTGCACATGATGAGAAGATAGGATAGAAAGCTGAGATAAAATGACCTAAAGGTGTGATAAATATGATGATAATCATGTTTCATGAGAAACATGCATAAGTGTGAGTAAATTATAATGTAAAAAGCAAGTCCTACTTGTCGATAAGTAGGAAGAAGTCAAGATACTTTTGTGACAAAAAAAAAGTAGAGAAAATATGCATGGAAGAGTACAAGATCAGATAGGTGTTGGCCATTATGGTATCCTCCAAGACAAAAATGTCCCAGGAAGATGGGATGAAAGATGTGGATGATAGATGATAGAGATAAGAGAAAGTGGACATGGTTGAAGTAGAAAGGACATGGTGGAGGAGAGAGGTCAAGTAGAGAAGGACGATAAGAGAGGTGAGAAGATAGACGAAAGCACAAAAGAGAGAGAAT
Source organism: Taxus wallichiana var. yunnanensis (assembly GCA_018340775.1). NCBI lineage: Eukaryota > Viridiplantae > Streptophyta > Pinopsida > Cupressales > Taxaceae > Taxus > Taxus wallichiana. The sequence goes on from CM031236.1 coordinate 195,292,151, forward strand.
AATATTCAATAAGAGGGTAGTGGAAAAAGATAAGGGGGAAATAAATAGGTAAGGTATGAGGGACCTGGAGAAAAAGAAAATAGAGACAGTGAGTAGGAGGAGAAGAGAGGGAGGAAGTTTAAACAAGAAGAAGATGAGATGAGGAGGAAAAAGAGATTAGAAGGGAAGTTGAGTGTATAGAGATATATCATAGTAAAGAAGCAACAGAGATAATCAAGAGGAGAAATGGTGGCAGAAAGAAATGATGAAGGACAAAGAAGAAGACAAGAAAATGACAGAAGAAGGGATGAAAGGGAGATGGAGATCAAAACAGAGGGAGAGAAAGAATGGATCATGAAAGAGATGACAAAACTGAGAAAGAAAAGTTATGAAGAATATGAGAGAAGGATGATTGGAGAGATGAATATGTATAGTAGGATGGAAAGATGAAGGAGATGAAGAAGATGAAGAAGTTAAAGAAGATGGGGGAGGAGGTAGAATGGAAAAGAGAAAGAAAGGCACCATAAGGAGCTAAGAAGATAGGGGTGGTAGAGAAAGAAGCTCAGTAATGGGGAAATGAAAATAAGAGGGAAAGAAGGGATGATAGAGCCAAAACAGGAAAGAAATTGAATATGAAACCGAACGTATGGAAATGCATGTGGATGGTGAGATGGTTAAGAAGATGGGACAATGCTGGTGAGTCAGGTTATCAATGGAGGAGTAAGACAAAAGTGTGAGGAGAAGAGGAGATGAAGATGATACAAATGATATGAAAGAAAACCAGAGGTAGAAAGGAGGAGAGGACAACAAAGAAAATGATGCAAAGGCAAGTATGTGATGAAGACAATAGAGATATTGAAAAAGGTGAAGGGAAGATGAAAAGGTAATACAATGGAGGGATGTTAGGAGAAATCCCCGATAATGATTAGAGGGCACAAAAGGAAAAAGGGAGGAAGAGAAAATGGAGGAGGTAAAAAAGAGTGAACGGTATTAGTAGAATGGGAAGAAATGAGTTTTAGGAGAAGTCCACCGATAATTCTTAGTGTGAGAATGGAAGATGACATAATGTTAGATGAACCATGATAATGATGAGTAAATATGGTGATGGATATGGGGAAGTATTCTAGAAAATGGACCAGAAAGAGTAAAGAAAGAAGGGACTAACGATATGTAAGAAGATAAAGGCGAGGAGAGAATGTAATGGATGAGGATGTGGATGAAGATGACAAGTAAAGATGAAGGAACAAGGCATAGTAAGAGAGGGTATGAAGTAGTCAAGATGGATTTTAAAATGAGGGATGATGGAGATGACATTTGAGGGAGTTTGAGATATTTTGTATGAGGAAAAAGAGAAGGAAGAGGATGTGTTTGTGGGGAATGAAGAAAAAATACGATGATGGGAATATGAAGGAAAGAGGAAAGGAAAGGAGACAAATCATTCTTAAGAGAGACTCTTAAGTAAGATCACCATGCCGTAGGAATGATTAAGTAGGATCACCAAAGAAGAAGAAGAATGAGGAAAAGACTGAGCAATGTATACCAAGATGGAACATGAAGTGAAAGGAGGTAATAACAAGGAAACAAAGGAGTGTGAAATGAGTGGATGGAGGAATATATGTAGTGTAGGATAAAGAGTGTAAGGGGAATTCTTAATTAGGATGCCTATGTTGTACATGAGTGATGATGTCAGAGTGTTAAGCAGAAGTTTTATGAGTAAAGATGTTGAAGGGAATGGAAAACAATGAAGGAGTTTCTACAATGGTAGGATCTTAAGAAAGAGATGCATTGTGATCAAGAAACCTGCATGGAATGGATGATTAAGTAGGATCGTCAAGCCAAAAGAAGAATGAAAGGGAAATGGAATGATAAAATAGATGGCAGTAAAAGGATATTAAGAGAAAAGCACAAAAATAATGGCCCGGGTGGATGATGTGAAGTATCGAACAAACAATGGAGAAGGACGAAGTGGGTGAGAAGAGTAGTGGAGAATGAGATGAGGTGAATTTTAGGAGAAAATTGGGTTGATAAAGGGGACTAGGAGGAAGGAATGGTCAATAGACACAATCATGAATGAGACCTTGTCCTGAATGACAGGTCTACTTCAAGTAGGGTTTATGTGTTGCACGGGGAATTACGTAGATGTGCCAAGCTGGGGGTGAAAGGTCTGAGATGGTGAAGAAGAGGATAATGAACAATGGTGGGGGATGAGGATCTGCTAGATAATGAATGCTACTTGAGAGTTATCCTCAAGTAGAATTCACAAACTGCAATGGAGGTCAAGTAGAATTCCCAAACCGAATAATGCATTAAAAATATTGTTTGAAGATAATAATTGATTTCATGGATTTATGGATGATGTTGATAGGGGACATCTTTAAGAGTAAACATATCGATACAAATTTTATGACATGAAATTTTATTTCTAAGGAGATAATTGTGATAAAAGATGACTTTGATGAAATGAATGTCGCATAACCATAGCAAGGGTCAAGTAAGAAAGTTATGCTTTTAACCTGATAAGAAGTAAACAAGAAAGATACTACTCAAAACATTGCACTTGCAGCCGATAGCAAGTATTAGTACATAACTAATGAGATTTGACTATATCACAAGACCAAGAAGAAGATATGGATGAAATATTCTCATAATCCTAATGTCGACATGACAAAGGAATTGGAGATGTATCTTGTATGTGGGAAGAAGGTTCTCCAAAGATGGTATTCCTTAAGTCTATGCCCAGCTCTGGGAAAGGGGAAGAATAGAATAAAAGAAAGTTGATCAATATGGGAAGCTTTCTGGGAATGCTTAATAAAAGGAAGGCTGATCAATGTGGAAAACCTTCCAAATGCCATAATAAAAGAGTAGCCATCCTTCTAGGGTATGGTCTACTTTATACATAATATGGATGGCAAGAATAATATATATGATAGCCATCCTTCAAGGGATCGGTCTATTTCTCTTGATTTTGCTTTTGATTTTGATTTGCATTTTTTTTTTTTTGATTTTTTTTTTTTTTATGCACAACTGTCCTTCGAGGGATCAGTCTATTTTAATAACCTTGATCTTTCCTTTTACATACATGAATTTGAGCTTCACATAGGGAGAGCTGGGGATAGCTAGGTAGACCACCTAGGAGGGGAGAATGAATGTACAAGAGACACCCCTAGACCCTCTACATGAGTACAATAGGAAAACGAGATGGTGATGGATGTAATGATCATGGGGTTCTCACCAAATGGGAGAACTTATCCATAGTGAATATGCTACGAGTAGAGCCGTGGTACTCATATTCAAGGTCATGGCTAGTAGTGATGGTAGACCACATGATTCAAAATCATTACGATGATAGATGGAAGGGGATATTGATGGAGGAATGGTCTAAAGATAAGACTATACTCATAAGTGTGTGTACTAACAATAGAATGGCTGTAAGTGCAATGCATTAAGAGGTTCAATCTCTGGTTTACCATCAAGAGAGGCTAAATGATAAGCCCCAGATCCATACTTATGTGTGATAATATATGGTCCGATCCAGTTAGGAGAAAATTTTCCCGTTGACTTCTTTCTAAGGTAGTGACATTTTGATTTTCTTTTAGAACCAAGTCACCTATTTTAAAATCACGCTCATTGATGTGTTTATTATAAGCATGTTGGATATGATCTTGATAGACATGATGGTGCTCAAGAGTGAGAAGATGATGCTCATCTAATAACTCAAGTTGCATTAGCCATTCTTGATGATAATCTTCATCAAAAATGAAATTGTGAAGAGACACACGTAAAGATGGAATTTGGACTTCAAGAGGAAGAATGGCCTTGGATCCGTATACCAGAGAAAATGGAGTAGCTCCTGTGGAAGTGTGAATGCTAGTGTGATAGGCCCACAAAGCAAAGGGAAGTTGGAGATGCCAATTTCATCCTGCTCGATCAATAGTTTTAGCCAAGATATTTTGAAGAGTTTTATTAGTAGCCTCTTGACCATTAGCTTGAGGATAATACGGGGAAGAAAAGCTAAGTTGGATTTTAAATGCATCGCCAATTTTTAAGGTCTTTGTTTTTAAATGATTTTCCATTGTCCATAATAAGTTTATGAGGAACGCCAAAGTGGAAAATGATATGTTGATATATAAAATTAATGATTGGGCCAGATTTAGTAGAGGTGAGTGGGATTGCCTCCACCCATTTAGTGAAATACTCAGTAGCAGTGATGATAGAATGATGTTGTTGTGATGAACGAGGATTTATTAGACCAATAAGATCAAGGCCCCATTGTGAAAAGGGCCATAAATCTTGGGCAGATGTAAAGCTGGCTAGGAATATGGATAAGGTTAGAGTGTTGTTGACATCTTAGACATTTCTTGACATATTCACAACAATCATGATTTAGAGAAGGCCAATAATAGCCAAGATAAAACACGTTTGGCAACAGATAATCCACTGAAATGCCCACCACAAATACCATCGTGAACTTCTTGGATAGTTGTAGAGGCTTCATGGGATTGAAGGCATCGAGAAGGATACCATCAAACCCATGCTTGTAAAGAATACCGCCAAGGATTACATAATGAGTAGCACGTTGGATAAAATATCTCTTAGCATTTTTAGAAAGATCAAGGGGAGTAATGGATTTGGATAAATAATAAAAAATTTGTGAATACCAGAGGTCTGATGAATTAGATTCGACCAGATGAATATGAGATATGTCATAGAATGGTTGTTTACGATGATGTATAATAACCGAAAGTTGGGATTCTTGCATTGTCCATGGGATAAGGGCCGCAAGGGAGGCCATTGTATCAACAAAATGATTGGTTGAAATGTGGGACAGATTGAATAGTGTAAGAATCAAAGGATTTAAGAAGATGATGAGAAATATCATGATATTGTTGTAAAATATCATTTTTACACTGATATTCACCAGTGACCTGCTTTATTATTAGTTCAGAATCACCAAAAATGTCAAGGATATGAACACCTAGAAATATAGCAGTTTCTAGTCCTAGTATAAGGGCTTCGTATTCTGCCATATTGTTTGTACATTCAAAATCTAATTTGAAAGATAAGGGGATTGGGGAATCCCGGGGGAATGAGAACAACTCCTGCTCCTCCACCTTGCTGGCATTTAGAACCATCGAAGAAAAGAATCATTTTAAGGAGATCATGATAAAATTGATTGATTGATTCATCTGGGAAATGATTAGAAGGAGTATGTGTATTTGAAAGAGGGGCCTCGGCTAATTGATCCGCAATAGCTTGACCCTTGATTTCTTTTGAGGAATGAATTCTAGGTCGAGCTCGGCCATGAGAAGGAGCCATCGGGTGATGCGATCATTGTGATATGGCTTAGAATGCATCACTTTGAGGGGTTGAAAGTTAGTAACAATATAGGTTTTATGATTAAGAAGATAGTGTCAAAGTTTTGATGCAACGAAGAAAATAGCGCAACACAATTTTTCCGCTTCAGAGTATCGTGTTTCACAATCATGGAGAGTACGAATGATATAATAAATGGCTTGTTCACATCCCTGATTATCACGGTGTGCTAACATAGCTCCTAGAGCATGATCAATTATACAAAAACATATAAATAGAAGGGTTCTCCTTCACGTGGAGGTGTGAGTACTGGTGGAGATAACAAATATCGCTTAAGATCTTCAAAAGCCTTTTGGTAGTTTTGATCCCAATCAAAGGTTATGTCTTTTCGAAGAAGGTGATGAAAGGGCTGACAATGATCAGAAAGTTGCGATATGAAGTGACGAATAGATTGAAGTCGACCTTGAAGACTGCGAAGTTGTTTGAGATTGGAAGGAGGAGGCATTTGAGAATTGCTTTGATTTTTTTGGGTCAACTTCAATGCCTCTGATAGAGACAATGAAGCCCAAGAGTTTTCCAGTAAGAACTCCAAAACACACTTCTCGGATTGAGACGAAGGGAGAAATGAATGAGACGCTGAAAAGTATCTCAAGAACTGAAAGATGGTCACATCTATGTTTAGATTTTGCTAAGAGGTCATCAACATAGTCCTCTATGGTTTGATGTAAGAGGTCATGAAAGATATATGTCATGGCTCGTTGATATGTAGCCCCAACATTCTTTAAACCAAAGGGCATGACACGATAACAAAAGGTACCCCATGGGGTGATAAAAGATGTCTTGTGTTGATCTTCAGGTGCAATCAGAATCTGATTATAACCAGAAAAACCATCCATTAAAGAGAGCATCTCATGCCCCACTGTAAGATCTACAAGTTGGTCGATACTTGGAAGAGGGAAATCATCTTTAGGACATACGAGGTTAAGATCTCAAAATCAGTACATATACGAAGCTTTCTAGATGCTTTTGATGATGGGTACAATGTTAGAAACCCATTGGGGATAATCAATGGGGATAATGAAGTTGGCGGATAGGAGACGTTGCAATTCTTCTTTCACAAGAAGAGAAACTCGAGGATGCATTCGATGAAGCTTCTGTCTGACTGGTTTGGCATTGGGGATAACAATGATGTTGTGAATAATGATGGAGGGATCGAGACCTGGCATGTCCGAATATGACCATGCAAATGCTTGGCTATGCTTGGATAAAAATGAAGTGAAGGCTTGAGCTCTTGAGGTGTCAAAGACTGACCTATTTTGAGGATGTGGTGCTCCTGAGGTGCTCCAATAGTAATGTCGATAGTGGATTCATTCAAGAGATTGGATTTTTCTGGCGGATGAATTTTCTGATCTTGAGAACCTTCGGCTCCCATGTAAGAGAGAATGGAAGTGTCATCATCGCATTGAAGAATGTCAATGATAGGGGAATCTTCCTCTACCATTTCTGGATATTTAAGGGGAAAAGACCGGGTTTCATTTTTGGCTTGATAAGTCACCGGTCCGAGAAAGATGGTCAAAAAAAAAAAAAGTTAGGAGGAATAGGAACCGTATCACCTTGATCTAGATCTGTGAGATAATTGGATGGAGAAAAATCATTATCTGAGCTGGAAGGATAGTTGGAAGGAGATGAGATATTATTTGAATCTATAGGATAGTTGGAAGGAGAAGAAATATGTTCTGAATCGGTAGTATATTCGGATGGAGAAGAAATGGATGAATCAATATGAATGGGAGAAGACGCATATGTTCGGGAGGGTGTATGGTGGGATCGTCATATCCCAAACCAAATTTTTGACATGATTCCTGGGCTCGAGCAAAGATATTACCGTGAGGGCCCTATTCATAGTGTCCCAAACCAAACCCCTTCCATGCACAATGATAGAGGTATGTGTGAGCGAAAGATGGTTTACTAAGAAATCTGAAATCACTGTATATCGTTTGGCATGAAAACAATTTTCAGTGTGAGAAGAAGGTTGATCAAGGCCGCCATATACTAAATTGGTTTTGAGGGAAGAAGGGCCAAATGAGACAATTTCCCCAACATTGATTGATACATAGGGGCTTTATCAGGGTGGCTGAGGTGATTGGGAGAAAGAAGGGTATTGAGAGTGAGGAGTTGATATTCCCCTAAAGCAAGATTTTGTGTTATAGGATCAGAAGAATTTGTCTGAGGTAGGGTAGATGGAGGTACAGAAGAACTGGTGGATGCATCAGGAGAAAAATTGGTTTTAGGAACAAGGACATCTTTAGGTCTATAGATCATGCGACATGTCTTGGAAGGGGGATCTCAGCTGGAAGAGCATAAGTATTCCCTTCATGTTCATATTTGATACAATGATGAAGAGTAGATGGAACGCAATGCATAGCATGTGGATCCAAGGATGTCCCAAGTAAAAGATTATATTGGAATTCTCCTTCAATGATGTAGAAAAGTTCATGGAGGAGTTTATGGCCGACATGGATAGGAAGAACAACCATTCCTAATGGGGGAGTGACAACATCGTTAAAGCCATGAAGAATGGTAGGAGATTTGGCAACAATGGTATTGGGAAATTTAAGTTGATTGAAGGTATGAGAAGAAATGATATTAATATTGGCACCATTGTCAATCATGGTTCGATGGACGCAGGTGTCATCGATATAGACTGTGATGAATAATGGTAGATCATGTTCTTCTTGTGGTATCCTAGGGATTTCTGAACTTTCAAATGATACGGTAGTAGATGTTGTGAAGGCATGAGCTAAAGCCGTGAAAGGTGGGGCTCATCGGAGGATACTGAGGATCTATTGCAAGACCTCTATGAGAGCTTGTTTATGATGTGGAGAGCTTTGAATGAGCTCATAGAGTGACATTTTGACAGGGGCCTAGTGAAGTTGTTTAATAATGGTATGTTCAATGGAGGAAGGATTCGGGGTGGCTATAATAGATACCTTGGCTTAGAAGAAGAAGAAGATGAAGGTTTGTGGGATGATTGGTAGGAGCAGCGATGACAACCTTTGGCTGTGATGGAGGTGTAGAGGCAGTGAGCTCCTTAGGAGGAGGGATAGCGACATAAGTCTTAGGGGTGGATGGTGAGGTGGAGTCAGAGTTATATGGCTTTGAATGGGTGGTTATCGAACAACATTGATTACAAGAGGAGGACGATCCTGAGGATCATCCTCTTTTGATAATATGTTGGTGGCATTGGTGGTTATATCTCTATTTGGTAGTGGAGTACTGACATGATTTCTTAATGAAAAGGGTGGTCGAGATGGTTGAACAGACGCATGTTGGGATGTGGAAGTTGATGGAGGAGATGGTAGAATTGGTTTTTATCGTTAATATTTTTATTGAAAAAATGATGCACGATGGATTGGAGAGCTTTTGCAACATTCAGTGTCATGTCCAGGGGCATGGTGAAATGCAAACAAGATTGGAATTAAACCAGGAAGGTCTTGGTGCATTTGGATCGAAAAATTTAATTGGCGGTAAAGTGATGGTTGAGGCTTGGAGTAGTTGGTGAAACATAGTGGTATAATAACCTGGTGTTATTGATGAGAACTTTGGGAGGATGCATGGGAAGGTGGTGATGTAATAATGGCTTTGGATGTTGTTTTGGATTTGGAAAAGGTAGATGAATGTGCTTGATGTGGGATAGTAGTGGAAGACACAGATGCCTTTGAATTTGTTTTAAGATATCGGTTGGAAAAGGGTGGTTGCATTGTTCTAGTGGTAGTATGTGTTGTTGGTGAAGGGAAGGTTCCTAAAATGGAAGAGGAGGATGAGGGGTGTGGTCCTAAAATAGAAGGAGATGATGTGGTTTTCGAGGAGCTTCTATCGGGAATAGTGAGGTCTACTTTTGGATGAGGATGTGAAAGAGAATGCTTGGGAAATGGGGGTCTAGGTCTTGTATATGAATGTGGATTGTTAGAGGGAATGACCAGAATCTCTACAGGAGGATCCAAGAGATATTGAAGTGGATATTTGTGGGAACTGCGCCGATGTGTGAGTGTCTAATGGTATAGAAGAAATGGGACGATAATTTGAAATTAAGGAATGTTGGAATGTTTGCCAAAAATCATCGAGTAATGACATGGCCATGGAAGAGGGAGATGAGATAGGTGATTGTAAAATAGTAGATGTTGTAGGTGTTGGTAGAAGTGTAGAAAGAGGGATTGGAAGAGATGCTAAGGATGAGATAATAGGTAGAGGTGGGATAATTTCTGACAAGGTGATTGGGTTTAATGGAGTAGATGTAAGGGGCCATGATACAAAAGTGATATTTGCATCTGAGAGAGGGTGGTAGGTGTTGAGAAAGATGTGAGTATAGGAAAGGGTATTGACATGGGTATGGATGTAACCAATGTTGATGCAGAGATGAATGTTGATGGGTTTGGGGATGTAGATAATGTATCAAAGGGAACTGATATAATGGTTGATGAAGAAGGTAAACTTGTGGGTGAAACTGGACTTTTATTGTCAGCATGGATAGTGTTTATGGTGTGGGTACTAAGGGTTTGAGATATAGAAGTGGGAGTAGTTTGGTTTATGGATGTCGGTGTATGATTTGGAAATGGTTGTTTAAAAATATCTAAAGGTTGATTGGATGAGGCATTCGGGTTATCCACTTGAAGTTCTCCCTGATCGATAAGCCTTTGGACAGAATCCTTGAACGTTGACATTTTTCTATGTCGTGTCCTCGGACTTGATGATACTTGCAATAGTGATCCTCTCGATACCACACAGGTCGTGGCCTAGATTCATTAACAGGTTGGATAGGTGGTAGTGTGATCAAGTGTGTTGTTATCAACTTGTCAAAGATGACACTGTATGATTCTCCTAAGGGAGTATAATTGGGCATTGGCCATGTGAATCGTTGTTGAGTCACTGTAGATGTTGGGGTAGGAGATGATCTAACAATGATGGCATTGGCAGTTGTCTTTGATTTATCATTTGATATGGATGGTCTGACAAATTTGGTTTTTGGCTTATTGGTCTTCAATTTTAAATGCCCCTATTCCAAGGCATGTGTCTCAAGCTTGCGGGCCATAGTAAAAGCCTCTTCGAAAGTGTGAAATGATTGGATTTGCAAGGTGGAGGAAATATGCTTGGTGCAAGAGCGCGTGAAGAGCTCGATGAGATCAGTTTGAGGTAGTGGAAAAGATAATTGATTTATCATATTACGCCATCATGTGATGAAATATGTGATGGATTCATCTTTGAATTGGTGGATAGTGTACAGGTCATTGATGGTTATTTTACATGTGATATTAATGGAAAAATGTTCAAGAAATAATTGTGCAAGCTGGGAAAAAGAAAATATGGAGTACTGGGGAATATTATTATACCATTCCAAGGTGGGACCAGCCAAAGACATGGGGAAAGTATGAAGCATCAAGTCTTGGTCATGTGCAATGAGATAACATGTATGCTTGAATGCTCTGAGATGTTGTTGGGGATCCTCCTTGCTATTAAACTTGGTGAACTTTGGCAATTCCCAGTGTGGAGGATATGGTTTCATGGGCACGGATGGATGGATGGGTTCATTACATATTTTTTCATAAGACAATGTGAGCTTGGACCCTAACATAGTAAAGCCTCTAGGTTGGCTAACCGACCTATCAAGATTTGCATGGGGTCATTAGGAAGTGTCTGTTGAGCAATGAAAGGTGGTGGTTGGATTTGAGTAGGTGTGGGGATCTGAGGAATTTGGTATGGGTGAGTGTAAGTTATGTGTGATAGTTGAGGTGGTTGCTGATAGAATGTGTGTTGGTGAGAAATAGGGGCATGGTGTGATTGTTGAGATTGTGGAGGTTGTGGAAGTAACTGTTGAGTGGGGATGTGAGTATATGTGGGTTGATAGCCTGGAAATGACACTGTGTGTTGCAAAGGTATGGTTGGAGGAAGTTGGGAAGTGAGGGTATAGACTTGTGATGTAGTAGGAATTTTTTGTCTGGATAAGGGATTTGACACATGGGATGGTTGAATGGAGGTACCAGTGACCATAGGAGCCATTGTAGTGGTAGGGATGGTAGTCACGATAGTCGTGTTGATGTGAGGAAGATTGGGTGGAATGGGCGTAACTACCTGGGTGGTCTGGTGTGCCGATGGGTTGGTGGAAGATGATGCAAAATCATGTAAGGCCATAGATTGAGGAATGTCAGAACCAACATTATAAGGATAGACTTGCTGAAGTGGTGGCCCATCCAAAGGGAGGTGTATGTATCTTCTTAAAAGATAGTCTTGAAGGGCCATATGGTTGGCATCAAGAATCTGTCTGAATTCTGGGTCTCAAGAGGGAAGAATGAAGTACCAATAGGCTCTGATCTAACAGAGGGCGGAGTGGCTGGCCTAGATGGGATGGAATGTTGGTCTAATGCCATAGTGTGGGTGAAAGGTATTGAATGAGGAATATTAGTGAGAGGATGGGTGCCTGTGAGTGAGATAGGAAGAAACATGGATGATGAAATTGTTGATGTAGTGATTGATTGGGATGAAGCACTGTGTGTGGCGAGGTTGTGTTCCATCTTTTTAGCAGTGGATCGAGTGATTACGGGCATAAAAAGGAAATCATTGTTATATTAACAAACAAGTCCAGACAAATAGTTTTTTTTTTTTTTTTTTTTTTTTAATCAAGAATGTGTGTAAAATAAAACGGCTGAAAGAGGACCTAGAAGAAGGTAAACTATGTTTGGTTTTAGGTAATTTATGGCTGGGAAATGTCTGAAATGGTTTCGGTTGGGTGATCAAATCCCAATCAATGAACCAGGTGCAATGAATGTTTTGATGTGTTGATTAATTTGTGAATTTTAGGTAGTGTGTGATGATAAGTGTGATGCAAATACTTAAACCTCTAGTTACACTATGTGAGCAAGTAGAATGCACAGGTTCATTTTACTCCAAAATTGAAATATGAAGTTCGATGCTGACAATCAACCAAGAATGGGAAAGTACAATGCAGAAAAGAGAAAATAGAGAAAACTGAAGAATACTTGTATATCACTTTTCCTTTTTATCTGACAACAAGTTGAGCCAAGCAAGGAGTACGCTTTGAAGAATCAGGTGACAAGTTTTTTGAAAGCACCCACTAGTGATCAACTAAATGTTTGGGATACCCTAAATGATGGGCATCATTTATGGATCATTGAGATTGAGAGATAAAAATGTTTTGCACGATGTGTTTGGTTTTGATTTGATCTTATCTCGATAATCATAATTTTAAAGGCAAATACGACAATTAGTAGGATTATCCAAAAAAGGAAAACAAATAAGAAGATAGTTCTAAAGTAATCTATTTAAACAATAAAATATGGTAGTTGGAAATGATTTGTGAGATAATTTTCAAATGATAAAAAAATAAAAAATAAAAATGATATTAAATCAAAACATTAAGGATGTAAAGCGAACTAATATACTATCAAATAATTTAAACAAAGTGAATAACCTCGATGATAACATTTTTTTTTAAACTACTTTTGAATAGAGCCCGAATTTGAAATTCAAAATGACTACAATTTATTATTACAAATTGATGAAAATAATGATGAAATAGGTAAAATACATCAAAATAAACCAAACATGAATATAAATTAATAAAGATATATCAAGGAACAACCTTAATTAAAGCAAAAAAATTTAAATGTATTTAAAATCAAAATTAAAAAAATGGATATAAAGTATTACTAAATATGAAATCTAATGATATGTATTTGAAATGAATATGGTGTTATCCATAGATCTAATTAAATAAAACTATTTTAAAGAGACTACAAACAGATTATTATACACATAAGATTTGAACAGTGAAGTAATTATAGACTGATAGAAATAATGGAGTAGGATACGTGATATCTAACAAACCATTACTTTAGGTTTAAAATGAATTAGAAATATTAGAAACTCCAAAAGTGAGAATTGTACAAAAAATCACCGACAATGGAGTAAATAATATATGTGTGATAAATGATGATAAAAGATTAATTTAAAAGATTTTCCTTCACTATTACAAGGCTATGCGTAGGTCAAAAAGAAATACATATTTTAATGTAAATATATTGCAAGTTTAGAGGGAAAAAACAGATGGATTGGGTGGGTGATGAAGGAAATGGCAAGATGGTGGAGATGAAGATGGGGATGGAAGGGTGGTGGGGTGGAATGTGCTGTGTGATGAGTTTGAGGTGGGATGGAGTTAGGGGAGCGGGAAGTCAGGTGGAAAGGAGCTTGGGAGGATGTGGTAGGTGGGTGATCGAGGAGCTAGGAGGTAAGGATGGATGGAGATAGGGAAACGATGTGGAATGGGTAAGAGGGGAGAGAGGGGATGGGAGAGAGAGAAGGAGTGGAGAGAGGGAGGAGGAGGAGAGGGTGAAGTGGGAGATGTGGTGATTTGAAAGAGTGATGAGTGGGGTGGGAGGATAAAGCTCGGGGGGAGAGACATGGGGAGAGGGATGAGGGAGGGGAGAGGAGGGATGGGGAGGAGAGAGTCGGGGGAGAGAGGGAGGGAGAGCATAGAGATGGAGGGAGAGGAGGAAGGAATGGGAGATGAGAAGGAGAGTGGAGCTTGGTGAGGTGGGATGGGAGAGAGGGAGTGGGGGAGGTGGGAAGGGAAGGAGAGGAGGTGGGGTGGGAGTGGCTGGAGAGTTGAGTGGTGGAGTGGATGGGGTGAGGAGGGTGGTGGTGGATGGAGAGAGGAATAGTTAGGGATAGGGGAGTTTAGTATGGGGTAGATATTTAGGATATTTTTTTTTTTTTTTTTTTTTTTATTTTTTTTAAATATTTATTATGAACTTATCCTATAATGAACAAATAACAATAAAATTTTATAATTATCATAAACAAATTAAAAATAACCTTATAATAAAAAACCAATAATAATACCTTTCAAAAAAACCACTTACCTCAATGACGAAGACAAAAAAACTACAATACACACATGACTAGATAATACGAAATAATATGAAAACCTTGTAAATAGGTTGAATCTACAAATAAAAATATATAAAAATATATCTAAATAAGACATGATGTAATGATGAAATAATGATAACATGATATTCATACGATACACTGACACGAAAAATAAAGTAACAAAAAAAAAAAAAAATGACCAAATCTTAGATCTCGGTCTGGTCCCACCGAGCGTGCCAAATGTTGATCTATGTTTCCAGCTTCCTGTCCAGGTGAGTGTACGAGTAATCAAGAAACACAAAACCACGTCGAGTATACAAGGGCTTAATACCTTGGAGATGACGATAGATGCTATGGGTGCAAAGTTGATATCGAGTCCTCGGTGTGATCCCGAAAAAACCTATAACTCACATACACTAGGAAAATAATGATTAGAAATTTAATGGGGCTTGCCTGACAAAGCAGATCCGGGAAGCGTTAACTTCCTGGTGGCTGTCAACCCCCGTGTGATAAGAATAATAGTACAATAGCATCCAAAACAAATGACATACAAATTGATAAATAAACGAACCTGGATGGTACCGATATGTGGATAGATTACCGATCTGATGTGTGCAACATGAATCTCATTACATGAACCCAAATCATGAGCAGAATGTCATGGAAATCCCACGTGTTATCACCCAGATAGAATAATAATGATATTATAAAATGACTAAAATCTCACAACATTCACAAATTTTTCTTCTCCTTTTGAGGGGAGAAGACTCATATTTATAATTTGAATTTGGATTAAAATAGAGGATTAACGAATAACCATAATTTGCAAAAGCAATTTTGATTAAGAGGACATAATGAAGAGTGGATTTGATGGTGGGGTTCATGATGTGAGAAAAGGAAAAGATGTGATGTGGAGTGGGGACATGGTTAGGTGTAATAGTGAAGTCATGTGCTCACTTTACACTATTGATTTTTTGGATTTGTTGTCGGAGAGGAGATTTTTGAATTATTGATTTCATGGGTGGGGTTCATATTTTAATAATTTGAAGAGATTGAATTTTTAGGTGGGAATTGATTTTTAGGTGGGAACTTGATTTTGACTTAAGTGGGGAACATGTGGGACTGGGTAGGTGGGATGATAGATTCTACCTTTTGAATTTAGGAAAAGAGTGTCGGATGTGTATATCAATACTCATGAAAGTTAAGAAGATTAGAACTAACACCTAGTAGTCCTACAACAAAGCTAAATCAAATATCAATACATCATCATGCTAAGAGCTAAACAAGTAATAAACATCAATACTATGCATTAGAATCTTGAAAATAAACCTCAAACTAACATACTAACATTTATTGCTCTACTCTTTAGAAAGCTAAATCAATAAACTAGACCTATGTAGATCTTTTAGCTATAAAAAAGAGATAGTGATTGCTTGATCCAAGATGATCAAAGATGGAGGTTCATCAAGCCATGGCTTATTAGGCCTTTCTTGATTAACTCCATTTTTCTTCACAACACTAACTTGATTGTTTGAATGCAAAAGGATGATGATATAGCTCCACTCTAATGGAGAAATGCTCAAAGATGATAAAAATGACTATAGTGTATTACTATATGCTCACTTTTGTTTATCAAGGAGTAGGTGTAAATAGAAAGGTAGGAGGAGGGCTCTTATATAGCCCAATGGATAGAGGAATCTCTACATCCCTCTTCATGTGGGATAAATGGAGAGGTTGGGTTAGTTGTGGATAAGGGAGGTTTAGAAAAGGTTGAGTTAACCTTAGGAGAGTTTAGCTTTGTCCTTTAGTGACCCATGGGGTTTGAGGGGCTTTATTAATTAACCAAAGTGATTAATTAATAGGTGTGTAAGATTATAAAAGATTTTTAGAGGAATAATTAGCATGATTTAGACTATGAGAGAGATTTAATCAAATAAGTGATGATTTATTGATTAAATAGAAGAGAAAATTAATTAATTAAGAATAATTAATTAATCTAGATAGAAAAGGGGTATTAATTAATTATAAATAATTAATTAATCTAGATAGAAAGGAGAGCTTAATTAATTAAAAATAATTAATTAATCTAGATAGAAAGGGGAGCTTAATTAATTATAAATAATTAATTAATCTAGATAGAAAAGGAGCCGATTAAGAAGGTTCGTTAATTGGCATCATTTTGGATAAGACTTAATAACTAATGTAATGTAATTAATTAATGACGATAGCAGAGAGAAAATGTGCTATATTGATGATATGTCGTCCATTTGCGGGAAAGGGTATAATTAGTGCAATTTAAGTATTTAAATTGCTCAAGCTAAATTATAGGTGTCTACATTTCCCCTCTTTGGGGTGGCGTAAGTGATGCCACTTCAAAGATAGTAGACAGATAAATTTTGAAAGTGTAGA
This sequence comes from Taxus wallichiana var. yunnanensis, assembly GCA_018340775.1. Classification (NCBI taxonomy): domain Eukaryota; kingdom Viridiplantae; phylum Streptophyta; class Pinopsida; order Cupressales; family Taxaceae; genus Taxus; species Taxus wallichiana. Next base: position 195,308,795 of record CM031236.1, read on the forward strand.
AGAAAAATTAGTAGAAGTGAGAGATGCCCCCTCGAGTGTCGATGGGGTGATGAGAGAAGGTGATCGACAATCGAAAAAGGTGAGAGAAAGGAAATAGAAGAATGGGTAGGAGCAAGATGCCCTAGGTGAATAAGAAGAATAGTGTTGATAGGAGAATGATGTAGAGGAGGAATGAAATGGAAAAGAAAAGAGCAAGTTTTCATCCAGTGTATTGAAACAACTTTATTGTCATCATATTGCCAAAGATCTATGTCATCGGTCCTTATTAAAAATATAAGCATACGAAAAAGTAGGATGACATGAAAAGCCATACTATGAATAGTTGTCCATTTTTGAAACACCCACTCAATGAAACATACAAAATCAATGCAATATGAGAAGGAAACAAGCTCATTTAACTAGGGAAAACAAGTACAAACACACATATTCCAACCAACAATGGTCAAGACGGTTGTACAAATGTTTTGTTATCAAGATGAAGATCCCCAAATGTTCGTGATTGATGAAAAGGGTTAAAAATGATGCCCGAGAAAGGATACATGTAAGGGAAGATGATGAAGGACACTGGGTCCAATAAAAAAGTGTAGTGCACTATGAAACAATACCAAACAACTATATGTGCCCCAAAGTACTGATGAAGCAAGCAGGCTAGCTTTGAAAATGGTTGTAAATTTGATGATCCGTGAGTCATTTGATCCATGAACACATGAAAATTCCAACAAGATATGGAATGAATACCATGTATAAGACACGAGTTTCAGCCGCTATGAGTTGGTTTACCTAGTTTTGCAAATTTTACATTTTTAGGATTTTTGAAAAAGTTTTGATTTTTTTTTGGATTTTGAATTAATGTTTTTTTAATAATTTTTTTTTTTTTTTTTTTGATTTGGATAGAGAAGAAGGTAGAAGAATCAACAAGAATCTTCTAGGAGAAAAAGAAATGCCCCAGGGAGAAGAAAGAAGCAACATGTGGCAAATAATGCCCCAACACAATGGAAAGATTAACAAAATAATTATTTAATAAAAAATAATTATTCGATGGAGTGTGTAGAAGAAGGGATATCACCTAGGAGCAATAAAATTGTCCTAGTGAGAAGAAATGAGTACCAGATGGAAAATAATGCCCCAACATGGCGAAAAAGTAAGGAAAATAATTATTTAAATAAAATAACTATTCATGATGAGTAGAAGAAGAGTTAGAGTGTGACGTGATATGGTTTGATTTCACACTTTTGTATGTATCATGATGATATTTGAGATGTTTGTACCACATGTGTTTGATTTTGACATGATAGATCCATAGATGATATCAATTGTATTGTACATGTGATGCTCTAGATTAGTGGATGGGATGACATGATGATATTGGTGTGGGGGATAGATTTTGATATTTGTGATCCCTCTTGCCCCCATTTGATGATATGATACGTGATGATTAGCATAGCATACATGTATGATGTACATGTAGCATTTTATTTATATATGATGTATAGATGATGTTAGATGTGATGATATTGATGGAGATATGATGATGTGATAACAAAACTATGTACATGCAACAAACAAACACAATCAAATGTTAACAAAATACACAATGCCAACCAATCATGAATTAACACAACTATGTACAATTATTTACAAGCATGCAAAAACACATTGCATATGTACAAGTAAGAATGAATCTAATCTAAGCAAGAAAAGACAAAACTTACCAAAGTATGTCTAAGCAATAAACTATACAAATGTACAAACAAGCAACAACTATACAAGCAAAACAATGTACACAAACAAAGCAAGAAACAAGATAAAGTAAGTAAACTAAAGTTATGTTTTTGCAAGATTGTTTTGTGAAGCACTTTTCTACTGTTTGTTTTTGTGTTTTTGTGAAACAATTTTCTATTGTTTTGATTTTTGTGAAACAATTTTCTATTGTTTTGATTTTTGTGAAACAATTTTTTTGTGAAACAATTTTCTATTGTTTTGATTTTTGTGAAACAATTTTCTATTGTTTTGATTTTGTAATTTTCTATTATTTTGATTTTCTAACATGAATTTTTGTGTTTTTCCAAAGTTTTTGAGGTGATGCATAGGTAACCGAGAAACGTGGATGCCCCCAAGCATTAGATAGAGAATATACAAGGGAAGCGCCACATGCTTATAAACAGGAAGGTGAAGTCACAGAAGTGCCCCCAATGTGAGATGGGGAATAGACAAAGACCATCCCTTCACAGAGACTAACAATAGGAGAAAAATTGGATCAAGGCTTGACAAGAATAGGCTCACAGGGAATCTCGGATGTGGATGCGGAACTAGCCCTAGGCTAAGTAAAAGTACCCTCCAGATGCAAGATGCTTGTGAACAACGAATCCTCCCAAGGCGCTGGAAATCGGTTTTCACCCAAGGACTTATCCAAAGTGCCACAATTGCGTGGTTTTCACTTATGGATGACCTATTTTCTCTTTTTCTTTTTCTCTTTTTAATTAATATTTTTTTGTATTTTGATCATTTTTATTTTTTTTTTTTGTTTTTTGATTTTTACACCATGTTTAAGCATAGAACCGCTTAAGGTGCATGGCATTCATAGGTTCACGTGGATCTCATCACCATTAGGATGGGAAAGTTTGTATGCTCCCGTACCATATTTGGCCACAATGACGTAAGGTCCTAACCAATGTGGTTCAAACTTGCCTTTCTTCTCTCTTTTACGCCCTTGTGTTGAACTGATTTTCTTTCATGACCAAATCTCGACCTCAAACTGATGAGGTATGATCCTTTTGTTGTAATTGCATGAGACTCTATTCTGATACACTTTAAGATGATTTAGGGCGTGGATGCGCTTCTCATCCAGGAGTTCCAACTCTGCTAGTCTAGCCACTCTGTAATCCTCATCCTTGTCTAGATAATCCCTAAGAGAAATTCGTAGGGAGGGAAGCTTGATTTCTAACAATGGGATGATAGACTATGTTCCAAAAACTAGGGAATAGGGTGTCACACTAGTAGGAGTGTGAATAGAGGTCCTGTAAGCCCAAAGAGCTAGGTGGATTTACAAATGCCTAGTTGTGACCTATCTTACTTACCATCTTTTCCATGATTGAACCAAAGTCTTGTTAGTGGCCTCGGCTTGTCCATTGCCTTGGGGGTATACTGGTGTAGACCATTTTAATCTTATTTGAAACCGATGACAAAGATATTTCATGGTCTTGTTCTTGAATGATTTTCCATTTTCATAACTATGGCTATAGCAAGAATGCCATACCGAAAAAATAAGATGATTCATGATGAACTTTGAGATCTGAGCACCCATTACATAGGTCAAAGGGACAACTTCCACCCACTTGGTAAAATATTTAGTAGTTGTAATGATGTGGGTGTGGCCATCAGATGAAGTAGGGGTAAGCTTCCCTATTAAATCAAGTCCCCATTTGGAAAATGGCCATGGGGTCGTGATGGGTTGCAATGGCTGTGATGGGGCATGGATGAAATTTCCATACTTTTGACAGAGTACACACTTCCACACATAGTTGCAGCATAGTCAGTTTCCATGGTAGGCCAATAGTAGCCCACTCTCAACAATTTCTTGGCTAGAACCATCCCATTTGTGTGGGCCCCACACACCCCTTCGTGCACCTCTTTAATCACTTGGACTGACTCTATTGTATCGAGACAACATAATAGATTCCCATCGTAGCCATGACGATAGAGTGTACCTCCTAAGAGGGTATAATGGGCTATCTGGTGGATAAGGCTTTTTTTTTCAGAATGGGAGATGTCAAGAGGGAACTATTATCTTTAAGGTAAGTGAAGATGGGCTCATACCATGGGGAATTGGGACCAACAACATCACAAGCCAGACAGGATTTTGGCATGTCATACACAGGCTGGCATAGATTTTCAACAAAGAAAGGCATATCATTACTTTTTCGGTGGAATGCGTAGCATAGAACCTATAGTTTCCATAGCATCTATAAATCTATTTTGTGCTCTTGGAATTTGTTCAAATGTGATATGCACAAAATACTCTTTCAAAGTTTTGACTAGACTTCTTGTAAGGGATGAGCTTCTCATCCTTGACTTTGTACTCATCATTGACTTGTTTGATGATTAACTATGAGTCACCAATGATCTTAACATGATGAATGTCCCATTTGATTGCGAGCTTCATCCCAGTGATGAGTGCCTCATACTCTGTAATATTATTCATGTAAGGAAAACCAAGGTGAAAAGCCTGAGGTATGGGGTCACCAGAAGGAGTAATTAGTACAACACCTACTCCTGGAACCATGAAAAGTAAAAGATCCATCAAAGTGCACCTACCACATGATGGATTCCTCAATGTACATTAATGAAGCATCTGGTAGATCTAGATTCACAGGTTTTGTTCCTTGTAAAGGTGCTTTTGCTAACTGATCAGTAAGAACCTGTCCCTTGACCAATTTTGGTGCACAAACTCGATGTCAAATTTGCTCAGCAGAATGATCCAGTTAGCCATTCTACCGGTAAGGGCGGGTTTAGACAACAAGTATTTGAGTGGGTCAACTTTTGATATAAGCTTGGTTTTAGTATTTAATAGGTAATGGAAAAGTTTTGGAAGGTAAAAACTACTGACCAAACAAGCTTTTTCAATCGAGGGTAGTTGAGCTCATAAGCGATGAGAGTACGACTGAGATAGTACACAATTTTTCTTTATGGCCGAGGTCATATTGGGCTAGCAATGCACCAATAGTGAATTGTGTGGTAGAAATATACAGCAGAAGTGGCTCACCAGGAGTTGGAGGCATGAGGACAGGTGGATTGGCTAAGTATTGCTTAAGAAAGGAAAATCCTGTTGTTGCTCTGGTCCCCACATAAAGGCAACATCCTTTTTAAGTAGGTGAGTGAATGAATGACACTTATTGGAAAGTTGGGAAATGAAGTGGTGGATGGCCTGTATCTTTCCTTGCAAGCTACGTAGTTGTTTGATGTTTTTGGGAGGAGGCATTTTAGTAATGGTAGTAACTTTAGTGGGGTCTACCTCAATTCCTCTTCGAGATACAATGAATCCTAGCAAATTTCCTGATAGTACGCCAAACACACACTTCTTAGGATTTAATCTGACTTTGTACTCCCGTAGGTGTTCAAAGATACGCCGTAAAATATCAGGGTGATCTTCCCTCATCTTGGATTTCCGAGGATATCGTCCACATAGTCTTCCATGATGTCATGGATCATATCATGGAAAATCACCGTCATCTCCCTTTGATAGGTTCTCCTGTTTTTAAGGCCAAATGGCATTACCTGATAATAGAAAGTACCCCAGGGAGTTGTGAAGGTCATCTTGTGTTGATCTTCATTGGCTATCTTGATCTGATTGTAGCCTGAAAAGCCATCCATAAGAGATAACATTTCATATCCTGTAGTTGAATCAACAATCATATCGATATTAGGCAAATGGAAAATCATCCTTTGGGCATGCCTTATTTATGTCTCTAAAATCTGTACAGATTCTGATCCCAACAAGATTCTTTTATACAGGGATGATATTTGATATCCATTCGGAGTAATCAATGGGTCGAATGAATCCTGCGTGAGCAATCTTTCTAACTCTTCCTTAACTAGGAGAGCCACCCTCGGGTGCATCTTTCTGAGATTTTTCTTGATGGGCTTGGCGTCTACATGTACAACTAAGTTGTGCACTACCAAAGTCGGATCCAAGCCTCAACATATCCTTATAGGACCATGTGAACACATCTATAAATTCCTGCAAAAGCATGGTGAATGTTTTTTGTTCTCTTGTGCTAAGAGCGAAGCTCCCAAGCTTGACCACTTTTGGGTCATCTTCCATGCCAATGTTTACATCAATGGTCTCTTCTACTAGCATTGTGGACAAATCCTCCATATGTGTAGGATGGGAGGAAGGTTGAGATCTTCTTCCAAGGGTGTCTCTATGAGATTTTCACCCTTGGTGTGGTCACTTTCCTTGTCCATTGATTTTTGTACTTGTTTGTCAGCCAACGCCTCAAAGAGGTTTTCACTGTGTGACTTGGACTTTGAATTTTTCCGAGGCTTTTCATTGGAACTTTTCCCTCATTTTTCTTAAATTTTTTGACCATGAAGCTCAACTTCCTCTCCGAAGTAGGCACGCAGTATCTAAGTCAATGTAGAAACCCTTTTTGTGATCTCCAATGGGGATTGTATCCCGAATGCCCATGAATTCTGCAATGGCTTCATCATTTTCAAAGAGATCTAGTGGCACATGACATTGTTGGTCCCATTCAACAAGGCAAGGGTAAACAAGGTCAATTTTAGGTTTAGTAGGGGTTATGGAGGACAAAGTGTATTCATGAACAGGTTTGTGGAGGTAAGATCCTCGTATTGGCTATAATGGGAATTTGTATCGCTATCTAAATAGTTAGAGCTATCTTCACACTCAGAACAGGTGGCATCTTGATCATTGGGGTGTGACCCATAGGGTTAAATGCCGATGCCATACCTTTTCATCTTAAAATGTGGGAGAGGAACTGGTTCTCTCGGTCCTTGCTCATTCTTTCCGCATCCTAGACCTTGTAGCCCATGGAATACATCATTTGGCTAGACTTCTCATACTCAAGGATTTGGTAGCAAGTTGGTTGAGTATCTTTGGGACCCAAGTCATAGGTGGATCTAATAATTTCTCTTCAACAAGTAACCCTCCAAGTAAAAATGACCCAATAGTTTTCTCATCTCTAGGCCATCTGAAATGATAGTTGGGTCGACCTCTAGTTTTAGGTGAAAATGAGAGGTCTGAAACTAAAAGATCTTGTTGCACATTATACTCCCACAATCGTATTCTAGAACCTTCATCTCCCATGAATCAAAAGGGGAAGTTGATGTAGAGGCACCACGGGTGCAAGAACTGAGGGAATCTGAATCTACTTGGGACTCCATGGCTTCAGATTGAAGAGGAACAACTATATCAGTAGAGGGACACATATAGGCACCCTTACATGTAAAACTATTGAGAGCTCTGTAGTGAGTGAAGGGATCTAGATCTCCTTGTATCGTGATAGTGTGTCCCTTGTGTTTCAGTTTGATGCATTGATGGAATGTTGATGGCACGACGACTGCATGGCATGAATCCATGGTCGGCCTAGAAGCATATTATATGGGAGTTCCAAGTCCAAGACATGAAACTTCATGTGATGACAAGTGGGTCCGAATTCCATGGGTAATGTGATTGTGCCAAATGACTCTCTTTCCACGTTGTTGTAAGTGGTTATGGTAATGATGTGGGACTCGAGGTCTTCTTCTGTATGTCCTAATTGCTTAACTAATTTCAATGTGCATATATTCAATCCTGATCCATTGTCCACAAGCACCCATTTTATCTTTCGGTGGGTAACGAATACCTCAATATACAAGGGGAGATTATGTGTTGGATCTTCAATAGGGATCTCCCTATGATTAAAGGAAATGTGCTCAGTTGGTACAATATTGGCTACCACGGCTGAAGATGTGTAGGATCTACTTCTAGTGGCACTCTTAGCCCCTGAAGAGTTTTTCACAAAATGTCCTTATGTACATTCGATATTTTGAGGAGATCAAGATTGAAATCTTGGCAGATGTCTTCTCAAGCTATTCTAAGAGGTTGTACCTACCATTTTTTGGGGTCAATGAGAGAGGGTTCAGGAATATTAAGGTGGGCGTGCCTTGTTACCACAATGCAATCTTTCCCTTGATTTGAATGGTGTTCACATGGTCACTAGGAGAGCGGATACATCTAATGAGTGAATCATAATGATTATTGTCCTTCTTGGTATATAGATAATTCATCGCTTTATAACTTTGGGATGACTCTCCTCAATCGGCTTTGGCTCCTCTGACTTACCATGTTTAGGGAATGGTTCTTTGTATATCCCCATATTTTCATTAGGCATATGAGTTTTTTCCGGGTTGTCCACTTCTATCTCCCCATTGTCGATGAGGTCTTGGATGTAGTGACAAAGTTGTAGACATTTGTCTATTTTGTGTCCCTTGACACGATGTAATTCACAATAGTCATGCTCTTTGTACCATGATGGTTTTGGAGCATTGTCATCAAAGGGTTGTGTGTGGGATAAGTCACCATGTGAGTTGTATCCAATTGTTTCAATATGACTGAAAAAGGCTCATTGAGAGGAGTGAACATTCTATGTTTAGGTGGTGGTTGAATAGGTCCTTTAGTTAGTTTAAAAGGTTGACCAATTTGAACCATTTACACGCATTTGGAATATGTGATTCTGTCTCCCACCACGTTCTTGTTTTTATTGAATATTTTTGGATTTTTGTAGGTTTTGTGTTTTGGTTATCCTTAGAATGAGGTTTAATGGTTCCTTTGGCAATAAGGGATTTCTCTATTTGAATTCCCTTTTCAATAACCTCTTCGAAGGTGTGAACACAATGCATTTGCAGATGAAAAGTGATGTCTGGGTTGAGATTGGGCACAAAGATACTCACCAACTATTTTTCAGGGAATGTACAAGGGAAGCGATTGGCTATCCCTCTCCATCTTTGTAGGAAGCTAGCAAATGTTTCGTTGGGATGTTGTTTAGTGCCACACAAGTCTGCCATGGTTATGTCGCTTTCTATATTGTATGAGAAGTGTCATACAAATATTTCTACCAATTTGGGCCATGTAAAAATAGACCCATGAGGTAAGTAAGTAAACCATTCTAAGGCTTGGCCCCCTAGACTCTTTGGAAAGAGTCGTATGAGGTAGTTGTCACTGTAAGGCACTTCTTGGCATGCCATATAAAAATATTTTACATGGTCTCGTGGATCACCCTTCCCTCTATATTTGTCAAATTTCGGCATGTCAAAATTTTTAGGGAAGGGTTGAAGCGTCATAGTTTTTTCAAATGGATAGGGACATAGCTCTTCATATTGATATTTTCTGCTATTCCCCACAGTACTCTCTTGGAGGCTTGTAAGTGTCTCTTTCATAGATTGCATTTCTTGAGTGAGTAATTGTTCTTTGGTAGGAGAAGTAGGGATATATACATGATGATGTTCCATATTGTCTTCTCCCTGATTGTCCAGTTGAAGTTCACTAATTTTGACCTTAGGTTTTGTCTTTTGTACATTCTTGTTTGTTTCTTTTTGCACATGAGATGTTAACAAGGCTAATTGTCGACTAAGGTTGCTAATTTTTGTTGAATAGTAACTTCTTCTTCAAAAGGTTCCTCTTCTTCTTCTCTAATGTAGAGGTTGTTCAACATTTTCATGTTCTATCCTGACTTTACATGGTACTTTAAGGAAAGGTATTCTATATCCCACCGCATTATCATTTCCTATGTTAGAAGTAGAAGCATGCCCATGTGTTAAGATATCATCCATATTAATAAGGGGTTTCTCCTCTTCATTAACATCATTTGTAGGTGGGATTGTTTCTTGTTCAATAGGAATTTTGGCTCCCAATTCTACAACTCGTGCCAGTACCCTATCCCTGTTTCTAAAAAGGAATTCATCTAACAAGGTGGGGTCGAAGTCAAATTCTGCATGTGGGGATTCTAACTCATCACCACTATGATCTATCATTTCTTCTACCTCTTTTTGCAGAGAATAAACTCCCAAGATCATGGCCAATAAAAGGGTTTGACCCTTGTTTGTTTGAGGCTTCCCAAGTTTGCACTTGTCTGGTTTCCAAAGCCTGCCTTTTGAGTCCTAATCTTGTTTTAGGAGCCATGATGTGAAACAATTTCACTAAGGTATCTGTGAATGTGTTCAAATATTTTCTATCAAACCTAAGTGAAATGTAAAAAAAATTTCAAGAATTGAATGAGTATAATGAATGTTAAAGTACCAATGTGATAAAGTGATGATCTAAAAAATGCGCAAGTCAACAATGATGCAATATTTGCTATCAAGCCTATCAATCGAATGAAGTACTTCCTAGGTTTATTTTAGAAAGGTAGTTGGTGTTGTAAGATAATTAACAAGATGTCCCTACTTATGCCGAGTTCAAATAAATGAACAAGGTGTAAGTAATAACAAGAAGTTAACGTGACCTCCAAACAAGGTATACGAGAAGCAAGCCCAAATTCAATTAATACCTATATCTTAAAAAGTGTGAGTTATGATTGTGAGTGACACAACAATGTCACCAAGATATGTTAACCAAACTTTGTGAGAAAGTAAGGTATTGATATCAAGATGATATTGATATAACACACACAAGTGGTAACACATAACACTTTTCAAAATCGAGGTAGTAATGGAATCAAACTAAAAGCTTATAGTATAACTAAGAATTGTTAAAATGTGTATAACATAACCTTACAATGCAGATATTTAGGTCAAGTTTACAAGAAACAAGACGTAAATACCAAAATTGTAGTGATACGATATAAACAAGGTAACCTTTCCAAGGAAGTTCAAGGTGATGAATCAAGCCTAACTATGATGACGATCTTGATTTGGGTATCAAGATCACAAAGGATACCAATGATATGAAAATGTCTCCACACACTTTAGACATTTAACTAACCCAACCACAAACATGGATGGGCATAAATGGACAAAAAAGTGGCAGAGACAATCAATTGATAATGCAAAGGTAGTCACTCTTCTTTTGATCAACAAAGTTTCAAAAGAAAGTGAAGGAGGTAGATCAATTGGTGGTGAAAAATGTTGGCCTTACTTTGGCAGAGTTTCGCCTTACCTTAGGGTAAGTGAAAAACTAAGCAAAAGTAATGCTTCCCACGTTTTGTGATGAATAATGGCTCACAACTCAAAACTATTTTGAAATGGTCAAAGTTAGCTCCTGGTCAAAGATATCTTCCTAGGTGGTTCTCTCAACTAGGTGTTACAAAGCTATCTTAAGTGAGCTTGATTTACCCAAAAAGTCGTAATGACTAATTTGGGAGTATCTCAACTTTACTTTACCCCCTTCAAGCATAGTGGGAAACTAGTGCATCCATGTGTACTATCACTGGGGTCACCATATGGAAAATCGGTAACGCTAACTCACAAGGAACAACTAGTCAAGTAACTTGTGCGGAGAACTTCCTGTTTCGTCCACAAGGTTACCTCTTGTGTGGACTACTTTGGGGTTCCTAGGACCACCCCCATTGTTGTAGCTTAAGGCTTATGCCAAAGGGGTTATGTCCTAGTTTTAAGCGGACGAGATGTACCCTTATCCAAACCTGCAAATACAGTGTTTTGAATGTGGTGTGCTTTTTATTTTGTTTAATTTGGTGTGGTTTGCTTGAACACCTTTTGGCAACGTGCATGAAAACAATATTAGTAGTCCATGTAAGAGGGAACATTGTGGACGATTTATTGATTAAATAAAAGAGAGAATTAATTAATTAATCTAGATAGAAAGGGCTATTAATTAATTATAATTAATCTAGATAGAAAGGAGAGATTAATTCATTAGAAATAATTAATTAATATAGATAGAAAGGGGAGCTTAATTAATTATAAATAATTAATTAATCTAGATAAAAGGGGAGCTGATTAACAAAAGGTCATTAATTAGCATCACTGTCGGATAGAAGAGTTAATTAACTAATGTAATGTAATTAATTAACGACAATAGCAGAGAAAATGTGCTATATTGACGATATGTCGTCCATTTGCGGGAAAGGGTATAATTAGTGCAATTTAAGTATTTAAATTGCTCAAGCTAAATTATAAGGTAGATGAAACAATTTAGTCTTGCTGCCAACTTATGATTGATGAAATTATGTGTGCTCCCCGAATCAATTAATATTTTTACCTTCTACTTCTTAAGATAACCCACGACTTGAAGGGTTTGTGGAGTACTAATACTTGATAGAGCATGACATGAAATAGTGGGTTGGGGATCTCCAAATTCTTCCTCTAATATTTCCACTTCCTCTATTGATGTTTCCTCATATTATTCCTCATCACTAGACCCTTCAATGTAGAACAATTTTTTCTCATAACATTTATGATTTGGTCCATATTTGCTATCACAATTAAAGCATAACCCTTTGGCTCCTTTTTCTTCAATTTGTTGAGGTGTCAATCGAACTGGTGAGGGTACGAAGGAGGTAAGGTGTTATGATATTTTATGCTAGAGAAGGATTTCCTTCTATTGGAAAGAAATTTTCCTCTACTTGACGTGCCATGATAATAGAATCGGAAACCTTGAGTGGGTTAAACATGCATACCTCATGCTTAAGGTGGTCCTTAAGACCCCCAAGAAATAGGTCATTTAAATACTCTTCTGTAATATCTTCCACACACAAGGAAAATTTTTGGAATTGATGGACATACTCATTAACTGAATCAATTTGGCATAACTTTGCTAATTTTTTGAAGTAATTATTAGAAACTCTACAACTATAGTGTAATTGAAGCTCTTCAGTGAAAATTGTCTAGGTGACATTTAGGCCATTCTTTTTCGTTTGAGCACATAACCAACGATACCAAAAAAATTGATCAGGTTCTAGGTATAAGGATGCCACAATTACCTTTTTTCCTCTTGGGATCTGATGGAGATCAAAGAAATTTTCCATTTGGATAATCCAATTGAGTGGATCCTTTCCATCAAATTTACGCATTTCCACTTTTGGAATCATGCCCCTTCATTGGTGAGTAGATCCACCTGAATGATTAAAGAATCCTCCCTAATTGGAGTGGTTTGGATCTGTGTGACTATTGCTAGAGGAACCCATATGACTAGTATTGGGAGTTGTATTTGAAATAACACATAACAACTCCTGCTGCATTGCATGAAAATCCTTCTAAATCTCACTCCTACGGTTACCTTTAGGATTGATGAAGCCCAACATTAAGGTCATCCTTACTCACCATATTGTTTACCCTTTCCTGAAGTTGGATGACCACCTCGGATAATCCAAAACCAGTAGAATTTTGAATCAATATATTCCTTATTTGGGATCATTCCTAGAGTTTCTTGTCCTTTTCCTTGTCCATGGGTAGATTTACCACCATGACGTAGGGTTTATGCCTAGGGTAGACTTAATAGGGCAATTTTTTTAGGGTTTCTCAAATTTTTGGCCGAATATAGGAATTCATAAAAAAGAAACCCTAGCTATTTTTATGAGAGGTTTCCAAAAATATAAGAAAATTGAAAAATTTCCAAAAATTGTGCCCTAGGGAGCCAAATTATGGAAAAATATAGAACCACAATAACTTTTGCAAAGAAAGTCAAAAATGCTTGAAATTTGGAGAGAAGCTTACTTGATTGATTTCACCACACCGAGAAAAAAATTACGGAAAAATTGGCTACTAATATTGAGATATAGCTGAACCTTTAGACTTAGGGTTTGATGCCGTGTTGGTGAGATCAAGCTTTGATACCACTTGTAATGAAATTACTTGATTAATTATGATTATCACCAACAATAGAACACCAAATAACACAATATTGCAGATAAATGCTCTCAATATGAAAGTATAATAGCTTAGCCACTTCGAGGGGGAAACCTCCAAAACATACAATAAGACTCAAATACTCAACATGATGATCATCCACTACCTATAACCCCTATTTATACTATTCCTATGATATGGCCATCAACAAGGCCAACCTACTAATGATAATAGATCATATATGAAAGAGATACATCATGATAAGAAGTTATGATAGCCACAAGTCGGCTATATCCATCCAATGTAAGATATATAATTAAGGGTGTAACATGACACAAAATGAGTATTATTTCCATACAAGTGAAGCACCTAGAAAATTTAAGAGAGTATCTCTGGTCCAAGACTATACATTCCTTCTCTGGGACCTGCACAATTACTACGAAGATTGTACATATCATGTATGGTCCTGAACCTACAAGTTTTTTCAATTCTAAAATCTTCCATGTAGAATCTAGAATCCCAAATTATCGTGATCCACTATCTGACACATCCAAATCATTCCACAATCTTCTTGAACAAGCTAAGTCTCTCTCTTCTCTTGTATTTTGAACAAGACACTTATCATCTATCAATTTATTTGATTATTTCAAGATGGAATGCATTATTCTAGTCATACATAATTGATGTTAGAAGTTAATTAGATTAGAATAATCTACATATTTCTAATCCTCACCATTTTTCATTAGAAATCTAACTAAGGTGTAAAAATTTGGTAAACCTGATGCTTAAATCAAATTTATTGCTTAAAACCTAGTGGTCCTAAAGTTCCTTTTCTAATATCTCCCAATCGGATCTTGTACATTATCATGTAAAATTCCATACATGATTATAAACATTTATATTGCTTATCAATGATCCCTACCCTTGCGTGGGTGGAATCCATTATCCCTATAATATGGTTTATGTTTCACCTCTTTTGGTAATCATAGATTCATTTTATAACCCACTACATATGGGTACTCAAGTTTCTCACTCTTATAAGCACAAAAGTACCCCTTCATTACCTCCCTATTTCTCGCCTTTCCTTGTGTTGGCAATTTAATTTGCTGCTTTCTCTCTTTAAATGGTGCTTTAACAATTACTTGAGTGCAACCTTATATCTCTCCCTCCACCACTTATGATTGATATTAATACACCTAATGGTCGATAATTTGATGTTAATGCACATTATGACTATCACGGTGTTTTTACATCCCACTAATCATTTTATTGATCTCTACCACATTATACAAGATCTCCTTCATGATGGTGGTATACAATTTCTAGATACACCGAAATCAAAACCTTCTCACAATGAGGCCTAACCATGTGACCTTAATTAGTATCTTGTTACACCCTCCTTTGATGAGTATCCTAAATATCATGTGGACCCCTCCATCTATTTGTGATCCATTCATGGATGCTCTCTCCCCATTACAACTAATTATTACCTTTGATAACACTAATCTAGCTTGTGATTTTTCTTCCAATACATCATACATTCGAGCATTTGTTAATTAGAGACAAGTCCATATTGTGATAATCAAATAGATAATTACACATAATTTATACACTCTTATATTATTGTGTTCCTTTGGGTACAAAAAATAAATAAACCTTTGATGATACTACACACTTGGTACATATTACATTACATGTTATAATTGGTCATGTTACTATTTCTACTTCGTTCTTGGTTCTTGATTTGATCCCTTCATGTGACATGTGTTTAGGAGTTTCTTAGTTAAATTCTCTTTTGGCTATCCCCTCAATTATGCATCAAGGTATCATGTTCATTCATAATCACCGGTGGTTAAATTTAGAGGTATCCCATTTGAGCCAACTTTACTTCTTTGGCCCCTGCCAAACTACTACTTCTATACTCGTAAATCGATCATGATATCTTTGAGATAACATATTATTAACTCACATGTTCATTTAGGTTAATCACATATTCTGATTCTAATGCCCTACCAAGTTTTTGGTCCTTCTCCTTATCTCAATTCATCTCAGTAACCCACACGACATTCATGCATGGGTAATATATCTTACACCCTATGTCATTTCATGTGCTACCTC
Organism: Taxus wallichiana var. yunnanensis; assembly: GCA_018340775.1. Lineage (NCBI taxonomy): Eukaryota > Viridiplantae > Streptophyta > Pinopsida > Cupressales > Taxaceae > Taxus > Taxus wallichiana. The sequence continues at coordinate 195,324,215 of CM031236.1, forward strand.
TCATGGGTCATTTTCTACTTGGGAATTCACCCAATATTTTCTTACACATGCCCACCACATTGGTATGCTCGAAACTTATTTGCACACCGTGGCCTCATTCTTCATAAAATATTTTCCACCTTAAATACTATACCCCACTTTGATCCTTATAAACATCTCATACTACATTGATATCCTTTATACCAAACACTCATGGTTAGTCAATCTTGGTTGCATATCTTTACTATACCACTGGTCACATTACACCTTCTAACTAATCTACCTACTCATACTAATATAGTTTTTTTACCAATCGGTTTGGCTATATTATACCTTATATGGATTGCTTTCAGGTTATACTTTTCTTTTCCTACTATTGTCATACTCATCATTAGACTTCTATTCATCCCTATGTTCCACATATACATTCATATTACTCATACACCATTTTTTAAAATAAGCATATTTCTTTCCTACATAATCTCAACATTTGTGTCATATTAGTTATCACTCCAGCCCCTTGGCCTTCTATCACACTCCTCAACATACATATTACTTATCACATTACCCTTACTTAGATCTTTGTTTTGGAAAAATTTCTTGGCTATTACTTATCATGGGCCTTCTCACCCTCACCCACCTTTGGAACATATCATGGATTCTACACCAATCATAAATAAGTATACTTCGTCTCTTCATCCACTTGAGGGGCTTGTATACATTTATTTATAAAACATTATATACCTCTTCATGAGCCCCTAATCAAATAACTCTTGTGTTATTCCCCTTCCGTACATAGTTTTTGGAAAACACTTAAAAAACAACTAATTGCATGATATAAAAACATTTAATTATGAGAAAAATACAAAATCATGACATATTCTAGTTGTTTTGAATAGCTTGTTAGTTTATGTATCACGTTGTTTACATTAAACTATTATATAAGATATATATTCTTTATGAAAATGAGTTCACAATGCATCTTGAGCTTGATGCGGGAGAATCACATATCATTCCATAATGATAAGAGCTAGATTGGTTCCTTACACTACTCTCTCGGGGGCATCCCTCCACACTTTACAGGTGTTTTTGTTTTGTTTCATTACATGTTACTTTACACCTTCCTCATCATGCTTATTTACATACATAGTGTTTATTGTTATATATTGGATCAATGGAACTAACACATGTTTTTGCAGTGCTAACTTATTAATGTTGTTGTTATCATTGATATTCCTATTTCTTACACATGCTTTCTATATTGTTGTCATTACTTGTTTATATGAATTCATTCCTTGATTTCTTCTTTGTGTGGATTTATCGACTACGTCATTATGACTATTTGCTTTATACTACCTAAGGTCCTTGCTTGTCTTATGACACTATGGGTGCCCCGTGTTTATAAATTCATGCATAATTTGGGTGGATGCACTTGCTTCTATGATTGTGGCACATTGTGCCTCTCTTGTGATGGTATTGTGACAATGTGGGTGTCCCATGTTTTTGGCTCCATGCCTATACATGTCTACGTTTTTACATGTTTTCTTACTTGATTGTTTCTAATTCTCACAAATGATTACATTTTTGTTTTTGCTATGGCTTAAGACATGTTTAGTATGTTGATTCCAAAATTGTTTTACTATTTATTAGGACATGATTGTTATTATTATTTGTTGTTAATAGTTGTTTTACACATGTATTATTGCTTATGACTTATTCCATGTTATTCTTTTTGCCATGATTTCCAGCATGTGTAACCCCTTTTTAGGTACATATTATTAATGGTGTCCACCACTTCATCCTTCTAAATCCTCTTATAGATTATCATACATATAATAAATGGGTATAAATCTAATCTTTTATGTCGGTTTCTCAACTATTTTATCACACATGCCTCAAAAGAGGGGGCATTCAATAAGATATTCTTACAAATACACACATATTATAAGAAATGAGAAGACATTTATACAGGCCCGGATGCTCATAACAAATCATAAATACTGAAATGTGGTAGAATTAAAACATGGTCATAACCATATAGAATAGTTATGACCGTGGTAGAGTCTTGGCTTCTCCAAGTATTCCCGTGTAGAGGGCAATTTCAATTAAAACTAATTTTTCATACATTCTACTAGATATTTAAAAAATTTATACACATGCAAAAATATAGATTACAAGTTTTAGAGAAGGTTACATGGAACATTAGTATTTCATTCCTTCTTCATAATGGTATTTTAGATACAATTATAGAATGTGTTTGGGGGCATTAGCCTCCATTTCCCTTTTTTCAAAGCACCTTATGGGGGCATGACATGTGTCATTTCGTGTAAGGTTTGTTGGAACAAATTGGGTGTAGATATGTCTTTAATGTGTTGTTCCTTGGGTTTAGTGGAAAGTGTCAAAGCAATATTGTAAGCTTTATAGAATGATATTTCTACTACCAAATTGTTAGAAAAGGAAAGTGTTGGAGCAAAATTGTGAGTTTCATGGTCTAATATTTCATCCTCCCTCTTCACACTCTCGAATGGGGAAAACATTGAATCACGTAGGTTCTTCATATTCTAATCCTTCCTCCTTTACTATCTCCTATGACACAAAATTGGGGAATGATCATCCTCAAGCTTTTTATATCTACAAATCACATTTTAACTCTTCAAGGTAGAACAAAAATGAGAGTTCCTTTATTCGTAAAAAAGGTGTAATATTTCCATGTTTTGCATATCATTTGCATATTTTTTGCAATGATTCAAAGTTATAATGCACTATTTATACTTTGAGTTAAAGTTTAATTTCTATCATAGACATTTACTATACTCCGTGTTATAGGTTTCATCATGGAGTATGCTAACACCAACACATCACGAAGTCCTTTCGAGTGAAGAAAAAGTGTGTGTGTAAACCATGTATGTTTTCCCTTTAAATATGCATTTTTCAATTACACACTTAAATGGGGGTCAACTATAGATACTAAAATATGGTAAATTGTCCTTCTCAATGCCAAATCTTAGCTTGTTCCCTTGTCAAGATAAATGCCCTCATTTAGAATCTAATCTCATCATATCTCTAGCCATTTTATAACTTGCTTATCTTTACACCATGCTATGTTGAAAAATATGGAAATATCATTCAATTAAAGAGGTGTAAAACATCCGATATTCATTACACAAACTTAATTTAAGCATTTATCTCTCATGTCAAAAACCGTATGGAAGGGTCGGGATGTAGAGTCTAGTTTTGTCGGACTCCAAATGATCTTGCCTCTTCTCAAACACTTTGAATCTAATTTTGAAGTTAAATGATTCTTTGGGTCATTTCATCTTCCTAGGGCTAGCCTTATCATAGTATCTAACCTACAAAATACTATATAAGCAAGTAATTATCACAATATAACTCACACGACATTATTTAAATCTCTTATTATAAACACGTCCTTTGTTTTTTTCTCTTTCCCTCTTTTCTTGGCCTTTTGCTCTTAGTGATGAAACCGCGCCGCCTGTGTATGGGGGCGGCGGTCGTGACCGCCGCCACCTTAATCGGGCGGCGGTCTGTAACCGCCGCCCTGCTCAGAGCGGCGGTCCTTTACGTGTTTTCTAGAAAGTGTTTTTAACGCGACTCACGTAAAAATCAATGATTCACTAGCTTTTTTTGCCGACTTGGGCTTGCATTTATGTTTTTGGTCCCCTGGAATAGTGTTTGGCCATTGTTTATAGTTTTAGAGTTCAGTTTGGTTTTGATCTTTGGGTGAATGAAAAGCTATAAATAAATGGCTTGTGCTCAAACAAATGGTCTGCCCCTCATTCACTTTTCATGCTCTCATTTTCAATAGTTCAGTCTATTATTTTGCTTAGAAGCCATAGTTTCAATTCTTTGCATGTTTAGTTAGCATTGTTCAGCTGTTGGTAAGCCACATATCCATCTTGTGCAGGCAGTGTTGTTATTTCACCCAATCCATTGGAGTAGAATAGCTTAGGAAGCCATTAAAGTTGCAGGTTTTGCTCCTTAAAATAGGATAGTTTCGGAGTTACGGACGCTTTATGTTGCATGACTCATGATAAATCCCCCATTAGGAATTGCATAAGCCAAGCTCTGTACTCTTGTGCTATCCCTCTCCTACTCGCATTATATTCAGTCTGCATTCTGAGCTGCCTTTGTCCCAATATCTACTTCTGTTGATGCTAGCATTACACGCTTTTCTAGATTCACGTGAACACAAAGGAATGAGGAGATCACACTGAGGGGACAAGATCACACACACCATTGGATTCGCCACTGTTCTGCAGAATCCAGGTTCTAGCTTTCAAAGTTCTAAAGTTAGAAATATATCAAATAGAGTAGATAATCACTTCTTTTCAGTTAAGTTTACTTTCGATATTGCCAGGGAAGCTGTGGGGATTGATAGTTTCTGAGAAACTATGATTCATTCCTCACTTCTGAGGTAGGATCGAGAGTCTGGCAAATAGATTAAGCAAGTTATTTCATTATTTAGAATAGATCTACAAATTGCACAGACAAATAACTACACTCGGTTATTTTGTTTGTTTTAAGTTTTATCTTAGTTGTCAAATTCTAGATACGTTTAAATAGTTGCTTTCTTAAATTCTTAAAGTTTCTCAGAAAATACAAAAATAGAAATTATATATATGTTCTAGATTTATTCCACGTAGTTAAAATTTGCTTTGTTGCAGTTAGATTTACATTATTGTTTTGTATGACAATCACGGGACCCAGGGAGCCCAGGGAATACGTATTTGAGCCAATTGTGCCTCAACCCAATCTCATCACGGCAATAGTTGACATAGACCAGAACCTTAGAATACAAATCTTCCAAACAACAACAGATTTACGACAAATCAGCTCTCAGTTGAGGGGATTAAATATAGAAGACGACCAAGCACACACGTTTTGGTCAAATCAACCGAACTACAGATTACCCTAGGCAAACATACACATGACTGTAGAAGGGTTCGAAAGAGAACAAACCTTTGGTTGTGATCCTTTGGTCCCATGACCGAGATGCGGGAGACACTCTTCTAGATATAGATACAGCCTAAGAATCCGGGTTGCGAGAAACTGTGAGGTACTACGAGAAGATCGCGCGATTATTGATCCTAAATATAGAAGTTGAGAAAGCATATGATTATTGGATACTAGGGATTAGGACTTGATTTCGTACATGACCATAGCAGGACCGCAACAACCAAGAGTCTACGGTTGTGATCCACAAATCCCGCAACCTAATGAATCCATAAGTCAATCAGACATAGACACTGGCCTACGTATATTAGTATTCAGATCTACCCCACTTCCACCCACCATCGTCGAACAGTTATCCTTACTAGATATAGCGGCTAACAAAGCTAGAGAATTCTGGACTAGGCCAGAGAATCATCCGTAGAGTCGATTGTATTCATTACCCACCATATGACCTTATCGGAGACATACGAAACTATCCCAGGTCATTTTCCACGTATTCCACAACCCATAGATCGAATCACGCCAGAGCTCGATATTGATTGGAGCCTTCGAGCAGTCATCCTTGCCGATCGATCTATCACACCAGTTCAGGTTAGAAGGGCCTTCTTTGCCTTAGATTCACAAATTCCACTAGTGCGTATTGAAGACATTAGATTGCCTAACTAGTTTGTCTGCATCCCACGCATATTCCATCCCCCCCCATTTGTCTCTCGGCATGACCTCGGGAGGTCGGGTACGCGGAAGAGTTACCTGTAGATTCCCACGCTCGCTTGTCACTTTTCCGGCGTACAAAATTGGTGAACCCGACGTGAAACAAACAAAATTAGTGAAGCTGACGTGAACTTCCTACTTTCTCGTCCGGAGTCATAGTATTACGTTTTCTTTCAAGTTTAGTTTACTTTTCATCTTCTCCGCCTCATTAGCTTTCACGAATCATTTTCGCTCTCTCCCATTATTTTGTGGGTATTCATATACCCCCCGAATATGTCGGGATTTGATGCATATGGCAGACCCCTCTTGGGTCTTGAGGCATACTACGCCCAACAGAATAGACAATCATCACCTCACTCTCGGTATGGGGTGACAACTACTCAACTAATCAGTTGTCAACACAAACTCCAAGAATCAGATATAATTCATCTTTTCAAACTGAGGAGTTAGATCAACCCCCTCAAAAACAACAAACAGAGCCTTCAGGCTCGAATAATATGACGTTCACCGGAGAATCTGGATCATCTCCTCAGATGCTACTTAGACCACAAATTAGTAGACAATCAGACCCATACCTGGTCTTAGATGATGAACAGTCAATACGTTATCCTAGGAGTGAACAACGCTCTCGGGGTATATACCCACCTGTAGGAGGTTTACAAACGCAACCCGAGGTCTCTTTTCAAGAAAATACCTCTATACCATTGCATATAGGAAATACTCTCGGAGAAACTTGGCAAGATAGCGATCAGTTCATAGCAGGATATCACATGCCTATACAAAACCATGGTATACAACAAATGCCACCAAGGCAGAATATCGTGACTTCACCAAATGAAGTCATTTCAACATTAGTAGAAAAAGTGAGAGGGTTAGAACTTGCCCAAGCAAGTCAAAATTCACAATTCATGCAAACAGGGGTTCAATCCTCCACGCCATCCTAGCCAAGTAGATCTCCTCACAGGAGTAGGCACGTTAGGCATGCCTCCTCAGTATCCACAACAAACGCCAACTAGGCCCATCATCTCTAACACCATTCCTCCGGTCTAGTATCAAACAATCCATTCCTGGACAATACCCCATCATACTTAAACATGTACTCCAAATCACCACAAGGAGATATGTTCTCCTCTCCGGCATGCTTGCTCAAACATAGGTGTTTCCTTATGCCCCTACCAACTACATACGCATCTTTGTGCCATATCAACAACCCATCCCACCACCACTCCCTCAGCAACCACCATCAATGGTCGAAACCTATGCGATAGGGACTTATTCAGAATATTTGAAAGAGCCCTTAGACTTCGCCATACGAAGCGTCATGCTTCCAAGACCCCTTCCTGATTTACCCAAGTACAAAGGTGAGGGAGATCCAAATGCGCATATCAAAGCTTACGCTATAGCCATACGAGAACTACTCCCTTGGGATGGGGTTGTTGCTAAAATATTCCCCAAAACTTTGGAAGGCATCGCTCTTGATTGGTATTATAGAATACCTGAGGCTTCCATCCATTCATTTAAACAACTCGTATCAGAGTTCATTAAGGCATTTGACATGAACAAACTGTTAAGAACAGGAATCAGGGAGTTCTTACACATCAAACAAGAACACAACGAATCTATCACCCATTTCATCCAAAGGTGGCGTACAGTCCTTTATTCCTCGGCAAGTGCACCAAACATGGATCAAATGGAACTATGTGATTTATTCCTTCATTCGCTTAGAGAAGTGAAGGAAGAAGTCTAGAAGTTCCCATTATGAACTTACGATGAAGTACTAGAGAGTGCTCTTCGAATAGATCAAGCAGCAATTGATAGTGGTCATAAGACATATGGAGCAAACGGGAGGTTAATCACCCCCAATCAGAACACTACAAATTATCCCACCACTGCAAACGTCAATCAAGGACCTAAAATCCTTAACAAAAATCGGGGTGTAACAACAGATGGAGTAACCGACCAGCCCAAGAAGGTAAATGTTGTCAATACTCCATCACAAACAAACAACCAACGAAACAACAACTTTACCCCGACAATCAATACAGTGGATTTTAACCATCCACAACAACAACAACAACGGTGAAATCCCATACAAGGGCCAAGCCAAAACTCATTTGGTTATCAAAACCAAAATCAAAGCCAGAAACAACAAATGCAAAACTTTAATCCTAATAGGCAACAGTTTGATCAGAGTTTTAGGCCACAATATACACCAAACCAACAAACCAGGAATTACAATCCCAATTCATATTGTGGTTTCCACAAAATTCGAGGTCATGATACTAGAACGTGCCGTGACTACAATAAATTCATGCAACGTTTGCCAGAAGAACAAAGACAGTTCTTCACAGATTTGTTTTTGGCAGATCCCGTGTCACCACCACCAAGCACGCTCGCAGGGGCAGTTTCCCCTCAGAATGCTCCCCTCAAGATCTTTAACGATCCACTCCCAAATCATGATAATAACGAGACTAAATCCAGCTGGGACGAACAAGGGTGCAATGATGGGAAAGCAATGATCATGAAGCCTCGACTTCACTAAATCCATCAGTTGCGCCACAATTAGGAAATCAGTCGAGACCCAAGATAGTCAGTTTAGTAGAACTAGGCATTTGAACTACCTATCGAAGCTATAACAAGAACACGAGAATATTTCTCTCAACCAAGCCCAAGTCACTTGCCAGAAATAGATAAGAGTCAACAAATAGTAGAAAAACCCGTGGGTGCCTATGATTTAATTAACGACCTAACAAAAACCTTCTCGCACATTTCATTTTTAGACTTACTAAAAAACTCTCCTACTCATAGGGCTGCTCTTTTAGAAGCATTAGGTTTAGGTCATTTAATTAACATCACTCCACCTCCTGAAACATAGGTAAATCATGTAGACTTTGATGTTCATCCTCCAGGACAGCCGGACAAGGATGTCGAATTCATATTCGAAATAAGTAAAATGCCTACAGATGCTGAGATTGCATGCCGAGGTGATCCAGCCTTACACTTACAAGTATGGGTTTATAATAACTACGTAAAATGAGAAATGGTTGATGATGGGGCCGCAGTTAACATAGTCCCCTTCTCTTTCCTTCAAAAATTAGGATATGGGGAAACAAACTGTTCCACCACTCGAAATACATTGAGAGGCTATGATAGCCTTAAAGCCACTTCGATTGGAACTATAATACTACCGGTCACCTTAGGACCCAAAACAATCTTGACTGAGTTTTATATTATAGATCGGGAAACTAATTATAATATGATCCTCGGCCGACCATGGATACACCGAATGAAGGCAATCCCTTCTACGTTATTCCAAGAAGTAAGATTCTTGCATCTAGGAAAGGTGTTTGTAGCCAAAGGTGATCCAAAACCTTTCGATATACACCTAGTGACTTAAAAAAAGACCTAGGTGTGCACTCGGAATTTGAACTTCCAACAAACCAACTTAATAAACCCCTTGACGTAAAACCGGAGGAGAAGTTGGTACCTCTGACGGATCTTGAGACTATGAATCTAGTCAAGACAATCCCGACCTCAAAAGGCGAGGCTAACATTGTAGAAAGCGGTATCATTAGGAACTACTTGCAAAAATCGTTGAATTACTAGAACAGGATCTACCAATGTTTCTACCATTTGATTCTGTGGGCATGGGAAATTCCCTAGGTGTTGGTTCTCTTCCGGTGAGGATCTCTGTATGGTGGAAGTAGAATGCGCAAACACAACAAATATCCCAACGTCCATATTCCCAGCTAAATATTGGACTCTCCATTTTGATGGAGCTAAATGCCATTATGGAGTGGGGGCTGGTGTAATCTTTACTTCCCCTGAAGGAAAGGTCCTACCATTCACCTTCAAACTCAATTTTGAATGTACAAACAATGGCTGAATACGAAGCCCTCCTCCTTGGCCTCATTTTAGCCAAGAGGATCGGTATTAATAACATCAGAGTATTAGGAGACTCACAATTGGTAGCAAACCAAGTCTCTGAGATATATGAAACCAAAGCCGAGCATTTATAACTTTACAAAAAAGTTGTATTAGATTTAAGCAAGGAATTTGACTTCATATCAATTGAAACAATCCCACGAGAAGAAAATCTTCTCATTGATTCAATAGCAACTTCCGCATCACGTTTTACTCCAAGCAATAAGTTAGAGGATACCCGTTTCATAGTATCCCTTCGTGATGAACCATTGATAAAGACAATGACAAATTCTCTTTTAAACAAAAATGAATCTACTATCCTAGACCATGTTGATAGTGATATGGCCACTTTGGATTACTTAAACGCCTATGCGGCACTACATCTCTCCTATCATATGATAGATTTGTCCTTAATCCCACATTCATCTTCTTACTGCGGAAATCCCATAATGGAACCTAGCGTATACACGGTAGAAAGTGGGGACGATTTGGATTTACCTCCAGCCCCACCTGAGTTTGAAGAAGGTAATGCCTCTTTAATCGAAGAAACAATTGATGTTAACATCGAAACGGAGGATGAACCAAAAATATTGAAATTAGGGTCCTCGTTAACCCCAGAAGAAGTAGAAATACACACTCAGATCCTCAAGGAACATCAGAAAGCTTTTGCATTTAATTATAAGGAAATGACAGGCGTTGCACCACACATTGCGGTGCATAACCTCGTCACTAAATCTGATGCAAAACCGGTTAAACAAAAATCAAGACCCATGAAACCCAAGGTGGCTCTCATGGTGAAAGATGAAATAATAAAACTCCTACAAGTAGGGTTCATCAAACCAGTCGATTACTCTCAATGGGTATCTAATATTGTTCCCGTTCTCAAAAAGAATGGGAAGATACGCATCTGCATAGATTTCTGAGACATTAACAAAGCATGTCCTAAGGACGACTTCCCATTACCATCCATAGATGTCATTGTTGATGCAACAGCTGGATTTGAACTCTTGTCTCTCATGGATGGATTCTCGGGATACAATCAAATCAGAATATACGAGAACAAGACCAAGCCAAAACCACGTTTATAACTCCTTGGGAACCTATTGTTATGTTGTTATGCCATTTGGCCTCAAGAAGCGCTGGTGCTACGTGCTACGTACCAGTGAGCTATGACATATATATTCCACGATTTAATTCATAAAATCATGGAATCCTACGTAGATGACTTGTTGGCTAAGGCAAGAAGCGTTGTGACCATCGAGGAAGTACTCCGCGTCATTCTTTCACGCCTAATAGAATACGGAGTCACACTAAATCCAGAGAAATGCGTCTTTGGTGTAACGGGAGGAAAGCTCTAGGTTACATCATATCATCACGAGGATAGATGTTGATCGACCAAAATTTGGGCTGTCCTCGAAATGGTCCCACCTTGAATGAATGCGGAATCGAGGTCATTTCTCGGAAAGCTGGGTGCAATCAGGAGATTCATCCGGACTTAAGCTTCGCCATTCATCAATCAACAATTTACTCAAGAAGGATTATAGCATTGATTGGACCGAAGACTGCAATGAAGCCTTTGATGCAGTTAAGCGTTTCCTATTATCACCACCTACGCTAATGCCACCCAAGCTAGACCACCCGTTAATTTTGTATTCACGAGCTACCGATGTCTCGCTGGCCTGTATGTTGGCCCAAGAAGACAATGAAAAAAAGGAACGCGTGATTTATTTCATTAGTCGAACATTACTTGACTATGAAACACGTTATACACAGGCAGAACGAGAATGCCTTGCCATAGTCTTTGCTACTAAACGCTTAAGACACTATATCTTTGAATCAAGAAAGCGAGGTCATGGTAAAAACGGACCATTTACGAACTTTCCTCACTGAGGATCCTTGTCTAAAAAAATTTGGACGTTTTATAACCTTAATGGGGAATTGAATTAACATTTGTAAATCAGAAGTCGGTTAAGGGACAAATCATTGCGGATTGGTTGGTGATAACCCATTAGATGGAGGTGATTTAGTAGATTTAGATTTTCCGGATGAGTGCGTATCTACATCGAAACCCGACCCTCTATCTCGAGTGTCCTTGGTACCTTTGATATCATTAATTATATCATGGACCATACGTACCCAGAAGGAGCTACACCGCAACAAAGAAGGCGGTTACGTATTATTGCAGCCAAATACGTCATCATAGAGCAAGTACTCTACTGAAAAGCATTCGATGGAATGCTCTTGAGATGTGTCGACACGAGAAGAATCAAGAAGATTCTCCATGAATCTCACACAGTGGAATGTGTGGAGGCCACTTCGGTGGCCATGCCACCACTCACAAAATACATCGAATGGGCTATTTCTGGCCCACTCTAGAACACGGCGAGTGGAGTTTGTACGCAGTGTCATAAGTGTCAAGAATTCTCCCATGAAATTCATATGCCGGCCTGCTCTCTGACCAATTGCTACTCCATGGCCCTTTTCTACATGGGGTCTTGATTTGATAGGAAATTCTCTCCCTCATACTGAGATGGCCATAATTTTATAATCACGGCCCTTGAATATTTCACCAAGTGGGTAGAGGCTATGCCTCTACTCTTTATGCCAGGTTACTGTAATCGCTTGAGTTCATTTTGAACCAAATCATTTGCAGATACGGTATCCCACAAATCATTATCTCGATAATGGAACTTCTTTAAGAATGAAGAGGTTCGTGAGCTATGCGATAAATTTAAGATAAGCCATCATACGGCTTCCTTGTATTACCCTCGAAGCCAGACGGACAGGTGAAGCGACAAACAAGACACAAAAGCCATTCTCCTTAAAAGCTGTGAAAGAAAACAAGCGAGATTGGCATTTGAAGTTATATCCGGCCTTGTGGGCCCACCAGAACCTCAATAAGAACACCAGCGGGAGAAACTCCTTTCTCACTAGTGTTGGGGCGAGAGGCGAGTTCTCCCACTCGAGGTTGAAATACCCGAGTCTCCGCATTTCATTACAAGGATTACGGATGAAGCGCTTACGAGAGAGAAGCACGTCTTTCCCAACTAGAAAGCCTAGATGAAACTAGGTTAGATGCTGAACAATGACATAGAGTTTATGCTGACCGGATGTGCCGGCAGTACAACAAGAAGGTCTATGAACGCGACATATACGAAGGTGATCTAGTTCTAAGGCTAGACAGCCGGATCGACAAGAAGACCGGCGAAGGAAGGAAATTCCGGCCCAAATGGTTGGGCCCATACCGAGTCATGAAGGACTATGGAAATGGTGCATACCTCTTATGTACGCTAGAAGGTGAGGAATTTGGTGAAACAGTCAATTCCCTGCACCTCAAGCGGTTCTACGCATAAGTAAGCACTAGCACTACTTATATAACTATCTACATTGCATTTTCATACAGATTAGGATCATGTTGTCCATTTGTTTTGTACACAAATTGTGATCAAGGAATCTATTCTCAAAGCAATTCATTACAAACTCATGATGTTGTTGGCATAAACTCTTTAATCGTACCTCTCCATTTTCATGATGTCATCAAATTATCTCGGAATCATTTTATCAAATAAAGCTAGATATGACAAAGTCTTAAACGGTAACCATACCAAGATCTGCGGGCTTGTTCTCACTTTTAGTTTCTTCTTAGGATAGGTGTCTTGCCTATGGTCTGTTCTAGAAGCTTCATGGTGTCACATCTATCCCATATATATGTCTCTTTGGAAATAAGCACATACTGACGTTTTACTCAAGAAAACAAGTCAAACGTTGATCAAACAGAAAATTTTAATTTTACACATTTCCTTGCCCCACCAACCTTTGGTGATGAGCTTGCGTCTCTTACTAGTGACGTAGGGTTGGGAAAGGATGGAAATGCCCTTACTCACCTATGCTTTGCCCACGGTGTTAAACCCACGCTTCTTACTAGTAGCATGGGGCAAAGTGTAGGGGGTCCTCTTGACAAATAAATGCAAATGGTCATACACAAACAATTCAAACTTTGAAACTTTGAGTCAAAAATAAATGAATCAGATGTTCAAAATTCCAAGAGAGTTAAAATCCTAAAAACCCAGATTTTGTCTACTATGTGGCCATCTACGGATCTAAGTCTAGATAAACCGCAAAGTAAGTTGCATTCTAAACTATGAAGTCACTCGGGTAGAGTAAGCTTGTAGCTTCCAATTTGGTTCCACCAAAGCTTTGTCTGTCTTTCATCACTATCATTTTAGCACATTTCATAACTTGTGCCCTTCTTGACTCTTGGTGATAAGCCCTCGCATCTTACTAGTTGCGTGGAGTTAGGAGTGGGGCAAGTTTATCTGTTCATCGTACTGGTTTGTATTCATCACTTTGCAAAACAAACATGAGGTATCCAAAATTGCTTACAGAAGCTAAGATTCAAAATCACATTATATCTACATCACCATATATCAGCATCATGAAACACAAAAGGAAATAAAAACATTTACATCATTTGTTCTCCATTGCATACATTCTAAAAGCATATAAACATACATCGTAGTATACATAGGGAAACTGGAAATAGAAAGGAAACCATGAGTGCCAAGATTTTGATCCAAAATAAATACGTATATATAAATGATCAATGTTTATATCTGATGCCATCATGCACTAAGCATGGTCAAAACGCTCAAAGAGCCCGGGATATACAAAGAATATATAGTACAAAATCTACGAGAGCCAAGTGGCCTCTCAATCCCTACGTGACCCCTCTGAAGGTGCACGCCCACGCCTAGGACTCGGCTACGCCGGCGCTCTGAATGTATGGAGGGCTCAGGGTCCCGAGGAGCAGCCGTCAGTCTCACCACGAGAACGGCTCCTCATAAGATGCTCAGCCATCCTGTACCCCGCTAGCTCGGTGCGAAGGGTCGATACCATCCTGGCCACATGCCAGACTGGAGCAAAGACGTCGGTATGCCTACCGGCTGCTGAAGGCTCCCCAGCGTCTACGGATAGCTCTGCGGGTCCTATCCATGGGGATCATCAGGGAATCAGTACATACCCTGCGGATCAAATCCCGCCACTCATCAACAGTCTCTGCAAACAAAGGAGAAAACAAGTTAGAAACCAAACAAGAAATTAGGAATACAAGATTGCAACTAAGGAGAGCCTACAAGCAAACATTAAAAGGGAGAAAGGGTAACTTACTCGGATCACCAGGCCTCCAGGATGGGTCATTTGGGGCGGCGCTGCCGCGGATGCTTGCGGCTGCCAGGCGAGGGGGCTGCTCCTGTGGCGGGAGCAACGTATCGCCCCGCAATGGACTCATCCTCTCTACCACGGCCATAGGAGAGTGGCTCCTCTGAAACCAGAGTCACCCTCTCTGTGCTCTGCTCGGCCCTCTCTGCCTGCATAATATCCTGAGTGTCATGCCACTCAGGATCGCATCATCGGTCTCCTCCTCTTCCTCCCTCTGTGAACTCCTCGGACTCGGAGTCAATATCAATAGGGTCATCGCTGCTTTATGAGCGGGACCCATGCAACAATCTAAAGCAAAGGTGCGAGGTGCGCCGGCTCTCCCTCTAGCAGCACGTACTATCCTCCTGGCTGCTGATATGGGAATGCCAGGGAGTAACCCCTTGTGTCCGACCTCGGCCTCTAGGCCCCCTGCAGCCTCATGAAATGATCGTAGACCGGCGCGCCTTTGGGGAAGCATATCCGTGTATGGTAGGCCAAGCTGTTGAGGAACTCGGCCAAAGGGTGCATCTCCACACGTCCCTCTGTCGATAAGCTGCCTGTCGTGGAGCGGGAGATCAGGTAAGAGTCTCCTCGCCCCATATGCCCGCCATAGTCTGATATGGTGTGGCCTCCATGTCGGCAGTAGTCGGGAGGCAAGGCGGGCGATGAGGTGCTCTAAGCATGAGCATGTCTATCCATCGGCTGCCCTCACGGCCCGGGATCTGCCACCTCCACACCCCTGCCATAGGGGATGAAATGCTCATAGACCCAACTCATGACTAGAGTCGGGTGGCTCAATGACTGCCCCTGTAAATGGACTACCCTGTATAAGTCATGGTAGGTAGTCCCAAGAATGTCTACCCCCCAGGCATATTTCCGACCATGCCCCTCTATCTGTGTAATAATGGGGGCCCACAGTATAATAATGTGTCCCCTCCCTTGTCCCCGATCAATCTCGAGGCAAGGATCCCCATGATGGCCTGGCGAAGTAAGGGGATGGGCAAAGAAGGAATAGATCGAACTCTCACCCCCTTCTTCGACCCCGTGGAGATGACTGCATCTCCCATATATGTGGCCCACTGTGTAATCTGTGCCCGTGAGCCTGCTGTCTCTAGGGTAAGCCGTCTCCCGATGATCGGGACCCCCAGAATATGATAGACATCCTCCAATGTAATGGTCCACTCACCACGGACCCCAGCGATCGGAAGGTGTTCGATCTGCATCGAGTATGAGAATAGAGTCACTGAAGGATGTGACTAGATGGTGTAACATGAGGCACGCGCGATATGCGCAGTATGCCGACCCTCGAAGTGTGTCCTCCTCATCCTGTGAGAGGGCATCAGTACCACAGGAGCGATCACACTCCCTCTCTCTACTCCATCGGATGTACTCCTCTCTCTGCTGCATACACCCAAAAAACACACAAAACAAAGCAAGTTAGCATCCGAGTAATACTAGAAAAACCATGTAAGCACGTAGAAATGCTAAAAACAAAAACATTTTCAAAAAAGGTTCTTTTGCATTCTGTGCAAAACCGCCGCCACTGAGTAGAGGGGCGGTTTTGTAACCACCGCCTTAAGGGGCGGTCGTCATGTAACCGCCGCCTAGGCGGGATGGCGGTCATGTAACCGCCCCAGGGGGCGGGGTGGTCGAAAACCCATGTGGGTTTTAAATGCTAAAAAGCCTAAAAATGCAAAAAATGACCATTTAACCTAAAAGAAGCCTACCCGGTGGCGCCCCCTAGAGTGGACCTTTTGACACTAGCATTTTCAAAAATGATCCCCCCATGACAAAGATTTTAACATTTCAAAATTAAGGGGGGAAAAAGGAAAAACTGAAGAAAACTAACCTGTGATCTCGCGGGTCGATGTTCCGCACGTGGAGGCATGATCGCTATCTCGTTGCGGACGTTTTGACTCTACTCACGCAAGAAACCGTCACCGTGGGTCCCAGAGCTCAAAATCAATCAAATCAACTCATGCAAATGAATAGGAAAATGGGCCCACTTTCATATATATAGCACTCTGTTTCGTTTTAAAATGACTTTTTCACATAGGTTTGGAGCGTTGATGGAGGTAAGTTCCTATCCTCGCACAAATGGTACGTTCTCATTCCCTGTTATCTTAGCGTTTATTTTCAAACTATTGTATCTATCTGCACTTGAGTTCTCTTTTCATTTGCAGGTAGCGGGAATTTTGGATGGCGTCATTTCAACACACGGACGTGTCAGGTATAACTTCTAACTTCCCATTTCGGGACTGCCATACTCGGACCCACCGTTTTACGCCTCTCCATGGCTAAAACGCTTCTCGAGGAAATGATATGTACGTACCCAAAATTGTAAAGTCTTATCTACTACGGAAGGAACAACGTGACAAGTGCCCCTGATGATGATACGAGTCTCCTCATGAGGTGTTCGGAATCGGAAAAGATCTCCAAGTGTGCGTTAACATCCCGCATGCCCCGCTTAGTCCCTGCGTCCTTTGTTTTTCCCTTTTCCCCTCTTTTCTTGGCCTTTTGCTCTTGGTGTGAAACCGCCACCTGCGTAGGCGGCGGTCGTGCGTGCCGCCTGATCGGGGCGCGGTCACTAACCGCGCTTTGCCTGCTCGAGAGCGGCGGTCCTTTACGCATTTTCCAGAAAGTGTTTTTAACGCGACTCACGTAAAAATCAATGATTCACCAGCTTTTTTTACCGACTTGGGCTTGCATTTATGTTTTTGGTCCCCTGGAATAGTGTTTGGCCATTGTTTATAGTTTTAGAGTTCAGTTTGGTTTTGATCTTTGGGTGAATGAAAAGCTATAAATAAATGGCTTGTGCTCAAACAAATGGTCTGCCCCTCATTCACTTTTCATGCTCTCATTTTCAATAGTTCAGTCTATTATTTTGCTTAGAAGCCATAGTTTCAATTCTTTGCATGTTTAGTTAGCATTGTTCAGCTGTTGGTAAGCCACATATCCATCTTGTGCAGGCAGTGTTGTTATTTCACCCAATCCATTGGAGTAGAATAGCTTAGGAAGCCATTAAAGTTGCAGGTTTTGCTCCTCAAAATAGGATAGTTTCAGGTTCTGGACGCTTTATGTTGCATGACTCACAATAAATCCCGCTAGGAATTGCATAAGCCAAGCTCTGTACTCTTGCGCTATCCCTCTCCTACTCGCATTATATTCAGTCTGCATTCTGAGCTGCCTTTGTCCCAAAATCTACTTCCGTTGATGATAGCATTACACGCTTTTCTAGATTCACGTGAACACAAAGGAATGAGGAGATCACACTGAGGGGACAAGATCACACACACCATTGGATTCGCCACTGTTCTGCAGAATCCAGGTTCTAGCTTTCAAAGTTCTAAAGTTAGAAATATATCAAATAGAGTAGATAATCACTTCTTTTCAGTTAAGTTTACTTTTGATATTGCGGGGAAGGTGTGGGGATTGATAGTTTACGAGAAACTATGATTCATTCCTCACTTCGAGGTAGGATCGAAGTCGGCAAATAGATTAAGCAAGTTATTTCATTATTTAGAATAGATCTACAAATTGCACGAGACAAATAACTACACTCGGTTATTTTTGTTTGTTTTAAGTTTTATCTTAGTTTGTCAAATTCTAGATACGTTTAAATAGTTGCTTTCTTAAATTCTTAAAGGTTTCTCAGAAAATACAAAAATAGAAATTATATATATGTTCTAGATTTATTCCACGTAGTTAAAATTTGCTTTGTTGCAGTTAGATTTACATTATTGTTTTTTGTATGACAATCACGGGACCCGGGGAGCCGGGGAATACGTATTTGAGCCAATTGTGCCTCAACCCAATCTCATCACGGCAATAGTTGACATAGACCAGAACCTTAGAATACAAATCTTCCAAACAACAACAGATTTATGACAGATCAGCTCTCAGTTGAGGGGATTAAATATAGAAGACGACCAAGCACACACGTTTTGGTCAAATCAACCGAACTACAGATTACCTAGGCAAAGGCAAACATACACATGGTGTAGAAGGGTTCGAAAGAGAACAAACCTTTGGTTGTGATCCTTTGGTCCCATAGCCAGATGCAGGAGACACTCTTCTAGATATAGATACCAGCCTAAGAATCCAGGTTGCAAGAACGCCTGTGAGGTACTCTGAGAAGATCGCGCAGTTATTGATCCTAAATATAGAAGCTGAGAAAGCATATGATTATTGGATACTAGGGATTAGGACTTGATTTCATACATGACCATAGCAGGACCACAACAACCAAGAGTCTACGGTTGTGATCCACAAATCCTGCAACCTAACGAATCCATAAGTCAATCAGACATAGACATTGGCCTACGCATATTAGTATTCAGATCTACCCCACTTCCACCCACCATCGTCGAATAGTTATCCTTACTAGATATAGCGGCTAACAAAGCTAGAGAATTCGGACTAGGCGAGAGAATCATCAAGTAAGTCGATTGTATTCATTACCCACCATATGACCTTATCGGAGACATACGAAACTATCCCAGGTCATTTTCCACGTATTCCACAACCCATAGATCGAATCACGCCAGAGCTCGATATTGATTGGAGCCTTCGAGCAGTCATCCTTGCCGATCGATCTATCACACCAGTTCAGGTTAGAAGGGCCTTCTTTGCCTTAGATATTCCATAAATGCGTATTGAAGTCACTTTTCCGATGTATGAGTTCCTAAAGCATATTTGTATACATGATTTAACTCTTTTTTATTTATCTCTTGCACTTTACTATTTCTGAGCTTGATTGAGCATTGTTTTGGATTTACACATCTTACATATCTATCAACACTTGGTGATTTACGTTTCAATGGCCTCAGACACTAGTGCCTAGTTAAGACATAAGTGCTTAGGCACTCTTGTCCCTCCGGGAACTCTTGTCCCTCTCTTACTTCTCTTTACTCTTTTGGGTCCTTTTCTCTTCTTGGTCACCTTTTAACACTTTGGGTTGGTCTTTCAGTTGTCAATTATGAAATTCAAATAAGGGAATCATATATATACTTAGTCACTTCTTCTAAATAAGGGGCCAAACATTATAAGCATTATCTTTCACCACCTAAGCTTACACAGAGGCACAAGAGCACTAAAAAGTATACATCTAACATATTCATCTTGTATACACCAAAAAATTACACACTAGTTTCTAATACTATCCCAATCTATCCTAGTTCACATCCTAGTTCATACCCCCTTTGCGATTGATTAATAAAATTAATTAATCATGTGTATACACCCCTTGGATTAATTAAATTAGTCCATAACACACTTTAGCTAAGTTAATTATCATTTATTGAACACACGATTAATTAAAGATTTTAAGTTCATATCATAGGTTAAATGAAAAATGAAATTTCTGGATACGTTGTGTAGAGAGGATTAACACCAAAGTTTCGATTCCCATCTTTGGAAGTATCATCGGGTGAGAATTTACTTGAGAGCAGGAATGAAAAGTGAACCACTATAAATAATTAATTTTACCAAATGATTAATAAATTAGTGTGCATATTTTATCTAAATAAATTAGTTACTCCATTAGGAAAATACACCTATTTTCCTAGTCAACAACCACTTCCTCATTCCTATTTTACTCCCAATTGAGCTCCACTTCCTCATCCTAGTTAACTTGACTTGGAACTCAACTCCCTCATCCCCGATCAATTACACTTGGAACTCAACTTCCCAACTCAACTTGAACTCCACTTCTAGATTCCTAGAAGTGTGGGGGCAATTAGATTGTACGTATAATTCAATTGTTGGATGTAATTTCTTCCATTCCAAATGCCTATTGCCCCTTGAAAGTTACAACTCTAGTTCAGTCTACTTGTTAACTCGGGTGACTACAATAAGTAACTTGGAGTTTAGTCAAACTTGCATCCACCCTTCATGGCTCTACCCTTATCTATAAAAGCATACTATTTTCTTTGTAAATTCATCTCACGGAGCTAGGAGAAAATTACATCCAACTTCTACTAATTTGACAACCACATCCTTGTGAACTTCACTCATAGAATTTGTAAATCCACTTGGAGATCGAATAAGGAATATCCAAAAATCAAACTTTACAAGATCAACACAAGTCTAAGCACTTCCACGGTCTTACTCGAGGTTTGCAAGATCATTGTAGTGAAGGTATAATTATCTTGTTTATTCATTTCTCTTCATTTATTTGTGATTTTTACTTGCAAAATTTTTGGCACACCAGTGGAACTTGCACCCCATCTTCAT
This sequence comes from Taxus wallichiana var. yunnanensis, assembly GCA_018340775.1. Classification (NCBI taxonomy): domain Eukaryota; kingdom Viridiplantae; phylum Streptophyta; class Pinopsida; order Cupressales; family Taxaceae; genus Taxus; species Taxus wallichiana. The sequence continues at coordinate 195,345,233 of CM031236.1, forward strand.
TCATTATCATTTTATTTGTTATTCGTATTGTATTGTAACTTTTTACATTCCACTAACCATTGTGTGTCTAATTTTCATTAGATTTACATTTGTTGTTTAGTGTGTTTTGTTTTTCATTGTGTTGTGTTTGCAGGGACATTTTGGGAGCACTTGAAAGGAAAAACAAATTTATGATCTACGATTTGTTTGTGGAAATTTTCCTGGGGGTTATTTTGTAGATTTTTGATCTATTTGTTTTACAAATTCTGGTTTATTTGTTTACAAATTTCTAGTTTTTATTGTTTGCAGATTTCTTGGTCCTTCATCCTACACAAACACACAAAAAAATTCTACAAGAAAAAATAAATAAGATTTTATTTAAAAAAATTAGATTTTATTTAAACAGAAAGTTGGATCTAAATTAAAAAAATCAATTTTTGAGCTATACACCTATCTAGCCCCACCCCCATCTTAGCGATCTAGCTCACCCGGTAACCCCTACCCCCTACTCCTCCCGACCCGGTGAGTTAGGTCATTGAGCCAACTCCCCACCATCTTGCCTATAACCTAACGCCCTCATGCCTCGAATCCCAACCCCGGACCGACCATCTCGGCCTAGCCACGTTCCCCACGGCTGGCCCATGTCCACAACCTAACCCTACAACCTCAACATAGATCCCTCCCCACCCCGGACTCGGTCGTGACTCGGTTGAGCCAAGCCCTATTCCCCCTAATCCAAATCCCTACCATGCTTGGTGAGTAACTCCCTGCATACTCCCCAACTAGTTACCACCCACATCTCTCCCCTCGATGTAGCCTACGAACCCACCTCACTATGTACGAGCCCGCCACTGACTCCCAACCCCACGCACATTGCGTATGAACCACACCACCAGATCCTCCTTCCCACTCATGCCTTTACCTAACACCTCCACACCGAGTCACCCCAACTTTCTAACATGCACGTCATGCTCCAAAACCTGCGCACACATATAACCACCATGAACCACACACAACCACACAATACATTAGCTCGTGCATTAATGATAACCATTAGGTTTTATTTTAGGGTTTACATGTTTTGCATTAGGTATTTTTTTAAACACTATAGTTTCCCATTGTGTTTGCCTTTAATTATTTTAATTTCATACTAAAATTTGGTTTAATGTCATTAGTTTCTCCCTAAAACTAATTTCATTTACATAATTTCATTCATTAGTTCTTTTCGCATTTAATTAGTTTAGTTTGATTAATTAATTAGTTTATGCTTTTTTACATTAAATTAGGACCTTACTAATTATTTTTCACAAAATTTTTGCTAAGTCAACTAATTGTGAAACTCATTTTATAGCATTATTGGGTGTTCTGGTCCATTTTTGTCACTTTTGTGGCGTTCTTGTCAACTTATAATTGTTTTTGCTTCTAAAATCACATTTTACGGTTACTTTTGGCTAACGTTCATTGTCGTTTTCATTTTTGTGAGACTAATCACAATCACATGTATGCTCTTTCCTCACTTTCTTAAACGATCTTGGAAATCGGAAACACGATCGTTTCTATTTGTTTTCAGAATTAACCTATTTCACTTATTCAAAGCCCATCCATGGGTATGTTCTTTCCTCATGATTTCTAAGTGATCTTGGAAATAAGAAACATGGGTTTGCTTCTATCATCTTGTCAATTACCTCAAGCCAACTTGGTAACATTTGTTTGCTGGACCCGCTCTTTTGGAGGCTACTCTTACACTACTAATCGTAGGTTGCCTCGATCATGTGCCAAACAAATTACTAATACTTTGTGTATAGGGAATTTATTTTATCAAGATAAAATAAACCATGCACATTGTATTTGCAAGTGCGGTTGACAAGGTTATTTCCCAACTGTTATAACTATGGGAAGTGCTTTGGCATAATCCATAAAAATCATTTGAGAAGTACCAAAGGAACCCTAAAGTAGTTTACACATTGAGGGAACTAGATGACGAAACAAGTACCTTTATCCTACCTAAGTAGTATATCCTTAGTGGCGACCCCATGTGATTCATTTTGAGCAAGATATTTGCTCAAGGTTTCAAAGAGGGTAAAGTAAAGCCAAAATCTAGCAATAACACCACACTCGCTTGGGTATACTACTTACACCTAGTGAATAGAGCCACCCTGAAGCCACATAATGTCCAAGCCAAGCTAAGGTAGAGGCCAAAATAAACCAAAAACTAAAACTCTCCTTTTGTTTTCTTTATTATCATAGTAGTGTTCCACACTCACTTCTATCACCTTCGTATCTTCTCAATTTTTTTTTCCAAACACCCCTTGTTAATCTTTCATATCTCTTTATTATTTCCAAATAATCCTTATGTGGAATCTTTCTCATCCCCTTTTCACTACCCCAAATGCCCCTTATTTGGGTTCATTGTCATCTCTTTTTCAATCTCCAACTTTTTCCTTGTTTGGACTTGTTCACTTCATTTCTTATCATCCTTTTTATTCATTTGTAGTCATTCACTACCTCTATTTTGCATCTTCAAAATCTTCTTTTCGGAGCTTTTGTCTCTTTTCCATCCTTTCAATCTTTTCCTTCATTTGGAATTACTTCCTCTCTTTCATCACATTTCCCAAATATTCCTTATTTGGGTTTATCATCATCTTCCCTTTAGTCTCCAAATCAACTCCTTATTTGGGTCATTTAATTCATCTCTTCTAGAAAATCCTTATATTTCTTTTATTTGGATTTCTCATTATTTTCAATCACTCCCAAATACTTCTCATTTGGACCTTTTCTTTCACTTCCTTCATTTGTTCTTGCTTCATTCCAATGGAATTCTCATTTCCCCTTTTGAATCTTCCTTTTTGAAGTCATCACACCTTCTCCTTGTTAGATTTTATCTCATCTTGAGCTTATCCCCATTTCATTCTAGTCTTAAACCTTTGGATCACTTCTCTAACATTTAAGTTTTCATCCTCCTTTTCATGTCAAGCCTTCAATTATGGATATCCACATCCTCACTCAGATGTCTTCATTTTGTGACTTACTTCTTAACATTGTTGCATCTACCTTGTCTTGATAAAGTCCTTCCCACATTTCATCTTTCATCAACATTCAATCTTATCATCCTCCTCTTACGTCCTTTAGTTCAACACCATCATTGTTGAACTATACACGTTTTTTTTTTTTAATCTCATGTCTTTAATTTGAAAACCCCTTTTTTGAATTCTAGACATTATTGTCATCTTCATTGTCTCTTGTCTCAATAATCTCGTCATTAACGATCGAGTCTTATCCTTTCATCTTTAAATCCTCCTCATTAAATTTTTCTTTTTAAGGGTTGAAAATCTTGCATACAATTTGAATCCTTTTATCTCCTCCTCCTTTATAACATTCAATTTTCTATAGGTTGAGATCAATCAAATCTTAAATGCAAAAACTTCTTCCCATCTAGCATTCACTTTTCTAGAGGAAGAGTACCTTTCAATCTTTCTATCCTCGCTCCTCCATTCTAGCATTCACATTGTTAGAAGTTGAGCACATTTGAATATTCCGTAATATAATCCTCCTCCCATCTAGCATTCACTTTGTTAGAGGATGAGAATCTTTCAACCACATCAGACCCCTCTTCCATATTGGCATTCACTTTTCTAAGGGTTGAGTTTATCATCACTTTCACATGCTTCTACCTTGACATTCACTTTTTAAGAGTTGTGTCATCCAAATCTTCCAAACACCTTTTCCATCTTAGCATTCACTTTTAAGGGATAGGTTCTCATCGAACATAATTGCAAACCTCTCTTCCATTATAGCATTCACGTTGTTACAACTTGATTTTTTTTCATGTCTCTCTTTACTTCCCCCTCTTTTAAAAATGGTGGAAATAAGAACAAAGACTATATTCCTTTTGAAAGTAATGAAAAGGTTCGTAATCATTTTTGAAATTCTAATAGCAAAGAGGACCAAAATGAAGAGGATGTTCAAAATGAAATATCTCCTAAATAACAACCCCATGTTGAAAACATCTTACGCATGAACAAAGACCAATTTTTGTTTCATCTCCTTGAGATGGGAGTAAAATTACCATTCGATTTCAATGAGGATGTTCTAAGAACATTACTTGGAAAACCAAAAACCAAAAAGGGTAACCCATTCATTTCAACTAACAATGATGATGGATGGCCCTAGCCACTCAAACAACGAGGATAAAGGCAAGTCAGGCTCAAACAATAACAATGATGATGAATAAAACAAGGACAAATAAAACATTACGAATAAAGGAAAATCTACAATTTGGCCATTGATCCCATTAAGGTCCTCATGGATTAAATCAATGAGAGTGTCAAACAATTATCTATCTTATCCTCCAAAGTCACTATTGACGTCCTAAAAATGATTCTTCAAAAACTAGCGATGACTCATCTAACAACCACACTACGCCTAGTAAAGAGAACAATAAACCTAAGAATGATGGTTTATCATCCTCCATCTTACAAAATGACTTGTCATTTTCTCACAAATGAAATCTTATCAAAGATACCATCGTAGGTATGCAACACCAACGTAAACAATTCAACTTTGATGAATTGTGTCCTTACCCCTTTGATAAGGACATCTTACACATACCCTTTCCTAAATCATTTGAAATTCCCAAGTTCAATAAATACAAGGGAAAGAATGATCCAAGAGAGCACATCAAGGAATTTTACATGGCTTTCCAAGAAGTGACATATAGTGATATTTTCCTATTGCATCTCTTTCTACGTAGTCTAGGGGACAAGCCTTGGACTGGTTCTTACACCTTCCTAGGGATTTTATTCATAATTTTTCAAACCTCTCAGAGAAGTTTATCAAAAATTTCTCATTCAATCTAGACTCTGAAATAACCATGATGGAATTGTGTAATGCTAAAAACGTTCTAATAAAACCTTTGAACAATTTTTACAAATATGGCATGGAATCGCAAGCCGATTCCCATGCTCAATTCCTGAAAAACAACTAGTGAGTATTTTTGTCCCAAATCTCACTGGTGAATTATCCTTTCACATGAAAATGCACTGCCTCAATACTTTTGAGGAAGTTATCAAGAAAGGATCACAAATTGAAAAATCCCTTATCATCAAAGGTTTGATCAAACCTCACTCAAAGGAAAATATGCACCACGACAATAACAACAACAATTATCATCATAAATAATCAAAAAACATTAATTGAAATCACAATGTTGTCAATGATGGTATCACAAGTAACTGAAATGTGCATAATGTTCAAAACAATCAAGCTAAACAACCTCTCATTGTTGGAACTAAAGAGGCTTCTTCATCTCACGACTCCAAACGATGTCGTTTCACTCCTTTGGGAGAACCTCACTCAAATGTCATATGAAAACTTGTCAATGATAATATAGTGACCTATCCCATTATAATGCCTTAGGTTGAAAAAGAACCTAAAATCGCTTGGTATAAAGCAGAAAATTACTGTGACTTTCATCGCATTGATGGTCAGACAACTGATCAATGTGTAGGTTTACATCACTTTTTCCAAGAACTCATCGACAATGGGGATATTACTGTTAAAGAACCTTCATTGAATAAAACACCAAATGACAATCTCAAGGTGTTTTCAAACCCATTTCCTAAATACATTTCTTACAATAAAAATGATGACAAAGGCTACTCTTCCATTAATGTTGATTACAATTCAATTATTTTGTTTATTAAGGAAGTGCCTCTCATTGTTGCCACCATCAAATTCAAACCTCTGAATAACATCTTAGCCACACGTAAGAAGAAAATTTGGGTTCCTATGGAAAACCAACTATCTACGCCTTCTCCAAAGCCTTAAGTGTCTAAATCCACAACTCCTTCAAACCCGAAGTCAACTTCTAATGTTAAATCTTCTATTTTTGGTCAAGTATGACCTCATAAAGCAATTAACGATCACTCCCATGCACATCTCTCTAATAGATTTGTTAAAAGATTCACCTTGCTTACAAGACATCCTTACTCGTGCTATTCATGAAGCATGAGTTCCTCTAACCCTTAGCGTTGATTAGTTTCAAGCTATGATTGCTAACATTTCATTTAAAAGTCTTATCTTGTCTTTCGGTCCTTAGGATATGTTAAACACTAACCTCCATAATAACAACTCTTTGTACATCGAAGAGTATATAACGAAAAATACGTCAAAAGAGTCCTTATATACAATAGAGCAGCCCTTAACATATTCTCTATGAAAATTCTATGTTGTCTTGGTCACACTGAGAGGATGAATTAGCATTCGTGGTTATGACAATCCGAGTGGAAATCTGCCTGCTGTCACCCTTCCTATACAAGTTGGCCCCCAACTTCTCAACACCTTTTTCCATTTCATGGATGTCAAAACATTCTATAACCTCCTCCTGGTGTACCTTGGATACACACAATGCAAGTTGTACCTTCCACCTTCCATCAATGTATAAAATATCACACAATGGAAAAGTGTTCACCTTAATTACGATGTTAAACCATTCAAATACTATAAATTCCTCAAATCAAGTTATAATATAGCTAATTACTATTCATGCATTGATAGCTTAGCCAAACCTTGCATCATTCCCATTGCCAAAAATTAGATGGATCCTAAAATTCTCTGTGTTCTCCTTCCTATGCATCTTCTTCATAAGCGTCTATGTTCATACCATCCCATGAAATTAAATTATATCATAAAGGAATTGGTGAGTACACACTTGAGAATGCATTTCTTGTTGGCCAAATCCCATTATCACCTTATAAATATGGGAACCTAATGCTCCTCACCTACGAGAACCTCCGGTGTTACTCCTTGGAGACGATATGGGTATTTAGAATATGAACACATTTAAGGCTTTGAAGAATCTTGGCTATATGAAGATCAGATGGCTGAATGTTATGAATCCAAAAAGACACCAAGGAACATAAAATGATTAGAAATATGAATTAGAAAGGCGGGGACTTGACCCTTGAGGAAAATACAATCTCAAAACTCTTGAAATCTAATCTAATCTCTATACACATGGTCTAGGATATGATACCTTTGAGAAGAGGCCATTTATATTTGATGTATTAACTAGTGATGAGGAATCGGACTCTAAAGTTGAGATTGGTTCCACACATAGCCTCTTTGAGAACCTTGCAGAAACTACCATTTGTCTCGAACATTTATCCATCCAAACCCTTGACGTTGTTCACCCTTCACTCATTGATCAAGACCAACAATGTCATATTTCCATGGACCTCTTTCAAAGTGACGAGGACATCTAAGAGTTCCTCCGAGCTTGAGATCCTTTCCCTTATTAGATCACAAGAAGGGTTTTGATATCAACCTTAATGGTTCTACTTATTTTGGTAAGGAAATTGAAATCTCCAGTCCAAAAATAAAAGAAGTTAAAATAGAAAAAATAAAAATGATATCTCGCATAGTGAAAACCTTTCTGAGGTCTTATGCGAGAAACAAAAACTGAAAAATAAAAATCTAAAAAAAGATGCATCTCCTAGTGAAAACCTTTCACAGGTTCTAGAGAGAGGAGATTCGAATTGGAAATATTCGATGATCTACAAAAACTACAATGTCATTTCAAGATAATTCCACTTCTAAGTTGTTGGTAGAGGAAACAAAAACTATAAACATCAAGACAAAAACCAACCCAAACTACTACAACTTGGTGCTAGTCTATCAAAAGCTAAAGTCAAGGCATTCACGGAGCTTCTAATAGAGTTCTAATACATATTTGATTTGTCTTACAAGGATATGCTAGCCCATGACCCTTCTCTTGTGGTTCACCACCTTGTGGTGCACTTTGATGCCAAGTGTGTCAAGAAAAATTTGTGTAAGATGCATCCCAAAGTTTCATCCCTTGTTAAGGTTGAACTACATAAATTTCTAGATGCAGGATTCATATGGTCCATCGAATACTCAAAGTGGATATCTAACACAAGACCGGTTGCAAAGAAGATCCCCATAATTCATATCTACATAGAATTGTGTGACATCAATAAGGCATGTCCCAAGGATGACTTCCATTTTCCTAACATCAATATTATTTTCGATTCTACTACAGACCACGAAATGTTATCTCTTATTGATGGATTTTTAGGATATAACCAAATTCAAATTGTTTAAGAAGACCAACATAAGACGACTTTCACAACCCCATGGGGGATATTCTATTACAAGGTCATCCCTTTTGGCCTTAAGAACATTGGTGCTACCTACTAACGTGTCATGACTGTCATTTTCCATGACCTTCTTCACAACATTATGGAAGAATATGTCGATGATATCGTTATGAAATCAAATACTAGAGTGGATCATCTAGTAGTTCTTAGGCCTATCTTCGAGAGATTAAGGGAATATAAGGTTCGCCTTAATCTAAAATAGTGTGTCTTTGGTGTCACTTTGGGAAAAATTCTTGGATTCATCATCTCATGAAGGGGAATCAAAGTGGACCCTACTAAATTCAAAGCTATAAAGGATATGCCACCTCCTCAAAACCTCGGCAATTTGTATGGATTGCAAGGTAAGATTCAAGCTATTTTTCATTTCATCTTTTAGCTCTTTGATCCGTAAACTTCTACTTTGGAACTCTACGAATCACACAACTATCTTTCGTTTCTACTTTCAACTTTGGAAAATGACAATTGCTTAAAAATTAGAGCTTTGTGACTGATTATCTAGTGCTGTAGAAAGGAAATTGTAGAGAAGGAAATAATTCAAACTTCAACACCAAAAATTTTATCCTAGAAACCTCCAAGGAGGAAAACCAGTCGAGAAGGGCAACTTCTCTTTCTTCCCACTTTTATTGGTCTAACATAGAAAATTACAGATTACAATAAGTATGAAAAGAAGCAATAGTGTAAACCTTCTCTCCAATTACTTTCTTGCTCTATTTCTACACCTTGCTCCTATAATTCCATTCCAACACTGAAGATCTTGCTCACTACTCTCATTAAACTCTACTTCTTGATCTCTCTGGATCTTGAATGTTTGATTCACCTTCGAATGTCTATTCTCTTGCTCCTTCCATGTATTTATAGGCCTTCCCATGTCCTCTCGTGCACTAGAGGATGTGAAAGGTCATGGAAGGGAAGAGACATGGTTGGGCACTTCAAGAACACATCCACTTGCATTCCATTCTTCTTTTCTGTTTGAAAGTTTCGGGACCGCCACCCTACGGGGTGGTGGATTCCAAACTACCGCTACTGCACTGCAGTGGTGGTTTTTCTAGAACCTCGTTTACCTTATTTTTCCCCTTTTCTTGTGTCTCCTTCTTGGTGTTGATGGAACTGATGAAGTGGTGTGTTTTTATGGATCCCTATGGATCACTCATGAACAAGTATCATCACTTTAACCAATTGCTTAAGAAGGATGTCCAATTCTACTAGACATAGGAATGTCAAGAATCTCCCACCAAGCTGAAAGAATATTTGTCCACTCCACTGGGACTTATTCTACCAATAAAATACAAACCTATGTTGTTGTACACTTCTGCAACAAAACATGTCATTGGGGCATTATTGGCGCAACACAATGACAAGGGTTAGAACAAGCTATGTATTATTTGAGTAGAACTCTCCTTGAGCATGAGACTAAGTACTCATAGGTTGAAAAATTTCTTGGTAGTTGCTTACACTTTTGACAAGTTGTGGAACTATTTGTTGAATCATACAACCAAGTTAATTGTAAAGGTTGACCCTCTTAAGTATTTACTTTCAAGACTAGTAATAATAGGATAGATGTCCAGCTAGATTGCACTCCTAAGTGAATTTGACATTGAATTTTTCAATCAAAAAGATATAAAAGGTCAAGTAATGACACATAAACTAGCCATAGTTCCTCTACCAGTTCACAACCTTTAAAATTTGAATTTCCAGATGAAGACATGTTATACATAGAAGCAATCCCCTCATGGAATTTATTATTTTATGGATATTGCAACATCCATGGTTCAAGAGACAGAATTGTCTTGCGTACACTTGATGGGGACCTCATACCTAAATCTTATCGCATTGACTTCCCTTGCATAAACAACATAGCCAAGTATGAAGCATTGATAACAAGATTAGGCTTTGTTATCTCTTGCACCTACAAGAATTGAAAGTTTTTGGTGATTCTCTTCTCATCATCAATCAAGTCAATGGTGAGTATCAATTCAAATATGAGAAGATTCTACCCTATAAATGCATGGTTGATAGTCTCAAAGGATATTTTTGGATCATTACTTTTGAACAAGTTACTCATGTACAAAACAAAGCAAAGTGGATGTCATAAAGAACTATCACATCCCTTCTTATATTCGACTTTAATCAAACTCACAATGAGTTCCTCATTGAACATCTTTTTGGTGCATGCATATAATTTGTCGAGTCCACTGCCATGGTATGTGAGGTTGTTGGTCCCGATCACCTGGTATCATGATATATATACCTTCATTTAAAAAAATCGTATCCTCTAACAAGAACACAACCAACAAAAGATCCTTAGCACAATGTACCTTGTACTACATTATCCTCGTTGACACCCTGTATCGAAGAGGCTATAATAATACTCTCTTAAGATGTCTCCATTAGGATGAAGCTACTCAAATGCTAGCTGAAGTAAACTTATGTATATGTGGTGCAAACACCAATGTAATGGTCCTTTTTAAATAATATCTTGCACTTTGATATCTTTGTTGGCCCATAATGGAAACAAATACATAAAACTATGTGAAGAAATTTTAGGCTTTCCAGAAGCATGGTAATCTAATTCACACACCTTCCCAATCCTTGAAACCTATCACCTCACCTTGGCCTTTTTATAAATAGGGGATCGATTTAATTAGAAAAATAAATCCCACATCTTCTTATGGCTATACTTTCATCATCATTTCCACTAAATATTTCACCAAGTGGGTTGAGGTTATGCCTCTTACCTATGTTTTTGGGTGCAATATTTCTAAGTTCATCTTTAACCATATCATTTGTCGTTTTAGCATTCCCATTTCCATTATCACTAATAATGTCAGCTCCTTCAAGAAGAAGAATGTTAGAGAATTAGCTAAAAAATATCATATCCTCCTGAAATGGGATACACCTTAATATCCGTAATGTAATAACCAATTTGAAGCTTCAAATAAGACTATCAAATCCATCTTGGAAAATATAGTTGATAAACATGGACACAATTGGCATACATAATTGTATCCTTCCCATTGGGCCTACCGCACATATTTACGTACTCTACTGAAGCAACACCATTTTTCCTAGTATATGGCTCTGAAGCCATATTACCCATCAAATTCAAACTTCCTTCACTTTGTGTCTCCCTCCAATACCTCGTGCATGAAGAGGAATACCATTGTGAATGAATTATAGAGCTTGAGCTACTAGATGAAAGACATACTCATGCTTTGGATTATCTATAGGTATATCAGAATCTACTATGTCGTAACTACAACCGTAAGATTCTCCCACAATAGTTCAAGATTGGTGACTCTCCTAAAAGAAAATCGGAAGAACATAATGAAGCCATGTGAAAAATAAGGGAAATTCAAGTCAAATTGGTTGGGTCCCTATACCATTACTACAAAATTTAGATCCGGAGCATATAAATTATCCACTAAGCATGGAAAAGAGTTGAAAGAGCCTATGAATTCTATTCATCAATTTTTTTATATTCGCGAGCCTCTAAAGAATAACCCTTATCTTTGGGGCATATCGGTGTGCTTGCTTGCATTTTCGTTTCAATTTTTCTCATGCTTTTGTCATTCCGCCACACCCCGTGTCGCGTGTTATCTTTATTAGGTCATTATCTCCATAGTCTATAACCCTTGTTTTCCTTTTGTCATACTTGTTGTTTATTTTTGCACCCCTTATAAAAATTGAGCAACTTGGACATATATGGACTTGGTGGATATTCAGTGTTGAAATTGATAAATATGTGGAGAAATTGAACACGCCGCAAAAGTCTAAAATGATCCACGAGGATCCTAGAGAAAACTACGGGTAGTTTCGTGAAATCCGTGAAATTCAAAAGCTGCACAACACTAGGAAAGCTACGGATTGAAGCATAAAACTGTTAAAGCTACTAGGGTGAAGGAAGTGATCCACACCAAAAAGAACAATCCGTAGAGGATTTGCAAAGAAATGACATACAAGAGAAATATGTGAAAGTCAAAACCACTTTGAGAATTAAAGTAGAAAGCCGCGTAACAAGGAAAATAATAGTTTTTCGTGGATGGCTAAAAGTGGATGTAACTCTTGATTGAATGATTTAATCTTTGAAAATATTATATCATTGGAGAAATCTTTACAAATAAAATCATATTTCCTAAATCAAATGGTGGTAGGTGGGTGAAGTAAAGGAAAACATCTCAAACACACAAAATAAGCGCTCCAGGGAACACAACCACTAGAATTTAATGTAGTATGGGCATCATTCATTCTTTAACAAGGAAAATGGCATGGGGAAGTGGGTTTTCAGAGGTGTGCAAATATTTTCAGAGAATTTAATGAAATTGGTTGGTTGGTGGAAGGAGGAATTCAAATTTCCTCTCTTTTCTTCTTCTTTCTTCTTCTTCCATTTTTCTATATATTGTAAAGTGATGCCTAGTTTTAATGTTGGATACTTTAGGAATACAAGGGCATCATGTAAGTGTTGTACAAGTGTTCTAAGAGTTTCATGCCTTGGATCACGATTCTATAAATGTTACGCACCTTCTTCCTTCATTGTAATGATCTGTGCATAATATTTAAGCAATAAAATTTCTAGTTTTGTGGCTCGTTTTTGCCTTAGCTGGTATTTCATTGCGTTTACTTTCCTTTCTTTGCTCGTGGGTATGTTGTGTGTGTTGTTTTAGAATCTATATCTATTGTGCATCACAAAAATGGGATCTTAGATGTGATATTGAATTGTGGCTTTCATTTCTTCCCTCTTCATCATCACTTTCTCTCATTTTCACTCTTTGAAGTATCTTTCCCCTTGTTTTTGGTGCTATCATCTTCTCTAGTTTAGGTTTTTGTTTTATGTATCTCTTTCTCACCTTGGTCCCTTGGAAAGTTAGAGTAGAGCTAGATAGTTGCATTTTAATTCCTAGGAGTAGTTTAGCATTAGAAGTAAGTAGAGGAAGCTGACCTTATTTGGATGTTTGTCTCAATTCAAGTCCCACAACTTGGAGATAGTCCCATGTTTCCTCAAAGCCCTAGATTCTTGTGATTTAGGATAGGTGCAATTTTGAGCTCCAACAATTTTGGCACACCCAGTGGGACTCAAAAATTAATATTTCCAGTTTTATCAAGCTTGGATGTGTATTTTGGTGAAACTCTAGCCTTTGGAGGCTCTGCAATAACACATCTAGTGAATCCATTCAGAAAATCAACTAGTTTCAACAAAGCGGTGGTTCAAATTCGAGAAGGATTCAAACATGGTCTAGAACAAGAGAAATTGGATATTTCAAGATTTACTGACTATCACCGGGTAGAGGAAGAAGAGAAAGTCGATTCAAAGATCCCCATCTCCACAAAATAAAAACTATTAACAACACCTCCACGGTAGGCCCCTTCTTGCAATCAACAAGAGTTCATAGACCAATCATAATGGATGCAAAATAACCCAATCCATTTTTTAACTTCACGGGTAAAGCAGCCCACTTTCCCTAAATGCTCGAATCCCATCCCGAGTAGCAACTTTAAAAAATATCCCATTATTTACAGGAGAAAATCACACTACTCTAGTTGATCATATTTAGGATATTGCGCAAAAGGTGTGCCATATATGAAATTACTGAGATGGATGTGGTAGTTAAAATTTTGGCTTCATCATTCAAAGGAAAAAATTTATAATGGTTTAGAAGTTTTTGTAGGTTCAATTCAGAATCGGAATGAGTTGTGTAGAACTTTATGCAATCAATATTGAGAAAGAAGAGAAAAATTATCTCTTTTGGAGCAGTTGACTACAATAAAGAGATCACCAAATGAACAAATGGTGGATTTCAACTTCAGATTCTAGAGAACCCTGGGATAGAATCCTAGTTCTTGTGAGACCTATTGTAGAAGGTGCATTTCTTTACTTCTTGAAATCTCTCAATTCTAATATATCTATCATGATACAATCTATGGGAGGGATAACTATGCCATCAAATTATGCGGTGCAATTAGAGCTGAAAATAGTTTAATACAAGCTGGGAAATTAGCCCCTAGGCCACCCATGCCCTTGTATCCTGAATTACCTCTAGGTGATAAGCCTTCTATTGCTCCTATCCTGAACAAAATCCATAACCTTTGGCTTCCACATCCTAGAACTTTACAAAACAAAAGGAAGATGAGGAAATGAAAGCCTTAATTAGAAATTTGACAAAAAAGTTATATCCCTAGAAAAAAACAAGCCCAATCCTATAGAAATTATCAAAACCAGGGGTAATATTCAAATTAGGGATATCATCCATGTATAAATTAACAACCTAATCAAAGATACACACAAAATCATAAAAACAATAGATGGAAAACCCAAAATGTTCCTCTTCCATTGGCAACAATTCCTCCTCCACAAGCACTTCCTGCTCCTAGCTCAAGCCAAGCATTGGTTCTAGTATAAAACAATATGGTTCAATAAATTGAGTGGTGTTTCCTGTAATTTTCTGCATAATCAATTAAGTTGTGAAAGGGCAATGCATCTTCAAGCATACATGGTTCAAGGCTCTTCCAGTTAGCAAGAACCACTTCTAGAGGCACCTAGTTGTAGCATTAAAGTAGTTCAAGAAGCTAATACTAATATCAATCTTATGTTCTTTGGACCTCATGACCTTTGTGTGGTAAATCAAGTGGCAAGTAACTCTAACAAACCCCAAATCAACGTTGTTGATAATACACGACATAAGAAAAGGATGCTAGAATCACAACCTTCATCTTCCATGGGTTAAAGTAATACCACAACTAATGAGAAAGAAGCCACATTGGACAAGAACAAGTATCTTGAGGCACCTACTAAAGTTGCATTTGAAAAAGAAGTCGTGGTTAGTTCAACCAAATCGCCTCTTCAAAACCGCAACAACAGAAGAAGGAAAATAACATGCCACAGATATAAAAGTCTGCAGGTCTTCCATTTAACATTGTTGAGTAGATGAAGAAGACCAATGTCAATACAACAATGTGGCTTTGACTATTCCATCACAACGTGATCTCCTATGTGAAGCCCTTAAGTAATTACCTCAGCGGATTCAATGGTGTAGAAATCTCATGTCACGGTTCATGTATGTCAAGCAAAGGAAGACCAAGTAAGTAAAAGTGTCAAAACCCCACCTTTTTACATGTCATTAATTGTGGGAAAACACTTGGTGCATAACTGTATGATAGATTCAGGGGCTAGTACCTCTGTAATGCCTAAGAAAATCTCTCGATATCCTAGGTCTCAAATATAGTCCCGTGTCTAAGGGATTTTTGTAACTTGATGGGTCAACCGTAGGTGTATTGGGAGTAATAAAATATCTTGAGTTAACACTTCATGCCTGCCCAAGCCTCACCATAACCCATGAAATTTCAATAATTGACTTTCCTCCCATGTTTTCCATTTGTTTGTGTAGAGATTTCACTATTAGGGTGGGGAGTTATTTATCTTCAGATTGGAATTACATGCTTCGAGAACCAGATATGGTACAAGATTTACAATACAATTTGAGCCCATCTTTTCCTACCATATTGAGTCATATGATCCCACCCCTATCTAATCAAATTGCCTAATATAAGAAGAACATGATCAAGGTTTAGTTCTAGATGAGAAGCCTATTTCCCTTCAATGCCTAATTTATTGCTAGATGAATGGGAAAGAGAGATCATGAATTTGATCCCTATGACGAAGAACTCAAAACCTTTGAGACTGGTCTCGACCTATTAAATCCTTCAAGAAGGATATGTGATACCCACAACATTCAAGCAAGAAAGAAAAAAATTCTTCTAGACTATGGTAAATGTTCTTTGATGGTTCTGGAAGTAGAAATGGAGCTACGGGCATTGTGCTAATTTTTCCAAGAAATGAGAAGTTCTTATTTGCTCATAGATTACAATTTTCATGTTCTAACAATGTGGAAGAGTATGGAGCATTGGTGCATGGTATTTTAATTGCTGAGAAGAGAAAAATCAAAGAGTTTCAAGTCTTTAGAGATCTTGAATCTGGTCATTCATCAAAGTCAATGGAGAGTGACCCACAAAGAACAAGTTGTTAAAGGCTTACACAAAAATAATTTGGGATCTTCTAGAAAGTTTTGATGCCATTAACCTATAGGTTGTTCCTAGGAAGTTGAACAAAGATTCTAATCAAATGGCGGCTTTGGGTTCTCAATTTTCACCATTGGAAGACCTTGTCAAGGGAAATGTACAACATATAAAAATGTTGATCGAGACCTTCAATTCCGGATAATCGAGACCAGCTAGTAGGTTTTTGATAGCGATGAAAAAATTGTACAACTTATACAAAATGAAGCTAAATTTTCTTAGAAAATGCAATCGACTTGTAGGAGGTCTATGGTGATAAGATTATTCAACTAAAAATGAACAAAATACCAAAGGAATTGGTCACCTCGGAATATATTTTCAGTCTAGACGATGAATTGAAGTGATGAGAAGAATATGGTGGAAAAATAAGAGGACTTTCAGCTAGTTACAATTGCTCCAGACAAAGAACTTCTACTTAGAAAGGTATGTGGTGAGAATGAAAAACATGCTTTTGTCTCCCTGTGCAAAAAATTTAGTGATGTATTTTCTTGGGACAATCCATATTTGAAAGAATTTAATCCAAACATAGTCTAACATTCTATTGATCTTGATCCCAATGTTAAGCCAACTAGACAAAAGCAGAGGCCAGTTAACCCCAAAATTGAGCCCCTCATGAGAAAGGAGTTATCCAAACTTATTCAGGTCAAGATAATTTTCCTATAAATAACTCTACCTGGGTAGAAAATTTGGTTTCAGTGAGGAAGAAGAATGGAGAAATTAGAATTTTTGTCAATTTTAGGGATTTAAATAAAGCATCTCTAAAGGATCACTATCCTTTACCCTCCATGGAGCATATTCTACAGATAGTAGCAGGAGTTGAAATATTTTCCATGCTTGATGGCTACTCAGGTTTTAACTAGATCAAAGTGAAAGAAGAAGATTAGTACAAAACTACATTCGCCACCAAATGGGAACATTTGAATATTAGAAAATTCTCTTTGGCTTATCAAACACTTGGTGCCAATTTCAAAGAGAAATGGACATTGCTTTCAAGGGGTACATCAATCAATTCATCTTAGTTTACCTAGATGACATCATTGTCTTCTCCAAGCAGAGTGTGAATCATATGAAGCACCTGGAGAAAGTATTTAAAAGATGTAAGGAATTTTGTGTGTCTCTCAACTGAAGAAGTAACTTTGCATTTCATATGGGTAATATTTTGGGACACATTGTTTCAAAATAAAGAATTTCCATTGATCCAAAAAGAATTTTGGCCATCTTGGCTTTTTCCTTACTAACTCACAAGAAGGTATTGTAGTCATTCCTTAGAAAAATCAACTTTTAAGGTGTTTCATTCCTAACTTTGTGGGTTTGGTAAGACCTATTACCCTTATGCTCAAGAAGGATTCAAATTTGTGGAACCGCAAAGGGAAAAAATAACTTTGAGAAGATAAAACAAGAGATTGCTCAGGATCCTACATTGATCAATCTTGACTATACCAAGGAATTCATTCTATATGCTTACAGGGCGGAATCCAAAGATACCGTGGTTTTAACCCAACAAAATGATTAGGACTGAAGCAACCTAAAGTGGAATTCTTCAATCAAAATCTTGAAGAATTATGAGCTCAAGTACAACCACATTGAAAAGTAGGTGTTTTCTATCATGAGAGATCTCAAGAAATTCAAGAGTATGATTTCTGCTAATCACATTAAAATTTTAGTATCACATTCCAGTGTTAGAGACTTCATCATGGGAGCAGAGATCAACGAAAAATGAGTTGGATGGGTGACTAAGATTATGGAATATGATGTGACCATTAAGGCCAAAAATTGGTAAGAGGAAGAGCACTTTGTGTGAGTAGCTAGTTACAGACACCTACAATCACCAAGAAGTTTCCCTCATGAATAAAGAAACTTTAAACAATGTTGAATGGAAGAAGGATGAAAGAAATGTATTCAATGATCACAGCTGGATTACGGATATGACTAAGTTCTTATCTATCTGGTGTATATCTCTGGGGTTGAATAAAGCCAAAAAAGGTATCTCGGGTTGTGATCTATTCCTATGCATTAATTAGTGGTGTATTGTTCAAAAGAAATCTAGATGGTGTCTTTTTGAGGTACATTGAAGGTGAAAAATTTGAAAAGTTCTATCGAGTTCCATGATGGTTTCTCGGGTGGACATTTCTCTGCTAGAGCCACAACTATGAAAATCATAAAAGTAGGTTACTTTTGGCCCACGTTGTTTGCAGATGCTCACAAATGGGTGAGGAAATGTAAGGAGTGTGCTCTATTCACTGGAAAGAAAAGATTGGCAGCTCTCCCACTTCATCTAATCTAGGCAGATCATCCATTTTCACAATGGGGTCTTGACTTCATTGGTATGATTAATCCCCATATTTTTCGAAACAAATAGGTTTTAACAACAACATACTATGATACTAGGTGGATAGAAGTTGTGCCATTGAAGGAAGCTACTAAATTAGTCATCCTAGACTTTTTAAAAGAAATTTTTACAAGGTTTGGTGTTCCTCAAACCATTATTTATGACAACGTAAAGGATTTCCTAGGATAAAAAATTTCTAATTGGGCTATGGGACTTGGGATTTATCTCAAAACTTCTTCTAATTATTACCCCAAGGTAATGGATTGGAAGAGTCTACTAACAAGAATCTGATTAGAATCATGAAAAGAATAATGGACATCAATCAAAGGTAGTGGTACACAAAGGTGAGAAATTCTCTATAGGTGGACAAAATTATAGTAAAGAAAGCTATTATCACTGGAATTACCTTCACTCGAATTAGCTCAACAACTAGAATTTGAAGGTGCGGATCAAAGGGAGATAAGAATGGTAGAATTATTGGAACTTGAAGAGTCTAGGAATGCCACCATGATCAGGTTGGAACAAGATCAAACATAAACCAAATGGTGGTTTTCCATGAAGGCTAGAGATCGGACACACAAGGCTAGAGTTATGGTCTTGAAATGGGATGCGGATCAAGATAAACCAGGGAGACACTCCAAATTTGATGTAATCTAGAGTGGACCATACATCATCACCACTTACAAGGAAGCTAACTCATTTGAGTTATCTGATCTTGATGGGAATATGTTTCAAATCCTAGTCAATGGGATTTACCTCAAACCTTCTCATTAAGATATTTCATTGCATCTTGTACATAGTAGTTTAGTTTTCAATTCCTCCAAGTGCTTTCAACACATTGTTTTGTTGGTAGTGTAGGTTTCTTTCCTAAGTGATTTGCACAGTTTTGTTGCTTGAGGGTGTTCTTATGCACAATTTTCATCATGTTTTCAAAAGCTCATGTACAAAGAGGTTCAAGAGTCAAGGATTAGTTTTAGTCGTCTCAGAAAATCAAATGTTAGGCCTCAAAATATTGGCTAAGTGCCAAAGGGCACGTGTTTGCATGAGACCGGTAAAGAAGAAGGGTGTGTAGGGAAAAGCACATAGGAAAATGGTCTTAGAAAGGTTTAGTAGAAATCATGACATGTGCGCAAGGAAAAACAAAGGATCTCATGACTTAACCATATTTAGACCTCCAAGAAGCACTTGAGGAAAACGTGACCGACTAGGCATCTTTGAGTGGATAAGGTGTTAGCCTAACAACTTTGTGATCAAGGAAAGAATATTCTATGCGTAGAACATTCGTGAAAGAAATTATTGTAGAAAGTGGAGAGCTCGGATAAGAAGAAACATGCTCCATTGGAGGACCACATGGACACTTGGCAATCAATCACATCCCAAAGGAAGGCATGGTGGTGGGTGTTAAAATTATTTATAGAGATGCTCTAGAGAAAGGAAGACATACCTAGATGGAGAGAGGTTGATAAAGGGGATCTTTAGGATCATCACAGAGAGGGTGAAAGAAGAATCCCTACGAAAAGAGTAGGAGGATCTAAAAGTGGGGTTACCATTAGAGGGATGTAGGAATGATATCATATCTAGAGGGATGGGTCTGTGAAAAATTATGTAATATGGGAAGCATAACTAGGGTCTCTGATAGATGAATCATGTCTGTCTTGATACATTTGGTTTGTTATGACCATTTTGAATGTAATGTGGTTACTAGAACTATGATCAATATAAATATATGTTCTGGATATATTGCTCATGGGTGCAAAACCTAATATCTTTTCTTTATGTCATGAATCAAATATGATTTCTACGTATGATGTTTCTCTTATGAATGGGTATATTGATATAATAACTCATCCTATGCCTTCATAATGTATGCATGATCATTTAATTTTTTGCATTTAATATGTTATCAATGGCATCATCTTCTCACGATGCTCACATAAAGGAGGGGCTTGGTGCGCGCACATGCCTTGGGTGAGTACTCAACACCCAATGGGTGATAGGCCGATGTGTGTGGGATTAGAGTGTTGTTCTAAGGATACATAAAAATGACCACATCTTGGTTTCATTACCATGACCTTATTTCAAAGCTGTTGTAATGATGCATGATTGCAGAGCGCTTGACCTTAGAAAGTGTCCAAGGATGGTTTAAAAGCATAGAGGATGAGTTTTCTCAAAGATTTAGTATTGGACCTAAGTTTTATGCACACAAATGGGTAAAAGAACACCTATATCATGAGTTATATGAGACCTTCTTTTGTTATTTTCCAGTAGAATTGTATGAATGGATCTCAACATATGCATCTAGATGAAGCTAGTAATATAGATCATGAGTGTAGACTGAGATGATTATCAAAGGTTGTAGGATGCATATTTGACTTGGACATGTCTTTGTTGATCACTTTGGTGGAGAAGAGTGATGAAAATTATACCCTTGAATACGCCATTTCTATGTATTCTTGTTTAGAGGTTCTTTGAGTTTGAGTTCTTAAGGGAACCTAGAGGATCAATTTTGCGAGCTATCCTATTGGCTATGAATATGTTGATCATTACGCTAAGTTTAGAGGTATTCCCTATGGTCGGATAAGCTTCTATGACCATTTGGGTGAGGAAGCTAGGGTGGAGGAAGATGAAAAACCTTGCGGCTGAAAAGGAGAGAGAAGAAAGATGACTAAAGTATAATGAAGCACATGAAAGGGAGTTGGCTACACAATGCGAGATTATGAGAGCGATGGATCTATGGAGGCGAGATGTTATGGGAAAGAATTGAGGTTCATACAAAAGATGTGGAAACCGAGCGGTCTATGCTACCCCATATTAGAAAGTGCGGGAGAAAAACCCCTTCAACTTCTTATGAGAGTTCGTTGTGTGGAGAAAGGAGAGTCGTCGCGTGCATCTAAATCCACCTGGTGACGAACCCTTGGTGCTTAGTTTTCCAAATGAAGAAACAAGTATTGGTAATCTAGTTGGTATCGTTAGAAGTAGTGATTTGCACCTAGAAGGTATAACTTCTCATTTGGGACATCTATGGCTACAAAAACAATTCCTGTGTTTGGAGGGGTTTTTGAGAGAAGTGCAAGTACACAAATTTTGGGTATCGTGTATGGGAGTGGCACGGGATAAACATCCGGTAGCAGAGAAATATCACAAACTATTAGTGTGTAGTTCAATGGAACATTGGGAATGTTAGGCGCAACCAATTCAGGCCCATAACTAGCTACAAGATGTGGATCTAGTGGAGTAGGAGCTAGAGGACCTGGTGGGTCTAGAGGATCAGGAGGGATATGACCTGGTGGATCCAGTGGATTTGGTGGTGGAGGAAACACTGGAGGGAATCAATGTTCTAGATCAGGAGGACAAGGACCTCAGCCACCTCTGCAAGTATTTTTCAAGATGTCATTACATCTACCAAATTACAAGGGTGGTAAGGATGTTGCAGAACATGTGCACAAGTGTGAGCTGCTATGGCGTGTGAAGGGGATCACTACCCATGAGCGAAAGACAAATTAGTTTACAATGACATTGTAAGGGTGCACACATAGTTGGTACTAGAAGTATGACCCCCATTCAACACCCCGTGCTTTCATTCTTGTTGTTAAAGGAATGATAGGAAAAATGGTTTTATCATTTGTTCTTTGGAACCTTTGTGTATCAAAAATTAAATGGAAACTTGATGTGAACACATAATCACATTATCATGAATAATCTAAGGATGATATCCTTAGATGTGAACCCTGCTAATCCGGGTCTATCTTATTGATGAACTATTTTCGCTAAGGTGACATTACGTCATTTGTAATGTGGTATATCATAAAATCCTTGGTGTAAATTTAAGCCTCGAAAGTGATTTGCGATGTTTTTGCTTATCTCTATTAAATTGTTAACCTTATAGTTTTTTTAACTAAGTTATGTTAAGGCTTTGAAAATTTTGATAGTTCGTTTAATGACCAAAATTGGAATTTGAATAAGACCTTATTTTGACTAATAATTGGCCTTGGTGACCCTCTGATAGTCTACCCCACATGGTGGCTAATACTAGCATGGTCATATTTTCTTGGATGAAGGATTACAGTCATTAGTCAAGGAATTAATTATTTAAATTGAAGACTTCAATCCCCTCAAAGCATACTCAAGCAACTCAATCGATCAACGCCAACGTTATAATGGTTTTGTATATATATACATATATATATATATATATATATATTGCGAAAAGGGATTTTGCAAGTTTAAAAGTAGTTAAACAACTATTACTGGAGATGTATTAACTTGTGTAATCAAGGAAGGAACAATCTAATCTTGAGGTATGGTTCTTAACCTAACATGAGAACTTATTGTTTGAAAATTTAGAGTTGATATAACTTTGGCTATTTGAAAAGATATATAAACATATTAAATTTTGTTAAGTCCTAAGTCATGAAAAGTAGAAACCGAAATTGTTATTGCATGGGATATTATTTGACCCCTTAATTTGTATAATCTAAAGTTTTTAAATTAACTCAGGTGGTGAGTTGGCACCCCACCACTAGTACATCTGCATAGAATTATTTATTGTTTTATTTAATTTTCCCGCCAATCGAGTTTTTGGAAAGGATTTTTTGGTTAACTAAAACTATAGGTGCTTTGCATGGCATGCATATGGAATCTTACCAAATTTTGAAGCTAAAGATAGCTGGCTTGAAAAACTTGGCGGCAAGCTCCAACCAGCTGCATTAATGTCATTTATTAAGCAATAAACTTCCACCTTCCTCGGGGAATGCGTGGATGGATTGGGGAAGATAAGGAGGTTTTGGTATTGAATCGTTCTCTTACAAGAAATTCGTAGAAGCTCTGCATGCAAAGAAAGTTGGAACTATGTGTTTTGTGAGTTGCATGGTGAAAACATCAGTTGAGTTGATTGTTCAGTGAGTTCCCAGACTCATTAAACATCGAGGAAGCATTGTGATCTATTAATAAAAGGGATTCACTTCAAGGGTTTAGGGATTTTTCTAAGGAATCGTGAAATCTTTGCAAGGAAAGAAAATACAGGCGTAACAGGCATGATACACTCTGAACTCATCATAATCTTGTGCTCTATTTAGCAATTTCACAAAAAGAACTTGTTTTGATTGAAATTTTGTGTTCGTAATTTCAGTAGTGAAGAATCAATTTATTCTTACTTATGTAGAGTATGTTTTACCTTTGATTTGTGATGAATTCTGTTTGGAAATAAATTAATGGTTGTAGACTTCAATGTGATTTATTGTTGCTTTGAAATAACGTATTCCATGGGTTGAATGAGTGTTGCAGCTATATTCATCATTGAGTTTTGGCTCGACAGGCCAGTATTGTTTTGAATTCTTATTTAAGTTGAGAATTTAATAAGTAACTAAACCATAGAAAACCTTGCTTAAATTTTTACCCATCCTTTATGGGGTTATATAGATTTTGCAAGACATTGTGGAATACTGAAAACCGGTGTGTTTGGGGTTTTGGTTGTAGATGACTTTCCTTGTCTTGGTAATCATTAGATTTACAAAACTGGGTTTGTTTCTTTTTAAATAAAACAATTCCTATTGGGTTAGTATTGTAGGAGGTATCATTAATTCTTAGTCGACCTAGTTTTATTTTGAGTAAGTAATTGTACTGAGGATAAACAATTGTATTTAATAATAATATCTAGCTGCAGATAATGAGGGCGCTACAGTAAAATACTAAGTTTGATCTTTAACCCTTGAATGGGTATTCTTGAATGATGTTAATGATTTATCCTCGAGCTACGTATGACATGGCTTGATAGAATGCCGAGTCTCCTAACACTAACTGAAGTAATTTGTTGGCAATCTAGTTTCAGCTAGTTGCTCATCAGGTTGAGGTGCTCAGGTTTAATCCACTCTATTTATTTGTATTGATCTTTGTTTTTATTCTTCTAAACTCTGGTAGTATTCGAATCTTTCGAGTTCAATACAGGATGTGGACTTATTATGTTCTGAGTTGGTTCCTCTTAGAGACAAATTCTACCTCACTTAGCACTCAGATGCTTCTATAATCCTTTTGGAAATTTGTTGTGCTCCTGTGAAAATATTGTAGCTATCCCGAGGTCTAAGTCATTTATTTTATCTCTTTGACTTCCTTAAAATCTTGGCTGTTCTACCCGCAATGCTATGTTCAGTTCGAAAGAAAAGTCGATTACGACTAAAAACCTTCTCCTTCTTGAAATATATATAACCTACTGCTATTTTAAGGAAATAATCCTAAATAGTTGAACTGTCCTCTTAGAGGCTTTTGCATTATATCTTGTGGTCGAAAAGAGTTGAACAATTATTTTTATTGGGTTCTAATATCTAAACAAATAGGCAAGAATTTTTAGTTGTGTTTGATTTCGGAGATCTGCATGCTCTCGACTATGATTGCTGATTTTGTTGATACCCTTCTTCTTGGATTTAAAAATTTGTACTAAATATTTGATGATTACTATGTCTAGTACTGATCTACCATTTACATAGTTGTTAGAAGGTTTGGGAAAATGATTTGGAACAGTTCCATGAGTCTAGTTGATTTCTTGATGAGTTGTTCAGTTTTATCTTAAGCTGGTTTTATGTCTCTTATGGTTGAACTTGATTCATCATGCATGATATGATATTAAAGTTGATCAAGATAGAAAGCCTCTTGGCTTCTAGAGTGTTAAATTGGGTGTTATTACTCCTTCATTGTAACCGATGCAGAGAAAAGCTCGATTGACTTGATGACCTTACTTTGATATTTAGTTGAAAAACATGATGTGTTGAGTTTTAGTTGAAACCCACTTAAGGTCATAATCTTTTAAGTAACATTCTCCTCATAAGGATATATCCGGTTTATTATCTAACTAAGATCTTATGAAGTGCTAGATCCTTGACGGGTATAAGTTCATGTATATGATTGTGTGTTATTCCTATTCACCCAAAAATTTAACTCCTTAACTCTTATCATGTAGTATTTCATTCTCCTTAGGGATTACAAAGTTCTCATGACATCTAAAAATCCCCTTATTGATTTCTTTTGGGTTGTGTCATGAATAATTCGGTATGCTCCAACCTTGTTCAGTGGAATGGGTTGGTAGAACTTTTCATTGTTATAATAGAGTCTTTAACTCAGTGAGGAGTAATGAAACCTTTCATTTGAATTTTTTCATGAGAAAATTCATGCGATAATGAATGCCCAATTGGGCTAATTGGTTTAATTACAGTCATGTTATCATGACTCCCTTTCGTTAAAACAACTTGAAATGATTTAGTAATTATTCGGTATTAATATGATGATAACCAGGCTGAAGAAAGGAATTATGTTCTCTTTCCTAGTCTTGGAATGTTCAATAAATGCTTAAGTTGAGGAAAGTTTTGGTTATGTAATCTGTCACTTGAATTTTACCTGTTTTCTATATGGAAAGATGCCATGAATGCTCTCTCTCATCCTTGAGGTTAATCACCTAATATCGTATTTTTAACTAAATACTCTTGATGTCTTGGTATTATTGCTTGGACCTTAGTAGACCTTATGGGTGTATGAAATCCTTGTTGGATCTGTTGAGAAGAGTTGAGAGATGGTAGATTGTGATTCTTGATATATATATATCTTTGGTTACTTAATTGTTGAGTAAAACAATTTTAGGCATGCAAGTATGGGATTGCATGAGTGAAATCTAGATACTCTTATATGGTAGTCTTTTGAATACTTATGATTCTCATGTGTCTTAAATTTAGATGATTGTTTCTGAGGGACTGAAATAGTTGTATTGAAATGTAAGTCTGAAATTGATTTCTTTCATGGCTCATTAAATTGCTTGCTCTTGGCATGTTATAGAAAGAATTGTTTATCTTCTTAAGTTCAATTAATATTGATCCATAAAAATAATATGAGTTCTTTTTATGAAATAACTAAGTAAAGCATGTCATTATGGTGAGTTGGTGTTTATCATGCTCAGTTCTTGTGAACTGACTCATGCTAACAATTTTGCAGATAAACACAGAGAAGGAAGGGTGAAGTATTTAGTTTCATATTATTTTGATCAAGGAAAGTTTGAAGATATGATTGACTTGAATGTTCTTAAATGAAATACTTCTCCTTGGAAACGGAAAGGCCTTCCCACTGAATATAATTGTTTTATTCATTAAAATAAAAGATATTGGTCATGCTTATAGACATGAGTTGTACTTATCTCTTAGAAGGAATTAAAGGAAGATTACCAGTTGTAATATATTGTATTATAAGAGAGTAATTGGCAAATGATGTGTTATGAGTTGGAAATCTATCAAGATAGGTATTTAGTGTATTCAATACTATTGTAATAAACATTAGTATAAATCAAGTAGTAAGAGATACACACAACATACATGTGAATGCTAGGGAACATATAAGGAACTATGAGTGGAATGTTTCCTAAGAATATCATGTTCTAACGAACCATACGTTAAGCATACTTGGAAATAGTTGAGGTTGCTAATGGATAACTGCCTCATTATAAAATGTAATATATCAACCTACTTGTAAAGTTGTGTTAAGTTCTCCAAAGGTTTTGTATAGAGTGTACTCAACCAAGTAAAATATATCTAGAAGTAAGATTGTCTAATCTTAATGGCCGTTGCTAAGAAAGCAGTTGGATTATCATGAAACCATGGAAAGGTTATGATAATTAGGTACTTCTATGCTATGGTTGTATTATAAACTTAGGTTATACTAACTCTTAACAAAGATATAATAATTTAATATTGATTTCTAAGTGAAATCAACTCTAAGTCCTATACAAGGATGATACACATAAGCAACAAGAGAAAGGGATTATGGTAATCTAACATGAAAATATATTGAGTATGGTTTCACTATTCAGAATTGCATAATTGTGATAAATTGTGTTATGAAATATTTTTCTCAAGGAGATGAAATGTTTTCAATTAGGGGTTATCCCTTGATGCATCATTATGAACACATAAGCATGTTAGATACAATGGAAGTACGATGGAAACATGCTTACTAAGTTAAAAAGAACATAGCATTTGAATCTCATCCATAGTCAATACTTTAATTATCTCTAAAGAGAAGTAGAGAGTGATATTTTAAAAATGATATGACAAGGAAAGATAATTGGGCAAGTGGTTAATCAAATCTACCATATCGGATACCCCAGATATATCTTACTTGTTGGAGATAGTAAAATAAATGAACACCCTTTATTGAGCTGCAATTAATTAAAGTGATGTGCTTAAACTGAAAGGACGGTTGGCATTGAGAGCCTATGAACTTAATTCAAGTAATGAATCATTCCTAAATACTTATCTTTATATAAGTACATATCCCTAGAATATGAAATAAGGAACATGAGCCTAAATGTTAAAGCAGGACACTTTTTGTAACTGTAATAATGATCATATACCTTGATAGTATTGTTTCTATCAATGGTTAACATGGGTATGAGATATTGAAAGGTAATTAAGTGTTATAGAGATTGGGGGTCCTGGGATCAACTTAATCCAGACCTTAGGTACAACCCATTCGTGGAGAAGGTGTCGTAAGTCCTAGGCTGTTCTTTAATGATTACCTTGAAAACATTAAACACCATGCACCAATACAAGATTCTAGGCGGGTGAACTCACTGCATATACTACATAGTTGTATCCCTATGGTGACGATTGTCACCATTAGGATACTACCATTTAGCATCTGTAATGAGTTGTCTCATCAAGAGATTGGATTGTAGTATGGTGTTGTCCTAAGTACAAACCTTGATAGAGTTACAAGACAGATTGGACCTCCTGGGTACACACCCTTATATCAACCTATGATGGCTACGAGAAGAGATGTGGGTGAGTAACAAGGTGAATTGTTACAAGAACACTTTCTTTCCCATAGGCATCACAGGATGACATAGAGGTATGTCTTGTGTAGGTTAAACTAGTTTGTACCTTATTCAAGGCTTGTAGCTATTTACAGTATTTAAGTTGTGAATCCATATAACTGAATAAGTGATTAAGGTGAAACGAAAATTTCCTTATGATGAGTGTGCCGTCGTGGAATTGAGCATGGCATACATGACTCAAAAAATTTGTGCAAAGTGGTGTAAGATGTTGATTACACTATTGAGATTTCCCTTTAATCTAAATTTGTCGAATGCCTGTGGATTTCATAGGTGGAACCTAGGTAGACACTTAGGAGCATTCACTTATATATCATACCTTGAAAAAGGAGAACCAAAGGATACATTTCATGTAAGGATTCAAATATATTATTGAGGGAGAATGAGTAGGTTCAGTATTCTCTCATACAACTACACATGGTTCATGATGGTAATCAGAAATGGATTGCATTAAGGTTTATGTAGATTTAAATATATGGGTATTTAAATCAGCTACATAAAGTTTTTTTTTTTTTCTAGAGATGAAGTGACAAAAGTGGTTGTTACACCCATCGAGATGGTAGTAGATTACAATACACTGCGAGAATACCTTTTTAGCTAAATTCTATATCCCTGAGTTTGAGAAAAATACCATTAGCGCTTTGAAAGAGATCCAACAGGGAAAGGTAGAGAGTGTGCGGGAATATGGATTACATTTTAAGACTCTCTTATCAAAACTATCTTATGATATTCATCCTTCTCAGCATGCTCAGTGGTTTGTTGGAGGGTTGAGAGCCTTTGTTTAGGATATTAATTTCACACAAGAAATTCAAGGACCTGCACGAGGCCTTGGAGGATGCCCTACACGTTGAGGCTGTTGGAAGTGTAGATACCAATGTTAGCCCTTTTCTTGAGCCTCAAATTGCTGTAATGATGAAATAAATAGAAAAACTATCTATGAACTCAGCGTACGAGACTTGCAAAGTGGTCTATGGTGCATGAATTGTGAAATAGATGGGCACACAACGGATAGTTGTCCTCGAAGGTCGGTACACATGCTATGACGAAAGACTATGAGATTTACCATGGGGATCATGATGCAAGTAGGTGTCCACTATTGCAACGCATGATCCCTAAGAATGTGTCTTTCTATTGCAAGATCTGTACCTCTACGACCCATGAAACCAAGGATTATAGGTTTATTTACCATAAACATGATGCCATTGATCTTGGTGTGCACCAGACCAACCTTACAAATAGTTCAAGAAGTGTGCGAGAGAGGCTTCGAGGAGGATTTCGTGGTCATGGTAAGCTGCGGTGGAGGAAGAAGCGAGTTCTCATGTGGGACATGTTATAATGGTGGGTCTACAGAGCATTATAAGTGTGAGTGTCCTGATCTGTTGTAATGCTCATGGTGTGGAAAGAAGCACAAGTATGAGGAGTGCACCGGAGTTATTTGAGCACACGAGCAGCAAAGCAATGGAAAGAAAAAGGCCTTTGGGATGGTAAGCATAAAAAGGTTGACTTAAAGTAGATGCCAAGAGTGGCAAGTGAGTCGGGACTAGAACCTATACTAGTTACGATGCGATCGAGGCGGCACTGCTTAAGGAGATACCAAGACAAAGAACACTGGTTACAAGGGAAGAAGTGGTACATGAAAAGTAACCACACCCTGCTCGTTAGAAGGAGGTGTATCAAGAAACCATGGATGTGATTTGGAGTCTACAAAGAGATATCCGAGTGTCCGAAGGATTAGTTAAGGTAGTTAGAGTAAAGGAAGAATGTTAAGGCTCTGCAGAAGGATCTGGATGAGGTTAGGTAAGTATGCAAGATGTTAAGGCAAAATAATATCATCCCCTTGCAAGGAGAATGGTTACGTGAGAAGGTACCATGTGGTGGATGAGAGTGCGAGAGGAAGGTTCTACATGATAACCTTCCTCCCCACAACCTTGACTATGAAAAAGAGATAACTTTGAATGATGTTGTAGATGGATGGCTTCTGAACAATATTTTGATCGATATAGGCATGAAAGTCAATATTCTCACCTTGGATTTATGACATCAAATGGGAAGGCCCCCATTACAACCATCTTCAAATGTGTTGTATATGGCTAACAAGACAAAGGTAATGCCCATTGGTGTTTTGAAGGATGTGGTTATCACTATTCAAGGGGCGAAGCTCACTTTGGATACTTGAAGTCTTGGCACTAGTTGAGGTAAATAACTATCCAACATTTCTTGGGTGTCCTGGTGTTACAAAAACAATGCCAACCTATGGTTTAACAAAGGGTATATCAGTTTTGAGAACAAGGAAGAACATGTTATCATCCCTTTAACGGATGGGAAGTTAGTGCCCTATACTAAGCCCTTGGGAGAGGAAGTCCTTGACATAATCTATGTGCGCTCTATCAGGGACCCTGAAGTAATTCATCCTATAGAAGGAGTTATTCAGTTTGAAGATGCTCAGTCTATGAGTGATACAACCAACATAACATGTGACAATTGGGTGTACGGGACTTATGATTTAATTGGGTGATAATTAAGAGGCTCTATGACAAGGGTAATGATGACACACTCGGTCAAGCACGGGAGGAAAGAATTTTCTACGTTACTTTGGAGGAGCCAACCTTTATGATTTCTTGCGGAAGATAGAGGATCAGTGGAGAAATGAGGAAAAAGGAGAGGGATGCTTAGTGATAGCCTACTCGGGACTGTAGTGTGTTAGTGGGAAACACATTGCGATAGCCTTCAGAGTTGTGTGAGGTGAGAGTAGTGTTCTCTGTTAGGTTCTCTAGAAGCCACGTGCCCATTATCATACAAGACTACCATGGAAAAGAACCCACCTCATTTCACGTCCAAGCATGTGAGAAGGCTTGGATGGAAGGCATGAAGCTTTGCCACCTTCTTTATGGGTGCATAAGTTGTATTCCACCTTATAAGGTTATGCGCATGCATGGTACATTTACTCGGAGATGCACCACCAGACAGGAAATTGACAGAGCTAACAACTGACCTTCTTCAAGCTTTTGAGTATCGAAGCACTAAACCATCAGTGGATAGAGCACTATAGGTTGTTAAGCACCTAATGATGGGAGATAGTGCCATGGAAGAAGATAGGATATCAGAGTTATTGGGTGAACTTGGTATGGAACCATGCCTTGATGAGGAAGAATTAGAGGAGATATAACTTGAGCATGCGTGCAGGGAAAAAGAAAAAGGAAAGATGATCTACATAATAGATGATGAAGAGATGGAGAATTTGGATGTTAAACATACTAGAGGTGCGTGTGAAGTCATGGATAATGCTGATGAGAAAGTGCATGCTTACCATGAGCTCTTGAAAACAAAGAAGGTTAGCATTGGTTCAAAGGTAGAACCTAAAGAAGCTATCATTGGAGATTATTGGTCAGAGAAAGAATTTTCTAAGAGCATTGACCTTTTGAGCGTGTTTTAGGACTTGTTCTTACACGGGTACCATGAAATTAAAGGCATTCACCAATCCTTTGGGAAAATGAGGATCAAGTTAAAGGAAGGTATACAACCCGATCTAGAAGAGGCCATAACGGATGAATCAAAATTTACGTAATGCGGGTCAAGGAAGAGATATATAAGATGATCGATTTAGGAATCATTGAAGTTGTGGAAGAATCAGAATGGGTAAGTCCAATGGTCATAATCATTAAGAAGGAAGAAAGGATAAGGATCTATGTTGATTATAGGGACTTGGAATGTAGTGTGTCATTGACCCTTTTCTAACCCCCTTCTTTCAAGAAATTCTGGAAGGATTAGTAGGCAAGGGAGGTCTATTCCTTCACGAGATGGGTTCTCGGGGTATCACCAAGTTAGGGTTCCAAAGGAAGACTAGAAGAAGATGACTTTCATGACTTAATGGGGAAGATTTACCTACACGTTCATGCCTTTTGGATTGAATAATGTGCCTACCATATTCTCATGTATTGTGGTATAAAAAATTTTAGGACCTCATTCAAAAGTTTTTGCAAGTATACCTAGATGACTAGGCTACATATGGACTAGTAAAAGATCATTATGACAATTTAAGGTTGATGTTTGAGAGATGTCGGTAGTTGAGGATATCCATACACATTAAGAAGTGTGTTTTGCCACTCCATTTGGAACCTTGTTGGGGCATATTTTATGTAAGGAAGGTTTGCTTGTGGATCCCACCAAAGTTACACTTATTGTGGGATTAGGGAGCCACTACCGAGTCAGAGTGCGGCATGGATTCCTTGGGCATACGGGATACTACGAAAATTTTATCAAGGGGTATGCTAAGATCTCCGCACCATTGGAGAAGTTATTAAAACATAAGAGTGAATTTCATTGGGGATAGGTGCAATAGGCAAGATTTGACACTTTGAAGGATAGAATCTTCACTACGCACATATTACAATTTCCCTCTTGGGATAAACATTTCCATGTGCATGTTGATGCCTTAGGGACTGCCATTGGAGTAGTCCTAATAGAAACGGTGAGTGAATTTTTGATCACCCACTTTTTTGCAAGCAAGAAGTTGACACCAGTAGAACAAAACTACACCACTACCGAGGGCGAAGAAATTTTGATGATCTATGCGCCTGCATAATTTCGAGATAATATATCTGTTGGAAACACCATTCATATTCTACATGAACCACATGACATTAAAGTACTTAGTGAACAAGCCCATTTTACAAGTGGGTCCTATTACTTCAAGAATTTGAGTTTTCAGTTGTTGTAAAACTAGGAAAGATTACTTCATGACCTGATCATTTATCAAGAAGTGACTCATGGGAGGATGCGCAGAGCATTAAGGATACCATGCTAGATGCACAAATGTTTAGGTTGTGGCGCACACCCTCTGACTTAAAGGATCTTGAAGTGTTTCTTAAAATGGGTGTGGCATTGGAAGGAATGAAGGATTTAAAGAGAAAACTTGATTGGCTATATGCACCGCACCCTACATGTTTATTAGTGGAGATTTGTACAAGTTAGGCCGATATGAGGTTCTACGCCGATGTGTATTAGAACATGAGTGCACTACAATTATGGAAGAAGCACACAATGGGATTTCAGGAGGACACCATATAGGACATGTAATAGTGTGGAAGATTCTACTTGTAGGGATTTGGTGGGAGAGTATCTACCAAGATTGTATTGAGTTTTGCAAGGCATGTGACCATTTCCAGTGCATTAGAAAACCTAGAAAGAGGGATGAGATGCCCTTAGTACTAATAGAAAAAGCATAACCATTTGAAAAATGGGTAATTGACTTTGTCAGACCTATTTCACTTGTCGCGTGAAGGACTGGCTCGTGTGACATCATCACTTGCATTGATTACTTCACAAAATGGGTAGAGGCAAAGACCTACAAAGGATTGACCTTGTAGGGACACCAACTATATTTTATGGGAGAACATAATCAGTAGGTATGGATGCCCTTTAAGCCTGACTAGTGACAGGGGTATACATTTTCTGAATGAAACGGTCATGATTCTGTTGGCAGAATTTATGGTGGCCCATCACAAGACCACCCCTTATCATTCCCAAGCGAATGGATCTGCTGAGGCATTTAACAAAATACTAAGTCACACTTTGAAAAAAATTTGTGATGTGGGAAGATAAGATTGGGATGACAAGGTATCAGCCATTTTATGGGCATACAAAACAACCTATAAGAGGTTAAATAAGGCCGCGTGATTTCAATTGGTATTTGGTGCAGAGGCTATTTTACTAGTTGAATTTATGTTACCATCACTGCGTATAGTGCGTGTAGGAGGATTGGTTGATGAACAAGTGCTTGAAGAGAGGATTGATAAATTAATGCAACTAGATGAAAGGAGATCACTTGCTAGATGGATTCAAAAGATAGAGAAGGCAAGACAAAAAGCATGACATGATCGTCATATAAAAACAAACAATTTGAGGTTGGGCAGATGGTTTTATTATATGACTCTAAATTTCTACGCCATCTTGGGAAGTTGAAAGTCCATTGGTTGGGACCATATATCATCTTGTACATCCTTGATTCAGGCACTTTCTAGTTACAAGCGTTGGATGGGATGAGACTACTAGGCCATTTCAATGGGAGTAGGCTAAAGCCCTACTATAAATAAGTCTTGTGTTTGTAAATAAGGCGTATTGCCAATTAGCCTAGGATTTCCCTTAATGTTTTTCTTTCCCTTGTGTTTCCCTTTTTGTTGCTTTTTCCTTTATGTTGTGTTGTTTTACGCACCTTGTGTGTTGATAAAATTTTATTACTTTGAAGGGTTGTGTATGCACGAGAGGGCCACACATTTTTTTAGTGTGGGGTGAAGTAGCGGGAAGTGAAACAAAGGTTGGAAGTGAAAGTTGTGTTTTAATGGCTGAGTTAAAAGATCAAAAGCACATAAGGTAGGAGAGCACGCGTGGAAAAAGGTGGATGAGAAATTTTGGTGTCAGGATAAGGCTTTACAAGGACCACATACAAAGGATGAGAAACATAGGAACAACATGAGGTAGGAGAAGGAAAAAAATCAGGTCAAGGATAGAAGTGCTTTCAAAGTGTTGCGAGATGCGCGAGTAAGAATATTTAGTCAATAAGGATTTTTGCGTGCCAAAAGGTTGTAGATATTTTTACATAAGATTGGGTGCATGGGAAGCGCACTTAAGATCAGATTTAGTGGAAAAAACCACATTTAATGCTAAGTACGTTGGTAGGTGGCATAACATTTATCACGGGAAAGAAGGAAAATCTATAAGTAAAGGGTCGGGCACATCATTATTTACCTTACTATTATAAGATTGAAGAGCTCTTGTGAACTAGAGAACCCGTGAAGAAAGATTTGTGTGAAGCAAGAAGATTTAAAATATAAAGTACATGACTAGGGTGATCTGCAAACCCAGTGGGAAGGAGTACATGGGCATTGGGAAGAAGGTTTCAAAGGAGTATGCCATCTTATGGAAGATTTTTCCAAGTTAGGGTTTTATAGCTAGGGCATGGGGATCGGAGGAATTTTCGAAAATTTGACCCACAAATTTGAGCAAGGCAGGAGGTAGAGCAAGGAGGAGTTTAGTATTTTACCCTGACAAGAAGATGACACCAAAGAAGTTAACCATTTCACCTAAGAAGGGCAATAGAAAAGGAAAACAAACTGCCACCACTAGTTTCAAAGAGGAGTGGTATGTAAACATGTAATACCCATATGGAGTATTACTTAGGAAAGAATGGGTATCCCATATGAGGAATATGGCCGTGAGTGACTACAAGTATCACACAAGTACCACAGAGAAGGAGATGGCGTTAGATCTAGTTCATCCAACATATAAGAGGACACCGTAGGAAGGGATGTCAATCTACTGCAATTAGGTGAAGGTAAAATTGGAGAAGGCTGAGTTGCTACAACTTTACGAGTTTCCCTATTTTGGCAAGCCTGAGTGGCTATACCAATGGTTGATGTCATGCATGCACAAGGACCACTTCTACTTTGCGGGCCACAAAATATGCATAACTCTCCAACTCATCTCTAAGTTTACTGGCCTGGCCTACGAAGGAGATTTTTTTATATGATGACCTGGAGGATAAAGAGGCTATTAAGAAGACCGTGGAGGAGTATGACTATAAGAAGTGGTCTCACTACTTTAACATCCCCGATATCTCTAACCCAATGATGAGGATGTCAACGCTCATAGTAACCAAGTGAATGGTCAAGAGAGGTAGACATAGGTAAACAAGGCATGGTTAAATGTGTGTCATAAAATTTCAAAAGGAACCATCTATAACCTGTCTGACTACATTGTAGAAGAGATCATTAGTGCCATACAAGAAGGAGATAATATTATGTTTGGCAATGTTCTTCTAAAAAATTAGAGTGCCCAATGGGCTAGAGAAGTTTGTATGAGAGTATCCAGATGAAGACCCCTCCCTCGTGAAGAGGTTTGAAAAATACACATGTGACACCATGACGACCTCTCCACAGGCGCGCATGGAGAAATGGTACAAGTGAATACACGATGCATTCGGGGTTGAGTGGAGGATACTTGAACAATTTTCAACACTAGTAGATGGAGAAGTTGAGTTCACTTTGTCTATCAACACTTTTGCATTGGTAGGTTCACTCTGTTAAATGGGACCAAGAGCCCATGGTGTAAATTACCCTTCTCTTTCACTGCACAGTATTTCCAAGCAGGGGTCAACTACTTCAAGGAAGCTAAAAGACTAAGGTTTGACCTTAGCGAGGTGGACCAAGACCACCATGACTTATAGAGAAAGCTCATATACCCAAAGAAGCATGCTTATGTGGAGAATTATGTCTCCCATGAGGTGCGCATGACAAAACCCATGATGCTACCAATTACTAGAAGAACCGCAACAAGAGTATACTTGTGCATTAGGCCCAAGTATGAAAAGGGTGCTTACTTGGAGAATGATGTCTCCATCCTAGAGGATCCCACTGGTAGGAAGAAGGTCACACCAAGGAAAAGGGAGAGGGAAGAGGCACTAGAGAAGAAAGCACCAAGTGTGTAGACAACACAATCTATGGGTGCATCGGAGGCAGGCACCAAGCCAAGCACATACATGCATAGGAAGAAGTATCCCATCAAGGAGAAGGAAAAGAAACTTGAGGAAGAGGTGTCGAGTAAGAAGAGTCACCAAGGAAGGAATCACCTACTAGAGAGGAAGAGGAAGAAGAATCCCTAGTTAAGAAGAAGAAGAAGGTAGTGGGGAAGGAAGACTCAGAAGATACAGAGAGCTTGGAGGCCTATAGGGTGAAAGAGATGACGGTGAGGATGAATAAGTTTAGGATCATCTCATGTACAATGTACATGACTCGGAGGAAGAAAGAAGTGAGGAAAAGGGGGAGAAGAGGAAGGAACTCAAGGAAAAGGGGAGAGTGAAGAAGTAAATACTAAGGATCAGAGGACCCCTAGCCTCACCAAGGAGTAGATAGAAGAGGCCACAGAAAGAGAAGTAACGGGCATAATAGAAAAGTTAGTGGAGTGAAGCGCGATGAGATACTCAAGGAGATAGAAGAAGAGAGCGTAGGAAAGGAGTATGGAAGCATGGGTGGAGATCCCAACTTAGCAGTGAGCTTTCCAAAGGCAAGTGCGCACGGGAGGAAAAGGTGTGATAACGACGTAAGGGAAAGGGATGAGCTACATAAATGACCCAAATAAGGTACTATGTGCATGTTTCTAGAGAGCACCGTGCCTATAGACCAACTCCTGGAAATGTCTTCATTCGAAGAAGAAGGTGCATACCCACGAACCAGAAAATGCTATCTTGGGCATTTGAGTCCCATGTCGATGAGCCTAAGTTCGAAGTTAACCAAGGGGCGCTGATGAAGGTGCCAGAGACCAAAGGAATAAACCTATTGGTAAATGCTTAGTAGTTTTCCAATGAACAGGTTTGCAATGCACTCAACAAGGTGTCGGTTGAGGTGGAGGCAAGATTTTTGGGAGGAATGACAAGGTGAGATTCCTAGAAGGAGAATTGGAGAAGAAAATGAGGAGCTCATTAAAAAGAGAAAGGATCTGAAGTAGGAAGAGCTGATCAATGCACAATTGAGGTGTGAGTTGAGGAGGAAAAGGAAAAGGTGCGCAAGGTGTACAAGAAAATTGAGATGATTACAAATGCTATTATCTTGAAGCATCTAGACCTAGCACTACCCGAGAAGAAATACAAATTGACCTTGCAATTCTTGGAAGATTTGACTTGCATCCTTACGATGGAAAGGTGACCACTCACCTTAGAATCAACAGAAGAGGCACTGGCGCACCAGGAGAAGGAGGAAAAGTAGAAGGTTGTGGAGATAGTCACTCGATACACTAAGCTCCTTGCCACTATAAAGGCCATCACACAGATAGCTGAAGTTGCTTATGACAATTGCGCTGACATGGATAGAGTAGAAAACATTCTAGTTATTACACATGAGGTAGATCTCAAGGAGTTTCAAGAGAAAAATAAGGGAAATAGGGTAGAGCGGGATAAAATCTGGCTGAGGTAGAGAAGAAGTCAGAAGCCATTGAGACCTTATGGGGTTTGATCAAAAACCGGCTTAAGGAATTATATCCCTAGATCACCCACAAGATGGATGCACTGGACAACCTTGAAAAATAGTTGGAAGAAATTGTGAGTACGTTGAATGTGAAGGATGATGAACTAAGTTTTGATGAGGTAAGTGCTCTAGTAGGTGACCTCTGTCAATAGGCGTAGGGTGAAGTGGATGCTTGGGAAAATATTGAGGAAGATATAAGGAAGGATTTCCCACTCATTTTTCAGCAATAAATGATTCTTCTTCATTACTCCATTCTTTATTTCTTCCATTTATCATTCTTCATTCCTTCATTCTTTATTCTAACCATTCAAAGTCCCTCCATTATTTATTCTTTGGAGAGAGGATGTTTCAAGGATGGAGAACAAGCTTAGTGTGGGGTGATATTGGGCCTCAAAATATTGGCTAAGTACCAAAGGGGTGTGTACGTGGGGAAAAGCACACATGAGAAGGGTTTTATAAGGGTTTAGTAGAAACCATGACACATGTGCAAGGAGAACAAATGATCTCATGACTTAGCCATATTTGGCCCTCAAGAACCACTTGTGGAAAAACATGACCCGACTAGGTGTGCTGAGTGGATAAGGTGCCAGCCTGTCAACTTGGTGGTCAAGGAAAGAATATTCCACACGTAGAACATTCCTGAAAGAAATCATTGCAAAAAGTGGAGAGCTTGGATCAGAAGAAGCATGCTGAATTGGAGGACCACATGGACACTTGGCAAGCAATTTGTTCTTAGAGGAAGGCATGGTGGTGGGTGCTAAACCTATTTATAGAGATGCTCTAGAGTGAGGAAGACACACCTAAATGGAGAGAGATTGATGAGGGGAAGCTTTAGGATCATCACAAAGAGGATGAAAGGAAAACCCTTATAGAAAAGATTAAGAGGCTCTAAAGGCTGGGGTTACCATTATAGGGTTGTAGGAATGATATCATAATTAATGGGATGGGTCTGTGAAAATTTACGTAATATGGGAAGCATAGCTAGGGTCTCTGATACATGAGTCATGTATGTCTTGATACATTTGGTCTGTTATGACCCTTTTGAATGTAATGTGGTTACTTTGGAACTATGATCAATATAAATATATGTTATGGATATATTGTTCATGGGTGCAAACCCTAGTATCTTTTCTTTATGTCATGACTCAAATATGCTCTCTGTATGATGTTTCTCTTATCTGAATGGGTATATTGATATAATAACTCATCCTATGCCTTCAAAATGTATGCATGATCATTTACTTTTATGCATTTAATCTGTTATCAATGACATCATATTCTCACAATGCTCACATAAAGGAGGGGCTCGACACCCATGCATGCCTCGGGTGAGCGCTCAGTGCTCACTGGGTGATAGGCCAATGTACATGGGATTAGAGTGTTGTTCTAAGGGCACATAAAAATGACTACATCAAATACAAAACATTTAAATCAGATACGGGAAATCAAGTCCTATTTATCGGGATAACTCCATGCCCAATGGGCGTGCCAAGGCTACTAATTAATTTACCTAGTAGGCGAGATGACCCCTGTGAGTCACGAAAAATGTTTTCTATTTTTGCACCCCCTACAAAAATTGAGCAACTCAGATAGATTGGACTAGGTGGATATTCAATATTGAAATTGGTCAAGCCATGAAGTAATTGAAAATGTCATCGAAGTATGAAATGATCTGCGGGAGCCTAGAGAAAACCACGAGTGGTTGGTGAAATCCACGGAAGTCAAAATTCGTGATACATTGGGGAAAACCATGGATTGAAGGGGAAAACTTGTTGAATCCACAAGGTGAAGGAAGCGAGATGCACCACAAAGAACAAACCATAGAGGATTTGTAAGGCCGTGACATATAAGAGAAATCCACGGAAGTGAAAAATTGCAAAGAACTAAAGTAGAAATCATGTAACAAGGAAAATAGTAGTTTTTCATGGAGGGCTAAAAATGGATGTAACTCTTTATCCAATGATTTGGTATTTGCAAATCGTATATCATTGGAGAAATATTTACAAATAAAATCAGATTTCTGAATGAAATGGTGTTAGGTGGGTAAAGTAAAGGAAAATGTCTCAAACACGCAAAATAATTGCTCCAAGGAATACAACCACTAGAATTTAATGTAGTAGAAAATAAAAAATAATAGAAAATTATTCCCAAACTACAAACAACATTTTGAAAATGTTCCAAAAAACAATCGTAACTATATAATTTAGTTCAACAATTTCGTCTTCTAATTGTTCTAAATAATTTACGCTCTTCAAATCAATCATGTTACCCTTCACGATAGTGCTTTTGGGAAAAACTCAGCGTCTTTGGCGTCATGCATATCACACTTCAATGGGATCGAAAAGAGTTTTTGGAGTATTTAACATCACTCTACTCTCCGCCCTGATTCGGTCCTCTCGCTTTCTAAGTTATTGCTGGTGGCGATCAAATTTTTATCTCTTCAATATGGAACACATTAGGAGTCTCTTTGGACATTGTAATTGCAAATTGTGTTATATTATTGCTTACTAGTTAGTTCAAAATTAGTACTCCTTGTTTTATTACGTGTTTGATGCTAAGTTGTCTCATTGTTCCTACATGCAAAATGTTGTCTTGTATGTCCTTAGATCAATTTCTTGTTTACATTAGCTAGATTAATCAATTTTATCTGTTTCTAGAATGTTGTTGCGATTATAGACCAATTGCAAAATAATTTTTGACATCTTAGTTCACAAATATTTTTGATGTTATTCATTCCTATTCATATTGGGTTTGTTTGCAATGTTTGTTTTGTGTCTTTTTGACCACTTGCACTATTTTTTTCTTCATGGATTATTAACTAAACCATGGTGTGTTTACCTTTCTAGTTTGTATTCAGGTTTGTTTACATTTATTTGTATTTGTACTTCAAATTTCTCAAGAATTTTTAAAACCATCAAAAAAATCAAATATTTCAATATTAAAAAAATCGAGAAAAATAAAAAAACTTTTCAAAAAAACATTCACTTATCATCGACATCCTACAATTAGGAAATTGTTAACACGAAATCACAGTACCCCCAAATGAGCTCTAAAAATCTTCTTTTCTAAGGCAGAATCATTTGGTGTGATTTTCATAAC
Organism: Taxus wallichiana var. yunnanensis; assembly: GCA_018340775.1. Lineage (NCBI taxonomy): Eukaryota > Viridiplantae > Streptophyta > Pinopsida > Cupressales > Taxaceae > Taxus > Taxus wallichiana. Next base: position 195,386,759 of record CM031236.1, read on the forward strand.
ATTGGACCATCTTTCAAGTTGTGGGACTTGAGATGGCCCTTCGGAGAAATCTAGCTTCTTCTTCCTGATCCTAATGCTAAACTACTCCTAATGTAGAAATGACGTCTAACTATACCTATCCTAACAATGCCAAGGAGATAGGGAGAGAGAAAGTGCATAAAGAGGGAAATCCTACACTAACGAGGTGATAGCACCAAGAAAAGGGGAGTGTTGGTCACAATCTCAGCTGCCTGAAGTGGAGAGAGGTGAGCTAGAGGAGAGGGTGGACAAGATGCACCATAGACCAGAGATAAATTTCACATAGAACACCACTTCAAAACCCATTAAACATAGCTCCCAAGACCTGCAACAAACATTAGAATATGCACAAGTATACCCTACAATGACGAGAGGCAAGGAGAGATAATAAAATAAGCAAAGGATGGACAGATGCATCATAGAACAAAATTTATTGCTCCAAAAGTTCACATAGTACATCGTTAGTGGGCAAGAGGCAAGAAAATGCCATTACAGAGTCGTGAAAGGAGGTTTAGACTCCATTTTCGACCTTGGGGAAGAAAAAGAGAGAGGGGGAAGGGAAGAAGAATGAACAAAACCCTTTACAATGAATCCGCCCCTGTATTTATAGATTCAACCTGAAAGAAGAAAGAGAGAGAGAAGCGGGAAAAGTAGTCGAGAACTCAACCACTGTTGTTAATGCTTCTGATAAAATCTACCCCCAAATCCATCTTTACTACATCGATCCTTGGTTCGGTGCCTTGAAAGAAGTGGAAACGATGGAAACAAATCAAATCCGATCTAGTTGTTGAGACAGATGGATCCTGCATTGAAGGCCAGAAGATGTTTCCTCCATTTTTCTTCACCTAACCTCCTCAAAATTAAAGTTTCAAACCTCCATGGCATAGGTGAGGCCGAGATCTTTCCAATGGTGTCAGATTTGCAATATTTCAAGCCCTGAGTTGAAAGATATGCCCCTTCGAAGTTTGTATCGGGTCCGTACATGAGGGCGGGCTTTGGCTTGACTTGGGCTCAAATGTTGAATTTTTCCCTTAGGCGGAGTTGCGGCCCATTTTGTAACTTTTACCCCTTTTGGAATAACAAGGGGAAAAAACTAACTTTCCCCGATGACCCATTTGTGACACGGGACACGTAGAGATGCATGGGAATCTACAAGTAACTCTTCCTCACACCCGACCTCCCGATGTCGTGCGAGACAACCGGTGGGGATGGAATATACGTGGGGTACAGAAAAACTAACTGAGCAATCTTATGTATTCGATATGCACTAATGGAATATGTGAATCCAAGGCAACGAAGGCCCTCATAACCTAAAATGGTGTGATAGATTGGTCGTGTGAGGATGACTGCTCGAAGGCTCCAATCAATATCAAGCTCTGGCGTGATTCGATCTATAGGTTGTGGAATACGTGGAAGATAACCTATGGGTGCTTTGTATATGTCTCCCGACAGGGTCATGAAAATGAATGACAAAATGATGGTGGATTCTATGAGTGATTCTCTGGTCTAGTCCAGAAATCCTTAGCTTGATTAGCTGCTGTGTCTAGTGAGGATAGTTGTACGATTATGATTGGTGGAAGTGGAGTGGATCTAAATATCAATGTGCGTAAACCAACATCAACATCTGATTATCCCATGGGCCCGTTGGGTTGTGGGACTTGTGGATCACAACCATAGATTCATGATTGTTGTGGACCTCCTATTGTCATGTGCGGAATCAATCCCTAACCCCTAGTATCCAGTGGTCGTATGCCTTTTCGGCCTCTATATTGAGAACTAACAGTTGTGCAATCTTCTCAGAGTATCTTATGGGCGTTCGCGACTTGACTTAAGCTAGTATCTATGTTGATTAGAATGTCTCCTACGTCTGGATGTGGGACCGAAGGATCACACCCGAATGTTTCTCTCTTTTTCAAGCTCTTCTACAGTCATGTGGACATTTATCTAGGGTAATCTATAATTTGGTGGTTTGACCAAAACGTATGTGCTCTGTCGTCTTCTATGTTTAATCCTCTTAAGCGTGAGCTAATTTCTTGTAGGTCTCGTTGTTGTTGGAAGACTGAATTCTCGAGATTTTGGTCTATGTTAGTTATTGCTGCGACAAAGTTGGGTTGAGGCATGATTGGCTCGAATGCATATTCTCTCGGGATCTTTAGGTCTCGTGATTGTCATGTAAAAGAAACAATGTAAATATAATGAAGCAAAGTAAAACTAACTAGGTAAAGTGTATCTACAACATATATAACTTCTTTATTTTTATGTTTTTGATGAACTATTTAAACGAATTTGAAAGAGCAATTATTTAAAATATCTAAAAAATGCCAACTAAACTAATAACGAAATTTTAAAACAAACAAGGCGAGTTGAGTATAGCTACTTGCATGTGCAGTTGTAAATCTATTCTAAATAATGAAATAACTAATCTAATCTATTTGAAAGACTATTGATCCTACCTCAGAAGTGAGGAATGAATCATAGTTTCTCAGAAACTATCAATCCCCACGATTTCCAAGCAATATCAAAAGTGAGATTAATTGAAATGAAATGATTCACTATTCTTTTTGATATATTTTAACTAGAACTTTGATAGCTTGAACCTAGATTTTAAGTAAACAGTGGTGAATCTTTTGTGTGTGGCTTTGTCCACTCGGTGTGGTCTCCTCATTCTTTCATGCTCATGTGAATCCAAAAACACATGTAATGCTAGCATCAAGTAAGTAGGTCTTGGAACAATGGCAGTTTTGGATGTAGACTGAATACAATGTGAGTAGGAGAGGGATAACACAAGAGATCAGAGCTTGGCTTATGTAATTCCTAGCGAGATTTATTGCGAGTCATACAACACAAAACATCCAAAACCTGAAGCTATTCTTTTTGACAAACAAAACCTGTAACTCTAATGGCTTCAGACTGAAAATAAAACTATCCTATCTCAATTAATTGTGTGAAATAGTAACAACACTAGCACAAGAAGATTATGTGGCTTCTAAACAACAAAAAAACACTAAATAGGCATGCAATAAATGGAAACTATGAATTCCTAAGAACTGAAAGACTAAACTATGAAATGAGAATATGAGAGGTAATTTTTTGAGGGGCCATTTGCTTGAAGATCAACTAGCTATTCTTAGAATCCCCATTTACCCAAAGGTGAAAACCAATTTGAACTCTTTAACCATAAACAATGCAAAAACACTTTTCCAGGGAACCGAAATCATAAATACGAGCAAAGGTGGTGAAAAAAGCTAGTAAACATTGAAATTTATGTGAGTTACATTAAAATGGACATTCTAGAAAAATGTGTGAAGGACCGCCGCCTGAAAGGGGGTGGCGGTTATAGGACCACCGCTTCTGCACAGGCGCGGTCACGAGACCACTACCCGGGCAGGGTGGCGGTTTCGTAACTAAAGACCAAAATGCAAGGAAAAAGAGGGGAGAAGAGAAAAATAAAGCACCACGGGGCTAAGCGGGATGTTAACACAGACTTGGAGAGATTTTCCGGATCCCGAACACCTTGCGAGGAGACCTGTATCATCATTAGGGCACATGTAACATTGTTTCGGTGGTGTAGTACCCTACAATTTTGGGTACATACAGTTCCCTCCATCAAGGAAATCCTCCAAGTCGATAGGTAATGTACCTCCCCTTACTGCCTTGTCCTATTGCATGTGCTCTATCTCCTCCATGGTGCCTTCTTGATCTGCAAATTGATCACCATGGCTCCCTTCACTCTCAAACATGAAGTTTGAAAGATCAAACTCTTCTTCAACATCACAGCTTGAAGGGAATGAAGTGGGAGGAAGAACTGAAGGTTCCCCATAGTGTACTCCACACTTAGAGCCTCTGGAACTATATGGTCCTTTTCCATCATGGGTTCATCAATCAAATCAGAACTTGAAATGAAAGCAAAAATCTTAAATGATGCCTTCTTTATTGAGTGGCCTCAACACCGATCCGATCTCTCCTAGCTGCTCCTCTTTAATGGGGCTTGGGATAGATTGGTCCTCCTCTTGTTCTTGCTCTTCGCTTCAAACTTAGCCTCGGCCACCACAAGTTTTTCAATCTAGACCTCCTCTATTGACTTGACCATCAAGGGGATCTTTGTAAACCCAAATTTGGCAGCCCAACTCTTTAGATTGTCTGTCATTTCTTTTCTATTGGGATTCTCTTCTTGCTATTCTCCTTGACTGGATTCTTGAGTCTCTTCCCAACATGGGCTTAGGAAAGCAAGAGGAGTGGTAGGTTTGGGTTCAACCATCTTTGCAATTGTTTTTGGTGGGAAGGGAGGTGTAACTTCTTGTTTGTTTGGAGGGGATGACTATTTGGAAGGGAAAAGGACAGAAGAATTGAGATGAGGTGGAAGACTAGGAGATGGAGAAATGAAATTAACACTTGGGGTAGCAAGTGAGGGGATTGACTCTCTTGCGTGCATGGCCGAAATGATAAAGATTGAGGGAGAGAAAATGAAAGGTAGGGAGCTGGTGATTGACTTACCCATTGACAAGGTTGTCCCACACTTTTCTCATAAGCCCCAATGTCCTCAATCCACTATGTAAGTTGGGGCAGCATTCCAATCATGAAGTCCAGCTTCTCTTGAGGGTTGTAGTGTCTTGGAAAAGGGCCTTCCCATGGACAAGGTGCCCTACAACCAATTCTAAAAGCCATCATTTGAGCTGTTGCCCTAAATTAAACCATGCCAGCCTCCATTTTTCAAATCTTCTCCAAGTAGACCAACATCCTCTCGCATAACTATCGCCATCATATCGTCCCTTGTCCTTGATAAGCTACATAGTCAAACTAGTTTTGACACTGCTTATATGGGTAAGCATAATGGTCCTGGATCTGATTATAATGTTGATCTAAAGGAATTGGGAAATACATTGGAGGTGGACTATATTGTTGTAAGCATGAGTTCCATGAAGGGAATGAAGTCATAATTGTACAACCTCATGGAATGGGGGAAAATGGAAGAGATGGAAGAGGAAAATAGATGAAAATGAGTGGAAATGGATGGAAAAGGTCTACAACTCATAGAATGGGTGTTTGACCAGATGGAGTCGCCAGATGTGCTTGAAAGTGCCTCTAAAGGCTGAAATATTCACCAAGAGCACATCTAATTTGATGAAGTGAAGTGTTAAGGTGATTTAGACCTATCCCACAGAGCGTGCCAAAATTGTTAACACAAAATCATAGCACCCCCAAATGAGCTCTAAAAATCTACTTTTCTAAGGCAGACTCAATTGTTGTGATTTGCATAAGATTGGACCATCTCTCAAGTTGTGGGACTTGCGGAATTGAGATGGCCCTTCAAAGCAAGCTAGATTCTTCTTCCGATCCTAATGCTAAACTACTCCTAATGCAAAATTTAATCTAACTATACATATCCTAACAATGCCAAGGAGACAAGGAGAGAGAAAGTGCATAAAGAGGGAAATCCTACACTAACAAGGTGATAGCACCAAGAAAGGGAGTGTTGGTCACGGTAGATCACCTTGAAGTGGAGAGAGGTGAGTAGAGGATAGGGTGGACAAGATGCACCACAGACTAGAGATAAATTTCACATAGAACACCACTTAAAAACCCATTAAACATAGCTCCCAGGACCTGCAACAAACATCAGAATATAAATAGTATACCTTGCAATGACGAGAGGTGAGGAGAGACAAGTAAAATAAGCAAAGGATGGAAAAATGCATCACAGTAACAAAATTTATTAGTCTAAAAGTTTAGACAAGACATCGTTAGTGGGCAAGAGGCAAGAGAATGCCATTACAGAGCTGTGAAAGGAGGTTTAGACTCCATTTTTGATCCCGGGAAGAAAAAGAGAGGGGGCAGGGAAGAAGAATGAACAACAACCCTTTACAATGAATCCTTCCTGTATTATAGATTCAACTTGAAAGAAGAAAGAGAGAGAGAGAAGTGGGAAAAGTAGGTCAAAACTCAACCACTGTTGTTAATGCTTCTGATAAAATCTTCCCCAAATCCATCTTTACTGCATCGATCCTTGGTTTGGCACCTTGAAAGAAGTGGAAACAACGGAAACAGATCGAATCCGATCTGGTTGTTGAGACAGATGGATCCTACATTGAAGGCCAGAAGATGTTTCCTCCATTTTTCTTCACCTAACCTCCTCAAAATTAAATTTTTAGACCTCCGTGGCATAGGCGAGGTTGAGATATTTCCAATGGTGTCAGATTTGTAATATTTCGAGCCATGAGTCGAAAGATATGCCCCTTCAAAGTTTGTATCAGGTCTGTACAGGAGGGCGGGCTTTGGCTTGACTCGGGCTCAAACGCTGAATTTTTCCCTTAGGTGGAGTTACGACCCATTTTGCAACTTTTACCCCTTATGGAATAACAAGGGGCAAAAAACCAACTTTCCCCCCCTGATGACCTGATTTGACTTGGGACACGTGGAGATGCAGGGCTTGTTTGAGCCTCCCTTTATGGATTCATCTTTGGAGAAGCACCGCTAGGACACGTGGCTCTCTCTACGACATTGTTCCTTCATTTTTGAGCCCACCTGTAACCTATTTGTCATCCTAGAATGTGAGCTCCTGGTCTGAGTCATTTCCTTCATAATTTCCTTATGTGAGGAGATTGTCTTGACCAAATTTTATGGGGGCTAATTTGGGATAACAGAAACCATTCAAGTGAATATTTACACATTTCAACAAAATATTAATAAATTCATCCCTTTATCTACTACCTTAGTGATCATTATGATCTTACAAATATCAAATTATTTCATTTGCATCATAACTAAATTTGCTTGGGTAAGTCCCAAAATATAACTTCGCGATATAACTTTTCTTGGGGAAATTTTTCTTAGATCATTTGTCAAATGGATCGAACAATAGTGTCATGAGTATTTTCTAAGTATACTTCACTTTTTTAGTCTAATCCTATTCCCACCTTGGGAGAATTTACATCTATTTACTCATCATTGTGGCACACATTAGGGGCATAACTGATTGTCTTCTTTTTCAATGTTGTGTTGCATTGTTGATGTTTACTTCTTGGACCAATTGCAAGTAGTGTGATAAAATCTTGGTTCCTTTATAACCTTGATGCCTGCACCTACTTTTCAAATTGGTCTTATTTTCTTTTTTTCTCTTTTCTTTGTTATGTGTGTGTGTATTTACGCACATATGGGTTACCCATATTGATTCTTTCATAGTCATGGTGACAATCTTGTTGTGCAACAAAAAAATAAAGGTTGCTCTTATATTTATACTCTCTAAATGACACTCATATTATGAGCACAATTCCTCCCATATTTGTTGTTTAATTTCCTTATTTTCTTCCTATCAAATGGCCATCCACCACCTTGTTGCGTCATCCACCCACTTTAGGAGGCATTCCTCTACCATTCTACTAGCTAGGGCATCCAGATGTTTCACCATTTTCTCACTTTTTCTCAAGTACCCTACATGCGTATACTATCTTTAAAGCACTATTACTTCGTAATAACACTTTAAAAAGGGGAAAATTTAGACACCACAAAATTACACACTAGTTTCCAATATTATCCCAGTTCACATCCTAGTTCATACCCTCTACGATTGATTAATCATGTGTATACACCCTTTGAATTAATTAAATTAGTCCACTACACACTTTAGCTAAGTTAATTATCATTTATTAAATAGATGATTAATTAATTAGTGTGCACATCCTAGATAATTAAATTAGTTACTTAATTAGGAAAATACACCTATTTTCCTAGTCAATAGCCACTTCCTCATTCCTAGTTTACTCCCAGTTGAGCTCCACTTCCTCATCCCATTTAACTCAACTTGGAACTCAACTCCCTCATCCCATTCAATGCACTTGGAACTCAACTTCCCAACTCAACTTGAACTCCACCTCTATATTCCTAGAAGTGTGGGGGAAATTGATTGTACGTGTAATTCAATTTCCATATGTAATTTCTTCCATTCCAAATGTTTATTTCCCCTTGAAATTTGTAACTCTAGTTCAATCTACTTGTTAACTTGGGTGACTACAATCAGTAACATGGAGTTTAGTCAAAATTGCATCCACCTTTCATGGTTCTATCCTCAGCTATAAAAGTAGACCATTTCCTTTGTAAATCCATCCCTGGAGCTTTGAGAAAATTGCATCCAACTTATGCCAATTTGACAATCGCATCCTTGTGAACTTCGCTCGTAGGATTTGTAAATCCACTTGGAGATCAAATCAAGATCATCTGCAAATAAAAATCTACAAGATCAACACAATTCTAATCACTTCCATGGTCTTACTCAAGGTTTGCAACATCAGTGTAGTGAAGGTATACTTTTCTTGTTTATTCATTTTTATTCATTTATATGTGATTTTTACTTGCACACACATACAAGACACAATGGCTTCATTGATTTGCATACACTACATAAGAGGGGAGTTCATTCTATTCCATCACACACATTTTTCATATTTGGGACAATTTAGATCTAGCTCGCTATCATCGTGTAACTTGCATAAGGGAAACCTAGGGAACAAGACACAAATACACACACACAAATAACTACATGGAGTCTGAGATGTAGTACAACACTCGACCATAAGTTAAGTCATGAGGACCAATTGACAAAATTGGATTATTAGATGATAATTTTGTAATTAAAGCCTAAAATTGTTGAGATTTAATATCCTTAGGAACACCTGGCTCATGAAGTACATGAGTAAGGATACTTTGGAGCATGGGAGATGTCTTGAGAAATTCCATGATGGAAATTTACATGTTTATCTTCTCTAATTGTTTGATTATATGATTAGAAGTAGACGAAGAATTTGCATTTGAGGATTGTGTGTTTGTAGTGGACTTCAAATTAGATGTTTGTTGTGGTGTTGTGGACATATAAGGTTATTTTACGGTGGGTACCCAAAACTATTTTTTTCAAGTTGTTATGGTGAAAGTTGGAATGTTAAATTTGATAGCGAATACCATGTCCAACGTATGATATAACAATGAAATGATAGAATAAAAGTCGACATTATTTGATGTTTGACCCTTGTCTATTGCATTATCATTTATACCATGCTTAGGGGATTGGGTCTCGCAAGACCTTTAATTTCTCATTTGGTGTCTTTTTATTAAATTTCCCTTTTATTTTAATGTCTCCATTAGCAATTAAGTCTTGTATAAAGTGATGTAGTGTGACACAATGATTCATAAGATGGCCATATATACGATGGTATTCATGGTATTTATTTTATTTATACCATACAAGCTTTAATTGTCCTCCTTCAAAATGACACATAAATGGATATGTCACCATTTTAACATTCGTTAATTGATGGAGCACACTTGAAAGGATTTCTCCAAGAGGCATAAATTTTCATATTTTTACCTCACATTGAGTAGTTTCTTTATTAGATAGGATTAGAGGCCGCTTGGATTTATCAGATTTTTCAGGAGTTGGATTTTGTATATTTTAGACACGACAAGAATCGATGATTCCATAATTTACAACATTTCTATTTCAATTCACAAATTTAGATTTATAATTATTTTGATTATTATTGTTGTGATTATTAGGTTGATCTTTGGAAGGTGTTTTGATTAGGTCCTTAGTGATAAGATCCCTCTCAATATGTTTCCCTTTTTCTATTACTTATTTGAAGTTACTCAAATAATGCATTTGTATTTGAAAAGATAGATCTGAATTTAGATTTGGAATGAAGACGCTAACTAATTATTTTTGGGGTATAGAGAAAGGGAATCGACTTGCGATTCCTCACCACTATTGAAGAAATGACGTAAAATTTTAGAATCTAGATTGAAATAACTAATCCAAAGCTTGCCCTCCTAAAATCTTAGGAAATAGGCACAAGATAAATATGTCATTGTATGCAACTTCTTGGCATGACATGAATAATTCTTTGATATGTTCTCTTGGATTGTTTTACCATTATATTTATCAAATTTGGATGTTTCAAAGGAAAGGTACATACAACATGTCCCTATTGAATGGGTAAGGACATAATTCATCAACATTAAAATTTTTATACGCTTTTAAAGTCCCATTAATATTTCTTTCATACTCCTCCATTCTTGTGGGAAATAATTGAGGAATGTCCATGTTGCAACTAAAACAAATTCTGGGAAATGCATGGATGTGGGAAAACCGGTGGCAAGGGAAAGCCCACTGTCGTAGATGGCCTGCATCCATGGTTTCTTGTTTGGAGCCTTTAATCTTTCCCAGAAATTTAGAAAATCAATTTGTCCTAGATCAGTGTCCCCAATATTCCCTAAGTCGAAGGATAGGAAGGAGTGAGGAGAAACTCTAAGAAATGAGTACTTCATCTTCTCCTTTCCTTTGAAGTGGAAGCAGACATCAAGCCCTGTGTTTCAAAAGCTGAAGTTGTATAAATTCCAAAAACTAAAAGAAAAAATTCTGAAATTCGAACTGAAATCTTTGAAAACTTTCTCAGAAAAGCTGTTGTCACCAAATCATTGCACCCTCCGAATGGCCAAAATGTGAATAGGAAGTTCGATGTGATTGGGACACATGGGATCACCTATCAAGCTGTGGGACTTGGGCTTGAGGTGAACCTCGGAGAAGGCTGGATTCCTCTTCCTAACTAAACACAACACTACTTCTAATGTAAGATAAAAGGGTTATCTAGTCCTATGCTAACATTTCATGGGATTAGGGAAAGATATTTGCAAGGAAATAAAACCTATACTAGAAGTGGTGATGCACCAAATTAAGGGATGTTCAACATCTGGAAGGGTTAATGTGGGAGGTATGCTTGCATCATCGACCACCTTCACCTATCGTAACTAGAAAGGGCACAAAATACCACAAACCAATGCAGATGTTCCTTTGTTAAACTTGAGTGTACATAAGGGTAGATCAAATCAGATTTGACACACAATTAATTCATCATAAGGAAACCACACATGCATATATCAAACATCTATTTCTACAACCAGGGATAATAATGACATAAAATTAATGCAGAAGGAAAATAATATTTCCACAACTGACATAAAAGATAGTAGTATTATTCCTTCACAACATGAAATAAATATTCTGAAATAAAGGTAGGATAATCACTCTCACTAAGGAATTGTAAATTCACAAAGTAAACACTGATTAACCATTCAACACAATAAATCAAATTTTCAACAACAAGGTGTAACTCTGAATATAATTAAAAGGTATCTTAGAATCTCAAAAGCACTCTTCCAAGCTTGAAGAGCAACTCCTCTAAAAATAATCTATATCTACTAACTAGAAGCATTCAAATATTTATAAGTTCTTAGGCTGAGCCATTACAGCTGGGCCCTTAACTAACATTTAACTAAAAATAGAAATGTCATTAATATTAAGGGAACATGCTCCCATGAAAATAGAAAATTTGTTGCAAGGGTTTGACTCAGTCAACCCTGTAACTTTGACTGATCCAGAGCTTGGACTTGTCCTTTCATGGCCACTTAGCTTTGGCCTGGTTCAGCTACACCTCCCTCACCTGCAAGTTTCGTTGTCCTTCTTCCCACACAACCATTTGGTGTTTGTACTCAATGAAGCACTTGATAATCCCCTGAATTTATTCATCTCCAAGCCCACATGCATAGTGATTCACTACATATGTTGTCTCGATCTCTTTTGTGATCCTGGCTGGCAATCTTCGAAAGTTTATTCGTAACTTTCTTTAGTCTCCCTATGAAATTTTGACATAAGACCAATCGGTCAATGGAGTCACTATTGAAAGTCTTGGTGACCTCATCGTCACGCTTCACCAAATCTTTGAAATTTCCCTTAATCTGATCCTCAAGAAGAGCATTGATATTTTCATTGAAGAATTTACAATTGGTGATATCAAACTCCTCTGAGATGTCATTCAAGGAATCTATGATCTCCACTCATTTCTCCTCCAATTTCTTAATCAGATCCTACAATACTTGACACCGGAATTCCATGGCCTTTTGATATTCAAATAATTTAGAGACATCATCGATCACCTCTTCTCTGAAGAAGCAATTCAGATCCTCTTCTCTGATGTCACTCCATGTTGCCAAATTTAAATTTAGATTATTATTATCTTTAGAGAAGGCCTCATCCATCTTGGAAATGGTGGTTTTTGCAACCTGCAGATCATTATATATCTCAACTACTTCCTTGATTAAAGGATTGGCTTCCTACAAAATTCTCTCCATCCATCCACTCATTGATCTCCCTTTCTGGCCTAGATTATCGAGCTCGTGATAAGAAATATCATCGATTGTAGATAAAATTTTCATAGTTGTAGTATTTGAGACTTCAGTAGATGGAGTGGGTTGGGTTACTTTATGCAACAGTGTAGTGAGCTGCTCAACCTTGGCTTTGAGCTCATCCTTGGTGGCCTTATCTTTGTCATATTTCTCCAAAAGGGCCCCAAGAGAAGTGTGCACATATTTCTTGGATCCTTCATGAGTAGCCTTCCCAATGAGAATTTTGAAATCCGGTAATCCACAGCTATGATAGTTTCTTTAGTTTTCCCCTCAACGGGGGTGGCAACCTCTATCACACGTTCTCCAGATGGGTTAACCATTAGAATTGACACGGTTCTCGGTCTCTTGGCCTATCTCTTGGGCATATGCTCTAATATGTTGAGATCTATGACATCTCCCAGAGGAACCTTCTTCTTTTTCTTGGGAGTTTTCCTAAACAACCATTCTGGTATGGCTAGAGCTGATGAAGATGGGGTTGCAGATCCAATACCTGAAACATTGGTTAAAGCAAGATCACTAGAAATACCAGCTGGTATTTGAGAAGAGGTAGAAATGATGGAAGGCGTGGATGTAGGAACAACCATAGGAATTGACAAAACAATGTTGGGGGTTGTGATTGAAGAAAATGGAAGTGTTAAAGAAAATGAAGAGGAAATGGGTGACCCAATATTTTCCCCAGCTGATAGAACTAGAAGTGATGAGAATACTTGGGCCATAAAAGGGGATGGGAAGGAAGAAATGATTGTGGAAGTGGAAGGAAATAATAATGGAGGAAGAAGAAGGTGTGATGGATCCTTCATAAGGGTTAATCTTTCATAATCCCTTTGTCGCATGATGTATTCATCCCGAAAATGAATCCATATATCTTCCAATTGGGGCACGTGGGCACTGGACCGACTGTTTCCCCAAACTTACCCCAATAATCAAAATTAGTCTATGGATGAAAGGTCCGTAAGGTTACCTCGGCCATTTCTGCATCAACATTTTTTGCCTTGTGAATATTTGGGCAAGAGTACCTGCCAATCGAAATAGGGAAATGCATTCCCACTTTGTGACGCTTATTTTGGATTCGATGATAATCCAACAACTACCGAACTAATTCCAATAGAATCCATTTGTCAGTGGGGCACCTTGGTAATTTTCTTGGGGCACCTATGAAACCCGGAATCCAGATGTAGGTGAATGTAGGAAACTGAAAGTAGATTGCTCCCCATTCTCGCACTTCTTGGAAAGCCTCATCAGAAATCCTCCGATTATATAGTTCTTTGTCAAAATGATAGAGGATGACAGTGAAGAAAGCGTCGTTGACTCTGTGGAAATGCCTACTTCCCTCATCTAGAGTGAGTTGGGGATAAAATTCATATATTTGGGAGGTGCTGCGAACACCCCTGGTATTCAAACCAACAAAATATCCCATAGCAGCAGCCACATACACCAGGAAGGATGTCATGTAGAAAGTCTTTGTATCTGAAACTCTACCAAATTGATAGCAAATGGAGCTACTAATATGCTCCCCCCATTAGATAAACTCATCGTTCTTCTTGATGGTCGTGATGTACAAAAAAATCCATTCCTGGAATTCCTTTGCAGAAGGAAGACCTGAAACTCTACTTAACAACACAATAAGATCGTTGACTTCTGAATAAAATCCAACCGATGCATAGTTTTGGGTAATTTGGTGAAGTTCTTGGCCGATAAGATTTCATCATGATTTTTGAGCATACTTCCTCTTTCTTATCCCAATGTTCCACTGCTATCTCTAGTGAAATTGTGGTGTAATCTTGAACATTGGGAAGTTTAAGTAGATCTTCGAAGAAGTTTGGGTCCAAACGGATTACCACCTTATCATCACTATCTCTGAATGACATGGAGTCTTTGTCAAAGTGGGTGTTGTAGCTAAAACAAATTCTAGGTAATGCATGGATGTGGGAAAACCAGCGACAAGAGAAATCCCACTGTTGTAGATGGCTTGCATCTATGGTTTCTTGTTTGGAGCCTTTAATCTTTCCCAGAAATCTAGAAAATCAATTTGTCCTAGATCAGTGTCTCCAATATTCCATAAGTTGGAGGACAGGCAGGAGTGAGGAGAAAATATAAGAAATGAGTACTTCATCTTCTCCTTTCCCTTTGAAGTGGAAGTAGACATCAAGCCTTGTGTTTGAAGCTGAAGTTGTAGAAAGTCTGAAACCTGAAAGCCTGAAATTCAGAATTTTGGGGTTTCGGACTTCAGAGATTGGGAGATGAAAAAATGAATTGGCAATGGAAAATTCCGAAACCTGAAAACCTGAAAGTCCAAAAATTTGAAATTTCAGACTTCCAGACTTCGGAAGTTTTTAAAGTAAAAATCCTAAAAACAACTCGGAGAATTCCAAAACCCGAAAGCCCAAAATTTTGAAAATTCAGACTTTCAGAATTTTAGACTTCAGAAGTCCAAGAGGGATTTTAACAAAATGGGGCCAAAATTTCCAAAACCCAAAATCCCGAAAGTCCAAATTTTTAGAATTTTAGGGTTTTGGACTTGAGAGTCAAAAAAGAAACCCCAAATCCAAGCAATAAAACTCCGAAAGAGAAAATATCTAAAGTCAAGATTGAAAATTTCAGATTTCGGCCTTGGAGAATTTCATCGTACGAGGAATTTCTAAAAAATTGTCTAACACATTTCCTTCAAGGTAGGTTAAATGGTTAACATTTTTGGTGACCTCTAGGGAATGCTTTCCTACTAAGATTTCAGACCAGTAGCCTTAAGCAAAACATTGGGAAAAGGAGTCTAAAAACCAAAAACTA
Organism: Taxus wallichiana var. yunnanensis; assembly: GCA_018340775.1. NCBI lineage: Eukaryota > Viridiplantae > Streptophyta > Pinopsida > Cupressales > Taxaceae > Taxus > Taxus wallichiana. Next base: position 195,401,786 of record CM031236.1, read on the forward strand.
AAACAAAAACACACAAGAAAAAGAAAAGAAAAGAAAATGATGTGCAGAGCACTTGGAGGAAAAGACAGAACATTGTACAGGGTGGAACATCCTCAAAAGCAAGCTTTGAGGTGTATCCCATTCACATGAATGGGAAATTATTCTCCATTGAGTCTGGATAGGCAAAATGAATTTACCTCTTTGCAGCTTGTAATAACATAGGGCCCGATCCAGAGAGCATCGAACTTGGCATGCCTACCAGGTTTGGCACAATCTTTGTCCCATTTTAGAACCAAATCTCCCTCCCTAAACAACCTATCAGAGGCTTTCTTGTCAAAGGATTTCTTAACTTGAGCCTAATGTTCCACAATGTATTCATGGTGGTGTTTCAAATTTCCTCCAGCTCCATGAGTTCAAAAACCTCATTGTTAAGGCATCCTCCTCCATAAATTCAAGCCGGTAAGCCAAGTCCAGGGAAGGTATCTCCAAATAAAGTGTAAGTTTCACTTCCCTTCCATATATATAAGCATGAAAGGAGAAACTCCAATGGCCTTTTTAGGTGTTATCCGATCAGCCCATAGGGTGATCTTGAGCTGTGTATGCTAGGTTCTTTTATTGGCCTCCATTGTGTGTTTGATGATTCTTATGAGATTCTTGTTACCTTTTAATTATATTCAGAGTTACACATTGCTGTTGAAAATATGATTTATTGTGTTGAATGGTTAATCAATGTTTACTTTTTGAATTTACAATTCCTTAGTGAGAGTGATTATCCTACCTTTATTTCAGAATATTTATTTCATGTTGTGAAGGAATAATACTACTATCTTTTATGTCAGTTGTGGAAATATTATTTTCCTTCTACGTTAATTTTATGTCATTATTATCCCTAGTTGCAGAAATAGATGTTTGATATATGCATGTGTGGTTTCCTTATGATGAATTAATTGTGTGTCAAATCTGATTTGATCTACCCTTATGTACACTCAAGTTTAACAGAGGAACGTCCGCATTGGTTTGTGGTATTTTGTGCCCTTTCTAGTTGTGATAGGTGAAGGTGGTCAGTGATGCAAGCATACCTCCCACATTAACCCTTCCAGATGTTGAACATCCCTTAATTTGGTGCATCACCACTTCTAGTATAGGTTTTATTTCCTTGCAAATATCTTTCCCTAATCCCATGAAATGTTAGCATAGGACTAGATAACCCTTTTATCTTGCATTAGAAGTAGTGTTGTGTTTAGTTAGGAAGAGGAAGCCAACCTTCTCTCGGAGGTTCACCTCAAGCCCAAGTCCCATAGCTTGAGAGTTGATCCCATGTGTCCCAATCACACCGAACGTCCTGTTCACATTCTGGCCATTCGGAGGGTGTAGTGATTTGGTGACAACAGTAACATCATTTTCATGTCTTGATTTGTGTTCTTCATATTTTTAGGGATTTTCATTGTTTTTGAGTTGGTGCGTGAGCTCTTAAATTTTGGCTATTGAGTCTGTTTTGGTGAATTCGACATGGAAGTTGATTTTTAATTTTTATTACTAGACTCGGGTTTGTCTATTAAGTCTTTTAAGTGTTCTTGCCCAAAATATGAGTTTAACTTTTCTCCCATTTCTAAAAGGTGAAGAAAATATTGGTTTTTGTATTGCATTATGAGGTGATCAATAGCTTCTTTTTCACCTTCTAATAGTTTGGGTTGTTCTCCAATGTCTTCTTCATCTTCAAAAATATTATGACCAAAAGGGTTAAATCTTTCAGACTCCTCATGGGCACTAGTGCTCTTACTACATGTAAACACCATTATTTTATAGGTAAATACCTAAGTGAATAGTTATTTTTGATATTTTCTAGAATTTTTGACGAGATTTAAGCTAAAAAGATGGATAAGAGTGATTCTTTTTGTTTGATAGGATCAAAATGTGAGTTTAAGATTTGGAATTTGTTTTGATTGAATTGGATTTAATTTTATTTAGCACGTGAATAAAGTGAATATTCAACGCATAAAGTTTGGATTTTAGTTTGATTTTTTTATTAATGGTAAAGAAGGGTTAAGGGGACCCTACTTCATACAAAGTGTTAAATAAAATGATTACAAATCCAAGGCCAAGGGTATACCCATTGAATCCCTTAAAGAAACAACAAGTGCAAAATTAACAACATAACAAACTAACTAACATCCAAAAACTACAACAAACAAAATAACAACAGAGGGTCAAATAAACAACCAAAAACATAACTAAATGAGTTTCTTTGTGCAAACCAAACATAAGTTATTCCTTTACAATTTCATCCAATTTTTGCATGCATTCTATCCATTCTTTGACTAACCCTGCTATAGTCACTCTCCACCTCTCATAGTCAGGTTCAATCATCTCTTTCTTAGGGGTAGCTCCATCCTTTTCCATTTGTTTGGCTCTCTGCATAGCATTAACCAACTCAACCATCATTTTTAGGTGCTCGATAGTGGTTTTCATATTCAGGATATGAAGGCTTTTTATTTGCAACATAGTCTCCTTTATGCCAAGTAATTATTTTTCCAGGTTCTCACACCTCTTGTTAGAGTTTCTTGTTGATCATTGACCAAAATAGAGGTGATTTTATCCAATCTTTCTTAACCTCCTTTAGTTCACTAGAAACCATACTTATCCTATGTTTGTTGATATATGTGTCAAGTCTATAATATTCAAATTCTTTCCTGAAGGTGTTAGCTTTAACCACACCTTCTTGTGATTTAAATAAATCCCTTCGAGAAAATTTGAATGAGTTAAGGTTAGTAATGGCCTCCTTTGTGTTTTGGGTCTGAGTTTCCATTTCACCATCCTCATAATGAGTTATAGGACTTATTCCTGAGTACTTCCCATAGTTAAGCAGATGGGTTTTACCCTTATCTCAACTTGCAATAATAATGTGTTTGTTTATTTTAATTAATTTTTTTTTCATCTCAACCAAAGAAACTTGCATGCAAGTTTGTCGATAATTTGTTACTTGATATTGTTGATGATTTTTTCCAATTTTGCAATGATCCTACACATGAGTGATTAGTAATTTTAATGCAAAAAACATAGTGTAAAATAGTGAAATAAACTTCACCATTTATAATTTGAGATCACCCAAGAGGGTGCAAGATAAGATCATATGCGGTTTGCTTGATTAGATTAGATTAGATAATGCAAAGTTAAAAAAACAAATGCTAGATGTTTTTATGAAAACCTGCAAAAAGTGGTTAGAAAATATTGCTTAAAAAGTTTAAAAAGTGGGGTAACACATTCAAAAATTATAAAAAATAGTAAAATAAAAAAATAGAATGCTAGCGCATGAAAAAAATGCACTAGCATGAGAGAAAAATCCACTAGCATAGTTTTAATGCTATCACATACAACATAATGATCTAGCGTAGTTTTAACGTTAGCGAATGCAAAAAAGTGTGCTAGTGTGCGTGGAATATGCGCTAGCGTAATAAATATTTTGTCGATCAAAACTGGTTATGGTATAGCAAGTCAAGCTATGGTAGCGCACTTATAGAGATGGTAGTGAAATTTTGAGAATGGTAACACACTTTATGGGCCATGCAGACACATGTTTGTAAACGGTAGAGTAGGGAACCTATGACTACATAAAAATGAAATAATGATTATTTTATTGGAACTGCTCCTAATTTACTCCATAAAATGTTCTGAAACTTTGTCAGTATGTCTCAAACAATAAAAATAACATGAAAATAAAGTTATATTGACAAAAAAAGAGTTAGAAATGATAAAAAAGTGTGTGGCCTCCCACCATGTGTGTCGAGAATGTATACAAGAAAAACTAAAAAAATGAAAGAAACTAGCAATACAAACAAACTTGATTCTTCTTCTTGTTCTCTTACAATCTCAAATGATGGCTGAAATGTGGAATGAAGTACCACACTTGTTGAATCTCCTTTGACGATTTGTTTGTGGATGCTCTAATATTAATTCCAAATGGAAGAAATATGTGCTACGAGTAATGGATGGATTTTTTTATCAAATGAGAAGCCTCACGACATGCAAATTCACATGGAAAATTGATTGAGTGTTGTTGCAAATTCATTAATCTTCCAAGAGATGAATTGTGAAGGAAATATCCTTGTATTTATAGCTGAAGGAGAGGCCATGGATTGTAGATAAATCTTTGAATAAGTTGCAGGTAAATGAATGCATTTTCCTAATTTAGCAAGTTGATTTGGTATGTGCAGTTGGTTGTTAATAATTAAAGGGAAAATGAATTTGAATAGTTGGCTCTTGAATTCTTTAATTGTACGTGCAATTTTGCTTCCTCATTTGTAGGGTTCTAGAACTCAAGTGGAGTGAGCTAGTGAAGTGGAGTTGAGTGGAAGGTGAGTGGATAAATAGTTTTTATTTTATTTAAATAGCTAATTAAATTACTTGAGTGTAAATGTATTGTTTATGTATGATGGAATTAATTAAATCAATTCTAATGAGGTGTGGGTGAGTAGTTGTCTAGAATGTATTCTAGAACTTGATTTGACACATTATGCAAATAATAAGGATGATTAGAAATAAGTATGTATTTTTAGGGTGTCTTTACAATGCTTCTTTGATCTCCCACACATTCTATGTGATCTTTCGCCACTTTGGAAAATCAGTTTCTTGCATAATTTTCTAATAATATTGGAAATAAATTCTCTTATGTTTAAGTGTCTAAAATCTAACAAGGGTATAATGATAACATCAGTGATTCTGTGTTAAACTACAAGAATATGCTCATTAAAATGAATAATATAATGGTTGATAATAAACTTCAAGATCTGTTCACACAAAACTTACTTTGTCCTTTGCAAGAATAAATTATATTTGATAAGTTCCCCTCATTTGATCTTTTATTTCATACACTTAAATAATGTGAGGTTGAGTTACTACATATGAATCAACTCAAGTATGTTGTTAGTCCCTCTACTACCTCTAGTGTCAAATTTCCAAGTAAATATACATTAAAAGGAAAGACTAATGGAAATAATCTTATTACTAAGGACAATGTTAATGTCATATCCCAACCCAATAAACTATAGTTACAACCTATATGATGGAAATTTAGGTGTTTACCTTGTGCTACACACATTATGCTCAAATAATTACTTAAGTGAAATCTTAGGTCTCTCCCTCCACCTCTTAAGGTTGATATGAACAAGCATCATGGTAATATTTTTTATGCTAATGCCTATTGTGACTATCATCAATGCATTATTCACCTCACTAATCGATGTATTAATCTTAAACATGTTATACAAGATCTTATCGATACAAATACAATTGTATGGGATGAGCCCACTAAATCCTATAAGCCTACCAATGATAATGCAAAGCTGAAAATATTAAATGATCCACTTTTTAATAATAACACTAATAAATCTACTTCACAAGTGCATAATTCTCATCATGTGGTACCACCTCTTCCTTCTTATGATTACCCATTAGATATAATTATTGGTATTGATGTCCTTATGACACCTTTTACTTTCGATTATTACTTTCGATGAATTTGATGTGGATGATAAATTTTCTCAAATACTATATATATTTGCACATATATTAATCAATTCGTTATAAAAATGTTGTGGTTGATCCACATAGTAATCATAATCTATGTACTCTTAATCTAATTCATTCTATCATCTATTCTAAAAAGAACATCACTTGTGATTTTAATTCTTCCTATGGACATATTATTCTACCCATCACTATCAACTTTATTACTACATAAGTCCCATTTTAATGGCCTCCACTCTTAGGTCATGTGATACATATTTAGGTATTCCTTAGTTACATGTTCTTAGGGTTATACCATATCTCATACACTAGTGTGTTAGGTTTATTCATCAATAACTAGTCACAATTCAAGGTATTCCTTTTGAGGCTCCTCTTTCCTAGCTTGCCTAGTCATACTTCTTTAGTTCTTATTTATACTTCTAGGTCTCCTAACATACCTTATACTTCACATGATATATCTAATGGATCTTGTCCTTATAGGTCTCTTGATAGGCCATTTACTTCACATGCTATATCTACTATCTCTTGCCCTCTTAGGTCTCCGGATAGGCCTTCTACTTCACAAGCTATCTCACATGGCTCTCACCCTCTTAGGTATCCTCATTAACCTTCTAGCACACACATGATATCTAGTGGATCTCACTTTTCTATCCCTCCTCATAGGTATTTCCCATAACACACCACTTATCATGGATCTAATCCACCTAACTCTCCTCTTAGGACTTCTATGACGCATATTACAACTTTTGTACCACTCACACATGAACTAATTTATTTGACACATTTTAGGAACAATAATCTCTTTTCTTCCAAATATAGTTTTCCTTCACATGATGATCTCATTAGGTAGATATTGTTTTACCCCTTTCCATGTTCATAGATTAAGTTCATAAATATAAAAACATTCACATATTTTCAAAAATACAAAACCAGGGCCTATGCACATAGCTTGAGTTATTAACACTTTACATTACATATGTTGTTTTTTCACTATGGTTTGATTGATCATATCTTTTCTACTCATAGACACATGTTCATGAGGTTTATTAAGATTGATTCATGACACATAGATAGTTACACGATGATAGTATCTAGATTTTTTCCTTACAATACTCTCTTGGGAGAATCCCTCAACACTCTATAGGTTTTATGGTTTCATTATACTTCCTTTCTACTTCATCATTATGCTTTATTACATATATGGTGTACATGTTTTCATTTGAGCTAACATAACTAACATGTGTCTTGTACAACACCGACATATCTTACTTCATGTGCTTTCTTACCACTTGCTTTATATGTTTCTTCCATCATTGTTTTCTATATATGGTTGATAATTGCTTGTGTTACTAGTTGTCTACTTCATTATATGTAGCCTAAGTTCCTTGATTGTATTATGACACCAAGGGAGTCACATGTTTGTGGCTCTGTATTTCTTGTGTGACATTGTTTCTTTTATATACAACCTAAATACCTTTATTATCTTCGACATCATTGTTGTCCCATGATTATTACTATATGCCTTGATATGACTCATCTCTAGATGTTATTGATTCAATTTTCTCACATGACTACCAATTTATTTCTCTTATTGGTCTCTTATACATGTAGTTTTGCTACTATTACTACTATTATTATTGTCATTATAGATGTTTGTTTCTTTTCCCACCACTTTAGCATTCCACACTCTCCTAGAGGTTATCATGCATATAGTACATGGGTATACATCTATTATTCTAAGTTACATTCTCAAATAATTTATCACACATGTCTCAAAAGAGGGGGCATTCATCGAGATTTATTCTACACCTACGGGTAGAATTTTAGGTTCGAGAACAAGTTTTTGCAAGGTAAAATTCTCAAAAACATCTATAAATACCAAAATTGGTAGAAATTACAAAGTCTCAAAACTATATAGAAAGTTCAGGACCGTATGGATGTTTCTAACCCTACATACATTTCTTTTCCTGGGGAAAACTTATACCATATTTTTTTCCAGTTTCAAATTTCTACTTATGGATACAAGAATTTGGCATAATCTTAGACTTAGTTGGTATAGTTTATAGTAGTTTACAAGGGGAATGAATAATTCATTGCTTCTCATACATCAATACTCATTTATGATTAAAAAATACTAAGTTTATATGGCATAATTGTCCTTCTCCATCACCGATTAAACATATTACACACTCCCACTTAGTTGTGTGGCCGATTAAGCTAAGTATGGAAATATGAGCCTAATCGATGTTATTGTAGCAGTAAATGAATAATCAATTAAACACATAAATTAACCCAAACAAACTAAGCAACGAAATGTGAAACCCTAGTTACAAATAGGGTAAGAAGACTTAGCTAATTTGCAGCGATCTTGGAGATGTAAAAAACTTGAAAACTAGAAAATATGAAGCACGGACCGTCACACTGAAGCTCAGAAAAATATAGATTTGGAGGAATAAGATGAACTAGGGCACTTGGAGAGGGACATGGGCACTGCAAAGTTCTCTAGACCTATTTCTCAGGTGCTTAGGTCTGCATAAATGCTTAGAAAACCTCCTATGAGTGGTCATTAAGTGTTATCTATTATTCACCTTTGGTCACTATGTGGTCACACAATGATCGCCAAAGTTGTTGGAAACTTGCAATGAAGTAATGACCTGTAAAACCCTCAAAGAGACATCAAATCCTAAAAAGAAAGATGCAGAATGAGGGCTTGGATTTTCCTCAGTTGTCACAATGGTGAAATTACAACTGAGTGCTACACTACATCTCAGACCCAATGTAGTTCTATGTGTGTGTGTGTGGAATCATGCCCTAGGTGGCTCTTGTGTGTGTCACACTTGATAGCGAGAAAATAAGATAGATGTAAAGAAATGTAGTAAATGTGTGCATGGAATAAAATGAAATCCCTTCCTATGAAGTGTATGTAGAACAACTTGCCCTCGTGTCCCTTGGATGGCTAGATAGATGCAATGGAGCTCTTAGATGATTGATGGATGCAACATTAGGTGGCGATAGCTAATGCTTAGTGCTTGGTCCCTTATTATGATCACATAACTTTATATTTATATGATTCCCTTGCTTGAATTTCATAATTAACCCTGAAAAGGTCAAGCTGCCAAAAAAGTTAGGATTCTTAAACAACTAGAAAGGACCCAAAATATGTAAGTAAAGTAAAAAGAGGCCGGGGATGTCCAGAGGGGACGAGGGCACGCTGACACCGATGCCTTAGCTAGGTGGTGGTGTCTAGGATGATAAATGTTGAATTATAAAAAGGAAGAATGAGAAAGTAAGGGTGCAATACCAAAAATGGAAACAAAAAGAAAATAAAGGTGGCTAAAGACATGGGTTAATTAGTGCTTTTCTTACTTAGGAATCATATGAATAATAGTATGTAATCAGGACTAAATAGTTACCCAAAGCGTGTGATTTTGTGTCTACAGTGGCACACGAGGAGGGCATGGGGAACTTATTATTTTTTATACTTTGTGTCTATAAATATAAAAAATGGGCCTAGATCCATCTACAATGGTATAGTACTGTGGGGTTATGGAAAGTATTGAAGTAGTTAAGGTCTTCATAGGCAGTCTTTCCTATCCTCATTCAAAGGGAAATATATCAAAGTTGCTAAATTTTTTGATACATGTTCTTCTTCCTTCATAAGGTTCAATAGTACCTTTCTCTCTATCTCTTATCCTTTCTCTACCTTCCATTCGGTGTTGGGTTGCATGCACACAACACTTTGGTTTCTCCTTTGGAATAATTGGGGACTAATCACCCCAATCAATTGGCAAGTTCAAAATAATAATCATAATGTCCAAATGCAAGTAAGGAATTGGGATCTCTTCCTCTGCAAAATGAACATGTGTATTCCTTCCATGTTTTACATATCTTTATTTCACTTTATACAAAGTTCAAATTATATATTTACATTGAGTTAAAATTCAATTTCTACTATGGAAATTGACTACACTTTATGTTGCAAGTTTCATCATGGAGCATGTCAATATCAACACATCTAGATGAAAACACTCTAAGATTAGACAAATTATGTCTACACACTCATGTATCATTTTCCTTTAAGCATGTAATTTTCATTTCATACTTGTTGGCGAGAAAATTTTTCTTGTGGAAAATTTGTGGGTTTCAAGCCAACGCTATGGGAATCTAAGTTCCTCTACTTGAACAAGACAACTTCCATAGGTAAATACAAAAAGGTGGATTTCAATGGTGGCCTTTTGACCGAGAGATCCTACGGGGGCACTCTAATGACCCTGTGGAAAAGCTAGCAATATCTAACTAGAGAAGAAACTTTGTCTTGGAAAGGGGAAGGGGAGTGGAAATGGAGGTAGGAGAAAACTAATGTTGTGAGTATAATATCGATGCCCACACACATTAATTAGAAATTTCATTTACATGCATTTATAGTTAGAATAAAAATAATTCCATAGGAGAAGCTACAAGATTGAATAGAATTCATTGGTCACAAGGTACCAATCAATCCCTTAATAAAAAAGGTGAAAATTCCTTCTTTTATTATTGAAGCTAAAGAAGAGTTTGTATAGAGCTTTGAGAATAGAGGAAATTCTAAGGAGAAGGGAAAATAGAAGAAGTATGGAATTTTCTATCTTTCTAGGTGCAGAGAACTCTTGTCTTTTTAAAATCAATGCTGATTGGAATGACTCTAAGGAGCCATTATATCTCATGCCAAAATGGTTACAACTTTACAAATCATTTACACCTCTTCAAATTCCTTCATTGCGAAGAAAATGCTCATGGCGGGTTAAAAACTAGATCTTGCAATGTGAACGTTACATTTGATTTTCCAGTTTGAATACAGACCGTTTGATTTTCTCTTATAACTTTGAAATTGAGTTGTCCACATGGTAGGAAGAGATTGGAGTAGGTACGGGGGAAAGCCCTTTGCATTTTGTGATTTTTTAGAGATTTGGAAATTTGGAACAAATTGGCCCACACCCCCACTTCAACTTTTTAACTTAGGCACATGGCACGTTTTCATTGGAAATGGGGTCACGACCCTTTTCTCAACATTTTACCCTTTTTTGGAAAAGGCTCAAAACTCAAATTCCTCCACCACTGCTGTTCTCGATTGAACTCTTGACACGTGGCATCCTCTGATTAGAAATGGGGTCGCAACCCTTTTCTCAACATTTTAAATTTTTTGAAAAAGGCTCAAAAACTCAAAGTTCTTCGTCGTTCCGCTCCTCCACTTTGACTTTTCAATGGTGGGCCCGAGACCTTGGTGGAGCCATGGAGCATTCTAGAACTTTTACTTCACTTTTGGGAATTTGGTTAAATTTCCAAAAGTGCCCTGATGGCCCGCTCATCCGCTTTGAATTTTCAACAGTGGGCTTCACCTTTGACTTTTTCCCTGTGGGCTTCAACTTTGAATTTTTCCCTGCGGGCTTCAACTTTGACTTTTCTCTACGGGCTCAAAATTTGAATTTTACCTTTATATCTTGATCGGGGCCGCGGGTCACTTTTTAACTTTTTGCCTTTTTTACAAAGAGGCTCAAAAACACAAATTTCTCCACCGACCCACTTTCAATTAGGTATGTCCACATACTTATGGATGATGGGGCTAAAATTTGATGAGGAAGAAAACACCCATCATTCCCGATGTGGAAAAATACATAGAGGAAGAGAACTTCATCATTTTGAGTTCAATTTTTGAATTTCCTTTTCGAGTTGGAGGCATGGAGGCAAAACAATGATTTGATGACCCAGGCCTTAAAACAATAGAACAATTTCGATCAAAAACTTGGCTTAAATACTTTAGGAGGGTGAGAGATTGGGGACATGACATGGAATGAGAATGACGAAGACATGGTATGACAATCCGTAATCTCAAATCAGATAACGTTGACCAATGCCTAATCCATTGGGCCTTGCAGAGTCATGTAAAATTACGAGAAAGAATTGAAGAAGGAGGAAACACACAAGCCAAACCACACACAAAAAAACCAAACAAAACTAAACCAAAACCACACAATAGAAAAGGGAAAAACAAACCTACAAAATCACCTATGGTACAAGGTGGGAAAACCCGCTTTCACTGATGATACAGTTTCAAGTATTTCCCACTTCAAGGCAATTCCAATGGCGTTCCATCCAATTATGAGAGGAGAAAAACATTCTCACCACAAGCTCCATGAATTTGGAATGGGCCGAGCCATAATGAATCAAACTTTCCATGGCTGCCCTTTGGTTCTCTTCTCTTATCCCATAGCAGGACAAAGTATCCAACCTTAAATTCTCTTTCCTTTGCCCTCTTGTCAAAGATCTTCTTCACTTTCAATTGGTGTTCTTTAATTCTATCCACCACTTGGCATCTACTTTCCTCCATCTTTTCTAGGAAGAGGATCCTCTTGTCAATGGAGTCTTTGTATTGACCATCTTCTATTTCTTGCAACAACTTGAGAGCTGACATCTCAATTATGAGGGGAATCTCTACCTCAACTCCATACAACATTTGGAAAGGTGACATACCTATTTCCTTCTTAGGAGTGATCCTATCGGCCCACAATACATCATATAACTTCTTGTGCCAGTTCCTTTGATTCTCATCTATCTACGCGTGTGAATAATGGTCACACTGTTCTTGTTGTTTGACTCAGCTTTCCCATTTCCCTATGGGTAGTAGTCAGAAGAGTGAGATAGGGAGATTCCAAAGCCATAACAAAACTCTATGAGCTCCTTGGAAGAGAAATAGGTGGCATTGTCTACAATTTTTTTCTGTGGTATTCCAAAACAAACAATGATATTCTCCTTGATGAAGTTGCAGACTGTTTCAGAGTTGGCTTGCTTGGTTGGGATGGCTTCCACCCATTTAGTGAAGTAATCAGTTGTAGTGAGTACATAAGTATGCCCTACACTATAATGAGGATTTAGAACACCAATAAAATCTAGCCCCCATTGCTAAAATGGTTCTTCAATCACCATAGGCCTGAGTGGTAATGTAGCTAGTTGTGGCTTTCCAACAAATTGTTGGCATGCTTTGCATTTAGAAACCCAATCTGAGTGTCTGTAAAGATGGAGGGACAATAATATCTCCCTTTGAAGATCTTATGTGTGGTGACCATTGCTAAGAAATTTCCACCACAAGCTTGATCATGATATACCCTGAGAAACTTTTCTTGCTTCTCCTTATCTACACACCTGAGGAAACAACCATCTAGGCCTCTCTTGTAAAGTGCATGATTGTAGATCACAAACTTGGCTACCTTTAGCTTGAGTGTCCTTATTTGTTTGTAATCAAGATGAGAAAGGCATTATCCATAAGTGAGGTAGTAAGCAATGTCAACATACCACTCATCAGTAGTGGTGATAAAGAATGCATGTGGACTGTCTCCTGAACAAGTTGAGAAAACACCATCTTTTTCTCCCCTCACCGAGCCATGAGAGCTTCATCTTCAACAATCAAGATGGCACAAACCATTTCCTCTTACCAAATTAGAGGGTCTAATCTCCAAGTCATACTATTGGGTCTTTGTAATCCAACTTCCTCTCTTAGCCCCAGGATCTTGTTGAGTCAAAATGGACTTGATTGCACTTCTAGGGACCATCACCACTGTATGGGAATTGAGAATGTAGAATTTGAAACTTTTAACAACTTTGACCATTGCGTAGGCATGTTTCTCCAATTGGCTGTACTTTAGCTCATGATTTTTCAAAGGATAGCTCATGAAAGAAATGGGTGCTTCCAAACCTTCATCATTTTTCTGAACAAGGACAATAGAGAGTGTATGTTCTGATGCATAGCAATACATGATGAAATCCTTATTGAAATCTAGAGATACAATAGTTGGAGCTTTGGAAATGGCTTTCTTGATCTCCTCAAATGTTTCTTTTCCTTCTTTATTCCACTTGAAACCTGCTTGAGGCTTCATCATGGAAGTTATATGCTTAGTTAGTTCAGAAAACTCAAGCACAAAATGATGAAGGAAGTTTACCTTTCCAAAGAATGAATGAACTCCCTTCTTGCTGGTTGTTAAGGCTAGTGCTTGGATAGCTATGATCCTCTCAGGATCAATGTGTGCTCCATGTTTGTTCACAATGTGTTCCAACAACTTACCTTCAGTGACTCCAAAAATGCCATGTTTCCTACACCTTGCAAGGACTTTCTCCAAATGAAAGATATGATCTCCCCTCCTCTTTGAAAAAACCGTGAGGTCATCAAGGTAAATGGCAATGTAATGTTTCAAATCTTTGAAGGCCAAGTCCATTTTCTTTGGAAAGTGGCTCCAACATTGATCATGCCAAAAGGCATTCTGTTGTAGGAAAAATTCCCCAAGGTGTTATGAAGGCTATTTTGTTGCAATCCTCTTCTGCCACCTTGATTTGGTTGTACCCTGAGAATCCATCAAGCAAAGAGAGCATTTCAGATCCAGTGACTACTTGCAAAATATGATCCATGATTGGAAGAGGGTAGTTGTCTTTGAGAGATGCCTGATTTAGATTTTGGAAGTCTACACAAATCCTTATTTCCCCATTCTTCTTCCTTACTGGCACAATGTTAGCCACCCATGTTGAATGGTGGATGGGGAAGATGATTCTAGCATTGAGCATCTTTGTCACCTCTTCTTTGATAACATTGGCAATATTTGGATTGTAAGGCCATTTTTTTTTTTCTTGAAGGGCTTAGCTCCTTGCTTAAAAGGAATGGAGTGATGCATTTCCTTTAGCTAAAATATTTGAGTTCATCATAAGAATATGCCGGGACATCCGAGTACTTTTTAGTAGAGCAACAAACTTTCTCTTCTCTTCTGGTGAACAACATTTACCAATGTTAACCATCCTTGGATTCCCGAAGTGCTAATGTTTTCTTGATCAAAATTAGATGGACACCTAGAAGACTATTCTTCTTTCTCTTGGATGAACCTGTCATGCTTGTCAAAGAGGTCTTCCAAAGAAACTAGGCCTTTGGGGATTTTGTTTCCTTTCAATTTGATTACTCCCTCTTCATCAATTCCCTCAATTCCTTCCTTCTCTTCTTTGAGGACTGATTCACAGTGTGGGTTTTCACTTCCTTCAAAGAAAATATTATTGAAGTTATCCATCTATTCTAAGAAGACTAGGATCTAATTGTCATCATCATTGAAGACCTGCTAGTGATTTACATTGTTTGGTACACTAGGTTTGAACACCATCTCAATGGTTACTTTATGCTTGCCAAAAGAAGGATGAGGTGTCACTAAGGAAGTTGACACTATTAGAGAATCATCCTTTTCATTCTCGCTCCCTAAGGATATCTTCAATGGAGAATGCATCAAAGGATTCAATGCGATCATGCACTCATTTCTATAGTGCTTGAGTCCTGGGGTTTTTCACCCGATATTGCTGGTGGACCCGCTTTACCACAACCTCTCGCATCAAATTTGCATCTAAACTTCTTGATTCCCGTGTCCTATGTTGTATTCATGCCTAAGAGCAATGATTCATACTCTGATGTATTATTTTTATTGTTAAATTGCAGCTTGTAGGCAAAAGGATATACCTCATTAGAGGAGAGTATAATACTACACCGGCTCTGAACTCGTTCTAGAATTACCGCCATCAAAATCCATTGTCCAGATTTGGTCTTCTTCTTCCTCCATGAGAAGTGGCAAGTCCTCTTCCTTCTGTGATGTAAGGAGGTAATTTCCAAGCCCACAATCTTGAAAAAGGATATCAGCTCTTGGATCATCATACTTCCTTACTATGAACTTCATTTTTCTGACTGGTAGTAGCTTCTTCATTTCTCCTTTCACTAGGATAGTTGCAGATGACCAATCCATTTTTATTTCTCCACCTAGATCTCTGCAAAACTTCTACTCAATAACATACCAAAAGATGTTGGGATGTCTGCCACTAAAATGGTCAGGAGTATCTTCTTGTTAGGGTAATCAACTAGTGCAACCTGAGCATCCTTAATCCTTCCTACCAATGGAACTTGTTTGGATTCTATTGAGTATCATGTGCCATTTACAGGTCAAAGTGAGGCCAAGAGAATTTGTAAATTTTGCTGGCATCACATTATTTGAGGCTCCAAAATCTATAATGCAATTGTTCAGCTAGAAACCTTTGATGAGAAGTGACAGGTAAAAAGGCTCAACTTTGTTGGTGGTGGAGGCACTGAGGGCTAGCATGTTTTGAGAAGATGGTGTGGATGGTGTGGGAAGTAAGCCTTTAGAATTAGAGATTGGGGATGTAGAGTTACCACCCCAGACTATCTTGATGAATCTGTCAAATTGAGTTGGATGTGTTTTTAGGTATTCAATTTTAGAGAGCTGGACTTTGGTTTTGCTAGCATGCTCTACAAAGTCAAATGAAGTTATGGTAGATGAGGAATAGGTTCCAACAGTGGATGAGGACTTAAATGGCAGATGTGTCATTACTTTTGGTGTTGGGTTCTCTTTTTAAAATGTAGCAATTGGCTTGGAAGGAGATGGGGGTGTAGCCTTTGATTGAAATTTGGATGTTCTTGCAAAACCAACATTTAGAAGAGAATTACTCTTAACAACTTTTGAGTTGGGAGAATAATCGAGATAACTTACTTAGCACATTAGTGTGATCCTTGACAACTAGTGAATGTGATTTCTCTCTAGATGATTCCATGCAAGGTGGTAATGGTGATCCTTTATTGATGATCTTGTTTAGTGGAGGCTTTAAAGAGCTATCTTCTTTGTTCTTCATATTCACAACAGAATTCTTTGAGGTTGAAACACCATTCTTTGATTGT
Organism: Taxus wallichiana var. yunnanensis; assembly: GCA_018340775.1. Classification (NCBI taxonomy): domain Eukaryota; kingdom Viridiplantae; phylum Streptophyta; class Pinopsida; order Cupressales; family Taxaceae; genus Taxus; species Taxus wallichiana. The sequence goes on from CM031236.1 coordinate 195,418,026, forward strand.
GCACAAGTGAAAATAGCACATGAAAACTTGGAGCTTCTTCATCACCTTCCACCTCATCTTCAACATATTTAATCGAGCCATTTTGCATTCTAACCTCTTCAATTTCAAGATATTTTTCATAGTCATCCATGCTTTCTTCTTAAGTTTCCTCAATGTATGCTCCTTCTTCTGATTCCCTACTATCACAGATGGAATTGAATGGTGGTGCTTCAAGGTCAAGCCTACGAGGAGGTGGAGAAATTCTTGGTCTATCAGGGGGATTTGGTCTCCTTGGAGCATTCCTCGATGTGATTTGTGACAGTTGCTTCTTCAAAGAAACTAGGTCATTTTCCATTTTTGAAACATTGGATCAGTGGTGACTGAATTTGAACTCTGACCTTTTTGCTTCCCATTTGGTCCTTTCACTTTTCCAGAAATAATTAGATCATCATCAGTCTCAATTGAAAAGTCTTGAACTTCCCTCAATGTTCTTGGTTGGGCTCTTCTGAGGAAGAAACCAACTTCTGATGGCAAAGCACTGATGAAGAACCTTTTCAAGTTGTTTTCAGGGGGTACCACATCTTCTGGGATCCTTCTTGTCAACCTATCATACCTTGCTACAAAATATCTCATTGATTTAAAGGTCTCCTTCTTCATCTAAACCAATTGGACTAGTAGATCCTGACAATCTTCTGTGCTCTTGAACCTATGTTCAAATGCACTTCTTATATCTTCCCAACATGTGACAGATCTTGGGGGCAACATGTAGAACCATTCAGCAGCTCTTTCTTGGAGTGACTCCATAAAGATCCTAACTGAAACATCTTCATTTTCAACTCCCAACACTCCACAAACAAAGTGATGAATGCTGCTACATGTTCTTTGGGGAGTTGAGAACCATCCCCTCTGAATTTTGGGAAGTTTTTTCTCAAGCCTCTCGGTAGCTCATGGAGTGGTTGAGAAAGAGCCAGTGGACCAATGTTTCCTCCCCATGGTACATTAGGCCTATGGGCTTCATGATCCCATTCATGCTCACAATCCCGATCCCCCATTCTGTGTCTATTTCTATCTTCCAACCTTGCTAAGGATGCGGCTTCTGTTGCTACTCTTTTATCTGCCTCGGCTTGAAGTCTCTCGATTTCTTCAAGTTGAGATCTTATTTATTTTTGGGTCTTACTTCTCTTTCTCTAGCTTCTTCTTCGGTCTTCACATCAATGAAGTCTACAAGGTTCTTGTTTATGTATGAAAATTCACCGTCCAAAGGATTGGCAACACTCAGGTTCCCAACGTGACCGGTTGCTTGAAAAGGAAGCCTCTGGATTCTGAGTAGCTCTTGTCTCCTTTGAAGTTCCTAAAAAATGGGATCAGTTTGTCCTCCTTGTCTCTATTGCCAAGTGAATCTTCTATCTCGCCAGCTTGAAAATATATGCTCTTCTTTGGGGTGCTAGAATTTTCTCTTCCTTTCCAATTCAACAGCATGTTGCTCTTCCAAGTCCGTAATCCTTATGGAAATGAAGTAATGATTGACACTTTGTAAATTATGCCAAATAAACTCTCTCAAATCAAAAGCAATGTCTTCTTGGATGTGAAAGAGTAAATCAGGTCTCTCAATAGGAGGATTTCCCAGAATAGCCCTGATTTACATCCATGTAGTTTGTGTGATTATTCAATTTCTAGAAACTTTTCCTCTAGAATATATATTTTTTATTTTATGACCCTGAGGTCATTTTTAGGTGTAGATGCTACAAAATCTACCCCACGGTGGTCACCAAAATCAGTTGGCGATAAAACTTTTCTTGTGGAAAAATTTGTGGGTTTCAAGCCAACGCTATGGGAATCTAAGTTCCTCTACTTGAATAGTACAACTTCCATAGGTAAATAAAAAAGGTGGATTTCAATGGTGTCCTTTTGACCGAGAGATCCAATAGGGGCACTCCAATGACCCCGTGCCAAAGCTAGCAATATCTAACTAGAGAAAAACTTTGTCTTGGAAAGGGGAAGGGAGTGGAAATGGAGGTAGAAGAAAACTAATGTTGTGAGTAGAATATTAGATGCCCACACACATTAATTACAAATTTCATTTACATGCATTTATAGTTAGAAGAAAAATAAATCCATAGGATAAGCTACAAGATCGAATAGAATTCATTGGTCACAAGGTACCAATTAATCCCTCAATCAAAAAGGCAAAAATTCCTTCTTTTATTATTGAAGCTAAAGAAGAGTTTGTATAGAGCTTTGAGAATAGAGGAAATTCTAATGAAAAGGGAAAATAGAATAAGTATGGGGTTTTATGTCTTTCCAAGTACATAGCACTTTAGTATTTTTCAAATCAATCGTACGCTAGAATGACTCCAAGGAGCCATTATATCTCATGCCAAAATGGTTACAACTTTACAAATCATTTACACCTCTTCAAATTCCTTCATTACGAAGAAAACGCTCATGATGGGTTAAAAACCAGATCTTTCAATGCAAACGTTACATTTGGTTTGCCAGTTTGACTACAGACCATTTGATTTTCTCTTATAACTTTGAAATTGGGTCGTCCATGTGGTAGGAAGAGATTGGAGCGGCTACGGGGGAAAGCCCTTTGTATTTTGTGATTTTTTAGAGATTTGGAAATTATGAAAAAATTGGTCCACACCCCCGCTTCAACTTTTTAACTTAGGTGCGTGGCACATTTTCATTGGAAATGGGGTCACGGCCCTTTTCTCAACATTTTACCCTTTTTTGAAAAAAGGCTTAAAAACTCAAATTCCTCTGCCGACCCGTTGCTCGATTGAACTCTTGACATGTGGCATCCTCTGATTAGAAATGGGGTCACGGTCCTTTCTCAACATTTTAACCTTTTTGGAAAAAGGCTCAAAAACTCAAAGTTCTCCATCATTCCGCTCCTCTACTTTGACTTTTCAACGACAGGCCCGAGACCTTGGTGGAGCCGCAGAGCATTCTAGAACTTTTACTTCACTTTTGGGAATTTGGTTAAATTTCCAAAAGTGCCTCGATGGCCCGCTTGTCCACTTTGACTTTTCAATAATGGGCTTCACCTTTGACTTTTTCCTGTGGGCTTTAACTTTGACTTTTCCCTATGGGCTTCAACTTTGACTTTTCTCTGCGGGCTCAAAATTTGACTTTTACCTTTATAGCCTGATTAGGGCCATGGGTCGCTTTTTAAATTTTCACCTTTTTTACAAAGAGGCTCAAAAACACAAATTTCTCCACCGACCGCTTCCAATTAGGTATGTCCACGTACCCGTGGATGATGGGGCTAAAATTTGACGGGGAAGAAAATGCCCATCATTCCCGACTGTGGGAAAAATACACAGAGGAAGAGAACTTCATCATTTTGAGTCCAATTTTTGAATTTCCTTCACGAGCCGGAGGCATGGAGGCAAAACAATGATTTGACAACCCATGCCATAGAACAATTGAACAATTTTGATAAAAAAACTTGGTTTAAATACTTTAGGAGGGCAAGAGCTCGAAAATTTGAATTTAACTTAGAAAATGAAAAGTGGTTGTGGGAGACAACATTAGTTAAAGGGGGGAATGTAGACACTCAAATTTGAAAATTTATTATTTTTACACTACTGGTTATGATTGTGCTTCTTATCTATGATAAACACTCTCATCATATCCCCACTCAATACATCTTGCTATCTCTCTCCTAACTTTCTTATTCCTACACACTGATGTGTCATCAAATTTTGAATGTAAATGCATAAAATAAATGCTTAACCTTTTCCCATCATGATGTAACTTCCAAATTTCATCCACCATCTTCATGTTCAAAATTATACAAGTATGGTTAGGATGTAATTTTTTTAGTCTTGGTTGATCTATACGATCTTGGGACCGAAACATCCTCCAACTCTTCTTTCAATTGCATTATATTTGTTGGTTATTTCCATCTTCTTGGTTCATATTTTACATGACAATTTACCTTGAAGTCCTATACAAGCAAGTTAGCGTCACCTCATTTACTCACTTGACATGAATAGAGAAAATCACTTGGTACATTCATTACAAATACATACAAAAGGCACCCATGGCTCCCTAAATCTTCCCAAATTTGATTCATTCACTAGGGTAGCAAATACTATAGTTATGAAACACTCAAATAGGTCAAAGAGTTTAGCTTTCATCATTCCAAACAGGTCCAAGACATACAATTGGTTCAGACCATATAACTAATCGTAGAAAATCACTGTGCAGGGGTAGTTTTAGGTCATAGTCTCTAGAATGACGAATCTAAAAGTTCAATATTTCCAGTTTTTCCAGTCATTTCACCCAAATTTCTTATGAACCACTCTATATAGCTAAGTACATCTCTTACCTTGTGTTTTTCTTAGCTTATATCATATTTTAAACACTAGTTACAAGTACCAATATGTTATTATGATATTTTATGGTTAATGTTGAAAGTTAATTAATTGGAATAACCCCTATAATGAACCTTACATTCGTTTTTATTGTTTTTGATTCCATAAAAATCTAAATTGTAAGCCTACCCGACCTATCTCTATATCTATTACATGACTTGGTTCTCTATTCTCACTACTTAGTTGCTCATAAAACTAATTTCATTACTCTACAATAGTATATTCCTCCCGATCATCATTTCTATAACTTTGTAAAATCCCATAAACTTTAAGTACTAGACCCTTTATTTGGGAGAAAATCATTCATACCCCCTTTGGGGGTCTACCCTTTTAGGGGTGGGGGTAAAATTTTGCCCGCATTTTTATAGGGCTAAAGGCCCTGTAAAAATAACTACGCTCTATCCCAAATAAAATACAATAGGGTATGGCCGGAAGTTCTAGATCCTAAAATTTGACACTTTACATTTTGAAATTATTGGTTTTGAATATGCTCCTTTGATAATAAAAATTTCCACATCCTATCACCACTTACTACATCTCATTTTCTCACTCCTAACTTGCTTATTCCCACACATGAATGTGTCATCAAACTTTGTGTATAAATGCATAAAATCAATACTTGACATTTTCTTATCATGATGCAACTTTTAGATTTCAATCATTTTCACCTTGTCCAAAACCATGTAGTAGGGTTAGGATATTATTTATGGTCATATCCAACCTGTAAGGTATTGGATCGACACATCCTCCAACTTTGCTTTCAATTTTATTATATTTTTTTGGGTCATTTTATCCTCCTTAACTAGCCTTTACATAGCAATTACCTTGAGTAACCCTATACAAGAAAGTTTAAATCACTTCATTTACACACATGGAAATCACTTGAAACTCTTGTGAGCTCTCATTACAAATACTAACACAAAAGGAACTCAAAACTCCCAAAATAATCCTAAAGTTGATGCACATTCATTAGGGTAATCACTACTATAGTTTTGAAGCAATCAACCATGTCAAGGAATTTAAATTCCCTCATTTCCATTCATCCTAAGATCTCAATCCAATGTATTTTTTTTTGAAAAGAGGTAAAGTGAGGGTTTTTAAAGGACCCATATCCTTTTACAAAAGAGACCAATGACTAGATAACACGAGATAAGCACATAAAAAAATCCCGAAGGTAGCCAAAAATCCAAAAATGAAAAACAAAGGGTGAAAATCCTATTACATCAAGTATATTTTCTTCAAAGATTCGATACCTCCTTGCAGTAACTAGAAGCATGTCTTTTAGCTAGATTATCAATAAGTTTGAGCAAGTTAAGGCGGTCTAATTTGATACATTCTGGGGGCTTATCAGTGTGTAGCTTCCAACTCTTGATGACTATAAAAGCTATGTTGAGATTCCTGAGAATATTAAGAACAATTTCATTAACTTATTGATGTTACTGAGAGTCTAATTTAGGGTGTAACACATTAGCTAACTCCACATTATTATCTTCCATGATAGTGTTAGGGAGCCCTCCCGCACTGAGAGAAGGGGAATTCGGGTAGACCGATTCAAATCCCCAATAGAACCTCATGAATGCAATATCAAAAACAAGCTCCGAGAGATAATTATGGTGATATAGTAGGAGAACCTCAAAGGGTCAATAACATGATCCATCGGGGAGGATGAAGCAATAGGAGGGGCCAAGGTAACCGGGAAAGCGTAGAAGGCCCCGACCTAGGGAGGGGTGACAAAGAGGAGGCAGAATCTAAGGGAAGGCGAAGGTGGGGGACATAATACTTTGACCGGTGATAAGAACATCAAAATCAAAGCCATACGTAAGGTTAAGGTGATGAGAAGGGGCAGAGGAAGAAGCGGGGCACTGAGGTGTCTTAGAAGTGGCAAGCGGCAGCGTTATTTCCCCAATTTGGGAGGGAAACAAGCAATGTCAGTGGGAGAAGCATAAAAGGAGAAGAGGAGGTAAAAAACCCATGATGAAGTAGAGGACCCTCCTCCTCACGAGCCAATTGAATTGAAATCTCTAAAAATTGAAACAAAAATGAAGCCAAAATCACTTGTTTTTTGTGGAATAGGTGAGCAATAAGGAAGATCTTTGGACCATAAATCAACTTATATCTTCCTTTAAACATGAAGTAGCACATAAGTTTCTCTGCAACCCTATCCTATGGAGGAGAGAGAGAATCTTGCTCATATCCTAAATTATATTTTCTTAGTTTCTCCCCATGGCATAAAAAATCAACCATTTCCACCCGTAGGGATCTCTTGAAATATTCATCTCCTTGTAAGACAGGTCTAGTGACTCTCTGCTATTAATTCAGAGAAATGGTAAACTTAGTTCTTCCCACCTTAATTTTTTCCTTCTTCCAAGTCACAAACACGCTACTAAATACCTTGAAAAAGTATCCTCGAAGTCGTTCCATGAAAATGGTAATTCTAGCAACATGTAAGATGTTCCAAACATCTTGATCACCCTTAACCTATTCGTAGGAAGAAGGTTCAATCCTACGAATTGGCCCACCCATTCTAAACTATGAGAAAATAAATGAAAGTGGTGAAATCCCACAATGGTGGACATTTAAATAGAAAAATTGAGCACCTCCCCCTACGGGACACATGTGTCAACATTAATTAGAATGAGTACTGGTAATAATTAAGTGTCCACTCTAATTAATCACTTTAGAGAGAGACTTACCCTCACATGAGTGAGAATACAAAAATCCATAATTAGTATCTTCTTTCATTAAAGAAAAATCATCTCTACCTCTGTCATAAAAGAGGGGATCATTATTATCAAAGTTGAGATTGGAGGAGCCCAAAAATACAAATACGGGACAAATGTAATCTCCAAGGAGAATTAAGCCTGCGATGGAAAGTCATTAGCAATAACATTTAGAAGGTCACCTGGAAAGTCTCCAATCCAAAATTGTTGGCCTATGTGGAGGACACTTATATGTTCTAGGAAATCATCCACACTGTTTCCTTCTCGATATATATGTTGAAACAATATTTGTTGAAAGTGAGCTTGCAAAGCTTTGATGTCCCTAAGAATATTACTTATAGATCATTACCTAGCCTCCTCGAGTTTAGAATTTTAACCAAATTTAGAGATTCACTTTCGAAAATGAGCTTTCTTGTGCCAGTTGTTGAGAGTCAATTCCAGTCCTTTGAGAATGGCTAGGGCTCCAACTCGTGATTGATGCCAGAGTCAAATTTGGTAAAATCGCAACCAAAGGCTAACACATATCATCTCTTAGGATAGCTCCACCCAGGAAGCACAAGGGTTACCCTTAGCAAAGCCGTTAGTATTAATCATAAGCCATCCTATTAGAGGGGGACCAAGAAGTGTTCTCTCTAGTCGAGGTTGAGCTTGATGCTACAATTGGTATCATCAGTTGCTTAATCCAGGGAGTTGAAGGACCTAGATTAATTTTCCATTTATGCTTCATCCAAATGTATCCATTCATATTTTCCTATAGATTGGAAATAATTTCAGGTGAAAACATGTCCTGTGTCATGAGCCTTTTCTCTAAATATTTTCCTGTTCCTTTCTTTCCATATTCCCAAAAGAGTGTGTGGTAGCAAAAGATTCCAAACAATAGATACTATAGGATGCTTATAGGGAGAATGCCACTGGAAAATATCTTAGCAAGAGAGGATGGAAAGACCCATAAAACGTCCATATTAGAAAGAAGCATACTCAAAGGGAGTGAGAGAAGGTGTAATGAAGAAGAAAATGAGACGTGTTTTCCATGGCATTGAGGCGAGAGAATGTAGTGGGTGGGGAGAGAGAAACCCTTACATTTGAGATTTTCCCCAGAGAGAATAACATCTTGGGAGGATAACCAAGAGAAGAATCCAATTTTAGGTAAAACCTTAGGGGACGAAGATATCTTAAGAGGAGGACCACGAGGGGGTGACCTTTTCAAAGGTAGGCAACTCTAACCGAAAAGTCACAGAGGGGAAGATGGCCAAATACGCTCATCTTAAGTGTAGGAAAAGGGAATACTGAACAAAGAGGACCATCTTAATATAATTAATGCACTACAACTGAATGAAGTTACATTCCTCCTAGGGAGGAATATGTCAATAACGTTTATTATCTTTCCATCCGATGTAATCCACGACCTTACAACCATGTAGAGCAAAAATTTTATTTTTAATTGGGTTCTAGAAAGGGTCTCACTCTAAAGGCTTGTCTCCTAACCACAAATCATTCTAGAATTAAATGAGTATACCATCCCTTAGGTGCCATCTCGGTACCAGAATGGAGAAAGAATTGAGATTTGGTAATGGAATTCCATATAGTCAAGCCACTTGAAAGTTATGAAGTAAGAAAGCCTCAGGAGGATGAGAGGTTTTATATATAAGAACTCGCACCCAAGGGGAGTGGTCACTAGATGTAATGGCCCAACCCAACTTGGCTAATATGGCTTCATTCATATCAGTAAATTTTTGAATTCCTAGACCACCAACATCCATAGGTTTGAAAACCTTGTTCCAGGAGACTAAATGGATCATTTTTCACTCTTCGGTACCTAACCAAATAAAGTGTTAGGAAATAAGGGATAAAATATGTGGAACAATCCCACATAGAATTGCAATAGTAGAAACTAATATGTAGAAAGATATTACAGATCTGAAATAAAAGTGTAAAAAATAAAAGAACAAAACACAGAGACAAGATTTAACATGGTTCACCCAATTTGGGCTATGTCCACCAAGAATCACTTACTTATATTTTATTACAAGACACCTCTTTCTCTCAATACAATACCCAGATCTGTTTAGAACTATGAAAAACTATCCCGAATTCACACTCAAACTCACACACATCTATAATGATATGTCTACCCTATAAAAATCCCAAAAGCACATCAATAGGAAACTAATTAAGTAGTTTTACAATACCATGGGTACCAAAACCATGGGCCAAAACCACCCCATAAACCTATGGGTCAAAAATCCAACCCATATGAGAAAAAACATGTTTCCTGAGATATAAAACACATTTTTTCGGCCAACAAATTTTTTTCTTGGGGGTTGCGCCCCCATACCCCGCTCGAGGCTCCGACCCTAAACCCTGGTGAGAAAACTACGGAGAGTGTACAATAATTTTAGTTTATAGTCTTCAACACTTCCACACATGAAAATAGGCTCCAAAACATAACAAAAGTGCTTTTGAACCCGTTCGATGTGAGAGGTCACGAAATAGGAATTTTAAGCAAAGAAATAAATTAGATAGGAAGTCTTTAAAGCGTTGTTCTAATCAGATGAAGCTTTCCAACTTGGTTGAGGAGTGACCCTTTCCAACCGCCAATTTCTTATAGAAACGTTCAATAACTGGATTCCACATAGATTTAGTTTTCCTGCCTTTGAAGAGGGTAAGCCCTAAGTAGGTAGAAGGGAGATCAATCATACTATAACCAAAGATATCAACAATATTTATTTTTCTGCTTGCCGGAGCATGAATAAAAGCTATAAAATTTTTGGAGAAATTGATGAGTTGTTGAGAGGCATCTTAGTAGCAGATCAGAATCCTTTTCAAAGACTCTAGCTTCGACCACCAATGCAACACCCAAGAGAAGAGTGTCACAAAAATTATTATGGGTGATAGTTATAACCCTTATCGTAATTTTTTGAGCCTAGAAATAATGTTAGCATGTTTACCACCTCAAGATCCCTGCTTAGAGTGTCAACCATAAGGAGGAATAAGAAAGGTGAGAGTGGGTCTTCTTGTCAAATTCCTCTATTATTCATAAAGAATCCTAGGAACACAATTTACCAAAATAGAGAAGTGAGGGGTGGAGATGCAACTAGAGATCCATTTACACCATTTATCACAAAAACTGAATTTTTAGGACTCTAATAAAAAAATACCAACCGATCGTGTTGAAGGATTTTTGTATATCTATATTTAAAATAATTCCATCCTTCTTAGAGTGAAAATTTGAGTGAATGGCTTCATGAACATTAATAACTCCTCCTTGAATCAACTTGCCACTAAGAAAACCATTTTGTTGTGTAGAGATCAGGCTATTCATAAAAGGCTTTAGCCTCCTCGCAAGGATTTTGGTAATAATTTTATAAGTAGTGTTGCAAAGGCTAATCGGGTGAAAGTTTGAAATAGATTTGGATCCCATAGACCCGGGGATAAAGAAATGAAGGTGTTGTTCAGTCCTTTAAGAGGGAATCATTGGTTTGAAACTCCTTGACAACCTCAATCAGATCTTGTTTGATAGTACCCCAAAATTTTTTTTTGAAAGAAAGTAGTAGGGAAACCGTCTGGGCCTGGGGATTTATCTCCTTTCATGCTAAAAACAACTTTATGAATTTCCTCAAAAGTAAAGGCTAAGTAAGTTTAACATTTATTTCATCTCGAAACAAGGTGAGGATGTTTCGCAACATAAGAGACGTGTTAGATTAATTTGGAGGCCCTTCATCCATAAGGAGAATAGCATAGAAATTTACAAGTTCCAAAGTAATATCATCTTCAGAATTTAGAAGTTTGTCATCCAATAATAAAATTTCTTTGATTTTGTCTCTAATTTTATGTTTACAAGTTGTAGCATGAATTTTTTTGTATTGTGGTCTCTTTGATCTAACCAAAGATCCCTAGATCTTTGTCTCCAATAAATTTCCTCCTCAACAAGAGTATTATGGAATTCGCTAAGAAGATTTAATTCTTTTTGATGGTGTTTGGGAGTTCTTCCACCTCTTTCAATATTGGAAGAAATTTCATAGATCTTCTGAGAGAGAAGAAGTTTTCTTTCTCTAATATCCCCAAAAAATTTAACTTTCCATATTTTTAGTTGTTTCTTGACAAAACTTAGTTTCTTGGAAAACATGAACATAACTAAACCTTTAATGTCCACTAATCACCACTCCTCAATAAATAGCTCCAGATTGTGATTTTGGAGCTAGGCCAACTCAAATCTAAAAGGTAAGTTTTTAGATTTTTGGAAGGTTGTTGTACTTAGAAGTAAAGGGCTATGATCTGATGCAACTTTTTTAAGAGAGCTCAAAAAGAAATTAGGAAAATGAGATAACCAATCCATAGAACCAAGCATTATGTCCAACCTAATTTGAATGTGATTACTTCCTAATCTGTGATTCGTCCAAGTAAACGAGGCACCATGAAGATCAAAATCAAAGAACTCGCCTTGACGAATGAAGCTAGCAAGGGATTCCATGATGCCGCAACTTTCTGACTTTCGGGATACCACCTTGCTTTTCATTTAATATAGGGGGAATTAAAGTCCCCCAAAAATTGGCTAAGGAAAATGTGTGCTATTATTTCAAGTCCATAATATCTTTCCAAATGACTTCTCTCTAAGATTCTAGATTAGGTGCATACACATTTATAGCAATCCAACCTATACTAGAGCTGATTTCTTGAAAGAACATTGCATAAAATATGGAGTTTTGATAATACATTCTCCATAAAGCACCTTGAGTTCCAAAAATATAGAGACCTCACAAGTTTCTATAGGATTCCCGAGAGGTAAAGGATGTAGTACACCACCATATCTTAGGAAGGATGAGATCTTCCTTTGATTATTTTATTGAAGCATGCTTATGTTCGGTAAATGTTTTGACCTCATATATTTAAGGAATATTTTATTCAGGGGAGAATTTATTCCCCTTATATTCTAGGAGAGGATATTTAGTTTTTGGATTTTAGACCACCACCGTCCAAAGTGAGAGTACCTTGCACACCTTGAGAAATATTATGGGTTGTCTCTATTTAGAGTTTATTCTATCTGGAATGTCTCCCTTTCTTGTTATTGGTACCAATATCCCCAATTTTCTTGCAGTTATTATGAGTTTTCTTGGTAGGGCCACCGTCCTCTATAACCAATGGGGAAGGATAGGGAAATGATGAGCTGATATTTAAGAAGATAGATGGGGTGGGGGAGGAAGGCATGGAGGAAAATATCTCCTCGGAGGAGCATGTGGGAAGAAGTGGGATGCAAATCTCAAGTGGGGGTCAAGGAGCACACAAATCGAAGGCAAGGAGGGAGGAGTAGAAGCCTTGACACTGGGACCTGAGGTGATTGTTCGAGGAGTCTTATTTGATGGTATTTCAACCTCCTCTTGAAGGGTAGCAAAGGGATTAGAAGTACTCACTTATGGCATGGTTTTGGGGATAAATTTTTTTTTTCATCTTGGAAAAACCAATAAGGGCATTTTGTTTAGGGGCCGTTTTGCGGGGAAAGTTGGGGTTCTATGATTAATGCTCTTATAAATAGAGAAAGCTTGTGGAACATACTCATATTCAATGGGTTGAGTCCATACCCCAAAGTAAAAAAAAATATCAATGGATTTGGGGAGAGGGAAACTAACATCAACGTTTACACAAAATATAGCATGAATAAGTCTGGATTTAGCTTTAGTGGCCTGGTCAATAGCAATAAGAGATCCCAAAGAAAAATTTATACCTTCAATGACAGAGGTATCTTATAACTCCAAAGAAGACCTAGAAGGTGAACCCATATCAGTGCTTGGGTCATTATATCCATTTGAGGATTAAAACCCGACGTCCACTTCCAGAGATAGAAGATGCATCTACCAAAGAACCATGGACCAGCAAGGAGCGCAAAAGAAAAATATTCCTTAAGACTGAAAGTAAACAAGATGAAGCCATTCGCATTACAACAATCTCCATAGGGCCAAGGGCCCACTTAATGTCGGCCATTTTCGGATGTCTTCCACTGGGGGTGAGGTCCCATCACTTTTCCAAGCAATGACAAGTCCCTTGAGAAAAGAGTAGCATCCATAACTTGAGAAGGAATTTACAGCCCTCGTGGTCCCATCCAACACCCGAGGCTACAACTGACAGAGTGAATCAGCTTAGGCAATCCAACAATAACTTCTTTCTAGGACCCATTAAGAGTATAAGGAAGAGAAGCATCAGATCGCCGGGAGGGTCAAAGGCCGACCGAGAAGAGTCCATCATCAAGGCTTGAAGGAAGAACCAAAAAATTAAAAATTTCAAGTGGGAAAAAGTTACTGAGCTCAAAACTAATCCTCCTTCTAGTGTCTTTCATACGTATCCCAATCTAATTTATTAACAAGAGAAACATCATCTCAATCATTGTCATAACAGTTCATGTTGTAAATTTAGATGCATCCGTATAGTATCACATGCTAGGTGGAGAACTACATGTGGTTTGAGACCTCTTTAGAGTAGTGTAGATGTAAGAAATGTATGGACTGCACTTTAACCTAAACATTAACCTTTTTTAGGGTATTTCATCCATGGTTAGGGTTTGAGTTTGATTCATCTTATTAATATTAATTTGGGATTGCATGACACTTAGGGTTTGATAGTGACACACATTTCTAGGAAAGCGAAGGGTAAAAAGTTATAAAACACCACTCCAACCAAGTCCAACCATATAATAGGTCTAAGGTTGTACAATCAATCTTGTCGGAGATGTAAAAATCCAAATCAAGGTAGTTTCCAATTATAGTCTCACTAATAAAGCATCTTCAAGTTTAGTACTCTTATTTTGTCCACTTGTGCACCTAGATTTCTCTTGTATCACGTTTTATATCTAAGTGAATCTCTCCTCTTGTGTGTTTGAGCTTGTAACATATTTTTATCACTTATTGCAAGTATTAATGTGGTACTATAATATTTCATGATTAAAGTTGGAAGTTAATTAATTAGAATAACCCCCTTTAACAAACATCACATCCTTATTTGTTGTGCATTTCCAAAACATTATAAAATAAAATGAGATTTAAAAATTTGGTGAAGATAATACCAAGGAAAACGGTAGAAGATAATACCATCTTCTCACCAACAAAGTGTGTAACATTCCCATTTTAAGACTTTAGAAACAAGGAAAAATAAAAATAATTTTTTTGAAACATAATGTTCTCTATTCTAAATAAAATATCATTTATAACACACATTCCATGCTAATCACTCTCATAATAGATAATCATATGTAGCTGTAATGACTCGGTATGCTACCGATCTCTCATTCCATGACTCGGTTACCAACCGATCTCTCATGTTAACTTAAAGTATAGAATACTTTATGTATACTACGTATACTTGGTTCTCCTACCCTATTTCAGTACTGATTGATCTATCTAAAGAACCTATCGAATATTTGTTACCAATATTCATCTGATATCACGTTACTTTAAACTAGGTGACATAGGACAACGTAACCAAGCAGCTTGTGATACTTTGGCCAAAGATTTTTAACATACTGTTCATGTTATTATTCCTAGACGACATACTCATCATTCTGGAATACGTCCTTCACCTCACTCTTCTATTATCTAGATTGGTCTATACTGACTACCGTCAGTCCACTTGCCCAAGGTTTAACCCTAGTTTAGGTTAGAAACATAATTTATTATAGGAAGACGCTCACAATGCCTTAGGGTATATGGGCATACTCGGTTGACCTAAGTCAACCGGATGTGCCAAGGTACCCTGAGGCATTGAAAGCTACTACCTATCCTAAACATGCTACTAACTTGACCTAGAGAGAAACTGAGTTCAAGTCCTTATTTGTGTGTAGATCTAGATGATCAATGCAGAAGGGTGTTGCCACATGTTAACTGAAATAGATTATCCTCGAGAAGACCCATGTCTTCTCAAAGGTATAGTCCTACAGTTGGCGTGTGCCAACATCCTACAGAAACTGCCTCATCATGATGTGCATACCCCAAGGAGGTTATTAATACATTATTAATTTGGATTATTACATAGATTATAGCAATCCTACTAAACCCTAATCCAACACTCCATAAGTCCTTTTCTATATTTGATTCAATTAGTTATTAAAGAACTTCCTTAACTTAAGATTGCTTTTTATATTTGCTTTACTTGGCTTAACGAATCAGATATCCAAAATAGGACAACAACATCATAAGTTCCATTATAATGTAACTTAACCATTCAAAGAAGGTGTAACCACCAAATAGGTTCAACTATAGAAGACTTTATAGGAAATGAAGTCTAATGATTTAACGATCATATCACCATTCTTTAGATTACATTCCTTTGAGTGAGGAAGAGTCTTCCTCTACATGATTAAGTGTTAGGGTTTGTCATACCCTTCTTATCTTTCACAATTTCTATAGTTTTACTGCATATTCATAACACATTCCATTACTATGTTAGAATTGTTTAGATAAATATCGTTATCTTATGCAACTTAACAAGCTGCATCTTAATAAGGGAAATTAAACTAATTCCCTTTATCCAACAGATCAAGTTTATCCGAATTAAGCATATAACAGATATGAAGAATATCATCAAGATAGGATTTCCATTTCCTTTATAAAATACAAGATAATTTATACAACCAATACAAGTAATTCTCAAACATCCAATTCATCATTATAAACTTATACATTTACAAGACTATGCATTTCAGGCATATTGTATAACATACAATCTCTATTCCAAAAAGAATACAAATTTTCTTTTTCAATACAATTCAAGAATGAATCAAAACTCTTTACATAAGATACATAATTAAATAAGCCAATGCATCATGAAAGTTCTTGTCTTCTTTTATCACTTACGATGTCCATCTGCAAAAATTGCTAGCATGGGTCAGTTCAATGAACTGAGCATGATAAGCACTAATCATTAAAGTAAAGTGCTTTCCACTAATTGTTTCATTAATCAACTCTGCTTTTATGAAACAATTAATATGCATCATACCAATAATCATAAGTAATAACATCAAGAAAGAAGTACAATTAAGAGAATCTGAATTCACTTTTAAGAAAAGAGCATAATTTAATCTGTAACCTCAGAATTATATCACAAGACTTAATTGGTCCTATCAATTACTTTAAAACAGTCAACAAGTCTTGTCCTTCAATCATTCCATAATCCGTAAGAATAGAAATACACATTTATCTTTTCCAAGTAGCAAAAGAAGTTAGTTACTGACATAAGCTCATGTTAGTATGCTTCTTCTTCCCATATAAACCAAAGAAGAGAATCAATACATACCTATTCCTCAGACACAATTCATCTGAAGGAAAGAATCAGGTTTAGTACAAACAATACTACCTCAGTCCAAGATATCAATATAAGGAGTCCATAAATAAAGAGGCAACATCTAACCAAGAATCTCAATTCAATCCAAGCAGATTTAAAACAGTCAACTAAAATTCTTACTAACTTCTGTATATTAACAGATTATGATTCAAAGGTCTGGAACCAACCTTTCCAAAAATCCAAGCTATACTCCAGTAAAATAAATTCTCTTAACCAATCCACAAGAAGTTCCCATCTCAGAAGAGAGTCAATTAAAGAGAAGTTCAATCAATGAACTTATACAGTCAACAAAAAAGGATCTCAAACCGAAAAGGACCCAATCAATATTTCATTTCATTTATACTATGAAATGAAATCCTTTATTAAGTACAAACTTAGAAATTATTTAGCTAGTTCCCAAAAGAGAACTCAACAGAATGCACAATCAAATAATGCACATTACCAACTTCCATTACAAAACTTACAAACTGAAGACCTATTTCCATTCACCCAGCTCAAGTTCAAATTCAAACTCTAAATGAATTTCACAGTACCATCTCTAAACAACATATAGTACCCAAGAGATCCTATTCACTTCCCTGTCTAAAACTTGGAGATCCGTTCAAGGAACCCAACAAGGAATAGAAATACGCAACAGTGTAAGATAGACAAGGGTCAATAAAACTCACGGACCCAAAGACTGAATTTCCAAGCATTCAGTAATAGGGATACAATATCCCTTCATACTACACTAGCATACAAGGTTTAAATTCAACATTCAAATAAAACCCTCGAATCAGATGAAAGATCAGAATGTAGTAAGAAACTAAATAATTTGTTTATGACAAGTAATGTCCCAAACTTCTTCCAACTCGACTGAATAGAATCACCACAAGCCTCTCAAGTTCCATTCAAAGGCTTATGACAGGTAGGAATTTGTTCAACATCAAGACAAAAAGGAAGTAAATAATACATTCCAAAAACCTCTACAACTGATACGACTGTCCCGTAATGGAACGTAGTTCCAGTCCATATATTTCAAGAATAAAACAGTCAAGCTTCCCACAAGACATGGGTTCACTTAGGGTAGAGAGGAAGAAGGTACATTCTTGAAATTCACATGCCCTATCAAGTTTGAGAACACAGTTCGGCCTGAAGGACAAAAGAATACAACCATTCCCTCACAAGAAGCAAAACGGAGGAGGTTTCAAAGAGAAATTTCATAGTCTATGTCCAACCGAAACAGAACTCTCAAGACCCCTTTGAGCAGATAGTTTGAAAAGAGAATAAATATTTTCAAAACCAAAACTAACCAAAACCCAACTCGCAAAACAAGTAAACACATCAACTCCCACATAGATCCAGAACACACAAAAATAGAATACCTGTACAATGTCGAATATGAACTTCGAACATAAGTTCAGACTTTACCAGACTCTAACACCGGCTCAGTCAACACAAAAATCCAATGCGAGTCTAGTATTCACAGTTCCATAATTAAGAATAAGACCTTAGCTCGAGTAAAAGTATAGAGCAAAACTCACAACTCGACTACAAGTTCAACATAAGAACTAAATATAAGTACAAAGTGTCGAATACGAAGGCTCAACCAAAAGTTCAGATCTACACTAAGTTCCATTTAGTCCAAAACGAACACAAGGCCCCAACAAAAGCTCATAACAAAGCACAAAGCTTCACACAAGCTTAGAACATCCACGAAGCTCTATTACAACTCCCTGAAACACAAAACTTAAACAAAGATACAAAACCAAACAAACAATAATGTCAATTCAGAACGGCCAAGGAACTCTACTACAAACTCAACAAACTAATGCTCTTAATGATAGTTTAGAACAAAACATATGGCAACACGTGCCTATTTAGACAACACCAGACTTGAATACAAGCTACAGATCTTTCAAAAAAAAGTTCGTTTGAATACCACCAAAAACTAGTACAGATAAAGTTCTCAAAGGTGACTATTAACAACAAAGGATTAACATTCCAAAAACCACATAGATTTCAAGAAAACATGCAAGTAAATAACAGATACATCATGCAAAAATATATATATCCTAGTGACTAGAGTTGTTTTAATGAATCATTTAGAAGAAAGAAAGAATCTTAATGGGTAGATCCTATCATGCCTGATAGTGCCTCTATCAATTCGAAGAAGACTTCTAGCCGAGTTTCCAACACCTCTTCTTCTCCAAGCAAGATCAACCAACAATAATCTTTTTCCACCATGCCTCATATACTTTCCTCAAATCAAAAATAGATCAGAGAAATAAAAAATAGCCACAAAGTGCAGATCAAACTACTGGTTCGAAGAACCAGATAGCTCCATGCAGAGAAAAAATCATGAAGCATGCAAAGAAAAACAACCCCAAAAAATCTACCAGCATGCCTTCTAAGATGGTTTTCTCACCAAAACCAAGGTGAATTAATGACATTAAATTATATATTCCCACCTACCTCTCCTTACCACCACCATCCAAAGTTGGTGAGACCTAATTGAACTTCCACATGCATTTCCAAACTTAGTGATGCCTCCATGTAGGTTCCACTAAATTTCCATGTAATCACCAAATCTGGCAATACTCTGCCTATTAAATAAAAATCACATCTCATTAATAGCTTAGGAACCACCGCTTAGCTCCCACTTTCCAATCGACCCATAGGTTCCCTTTCATACCCATTAGTTTAGGATAGATATAATTTGCTTAGGTTAGATCTTAGGTTAATTTAAAAGTATAACCTTAGGATATAACCTTCAAACAATAGATTTGCCACCTAGGTTAGGACATAGATTAACCAAATAGTGTAGGCAATAGGTTAGAAATAACTTAGCATCCCTTAGGTTATTTCCCTTCATGCTAACTTAGTATTAACAACTTAGGTTAGGATGTCATCCCACGTAGAGTGGCGTAGAAAGAGTTAGGAAAATTTACCTGAGTCTCGAATCCCATTAGGATAGACCTTATGAGATCTAGGACACGTTATATTTTCTCTTTCTCAAGAATCCTAAAGCAGGTTTCTATTTCCCTTCATGCCATTAAGTGCCCTGCAAGGGTCAATCAAGAAGAGCGAGCACAACACAAATCGAATGCAGGCTTAGTCTTTCAAGATAATAAATAATTTGTAACAAACACAAGTTTAGTCCATTATGTATTTTAACCAATGAATGTCAGTTTACCATACAATTTGTTAAGAATATTTAAAACATTCCTTGGATCACTAAAATTGATCCAAGGATGAGTCAGTCAAAAGAGATAAGTTTGCAACCCTAAAAATCCAATTACTGACTTATCAACAAGAAGTGAAAATGGATTCCTGAAAGCCATACCATTTCAGTCCACTAAATCCAAGAGCAAAGATGATTTATCCATAACAAGCATGATTTTCAACCATCAAGGAAACATACCTAATTTAATAAAATCACATGCCAATGCCTACACTCTCCTTTTGTTCAACTTCTCTCTATGAAAGCTCTTGTCTTCATGCAATCTTCTTTTTCTTCTTCTTTTGCTTCATCCTTTCAACCAAGGATTATGTTCTTCTTCTCATCTAACACCTCTAACCCTATATTTCTAGCTTATATAAGCTTAGACAAACTTAGGGCACCTTAGCCATGCCATTACACCCTTTAAATCAACTTCTAAAAAAATATAGATTAAATTCCGTGAGTTAAATATAAAATTTCACGAATAGGTAATCGTGATGGTTACCTAACCTGATTGTCGGTTCAACGATGATGATTACCCCGACTAGCATCGGCTAGTGTGTAAACCAGCAAGGTGTAAATCATGTTATCTGTGAAGCAATTCAACTCCACAATCCTAACAATCTCCCACTTGGAGATAAATTGTTGAACTTGTACCTATACCTGTACATCACCATCCTCTACATACCGTGAAGACCATCTTTTATTTATATCAACAACTCTCTCAAATGAAACCAGGAAGATTAAACCATCTTCTAAAACCAAGAAGATAACAAACCCGTGACTTACCATATACCTACATGAAGCTACTCTTGATCCGTGATACATGAGCTATCCATACATCAAGCTCCCACTGAATCATAACTCTAAGCCTCTAATGCAATCAAACCATGATGGCTAACATACCTACAAAAACTCCCACTCAAACTAAAGCACCGAGCCTCTATCGCATCCATAGCCATACTTGTAAAACCATGTTCTCCATCCATCTATCCATGTCTCCATGCAACCACCAATGCAACTGACCAAGACAAGTCAAAATGGAATATGCAAAAGCAAAACAAGATCCTGGGTAAAGACAACCCAAATGATTTCTACCTGCAATAGTGGGTGATCAATCCACAAACCTTCGTAACTCAAAGAATCTAAACACTGTAATCTACAAATATAACCCTACATAATCAACTACCATGTCCAAGACAATCATCTATAGATAAAATCTCCCATGGAGTAACATAGTAATCACGAGGAAAAAAAATATCCCCTACTCATGCTCAAGGCATCCATGTGCAAATCAAACATCTACATCATCACAGACTCATAAAACTTAATCTATCCACATGTACAAACTCATCATGTACATCCATCCATATCACCAGGCTCTCCAGAAGATCTAATTCCACCATTGATTACCTCCAAATCCAAATATGAATCTTGTGCTCATAAATTTCAATAAAAAATAACCATGGTAAACCATGCAACTAATACCAAGTGCAAATACCAACATACATGTCATCAACATACTGCACAAACAAACCAAGATGAAAGCAAAACAAGGGCACGATCTAAAAATGGTAAATAAAAATTATTGTCAAACATGTGACCAAATTGACCCACAGTTTCATAAATGACCCCGGTCACTACTCACGACCAACCATGGTTACCAAATGACTGACCACGGTTAACCCTAACCAAAACCAATATCAAGAATTAGAAATTTTTCTCCTTTTTCACCCTTCAAACTCTAAAAATTTCTTTATCATCTAAAACCAGTTGAATCAACCATCAACTACCATCCCTAAGGAATATCCAAGCACCACAAAATAAACCATAAGTGACATCACAAAGCAATAAACTCAAAATACCTTGTAAAGTCGTGACTTCCCTCCAAAACTAACTTGTGCTTCCTGCCACTCTGAATAGTAGCAATGTTCTCTCACTCTACATGTACATCATGTATCCAATCTGTAATGCCAATAACCATGGCTTACTCCCACCGAGCACAAAAATCCCCTACACTACCTCTAACACCAAGCTCAAAAGCTAATATGTCAATGAGAAATAAAACCAGATGAAAGAACTATAAAATTGATTCCCTTTCTTCTTTGAGAATACTTCTACACCACAGAAGTTTGGACTTCTTGTGAAGTAGGTGAATCACCTTATTTCCATCCATGTGTACTCAACATCTCTCATTACCTACAACTGTGTCTAATCATGAATTTTCATTAAGGATCTCATCCTTAGACTAGAAACCCTTGTCCTCAAGATTCCACACAACCGGGAAATAAAAGTCAAACAACACCAAAAAACATGGTGTAAATCTATGCACACTATCCAAACATAATATCAGTTGCTCCAAACGAAAGAAATAAAACATGAATCATATAGAGATACCTGACTCAAAGTCTCAATGGACTAACCGAGCCAACTCCATCCTCTTTCTGATCTAAACCATGAAGTGATCTACACCATCTCTGCCATGTACACTCTGTGCAAGAAACTCGATCCTCTAAACCAGGACAAAAAACCATCTGCCCTCTCCTACTATAAAAACCTTGCACATATTAGTTGTCATAGAGACTAACCATAGTCATCCCCTAACTAACCATGGTTAGCTAACCGATACGAGTTCCTTTCTGCTCGACCTTGGTTCTCAGACCGATGTTAATGTTGTTGGAACAAACCCAACACCACACAATTTGGCATAGAACACCACACCATGTGCCTACTTCGACCAAATCTAATAGTTGAGTTGAGCCAGTCATTTCAAGAAGCATCCAAATTGTACAAAACCACTACAACAATAATACATGCAAATAAATTGCACCAAGATGAAACACATCACCTTACTAGCACCAAGATACTCAACCGCATCTTCAATTGAATGAAGTACATGCTTCTCTGATGGAAGCCATGTCTTTGTTCCATGCTATAACCTCTCTACCAAAGCCTATGCATCTAACTGCACCAAGGATGCATACCTGCTCCTTTTCTTTGTCTAGATCTGTAATCCAAAACCATGCATGTGCAATTAAACCATACACTGCAAAACCAAGATAAAACCATACCTCAATAACCAGATTTGTAATCTGAATACCATGCTTATGCCTCTAAGAACTAGGGACACCTCAACAAACAAGATACATTTCATACATCTCTCCATTTATTCATATCTGTGATTTTCTATTTAAAACCATGATGCACAGTAACCAACCACAGTCACCCTATAACCAACCACGATCACCCTACTAATGCCGGTTGCCACTTAACCGACGTCGGTCACTGTAATTTCTAGCAACCTTACTCTTCTAGCTCCCACTTGAGATTGAATCTCTTCCTGCGATTTTCACATCAAGAAAAGCAAACCCTACTCTCATACACCTATCAATAAACCACTAATAAAACCATGAAGCAAACCCTTTCTCTGAAAACTAAAGTCATCGCTCTATCAAACAACGCTTTGATACCAATTTTTGGGGATGGGTCTACGCATGTAGGATAATTTTAGCGGCGAATATTCGTAATATGGTGAAAATTTCATTTTATGAAAATTTGAAAAGGCGAATTATTCGGAGTGGGTTGGTGTCCTATTCGCCTAAAATATATAGTATATTTTTTCTGGGGGGTCAGCTTCGCCTTCATTTGAAAACATCTCCTATAAAAACCTAGCTGATTCACTGGTAGTATACCTCAAGTAGCTTAACAAATTACCAATACTGTGAAATTTGAACTCGCATACCCTTAAGCACCAGAGATTCAGATTACTGTTAGCCTATGATTGTTTGACGCTACGACAACAAATTGTGATCGACACGACGATGTGAGAGGAAGTGTTGACGTGTGACTTGGGTAGTGTTAGCGCGCAACAGAGGAAGTGTTGACGTGCGACAGAGGAAGTGTTGACGCGTGACTTGGGCAGTGGTGACGCGCGACAGAGGAAGTGGTGACGCGTGACAGAGGAAGTGTTGACGCGTGACTTGGGCAGTGGTGACGCACGACAGAGGAGGTGTTGACACGTGACAAAGGAAGTGTTGACGCGCGACTTGGACAAAGGGTGGTGATGTGCGATAGAGGAAGTGGTGACGCGTGACAGAGGAAGTGTTGACGCGCGACTTGGGCAGTGGTGACGCGCGCAGAGGAAGTGTTGACGCGTGACTTGGGTAGTGGTGATGCGCGACAGAGGAAGTGGTGACGCATGACAGAGGAAGTGTTGACGCGTGACTTGGGTAGTGGTGACGCGCGACAGAGGAGGTGTTGATGCGCGACAGAGGAAGTGTTGACGCGCGACTTGGGTAGTGGTGACGTGTGACAGAGGAGTGAAGTGAACACGACAGAGGAAGTGTTGGCGCACGACTGGGCAAATGGTGACGCGCTTACGTGAGGGGTGTTGACGCGCGACAGATGAAGTGTTGACACGCAACTTGGGCTTAGGCGGTAACGCGCGCGACAGAGGAAGTGGTGACACACGGCGTGAGAGGAGTGTTGATGCGCGACTTGGGCAAAGTGGTGACGCCGCGACCTTGAGGAGGTGTTGACGCGCGTGATTGAGAGGAAGTGTTGGACGCGCGCGACTTGGCGGTGGTGACGCGTGATGAGGAAGTGGTGGCGCGCGCAATGAGGAAGTGTTGACGCGTGACTTGGGTAGTGGTGACACGTGACAGAGGAGGTGTTGATGCGCAGCGACAGAGGAAGTGTTGACGCGTGACAAGGGCAGTGTTGACACGTGACACGGAGATTTTTTGATGGGAAAGCAGAGGTCGGAGGCTGCAGACGCACGACAGGGGAGATTTTTCTGTCGCACGCGTCAAGAAAATGTAGTGACGCACATGCACCCTCGGTGTGACGCGTCATTAGACCTTGGTGACACGTGTCAACAAGGTTGTTGACATGCGTCACTAAGGTCTGTTGACGCGCGTCACTGCATTTTCTTGACGCGTGACAGCAAAATCTCCTATCGCGCGTCTGCAGCCTTCTGTCGCACCACTTGACAATCAGGTGAAATTTTTTCATACAACCCCCAAAAAATTCACCTTCCCGCGAAACCGGTTCTGGGGATATTCACCAGGTATTCTCCACCTCCGATTTCCAAGAGGTCTCTTAAAATGAACCACTGGTCTATGCGGAAACATTTGCAACTATAGAATATCAAATCCAAAACATGCAAATATGGATCTAACAATCCCCACAAAATCTACAAAGTGGAAGTATAAACAAGAATAATCTAAATCACACAAAATTACACACACATAACACAACATGTACCGTGTTTCACCCAATGTGGGCTACGTCCACCAAAGATAGAGATCTCATATATATAATATAACAAGATATTACAAACCAAATCTTTTGCATAAGAGTACATATATCTCTACAAGAGTATCTCCTCCTCTCAGATCTCCAATTGGATCTACTTGAGTACACTAAACCGTGCCTCCATACCACCACCTATGTCTCCTCCAGATCTCTAACTGGATCTACTTGAGTGCACTACAACCATGCCTTTGAAACACCACCAGATCTCACATACCTGAAGCTACCCTGCATCTGCCACTATGCAACTAAGCTCTCACTGTACTGTGAATCTGTAAACAAGACCTCTAGAAGGGTCTACCAATGTGCAAATGTAACCATGCACCAAGAAGTAAGTCTCTCCTCCATCACTACATCAACTGTGTAAACATGAAGACAACTTCCTCTACAATACTAGATTCCTATGGATCAACAATACATCATGATCTCATGGATCTATACTACAAGATCTCACAACATGTTGATCTACAAGAATGAGCAATAACAATATCTCACAACAACTGTGGATCTAACAAGAAGAAACACTAAGTGCTTTGCATACTATGCAAGCCATTACATGAGACTAAATAATACAAAGGAAATATAATAGAAGATAATACCATCTTCTCACCAATAGTGTGCACTCGCACTTTCCTTCTTATGAAAGATCTTGTCTTCATGCAATCTATTTTTTTCTTCTTCTTCTTCATCCTTTCAACCAAGGATTATGCTCTTCTTCTCATCTAACACCTCTAACCCTAGTTTTATAGCTTATATAAGCTTAGAAAAACTTAGGGCACCTTAGCCATGCAATTACATCCTTTAAATCAGCTTTAAAACAAAATCTAGATTAAATTCCCATGAGTTAAATATAAAATTTCACGCACATGTAATCGGTGATGGTTACCTTGACAGTGAAGGTTTCGATTGGCGACGGTTACCCGACCAACATTAGTTAGTGTGTAAACCAGAAAGGTGTAAATCATGTTATATGTGAAGCAATTCAAATCCACAATCCTAACAGACCGAATGGTGGACCAAAAACAAGTTGAACTCATATCTCACTTTTATGCACAATTTAATGAAATCCGTGTCACTTTGAGCATATTATTAATATTGTTCTCCCTTCCAAGCTCACTCATGATCAAAACCAATGAAAAATCCATTTTTGGGAAGTCTATATCTTTCTTTCTACACAAGCACCTACTAGCCCTACATCTATGGTGCGTACATTCTTTGGTGTACCTAATATTCTAACACATGACATATTTATGTCCATTCCTATGAATATTATTATTCCTACATGCTATTATAGTGGTTCACATGTTGCTTCTTCTTGCATGTAAGCTATTGAAACCCTTGTTTCTACTTTACAAGCTCAAAAATATTACAATTACAACAAGGTGCTTGTTTCTCCTCATGTTATGGATGCTAATCAATTCCTTAATAACCAACTTTCACCCAAATTGGCTTTGTATCCTTTCCTCTTGGTTTTGTTTCTCTTAAGCTTCTTATTTATGATGACAAGAGTGACCCCACATAACACCTTTGATCATTTCATGTTGCTCTCATTGACTATGAATTTAAGGATATCTTACTTACCAATATTTTCCCTCAAAGTATCAAGGAATTTTCTTTACAACACACATTTTATGTGATCTTTTACCACTTTGTAAAATCAATTCCTTGTATATTTTTCTATCAATATTGGGCACTATGTTTCTTATGCTCAAATTTATAAAATACGACAAGGGTCTAATGAGCACATCAATTATTATGTTTTATGATACAATTATATGCTTACTAAAATTAATAATCTTCTAGTGATAGTAAACTTCAATATCTTTTTACACAAATCTTACTCTCTCCTTTGTAAGAGACATTTATATTTGATAAGTTTTCCTCATTTGATAATCTATGTCATACAATGAAATAATATGAAGCCAAATTACTACATATGAACATGCTTAGATATGTTACGAGATATTCTACTACATCTAATGCCAAATTTAAAAGAAAATATACATTCAAAGGTAAGGCTATTACTATAGACAATATAATGTTATAGCTCACCTATCAAGTTGCAATTGCAATCAACATGAAGGAAATTTACATGTTTACTTGTGCTCCACATATCAAGCTTAAATAATTACTTTATTTCGATCTCATTTCTATCCCTATACCCTTGATGTTGATGTTTATAAACCTCGTGGTAATATTTTAAATGCTAATGTTTATCAGTAACTATCATAGATGTATTGATAACGTCACTAATTGATGTATCAATATTCACAACATTATATAAAATCTTATTGATACAAGTGCAATCAAATGGGATGAGCTCACTAAACCCTCTAAGCCTAATAATGATAATGAAAATATTAAAACTTTCAATGATCCACTTTCTACTAATAACACTTTGGAAAATCTACTTTGGAAGTGCACAATTATCATTATGGGTACCACTTCCACCTTCTTATGATCACCCATTATATGCAATAATTGGAACTTTCACTCGTATGTTTCCTTATCCACTAGTTATTACTTTTGATGAATCTAACATGGATGATACTATTGTCTCGTATACTTTTTGTATTCACACATCTATTAATAAAATACCTATACACGGTGTTTTAGATAATCCAAATGAAAAACATAGTCTATGTACTCCCAATCTACTTCATTCTCTTAGCCATATTAGTAAGAAAATTACATGTGACTCTAATTTCGTACTGGACATATTATTTTACATATTACTACTGGTTATGTTACTACACAAGTCACATTTCTAGTTGCCTTTATTCTTAGCTTAGGTGAGATGTGTCTCAATCTTCCTTTGTTACGTGATCTTAGGAATATTCCATCTATCTTAAACCAATGTGTCAATTTTTTCACCAACAACAATTTATAACAATTCAGTGGTATTCCTTTTGAGGCTTCTCTTCTTATTTCACTTTGTCACCCTTCTATAGTTTATACTCATAGGTCTCTAGATAGGCCTTATAATTAAAAATTTATCTCTAGTATCCCTCTCCATCCTAAGTACCCGGATATGATACTTCACAAGTTATCTCTAGTGGATCTCAGCCTCCTAGGTCTCTAGAAAGAACTTTTGCTTCACATGTTATTTCTAGTGGCTCTCACCCTCATAAAATTCCTAATATGTCTTCTAGTGTGTGCATTATCTCTAGTAAATATCACTCTTCTATTCCTATTCTTGTATTTTTCATGCATGCATTTTCTACAATGACTTTCACTCTTTTAGTACTCCTCATATGTCTATTCCACCACACATTGTTTCTCTTGGATCTCTTCCACCTGGTTCTCCTCTAAGGACTTATATGTCACATATTTTCACTTTTATACCATTCTCAAATGAGCATCATTCTTTGGAACAGTTGAGACTCATCCCTCTACAATCTTTCGATTTTATTTACCTCCTCAAAAGGATCTCATTGGGTAGCCCTTATGTTACCCCTATCCATGTACATAGCTGAATTCAAAAATACAAAAACACTTACATATTTATGAAAACACAATACTAGGTCATGTACACATAGCTTGAATTTTCACACATTACCTTACATATGGTGTTTGTCACCGTGGTTTGATAGATATAATTTCTTTTCTATATAATCCTTACACACATGCATTCATAAGGTATATTGAGCTTGATGTAGGACACACAAATTGTTACACGATGATAAGAGCTAGCTTGGTTCCTTACATTACTCTACCGATATCCCTCCAGGACTATACAAGTGTTATTGTTTCATTATAGTTCATTTTTACTTCCTCATTATGTTTGATTACATATATTGTTTACTTACTATATTTATTTCTAATAAGACTAACTCATTTTTATTGTGCAATGCTAACATATCTTGTTTTATGTGCTTATTTACTACTTGTTATGGTGTTTTTTTCATGGTTTGACATCATTGTTTGTTATAACATGTTTTTACTTATTTTTGTTACTAAATGTTTTCTTTATTGTATGTGGCCTAAGTACTTTGATTTTATTTTGACACTATGAGTGTCCCATGTTTGTGGCTCTATGAATATCTTGCATGAGATTGCCTCTCCGTATGAATCCTAAGTGACTTGATTGTCTTTTGACATTATGAGTGTCTCATGGTTGTAGATTTATGCCTTAATGCGACTCTTCTCTGCATGTTATATATTGTCTTTGCTCACTTGACTACTATTATGTCTTTATGCTAGTTGTATTACACATGTGTTGTTACAACTACTATTATTTTCACTACTACTATTATTTCTATTGTTGCTTGTTTATTTCCATGCCACAATGTCCACCATGCATAACCCCCTTAATAGGTACAAGTTCTTAAAAGTGGCCACCACTTGAGAATTCTACATTCTCCTACAGATTATCAAACATATGGTACATGGGTACACATCTATTCTTTTGATCCATTTGCTCAAAACCTTTATCATATATGTATTAAAATAGTGGGAATTCATCAAGATACATTCTACACCTACAAGAAGATTTCTAGATTTAGGAAGATATTTTAATATGGAATATATCCTCATAAACATCTTTAGATACAAATGTTTTGTAAAAATTACATACGTGCAAAACCATAAAGAAAATTAGGATTATATGGATGATCCTAGCCATAGTATATGTTTCTACCCAGGGTAGGTACATTTGGACTTTTCCATATTTTCATATTTCTACTTACAGATATAAGTTTTGGCATAATTTCATACCCAGTTAACACATTTCATATTATTTTACAGGGCATATATATTTCATTCCTTCTCTAGTTCAATACTGTGTACAATTAAAAATACATGGTTTTGGGGGGGCGAGTCTCCTTCTCCATATTCGTCTTGACGTATTAAACGCTCTTACTTATTTGTGGGACACATGGGGAAGGCATGTGGAAACCCATTTTATTTTATATATGTTGTGTCTATAAATATAAAATAAGGCTTATATTTGTATGCAATTGTGTGTTCCATGGGCTAATGGAAAGTATCAAAGTAGCTAAGTTATTCATAAACAATATTTCCATTTAAAAGGGGAAGATATCAAGGTAATTTCAAAATTTGATACACATTATTCTTCATTCATGGGGTGCTTTGGTACCTCTCTCTTATTTTCTCTCTATCTTATATTTTTTGTTTGGTTACATGCACCCAATACTCCAGTTTATCCATCAACATAATTGGAGATTTATCACCCATAATCCTTTGGAAAGTTCACCAAATATAATCCAAATCTTTAAGTGTAAACGCATAATAGAGCTCTTCCATCCATAGAATAAACACGTGTATTCCTTTTATGTTTTGTATCTCTTTATTTCACTTTTGCAAGTTCAAATTATATATTTACATTTGAGTTACAATTTAATTTATACTCTAAAAATTGACTACACTCTAGGTTGTAGGTTTCTGCAAGGAGCATGCAAACACAATCACATTTGGACAACAAAAACTTTGAGGAAAGGCAAAGTGTGTCTTTACATTTAGGTATCTTTTCCTTTTAAATATGTAATGTTCATTTCATACTTAAAGGGGGAAATGTAGACACTCGAATATGGAAATTTACCTTTTTATGTTGCTAGTTGTGACTATGCTCCTTTTGTATGAAAAATATCCGCATCCTATCCCCACTTAGTGCATTTTACTATCTCTCTCCAAAATTTCTTATTACCACACACTGATGTGTTATCAAAATATGAATATAAATGCATAAAATTAATACTTGACCTCTTTTAATCATGATGCAACTTTCATATTACACTCACTATCACCTTGTCTGAAACCATTCAGTAGGGCCATGATGTAATTTTTTTATATCCTGGATGACCTATATTATCTTTTACCGACACACCCTATCTTTGCTTTCAATTTAATTATCTTTTTGGGTCATTTTATCCTCATGGATCAACCTTTACATAATATATTACCTTCAAAACCCTATATAAGTAAATTCATATCACTTCATTTACACACACTTGGCAATCACCATACACTCTCATGAGCTTTGATTGCAAATTATAACACAAAAGGCTCTCAATGCTCCATCAATCTTCCCAAATTTGATGCACATATATTAATGAAATCACTATTATAGTTTTGAAGCACTTAACTAGGTCAAGGAGTTCAACTTCCCTCATTTTCAAGCATCCCAATTTGATTTCTTAGTAAGGATAAGATTTTATCAAGCATGTCAAAGAGGTTCAAAGTTGTCAATCTAAATGCATCCTTATAAATATCACATGCTAGGTTGAGAAATAAATGTGGTTTGATGCCTATTTGAAGTAGTACCAAAGTAGGTGATGCAAAACTTGTACTTTAACCCAAAAACTAACCTTCTTGTAGGCTCTTCCATCAATTATTAGGGTTTGAGTTTGATTTAACTTATTCAAATGGTTTTAGGATTGCAAGACATTAAGGTTTGATAATGATCCATATATATAGGCAATGAAGGGCAAAAAAATTACAAAATCCCACACCAAGTAGGTCAAATACCATACAATAGGTCTAAGGCCATACAACCGATCATGTCGAGTTGTATGGTTCGAACCACGTTGTTTCTAGATGTAGTCTTAATAATAAATCATCCTCAAGTTTAATACCGATGCAGAGCTGATTTACAATTCATTATTCTCAACAAGATAAGAATAATTCTATTCATACTTATACATTGTTTTGAAAATCTTGTCCTTAGCCTAAATGGCTCAAACTTGCAAATTTTGACTTTTTAAGGCATTAACTTGCCTTCAACTATTCATTTACTCTATCTCAAAACTTCATGCATTAGAAATCAACCTTTTCAAATGATCAAAACTGCAAGAAAAATTAGCTAGTCTTACCTTCTATCAAACTACCTTCAATATCAAAGCGCCTTTGATATCTCGCCTTCAATTTTCATGCAAATGATTTTTGAATTTTAATGATCATTGGCTCCTTCAAACCTTGTACCATATTTTAAAATATTGTTTCCATTCATCAATAGTCATCAAATTAGTTATAAACAAGAAAATTTATCATATTCCTTCAAATTTTATATTGGAGCTCTTAAAACAATGCCTTTGCATGGTTCATGGTTGGAAGATTTTGTGCATATCCAAAAAAACTCTAAAATTATTCAAGTACCCTTTATCATCAATATGGTGTGTGGTAAATCTTATGAGTTAACTCCCTCAACTCCTGTCTCAACCTTTAATTTCCTTTTCTAGTTCACTAGTTCTTACCAGACCTCTTGATAGATTTTTTGAGGCTTATCTTTTGATTTTAAAGGCTTCAAGACAATTAAATTATTTGTGGCTACCCATTCACTTGTTTTACTTGTCTACAAAATTTCAAATCTAGATTCAATGCATAAAACCCTTTTCTAGCAGTCTCACCTTCCCAATTAGGCCTTCATGATTGTCACCACTATTCAGTGCCCACTTCCCTTTGACACCTTTTGATGATTGAGTTGATCTTTGTTGATTTCATTACGGACATTATTATGATTTTGATTTAGTATGATGTTCGACATTTGATAATGGATTATGGTTGTTGACCTTGATTTGGTTATGATGCATGATGATTATTAGAGACACTCATATGTGGATTATAATATACCTTTTGACATGGATATATTGTGAATGTTGTTCGGGTATGTGATTTTGGATATTGTGAGTAGAGCGTAGAAAATGGACATTTCATGATGATGATATAGTTGTTACCTTGATGTTGATGTGATTCTTTTATATAGATGATTTTGGAATTAAATTTATAAGTATTTTGGATGTTCGATATGGCCACGAGGCCGAAGGTGGTATTTGTGTTTTGCGGGTGTAAAATATCACAAAAACATCGAGAGATCGGAGACCAACCACAATGGAATTCTAGGTGAATTCAACAAGGTCACCATGGAAACATGTTTGTGTGTGTGTGTGTTGTATTTTGTTACGGATTCCCATGGGGGGATTACCTTTATATGTGACTGGGGATTTTGTGTATTTTATTAATGTGGTTAATTTTATTATTGTTGTATGTATTTTATTAGTGATGTGTCCCTTTCTTTTATTTAATTAAATTGTGGTAGCCTAATGTGAGAAAACATATGGTTAAACGTTAAATAAATCAAATTGGGATATGGGAAAGTAATTATAGAAGTTGTTGGTTTTTGTATTAATTATGTAAGTGATGTGTAAGTGTGTAAGAGTTGTGTAAGGCAGATTTTGGAGTAGGAAACACTCCAACTCCTTGGAAATTCAATTTGTCCTTGGGGCTATTTTTAGAGGCTTAGGGGACAAGTAAAACTTGTCCCATACCTCTTAATTTAATTTTCATACCATACCTATGGTTTGGAGGTTGTTTTTAGCCCTTTTAATGCATTTTTTTATTAATCATGTTGCATGTTTTTGTTGCACTCCTCTTACAGTTATTTAATTCAGTCATTTGGGGTGTGGGCTTTTTGGAGTGTGCAAGTAAATTGTCATATTTTCACCCACCTCTTTATTGTGCTTGGGAGAATGAAATTTTGTCTTTTGTGTTTGGAGTTGAGGATGTGTGATGTGGCATCCTACATGGATCCACATCATCCTCTTCTCTTCCCTCTTCTATAAAATTCAAACTCTTTTTTTGTTTTGGGTTGTTGAATCATTTTGCATACTTCCTTGGGGCGCATTTTTTCTTGTTTGAAGCTCTTGTGGATCTTGGAGGAGATTTGGAGATAATTTCATATTTGGCATTGCTATTTTGGGATTGTGTTTTGGCATTGAAGCTTGATGTTTGGAAACAAAAGCTACCATGGAGAGGTAGGAGCTGAGTTCTTCTCTTATATTGTTATTTCTTTTTGTATTGTGTGAATGGTGTATGTTTTGTTTATTTGTTGGCTATTTGGGTAGACTGCCATAGGGATGGTGTAGGATAAGGCTATGGGGAATTTATGTAGGGGGAATAAGGGAATGCAATTGGCATCAAAATTCTTGTGGAGGGAGTTTGGATTTGGGATCCACCAAGGAAAATAAATAGCTTGCATTTCTTACTTTGTGGGGGCATAAGGAAATATGTGGGGGCATAAGGATATGTTTGGTGAAATTTATTGGCGGTTTGTTACAAGTGGATGCCAAATTCCCATTGGGAGGCATAAGTAGCTTCCCCATAGTCCTTTCTCCTTTGGCTTGCATGATCAAGCTTGAGTTCTATTTGAATGTTTTCAAATGCAGTTGTAAATTGTTGTTTTTGTTTGGATTGTGTTTTATATTGAAATATGCATGTTGAAAGAATGTTGTGTGTTCTGTGGAAGCCAATTGTTGCCATGGGTTGAATCACACCTCTTATTGTATTATGGTTGGGGCTCGGGGGCCAATGATGAAGGATGGCTTCTCCTTTCATTGGATGTCTTGGTTGGGTGGAGAGTGTTTCCTTTCCCCAACTTTTGTTGTGATCAAATTAAAATGGAGAAAAACTTGTATGTTGTTGTTATAGAGAAGAAGAAGATAGTTTTGCAGCCCCTCTTGTGAAACAAATTCAATTGTAACCTTTCCCACTTGAAGTGGATGAAATTGTAACATATATTTGTAAAGAAAAGATGTTGTAATTGGTTATGAAGTTGTATATTCAAACTATGAAGGATGTTTATACTCTGTTCTATTATTGGAAAGAAAGAAATAGAAATATGTTGTTGCATTCAAACATTGAAAGATGTAAAGTTGTATAATTGAATTAATAAAGAATTGCAAGACTTTCTCTCATTTGCATTGTTGATTCAAATTGGAATATCATATTGTGATTAAAATCTCTGTTTAGAAAAATGGAAAAAGAAGAAATACGTATGAAGGAATTATATTACCTTGTTTCTTTTGGAAATATATTAAATTAGAAACTGGATTTTACATTTTAGATTTTAAATGATTTGTTTATAAACAACTAAATTCCTTGGACTAGAATAGAAATTAAATTCCACACTTGAATGAAGAAATTGATAAACATATTTTCTAGAAGTGGATCTTTGTTGTAAATTTAAAAATTGGCAAATAAATTTAATCAAAATGCACATAATAATCAACTTTGGAACAATAAATTTTAGCATGTTGTAACATCAAGGAACTAAAATTTGACAAAAATTCTTAAGGAAAATCAATTAAAACATTGCAAATCGGGCCCAAACCTTTCATAGTTAATATTGTCAGAAGCGTTTTTTCAATTGTTGGAAAAATTCAAATTGAAATCAATTGAGCAAATTTACCTTCCTAAAACATCATAAATTCTTCTCAAAATAATCCTCCATGTCTTTTTGGCATGTTGAGTGAAGGAGGAGATCAAATTGAACCAAATTTTATAAGTTAAAAATTACCAGTTGGCTTTTAAAAGCTTATAGATCATTTTCATAAAATTGACCCCTCAAACTTTATCAAAATGTAAAATTTATGATTCTGTGCAAAGAGGGCATCGAGATATTTCCAGAAAGTCCTCATTTTCCCAAAACTGAGCTTTCTAATCAAAAGTTATGACCCTTTGAAGTTTTCCTTCCTTGGTGGGAAAATTAGGGAAATTTTTTCACTGGCGGGCTGCCCTAAAATTTCTGTCGAAAAAAAAACCTTAGAAATTTTTTGAAATTCTTGGGGAATTTTTTTAAAATTTCCTCCACCATCCCACAACCAATCAGAGGTTGCCACGTGTCCTCACGAGGCAGCGGTGGAGGGGTGACATCATTTTATTCCTTGGGATCCTTTTTAAAATTTTGGAAAATTTTACCTTTCTTCCCCGCCAGCCCACAATCATGCATCCATCGGATACTGCCATGTGGTAGCATGGGGTGTTAGCAGAGGGGGCAGAACCCTCACGATGTTTTCACTTTAAAATTTTTGTTTAAAATCCCTGCAACCTTTGCACTCCCATCCTCGCCTTGGTGTTATACTCCCCGCGGACGTGCGGACCCGCGCGTGCCATATTCCCTTTGTCTCCCTGCGGTGAAACCTCCCAAACTCTCGTGCTGCCCCACCTTTCCCTCTCCCTTTCTTCCTAGCCGTGGTTGTTAGGTGCCACGTGTCCCTAGCAGACCCACGAGAGCACGGTGCAGATTTGTTTTTTTCTCCCGCACAAGAGCAAAACTTCAACACCACCCCGCGACCCCCCAACC
Source organism: Taxus wallichiana var. yunnanensis (assembly GCA_018340775.1). Lineage (NCBI taxonomy): Eukaryota > Viridiplantae > Streptophyta > Pinopsida > Cupressales > Taxaceae > Taxus > Taxus wallichiana. The sequence goes on from CM031236.1 coordinate 195,454,044, forward strand.
TGACAAATAGGCTTCCTTCCTCACTCGACACGTGTCCCCTTGGGGGAAAATTTGACTCCCAAGGCCCGCTAGCCTATAACTGGAGTTCTACAAGGAGTTAGGAGGACTTCTTTATATCATCGAAAAGGTGAGAAAAATTCCTATTAAATGGGAATGATTTAGGGATTTTTTGAATGTGTTAAGTATGAGAAAAATCTAGTTGAAACTTTGAGCCTTTTAGAGAGTGGGTATGGGGATAAATTACCCCTTGAACTTAACTAAAACTTCTAACCCCAAAATTTAGACCTTATAACCTCTGATAATGGCTAATAAAATTAAAGTATGTTCTAATAGATTAAACTTTTTCCGAAACCTGTTAGTGACAATATTTGTTGTTTTGTAAACAGGTTGTAGACACTTCTAATTAAAAATATTATTCCATAATTTTCTAACTAACCCTAGGTTGTTTCTCGGGTCTCAAGTGGGTTATTATAATCGGGCATCACACTTTGGTATCAGAGTAGTGGTTTAAAAGCTTGGACCATTGGGCACACTAGAAAACTTGAGACATGAAACTTAAACCTAGCACATTTTATTTAAAATCTAGAAAACAACTTAGTTTAGAAATTGCATATTTTAGTAAACATAAAAAAATTGAGTAAAACTTAAAAAAATAAACTAACTCTCACTTTGGTCTATGCAGGAGGTGCAGGCGGGGCGAGGGGAATTTTCATAGAGACTCAGACTTACCACCACCACCACCAAATCAGGGTGTAGCAGTCATCTCACCCAGTTTTGCAGACTCTTCAGGATGTTAATGCCGCTCTATGCGGAGGATTAGGAGGAGGACATGCAGCCAGCCATGACAGAGCCCCTTCCATTGAGGGTCAGGTATCTCCTCAACCCAGCAAGGAGCATAGAGGAGAGAAATCCCATGCGAGTTAGCCAGAGTAGAGTCACCACTGAGGGGACAGGGTGACAGAGTTCCAAAGCATAAAGAGAGGTCTCAGAGCCCTAGGCTTAGGGATGAGCATGCAGAGAGACCTAGAGGCCATCAGACCATAGCTGCAAATCACATCAGGGAGATCCTGAAGCTTCGGCCATCACATTACTCAGGTGACATGGGTGGATTTTAGGTAGAGGCCTAGCTAGTGAGCTTGAGTGGTTGCTTCAATATTGTCCTTGTTCTAGAAACATGAAAGCTCATGTTGCGATCCATCTACTGAGGGATGGAGCAGGAGTATGGTGGAGGATAGAGGAGTAGAAGCTCCATGTAGATTCTAAGACAGTGACCTGGGATCTATTTGAGGAGAGATTCAGGAGCAAATATTTGTCACGGAGGTTCATATAACAACGAGATAGATGAGTTTCACGACCTCCGATAGGTATCTCTTTCAGTAGCAGAGTATGAGAGTAGATTTCTAGATCTACTCTAGTATGTTGGGTATATGTAGGATGAGCAGGTGTGGATTCACAGGTTCATCTTGGGGCCTAAATCTAGACATTGAAGGTGCAGTGCAGATCCATTATCTGCAAACATTAGCTGAGGCCATTGAGAATTCCTATATAGTAGAGGAGACTCGGGGAAAGACCCAGCAGGCTAGAGACCGAGTCTAGACCCACATACAACAGATGTAGGACAATAGATCAAGGGGGCCGTGACTGCCCTTCCTCATGGTGGATAGGGTTCAACACAGTCATCCTTTAGGCCACAACAACATCAACAATAGTCACACCCACCTCATAGAACTCCACAGAGAGCTAATGCACAGAGAGGTCAGAGTATGGGGCCTCCTCCTAGGGGTCACATCGGGACATAGGTGGACGTAGAGCTCGGCCAATGGGAGCTCGCTAACAGAGGCCACAACAAACCGTATCCAGATCATTAGGATCCATGTCATAGACTTCAAGGCACTCGCTGGAGGTGCTACTCATTGGGGAGGATTAGGAGGATGTTTTGGTTGTGGAGTTACTAGACACTTTTGGAGAGATTACCCACATAACCCTAATAACAAGGGTAAGACATAGATCTCTGAGCCTACTGTTGGTGACATGGGATGCAGCCATAGGATTTATGCAATGATCGAAAACCGCTAAGCAGAGCATCAGAGTATAGTCATTGAGACCACATGTAGCATTGGTGGTATTCCTACCTCTGTATTGTTTGATTCTGGTTCTTTTGATTCTTTCATCACATCATCTTTAGTAGAGTGATGTAGGCTAGTGGCAGTTAGGTAGGGTCATAGTTGGGATGTCGAGATGGCTTCTGGAGCCAAGATATTTGTTGACTCCTTAGTTAAGGAGTGTGTAGTGGATTTGGGACCTTTCACCACTACCTCAGCTCTTTGTATCCTTCCTTTGGGCTCGTATGGAGTCATTTTGGATATGGATTGGTTATTTGCACAGGGCTAGGATGGATTGTTACCACAAGACTATATCTTGTGCTATTGATTTGGGAGTTAAGTCGGTGATTTGGGGTCAAGAGAGCTATTTCTATTCATACCATCTCCGCTTATGTAGCTTAAGTAGTGTGTGCGATGGGGTTGTCAAATATATCTTTGTGACACTCAATGACCAATCGAGGATGGGTCTAGTGGACCATCGATGGATGATCATCCCATTTTGAGAGAGTCTATAGATGTATTTATGGGGGAGCTACCGAGGTTACCACCCCCACGTGAGATTTATTTTCATATAGATCTAGTTTCGGGAGCAGAGCCTATCTCACGAGCACCTTATCAGATGACCACCTCACGGCTCTATGAGCTCAAGTTGCGGCTTAAGGGCCTTTTGGAGAAATGCCTTATCCATCCTAGTGTATCCCCTTGGGGTACACCGGTGATCTTTGTGAAGAATAAGGATGGATCTTTGTGGTTGTGTATTGATTACCACCAGTGAACAAGGTAACTATCAAGAATTATTACCCTCTTCGCATATTGATGATTTGTTTGATCAAATGAAGGGAGCCATAGTTTTCTCTAAGATTGATCTTAAGTCGAGTTACCATCGGTTGAGGATTTTGGGGGCTACATTCATAAGGCCACTTTTTGTATGAGATATGGGCACTATGAGTTCACAGTGGTGCCTTTTGGTTTGACTAATGCCCCTGCAGTGTTCATGAGTTTGATGAATGGGGTATTCAGAACCTTCTTATATCACTTCATGCTCATCTTCCTAGATGACATTTTGATATACTCACATATGTGTGAGGAGCATGAGGGGCACTTTTGTTAGGTTCTTCAGTGTCTTCGGGCAGTAGCTTTACGAGAACTTGGAGAAGTGTGCATTCTTTTAGATAGAGGTACAATATTTGGGTCACATCATTTCTAGGGAAGGTATCACCGTCGATCCTTCCAATATTAGAGCCATTATGGATTGGCCAACACCCACTACTGTGACCGAGGTGCGCAACTTCATGGGATTAGCAAGTTACTACAGGATATTTATTCAGGACTTCTCTCGGATTGCACACCCTATCACTTCCCTTCAGAGGAAAGGGAAGAAGTTTGTTTGGTTAGACAGATGCGAGAAAGTCTTTAGGAAAATGAAGGAGTGTCTCACTACAACACCTATTCTTATAGTTCCGGATCCACATGGTGAGTTCTTTGTTTGCACAGATGCTTCTTTAACAGGGTTTGGAGGTGTGTTGATGCAGGAGGGCAGAGTAGTGGATTTTGAGTCTTGCAAACTCAAGGATTACGAGCTTAATTATCCAACTCATGATCTTGAGCTTGTGGTAGTTGTGCATGCTTTGGTTCGATGGAGGTACTTTCTTCTTGGTCGAGAGATTCACACTTAGGACAGATCGCTTGAGTCTTTGTCACCTCTTCATGCAACCCAATCTCAATGCTCATTAGCGGTGTTGGATGGAGTTGCTTTGTGAGTATGATATAGAGATAGAACATGTAAAGGGGAAGGAGAATGTGGTAGTAGATGCTCTCGGTGAGATGGAGGCATGTGGCTATGGCCACCTTAATGAGCACGAATTTATGGAGCAGGATCCTTGGCAGACTTCCTCTCGATGCCTTCTACATTGTAGTTCGAGCAGAGATTGAGTCTCGAGACCCTCAAGGGGAATTTTGATGGGTTTTATTTAGAGGTAGATGGTCTTATTAGGCATAAAGGCTAGATTTATGTTCCCAGAGAGGGAGGCTTGAGGCAGGACATCTTGGCAGAGGCACATCGTGCACCCTATTCAGCCCATCCCGGGGTGAAGAAGATGCATGCCACCTTGCGATAGTTGTATCATTGGAGAGGACTTCGTAGAGATGTGGCTCATTTTGTGTCACAATGTTTAGAGTGCCAGAGATTTAAGGCCAAGCATCAACATCCAGCTGGCCTTCTTTATCCTCATGCTATACCAGAATGGAAGTGGGACACCATTTCCATGGATTTCATTGTTGGGCTACCGATGTCGAGATATCACCACGACGCCATCATGGTCATGGTTGATAAATTGACAAAAGTGGCTCACTTTTCTCTAGTGAAGACCACTTATATAGCTAGAGTAGTGGCATGGGTATATTTGGATGAGATTGTCAGGTTGCACGGGATTCCGTAGAAGATCATTTGTGACTGCGATCCTTTGTACACTTCCCATTTCTGGACTACCATGTAGTATGTCCTCGGGATGAGAATCAACTTTAGCACAACATATCACCCTGAGACAGATGGAAAGATTGAGTGGGTGAATCATATTTTAGAGGACATGCTTAGGATGTATGTGATGGATCAGTAGTCTAAATGGGAGGAGTACCTGTACTTGGTGGAGTTTTCCTACAATAATAGTTTTCAAATTTCTATAGGCATGGCTCCTTTTCAGGCTTTGTATGGTAGAGAGTGCATGACACCTCTTAGCTGGGACAAGTTAGAGGATAGAGTATCTCTTGGACAAGCTCTTCTACAAGACATGGAGCAGCAGGTAGTGTTGATCATGCATAGATTGTAGGAGGCACAAGACAGTGGAAGAAGTATGCATATCAGCATAGGATCGACCATAGCTTTGATGAGGGCATGAAGGTGTTCCTCGTGTCGGAAACACAAGATCCCTATCTGTTATGGAAAAGTTTCTAAGTTAGCTCCTATATTTGTGGGTCCTTTTAAGATCTTGAAGCGTATCGGCCCTTTGGCCTACCGTCTAGCATTATCATCCGGCTTGTCTCATGTACATGATGTGTTTCATGTTTGATTCTTAGGATATATATTGCAGATCCTTCTCATGTCTTTGGATTGGACATCATTGCAGTGTAGGATCGGGGTAGGTGATGGTGGAGCCCGTTCGCATCCTATATCGTAGGACCACGGGTCTTCAAGGTAGAGAGGTTGATTAGGTTTGGGTGTAGTGGGACAGATATGATGAGGCTGCAGCCTACTTGGGAGGATGCTACTTCATTACGAGTTCGGTTTCCAAATTTGTTCGGTGACTTCCAAGAGGAAGTCGAGCCTAAGGGGAGGGGATGTAGTGCCCACTTCCCTTTAACACCTTTTGATGTTTGTTTTGATATTTTTGATTTCATTACGGACATTATTATGATTTTGATTTAGTATGATGTTATACATTTGATCATGGATTATGGTTGTTGACCTTGATTTGGTTATGATGCATGATGATTATTAGAGACACTCATATGTTGATTATAATATACCTTTTAACATGGATATATTATGAATGTTGTTCGGAGTATGTGATTTTTAGATATTGTGAGTAGACGTAGAAAATGGACATTTCATAATGATGATATAGTTGTTACCTTGATGTTGATGTGATTCTTTTATATAGATGATTTTAGAATTATATTTATATGTATTTTGGATGATTTGATATGGCCACAAGGCCGAAGGAGGTATTTGTGTTTTGCAGGTTTAAAATATCATAACAAACATCGGGGATCGAGACCAACCACAATGGAATTCTAGGTGAATTCAATAAGGTCACCATGGCAACATGCTTTTTGTGTGTGTGTGTTGTATTTTGTTAGGGATTCCCATGGGGGGATTACCTTTATATGTGACCTAGTGGTTTTGTGTATTTTATTAATGTGGTTACTTTTATTATTGTTGTATGTATTTTATTAGTGATGTGTCCCTTTCTTTTATTTAATTAAATTGTGGTAGATTAATGTGAGAAAACATATGGTTAAAAGTTAAATAAATCAAATTGGGATATGAGAAAGTAATTATAGAAGTTGTTGGATTTTGTATTAAATATGTAAGTGATGTGTAAGTATGTGTAAGAGTTGTGTAAGTCATATTTTTGGAGTGGGAAACACTCCAACTCCTTGGAAATTCGAATTTGTCCTTGGGGCTATTTTTAGAGGCTTAGGGGACAAGTAAAACTTGTCCCATACCTCTTAATTTAATTTTCATACCATACCTATGGTTTTGGAGGTTGTTTTTAGCCCTTTTTAATGCATTTTTTAATCATGTTGCATGTTTTTATTACACTTCTCTTACGCTTATTTAATTCAGTCCTTTGGGGTGTGGGCTTTTTGGAGTGTGCAAGTAAATTGTCATATTTTCACCCACCTCTTTATTGTCCTTGGGAGAATGAATTTTTTTATTTTTGTGTTTGGAGTTGAGGATGTGTGATGTGGCATCCTACATGGATCCACATCATCCTCTTCTCTTCCCTCTTCTATAAAATTCAAACTCTTTTCTTGTTTTGGGTTGTTGAATCATTTTGCATACTTCCTTAGGGCGCATTTTTCTTTGTTTGAAGCTCTTGTGGACCTTGGAGGAGATTTGGAGATAACTTCATATTTGGCATTGTTTTTTGGGATTGTGTTTTGGGCATTGAAGCTTGTTGTTTGGAAACAAAAGCTACCATGGAGAGGTAGGAGCTGAGTTCTTCTCTTATGTTGTTATTTCTTTTTACATTGTGTGAATGGTGTATGTTTTGTTTATTTGTTGGTTGTTTGGGTAGAATGCCATAGGGATGGTGTAGGAGAAGGCTATGGGGAATTTATGTGGGGGCATAAGGGAATGCCATTGGCATCATAATTCTTGTGGAGGGAGTTTGGGTTTGGGATCCACCATGGAAAAGAAATAGCTTGCATTTCTTACTTTGTGGGGGCATAAGGAGGGATTATGGGGGCATAAGGATATGTTTGGTGAAATTTATTGGTGGTTTGTTATAGGTGGATGCCCAATTCCCATTGGGAGGCATAAGTAGCTTCCCCATAGTCCTTGCTCCTTTGGCTTGCATGATCAAGCTTGAGTTCTGTTTGAATGTTTTCAAATGCAGTTGTAAACTGTTGTTTTTGTTTGGACTGTGTTTTATATTAAAATATGCATGTTGAAAGAATGTTTTGTGTTTTGTATAATCCAATTGTTTCCATGGGTTAAATCAAACCTCTTATTGTATTATGGTTGGGGCTTGGGGGCCAATGATGAAGGATGGATTCTCCTTTCATTGGATGTCTTGGTTGGGTGGAGAGCATTTCCTTTCCCCCACTTTTGTTGTGATCAAATTGAAAATGGAGAAAAACTTGCATGTTGTTGTTCTAGAGCGAAGAAGACAGTTTTTCCAGCCCCTTGTGAAACAAATTCATTTGTAACCTTTCCCACTTGAAGTGGATGAAATTGTAATATATATTTGTGAAGAAAAGATGTTGTAATTGGTTATGAAGTTGTATATTCAAACTATGAAGACTGTTTATACTCTGTTATGTTATTGGAAAGAAAGAAATAGAAAATTGTTGTTGCATTCAAACATTGAAAGATGTAAAGTTGTATAATTGAATTAATAAAGAATTGCAAGAATTTCTATCATTTGCATTGTTGATTCAAATTGGAATATCATATTGTAATTCAAATCTCTGTTTATAAAAATGGAAAAAGAAGAAATATGTATGAAGGAATTATATTACCTTGTTTCTTTTAGAGATATATTAAATTGGAAAGCTGGACTTTACATTTTAGATTTTAAATGATTTGTTTATAAACAACTAAATGCCTTGGACTAGAATAGAAATTAAATTCCACACTTGAATGAAGAAATTGATAAACAAATTTTCTAGAAGTGGATCTCTCTTTGTAAATTTAAAAGCGGCAAATAAATTTAATCAAAATGTACAGTTCAGGCCTGCACATAATAATCAACTTTGGAACGATAAAATTTAGCATGTTGTAACATCAAGGAACTAAAATTTGACAAAAACACTTAAGGAAAATAAATTAAAACATTGCAAATCAGGCCCAAACCTTTCATAGTTAATATTGCGACCTTTTTCTATCAATGGTTGGAAAAATTCAAATTGAAATGACTTGAGCAAAATTTCCTTCCTAAAACATCATAAATCCTTCTCAGAATAATCCTCCATGTCTGTTTGGCATGTTGAGTGAAGGAGGAGATCAAATTGAACCAAATTTTATAAGTTAAAAATTACCAGTTGGATTTTAAAAGCCTGTAGATAGTTTTCATAAAATTGACCCCTCAAACTTTATCAAAATGTAAAATTTATGATTCTTGTGCAAAGAGGTCATTGAGATATTTCCAGAAAGTCCTCATTTTCCCAAAATTGATCTTTCTAGCAAAATTTATGACCCTTTGAAGTTTTCCTTCCTTGGCGGGAAAATTTGGGAAAATTTTCCCCGACGAGCCCGCGGCCCCAAAATTTTCCGTAAAAAAAAAAAACAAAATTTCCTTAGAAACTCTCGAGCCTTTTAGAGAGTGGGCATAAACCATGAAGACTCTCTCTTTTCATCCTTACAAGCTCTAATCTCTCTTTTACAACCTTTCCAATTTTGAATTTACAAAAGGGAGGGAAAGTACAAATTTTGAAATTTTGAATGCTTTACCACCTTAGATTCCTTTTCATGACTTCAACACCCTCTAATAAACTTAATTTTATCTCATATCCATTATACGAATGGAAATTTACACTTTTATGTCCTTTTGATGATGTTTCGCATCAAATACTCCTAGTTTGTCCAATCTATGCATCCAGATCTCTCCTATATCACTTTGTATATATAAGTACATATCTCCTCTTATGTATTTAAGCTTGTAACATATTATTATCACTAGTTTCAAGTATTAATGTGTTATTTTGATATTGCATGATTAATGTTGGAAGTTTATTACTCAAAGTAACTCCCTAGAACAAACCTTACATCCTTATTTATTGTAAATAATAGTTTGTTTCGAGAATGATGTTTTCATCCCATCCACCCAAAAATTAAATTTTCAATTTTATATATTTTTATGGGTTGTTTCATATCCCATATGATGTCCTTAATTCAAAATTAAATCTACGAACACCTATGAAAGTAAGTCTAACACACTTATTTACCTCACTTGGAAGTTTCAAGAGAATAGTTATAAAATACATTCTAAAAGTACTCCAAGATCTCCTAATCCATTTAAATAATCCACACAATCAAGGAGTTTCCTTATATAGGTCTGAAGCACTCTCACCATGTCCAAGAGTCAAGCTTCCCAATCTAGATACCTTTAAAGCCAAGCCAATATTAAGTTCACAGATCCATTTTTTTCATTATCAAGTGATCAAATTACAAAATTAGTTGCATCCATATAGATATCACATGCTAGGTTGATAACTACGTGTGGTGTGAGACTTATTTGAACTAGTGCCAATGTATTTAGTGTACAAATTACACTTCAACCCAAACACTAACCTTTTTGTAAAGTCTCCTACCTATGGTTATGGTTTGAATTTGTTTTGTATCATATTAAGGGTTTCAAAAATGTGTGACACTTATGGTTTCATTGTGAAGGTAATCATGGTCAATTGTAGACACGCCAAACTTTATATAATGCCAACATATTGCCATATGGAGTTGTTTGGAAGGGACCAAATTATTTGTAACTTCCATACCTATTGGATGGTTCCATACTTGCTTAGTTTAACACTACAATTATATAAATGAATTACTTATGGGTCATTTTTAGTCTCTGACAACATCACTCTACACTTCTAGCTCATTGTCTCAACTTGATCATAAATTAAATCCATCTATTTTTTGTTTTAACAATCATTTCAATGATCAATCTTGTAAATTTCTAAAGAGAGTATATTTTCATTTGTACATTAATGTTTTTTAATTATTATGAATATAACAACCTATTTATAACCCTTTAATCATTAAATAAATAAAAACACTAACCCCTCCTATTTTATTTACTGAAAATAAGGGTGAAATCATCTAGTCACAATATAAATTGAATATTTCATTAGAACTAGTTCAAGTACATTATTTCAATCACAATAAGGATAAATATAAGACTATGTTAGAATTTGAGATGGATATTACATGGGATAATTAGAAATACCCAATCGCACAATGCCCGAAGAACACATGGGTATTGGCCTTGTGTGATCTACACTACTTATGGAAACATGAATAAATGATTACATGGGCCATGTCAAGAACACATGGGATTAAAATGTTTTTTAGAAGGAATATTGAAATTAATGGTGTAAGAATTAGGTAAATGAGTGGGTTACCAATTGATATCATATGTGTGCATGAGGCATTTGGAGTGTATGATGAGTAAAATGCCATTACCAATGAATGGAAGATTGAAAATGTGGTGTAATAAAAATCCTTGATAAATTTGAATAAAATCCCACTTGTTTAGCTATATAGGTGATCATGATAAATCTATGTAAATTAGCCACATAAATTTGAGATTCATGGAGATAATTAATCTAATAAGATAGAGATAAATTACACGTTATCTTCAAAAATATATGGAAAAAGAGTTAATTTCAAGTGTAAAAGGTGGAGGTATCTAATGATTAGATGGAGGTATTTAATGATGATAATTTTGAAGATGATCAACCAATAATTTAAAGGAAGAGAAGTTCAAATTAATGATTAACAATGAATTGTGGGAGGTGGTGCATAAACCAAAACTAATATATATGGCTAACAAGCCAAATATTCTACTTTGAGACACTTTGAAATTGAAGTGGCGAAGAAGATGGGATTTACTCCTAGAGTAATTTCTTGGTGAAGGAAGGGAGATCTACCATCAAGATGACTAAAAATCATGTGGATTCACAAAAGGCACATTCAAAACACACACATAAATTAAAATACACTAAGAAGAAGAGTGTAGAAATAACAAAATAAAAAGAGAATCCAAAGAAGAAGGGAGAGAATAGATAAATTGTTGAGGAATAAGAATAATAACGAGGAGAATATAGAAAGTAACAATTCTTGCAAAAAGAGTGGGGACAAGGGATCACACAAATTCGATGAATAAAGGTTATATGGGGATGAGGAAATGGAATATGGTAATGGTGAGGACCCCAAAATAAAAAATTTGGAAGAATGAGCATACATGGAGAAATACGATTATAGTTAGAGTGCACATGAACAAGAATATCCATTAACTTCCCCTACATCTCGAAGAGAGATTTCCTAGATATTTGAATGTAGAAATCAACCTTCAAATTATCACAGTGAAACTAAGGATATGCATACAATTTGAGGATCTTGTGATATGGGTTGACAATATTATGATCCATAAAGGTGGTTAAGTCATGCACAATGTAGTCATGTGTGATCCCAATGCCTTGAAAAAAAAGATCACGATGGATGTATAGTGCTAAAAATGGTCATTGATCCAATTAAAAAAATGGATGTGTAGGAATCAAAGGTGCAACTTGTGCTAGACTTGAAGTAATAAATGGAAAAGTAGGAAAATCTTAAGGAAAATGTAGTTTCCATGCACATGAAAATCAAAGCAATGGTGCAAGAAGAACTACAAAAATGCATCTCTAGGTTAGCAATAAAGTTTTTCTTAAGGGAAAATCAAGAATTTAGGGAAAAGGCTAAAGAATAAAGTGATGAGGAAAAGTACAAAAATCTTATGAAATAATCATGAGAAAAAAACCAACAACTTTGAGATAAGATAACAAAATTTGTGGATGAGAGAACAAAGTATTCAACCAAGGGTGTGAAAAGGAAAAAGAGAACAAAGGGAGCAATACTAGTGTTGTAGGACACGTTCAAAATATTTAAGGCCATACTTATAAAGGAGGTTTGTGAAGTTTAGATATTGGAAAAGGTTTTCATGATAGTGAAGGAAATGAATGACATTAACAAGACATTTTTTAGAGCATGGGCTATGGTGAAAGTGAAGTTTTAAGGCAAAGTATGAGAGGTATCAAGCGCACAAACATCATAGTTCGAGAGGATCTATAGGGTTTTATTGCATTGCATGGTTTTCCTACACTATTTAGCTTTCTTAGGTGTCGGTGGGATATATGGGAGTTACACTTCTCCACCTTTTTAAATAATGGTTATACTTTCTATTTATACTCCTATTGTAAATCTATTTTCGGATGCATTTGAATATAGAAGCTATCTTTTGTATCATGTTTGGTTTCTCTCTCTTGTAACTTTACTCTCTTTGTGAATTCATATTTTAATAGTGTTTGATCTTGGCCCACATTCTTAAATTGTATCAGATCTCATTCTAGTAACTAAATGTTATTATTTTTGTAGGAATATTGAGTTTTTCAATCTTTTATTGCATATCCTTTGATCTTTAAGTATGCTCTTCTCTTACATCTTTGGATGATCTAGAGAAACATAAAAGAGCAAAGGAAATAGGAGGTTTTACAAGACAATATTCATTCCATGTATTTTCTAGAGAAGCAAACCACACCATTTAGTCAGGTCATGTTAAAACCCAAGGATCAATTGTAAACTCGAGTTTACTTTGAATCGGGGTGGATTTGGTCTTTTTCAAGTTGTTTTATATCCATCTTTGGGCTATTTAATGGTATTTCACACCATAAAAAAGTTTGTGAGAAACCTTATTTCTGGATTTTTGAAATATTTTATGTGTGTTTAATATTTTTGTTGTACTTATGGTAACAATAATTATACATACATTGTTGATAGTGTCATACTTCTATTTTGAGGGACTACTCCCATGTGGATGTATTGGTTTGTTGCAGCTTGGGTTAGAAAAAATATTCTTGGTAGCAACAACATTATTTTTGTGTGACCGTATCAGTTGGCAAAATTTTGAGGATGTGGGGAAATTTTTTGTGGTTGGTTGTACATGTTATAAGGTGGTAATACATGCTTGTGAGGAGGGAAAGCCAATAGTTACACTTATTTGGCACATAGTTCCAAGAAAAATGTTACTCATTGTCACGGCTCAAAATTTTATGAGGGTGACCAACCACTTTTCTTAGTCTTAGCTCTTGGTCATATGGAATTTATACCCTATTCATGACCAACCTAAAGGGGCTTAACTCATGAGAGGTAAACCTTTTCTTCAAGGTGAGAAAGCAATTTGTTTTATCAAGCACATGAACAAGTATTCAAATTTTAAAGTAGAATATATTTTTAAGAGGCATAAATTTATGTTGGAAACTCCTTTTGAGATATCATTTGTTTTGAAAGTGTGTATTTTTTGAAATCTCCACATCGTGTTACTTTTATTTCCTTGTTCAACATATATTAGAAAAAAATTTAGCCTTAAATAATTATTTATGCACTAAATTATAAAGTGTTAACCTTAGTGATTATTGCTAGTAATTTTAGGGGGCTATCATGTACTCTTTCATTTTCTACATTATGGATCAAAAATTTTGTTCTCACATTGTTTAACTATCATGAGTGGAAAATCAAAATGCTAATCTCGTTGAGAAGAAATGGTTTACACTAGACCATAATGGGTCTTGAAATTGAACCAACATCAGATGCAACTAAAGTTAAGTGGTTTAACAGATGTGATGAGGCCTATGGTCTATTATGTTTGTCTATATCTCATGATTTTTTCTTTCACATAAAATATGCCCGGCACACCAAAGTGATATTTGGACCATATTAGAAGGACAATATATGAAGGATGATGTAATGAGGGGTCATGAATTAGAAAATGAGTTCATTAGTTTGAGTCTAGATAACTTTAACACTATACATGACTTCACAAAATTCAAGTCACTTAGATTATAGTTAAAATAATGTGGGATAGACAAAAAGGATGAACATTTGATTCTTTTCATTCTTTCCTTGAGTTGGTTTTGATTACTCAGTTTTTTTCTACTTTCCATGCCACTAGGAGTGCCCTTGGATCCTCATGGAAAATGTATCCCTTATATGATTTTTCTACCTCCTCAATTAGGGAACATGAAAATCTCATAAAAATGGTAGCTCTAAAGGATTCTAAGCCATATTCCCTATTTTCTAGATAGGAAAAATAGAAGGCTTCAAATAATAAGGATAAGAAACAAAACAAATATGACAATGAGAAAATAAAAGATGTGAGAGTTGCCACCAAACCCTCCTCTTCGAAGCCAAACCTAAGAAAGAGAGGATCAAATGTGCCTATTGTAGAAATTATGGACATGATGAACATAAGTGTATACAAAAAAAAATTGATCATCTGACACAAGTTCTAGAGAAGAATAATATCAGGGTTCCTAGTTTAGCTAACACAATTTACTAGTTCAAGAGTTTATAAATGTAAAATAAAACAATAAGGGAAAAATGCTTGTATCATTTACATCTCAACCTATGACATGGGTTCTTGACTCAGGTACTTCACACCACATGGATTCATCATAGGTTTTCTTCACTTCCTTATAGCCATGTTCTACATAAAATATTTTGATGGGTGATCACTCTTTTATTTAGGTATCACAAAGATGATTTGTTGACATAAGTGATGGAATATTTCAAGATGTTCTTTTTGTACCTTCATTTTCAACTAATCTCATATTAGTATATCATATCACACACCACGGTTTAGGAAATCAAGTTGAATTCACTCTATATTTTGTGGTTATTAGAGAGTTACACATTTATTATATAGTTTTATTAAGGAGGCCAAAGTACCATTCCCTGGGTTTATCTCTTCTCACACTTTTCACCGATGATGAGTCATCTATAGATGAGGAAATCCCTTTGAGTGTGAATCCTAACACTTTACTTCTAGTCACACTTTACCCACTGGGGATTGATGAAATTTATGAGGATTTGGATTCACATGGGAAAAATCATGTCAACTCTTATTATAGTACAAATGATGAGAGAATTAATGATGAAGATCATATTTCAGTCCACACATGATGAGAGAAATGCAGAGGAATCACATCCTTCCTCTCCTAGTCATGTTTTAGAGGTTGATTATACACATTCTAACTTTCCTCACTTATCTAGTCATCATGTATAATATGTTGATGAATATCCTCTAGATTATCCATCTTCAATACCACCTCCTCCTATCTTGTAGACTTATAAAAAAATTACTTATGATATTTTGACTTTTAGTCTAATTTGGAATTGACATATACTAAAAGATGTATTTGATTTGGTTGGTGATCCATCAAACGAAAAACATGCACTGATCATTGTTCTAGGATGTTTCACCTATTTATTTAGCCTCTACCTCATATCCTCAATATTTTAGTGCAACATTTGACATTCTTAATTGGGATTCAATCTTCACTGATTCTTCTTTTGATAACAAGAGTTTTCATCTACGATATTTATTAAGAGTTCATTAGGCCTCATCTTCTAAGGGCTTCATAGTCCTCTCTTCTTCTCTTGTTTCTCTCTATATTTTTGGGGGCTTATATATGTTCTTATAGGGGGTTTTGTAGAAACTCAAATTTGGTAATTTTCACTTTGGAAACCCTTGATTTTATCATGCACTCTTGCTATGATAAATAAAAATTTTCCATGCACATTTATCAATTTCTAAGGTCCATTGTTTAGTTTGGTTATCTTTACAAACTAACATGCAAACACATTTTGAGAATAAAATGCACAAAAATAATTTAAAAACATTAGTTGATATGTCCCAAACCTCACTTTGAATATTTTATCCTCTCGTTCGGGGTTGTATAATTTGGTTATGAATTTATATGTAATCACAACCCTTCTATGCAGTCTTGGATTAACATGTCCTCCAACTCTACTTTCAAATCAATATCTTTCGTTGGGTCTTATACTTCATCTGGTTCATCCTTTCTTAGATAAGTCATCTACAAAATGTTATTTAAGCAAGTAAACACTATCTAATTTTCTAACATGGAAATCCTACGGAAATGCACTAAATCACTCACTTCATACACTTGCAAAAGTCACCCAAAGCTCCCTAAATCTGACAATGTCACATCTTAAGTCATTAAGGCAACACCCACCTCGGTATTAATTTACAAACCAGGTCAAGGCAGCCATATATTTTTCCACAAACACTAAAACATCCTTTCTCTAAGTTTTTTAGCAAGAGCTAAGTCAAAACAAGTATGGTCAAAGCAATTACCAAATCTAATTGATCTATCTAGATATCACATGCTAGGTGGATAATGATGTGAGGTTTGAGGCCTCTTGAAGTAGTGCCAAAGTTGGTGGGCACGGAGGTGCCTATAACCATTCTAATGTTTGTTTTATCATATTATTCATCCATGACTATGGTTTGAGGTGAAGTCCAATCCATTGAGAGAGCCTTCTTTCATGTGTGACAACTATGATTTGATAGCAACAAATAAATCCAAGGAGATAACTAACACACAATTTTATAGGAGAAGAAGTAACATAGGTTAAATATCATATATAAGGGGATAAAATGTACAATACAGCCATGAATTAATGGCACATTCTTGACCCATGGTGGTTTTCGATTCTGATCTCGGTTCTAGGTACTTCTAGGTTTGAATCTTCTTGTTCTAGCGGTGTGCACTCCCAGATCCTTCCTCAAATAAGTGCACTTTTTCCATTGCATTTTCAAAGTTATATATTATGTTGCATGATCTAGAACATTATCTAATATTTCATAACTAATATTGGAATTTAATTAATTATAATAGTCATCGGTCTCAAACCTTACCCTATTAAACATAATTAAATTGTACATTACACTTCTCAATAATTTAATTAAGGGTAAACATTTTGGTTAACCTGATTTTTATAGAACCCTTCACCTAATCTAGGATCTATATTGCTCCTTATGTATTAGTCCTAATGACCTAATCACGGATTCTTCTCTTGATCCATCCATCACTCTTAATGAATATGTCAAATGTCATCCTACTTGTTAAGTTATCTTCACCAACCTTGGTCATCTCTGGCTTCATCTCGACACATTTCTTGAGTATGTCATGCCTTTAATACCTAGACCTTTTCCTTCCATAATGAACCCATATTTTTCACCTCCAATGAGTTTCCTTTTCATGATATCATTGACAATGGTCTCTCACTTTATGTGTAAGTCACTATCTATAATACTTTGATCAAATGCATTCTCATTGATAATGGTTATGGCCTCAACATTTGTGATATCTCCTTTTTATGTCATTTGGGCATTCCAACCAATGAGTTATCATCTTATCTTGTTAGTATTCATGGATTTGATAATATACCATTTCAGCCCCTTCGCCAAATCATGTTGCACATTACTTTAGGATATTGAACTCTCCATACCCTATGCCATTACATGCTAATGATTTTAGTTATAATTTTATCTTTGAACATCCTTGGATCCATGTTATGCACATAGTTTCATATACTCTTCATAATTGTCTCAAGTTTTCTTACCAAGGAACTATTTACACCATCAAAGCTAACCGAATCCTTTCAAATTTTGTGTTATTATAAACCCCGATGAGATGCCTTCCCCTCACATTTGGTTTGGTCCCCATCTTATCACAATTACCGTGAAGGATACCAATTTTTACTATAGCCTCTTAGGATCAAATCACAATAATCTACAAAATTCATTGGGTATTTTATGTGCCATTTTGGTAAACTTTTGATAGCTCCAAAATTCCTTCCAAAGATCACATAATTTTTCTGAAGTATTTGTTGCATAGTCAACCTCACCCTTGCAACTTATTCAACCCAATCTTATTGATAATAATGCATCCCTAGATATCACATCACTAGACACTTTTCTTAATGAAGAGTCCCTCCTTGAATATGTAGGTGTATATGAGGATCTCACTCCCTTCTATCATAAGGATAGGTTTTCTCATATTCAGCACATAACATGTATTTTGGGGATAGGGTTTCTTCTAACATGACACTGATACATTGGATACCATTCCCACTCAACCATACATTGAAGATTGATCTTCCTTGTTAAATGAAGAGATAATTTCTCTTAACTTTGGTACTAGTGACAACCTTTGTCCCATACTCTTAGTTGCTTCCCTTAGTACTACATAGTGGGTCGATATCCAACAAGTATTGCGATATTTTATTAACCTCTTTACTTGGACATATAATGACATGCACGGTATTAACCCATTTATTGCCATGCATAAGATTGTGTTGGAAAACAACACCAAATAATTTCAACAACAAATTCATAAGATGCACCCTAAGGTGGATTTATTGGTTAAAAAATAAATTTAGAGACTCTTAGATGTCTAATTTATTTGTGTCCTTGATTACCCTCAATGGGTTTCTAATATGGTCCATATAGCCATACCTAATGAAGAGATCCATTATTACACTAAATTTCATTACCTAAATAAGGCTTCTCCGAAGGATAGTTTACCACTCACACACATTGATATGACTATTGAATCCACTACAGGATATGACACATGTTATCTTTCATGGATCATTTTGTTGGATACAACCGAATTAAAATAAACCCCGTAGATCAAGAAAAAATATCCTTCACAACCCCCGAGGTACATTCTACTACACTATTTTTCCCTTTAGGTTACGTAATTTCAGTGTTACCTACCAACATGAAATGATTCACATATTTCATGAATGCATTGATAATATTATCAAATATTATGTTGATTATTTATTGTCCAAATCCACAAACCAACACAATCATGCCCATGATCTACACCTCATCTTGAGTGATGACAATTGTACAATGTTCACTTAAACCCACACAAGTGTGTCTTTAGAGTTACCCCTAAAGACACATTATCTCTAGTTGTGGAATAGAGGCTGGCCCTAAAAAGATTCAAGTTATTTTTGACATGTCACCGCCATGAAATCTCAAGAAACTATGGTCCATCCAAGGAAATATTTAAACCTAATGGTGTTTTGTGGCCCTATTGGCTAATAAAAAACAACCTTTCATGGGGATTTTAAAGAAATTTAAAATTCTAACTTAGGATTATACTTGCCCAAAATCATTTGAAGGCATTAACCACTATTTACTCAATCCTCGAGTTCATGTCCCACCTATACTAGACAAGAATTTATTACTCTACATTTCTATTAGTGAACATGCACTCGGTGCTTTATTAGCACAATATTATGATGTTAAATGTGAGCATGCTATATACTATATCATTCACACATTGCTTCCCCATGAGCTTAATTAAACCCCCATTGAGAAGCTTTGTGTATGGTGGGAAAAAATGTCTTCATGGTTTGCACTCCTAAGTATTCTATTCTAAAAGGGTATTGAGGCAACAAATAAGAGACACACATGAACAAGAATATAAGGTTTTATTTAAAGGGGCTACATCAAGCACTAAGGTTGCATATCCAAAGGGCAAGTAATCCCTACACTAGGTCAACCTAGGGTTTCTAAGGTCTGCAGATCAAGATAGAGGAGAGTACCCTCCTAGGATATTGGTAAATGGGTGAGAAGAGGTATAGATCAATGATGGATAAGAAAAACATGCACAATAACTGAAATGTAAATAAGGGAAAGCTAAGGAGCTGATCAAATAAGAGCATTATGCTAACTAGTATCAATGTACATATAACACTAAGCTAACATAGAGAAATGAGGAAGGGAAATGAACTAATATATGTAAAACAACAAAAAGAGTTTGAGCACTTACATGTGAGGTGGTTGTTGATGCATCTATCTCTTTGGAGAAATAGAACACTGAGAGATCATTGTTATTGGGTAGAGAAGGGGAACACACTTCATGTCCTAGACTCACTATAGATGACCTAGTAGTACAAGCAATCCAACCAAGAAGAAGAGTGTCCAATTCAATCCAATTCAAGTGCAAGATGAACCAAGGGCTAAGCGAGAAAATGTGAAGTTGGCCCAAAATAAGAGATCAGATGACAGTTCCTATGATTCTAGCTTCCTTCCTTTATGAATGTCAAAGTGTAGTGACCATATATATACGACACCAACACTCGTGGGCGATGGTGTCGGTCGGGGAAAAACCTAACATTGACACCATTTCCCAAGGGTGATGGCTTGACCAAGGATGTTAAATGTCAAGTAAAGTAGAAAATAGGTGTCATGGATGAAGCAGATGGATGAACAAAGTGCCAAATGTTGAAATGCAAGCAAGCTGTTGAGAGCATAGTGTGTATGAGACATAAAGGGACAAGGATAACTAATGTAAGGAAAACTATGGTTGGGATCACATAGTGATACTCTCTTTGTGTATTATCTCCAACCCATAGTGACTATGTGAATAGTCATACCCCATTCTTGATAGGCCCCTTAAGGTACTCACTCAAGAAAAAA
This sequence comes from Taxus wallichiana var. yunnanensis, assembly GCA_018340775.1. Lineage (NCBI taxonomy): Eukaryota > Viridiplantae > Streptophyta > Pinopsida > Cupressales > Taxaceae > Taxus > Taxus wallichiana. The sequence continues at coordinate 195,474,433 of CM031236.1, forward strand.
ATGCATCAGTGACCTTTATTTGCACAAGGAAATTGTTAGTAACATGTATTAAAGATGAAAAGTGAAAAATTAGGTGTATATATATGCTCCAACAAAGATGAGAAAACAAGGTATATGTGATGAAAAATACAAGTGGGGAAATCAACCCAAGCCATGATGTAATGAGATATAAGGAAGTGTGTGAAAAAAAAATTAGGGGATTGAGAGCCCAAGTGATGGATAAGATTTAGGCCAAATAAGGAAAATAAAAGATAATTAAGGTGTTGTAGATAACTATTTGTGAGGGGAAAAAAATCGTAGGGTATAAGCGATGACATCGTCAACTTGATTTAAGATGTGACTTCTAGCACGAGTCATGAGGTCCTCTATGGAATCTTTGTGGTATATTGACTTGCCGATGACCTTCAAATCTCATGGAAAATAAGGTATCATCAATCGATCCTCTAGCTAGGTGAGAATATCACACCGAATGGTATCCATAATGGGACGAGGACCAAGCGAGCTTGTGGTCTAGATGGTCGAGGGAAAGGTGGTCATTTCTTAGAGGAATTGACTCCATGCTTCGATTATGGGAATAATATTTGGGAACTTGATGCTTGCTACGTAGAACCTGACAATCATCATCTGTATGCACATAATACCCGTGATAAGAGAAAAGAAGGTAGTTGAAGATGAAGGTTGTGTAGCCTTTGTAGTTTGGTTATATTTGACCTCAACTTAAAGATTCTTCATATGAGGTTGATAATCTCTACAATATAAAACACCATGCCTGGGGACTCCAACACTAAAATTTTCCTCCATAATTTCTATTTCATTAATGTATATATTAGGAATAGGATGTTGTTAAGTATAATTAGTAGTAGCGTCGATAGAAGATAACGGGCACCGTCGATGCGGTGTCGCCAATAATGTGGAGTACGGTATGATCAAAGTACAATAGGAATGTTGTAAAAGTAAATATTTGTCGTAAGTGGTCCGGTAATGTTAAAATGTCAAAGTTTGGGTAATTAGAGAAGTAGGGTCTACATGATTAGGAATTAGAATATTATATTGGTAATAAGGACAAGGAGTGAGGTCATAAATATTTTGTGTAAAAAGTCTAAAAATGTGGAACCCATGTAAAATGATAAGGTTTATCTTATCTTAAGAGATAAGCTTACATGTACAGATAAGAGTTAAGGTATGGAATATGATTCGTCAGAGTGGATTTCTTATCCTATCTTAGAGATAGGATGGATAAGCCTAGAAGTTATATAAATAGAGAGGCCACCCCCCTCATTTAGCATAGAAAGAAGTAGTGAGAAATATTGTAGGAAGTGTGCAAAGGAAGCCATCAATTAAAGGTGTGTTGAAGAAGCCATCAAGAGGTGTAATTGTAAAGTTTCTCCCATAGTCTTTGTTGTATATATCTTCCCCCAGGTAGATATAGACAAGCGGAAGAATATGGAAATCAAAGAAATTCAAACCTCAAAGCCTTCCCATGGCGCACAGAAGTGGCGCACGGAAATGGCGCATAACAATGAGTGTCAACAGGGAAAAAGTTGCGCCTTGGCGCACATAAGAGGATGTCGACACAAATGTAAATGCGCCCTTGGCGCACAGAAGAAGATGTCGACATAGAAATAGACGTGCCCTTGGTGCACAGAAAGGAATGTTGACACGGAAAAAGTTGCGCCCTTGGCGCAGGTAAAGTGGCGCACGTAAACATGTGTCGACACAAACATATTTGCGCCTTTGGCGCACAGAAAAGAGTGTTGACATGCAAATGAATGCGCCTTTGGCGCACAAAAAGGGTTGTCGACACAAACATATTTGTGCCTTTGGCACACGAAAAGGATTGTCAACATGCATATGGATGCGCCAAGGCGCACCTTCAGGAGGCGCAACATTCTGAGCGCTGACAGGAAGCAGACCCTGGCGCAGATATTCAGATGGCCATAACTTTTGACTGGGAGCTCCGATTCACACAAGGTTGGACTTTTCGGAAAGCCTACGAGGTCCTCTATCCAACTACGACTGGATATCTTTAATTGGGTGAGAAAAAATTCTTAGAAATTAAAAATACAGTTCGCCACTTTTGGGGGTCGCTAGGGTTCTCACCTACCACCATAATGAGATGAATTAAATACAACCTGAGGTGGTTGGGGTAGATTTGGACTTCCTCTCTCTTCCCTCTCTCATTCTTCCTATAAATTGTAAGGAGGGGCTTCTTTCTAAAGGTTGGACATTCTTGTTTTGCCCCTCCCTTCTTCTCTTTGGCAGGTGAATCTGTGGAGTTAAAACCTCCCATTTAAAACTGTAATGCAGCTTTGCCTCTTGGCATTTTGCAGTGTGTTGTATCAATCTTTGGAGCAAATTAATGCATGTCTGTGGATGATTATCAACCCTCTCAGTGTTTATTTGCATCTTCTTGATCTTTCACTGTAAATCTGGTTATCTGTGCATGATCTTGCATTACATTTTTTTGGTCTGTGTTTATTGGCAAGACAGGTGTTCTTCATTCCTCGGTGCATCACCTCTGTTAGTTTAGGTTTTATTTTCTGCATTTTCTTACCCCTGTCTCCTTGGAAAATTAGATTAGGTTTTGAGTAGACCCTCTGCATTTTTACGTGTGCATCTGAACAGAGGAATAGGAACCGGCCTTCATCCGGAGAGCTTTTCCGATTTGCAAGGGTCCCACACTTGGGAAAAGCTCCATGTTATGCAATCATACTGAGAATCTGCAACCCATCGAGTTACAGAGTCCCAGGGGTGCTATGATTTCGCATCATCAGTCTTGTTGAAGAATCTCATGGGTGAGATTATGTAACAGTTTCATGTTAATATTATAATTTATTTTGATATTTCAGATTTGTCGTCATTCTGTCTTATCATAGTCAATGGTATTCTTGTGTTATGTTGTTGTTTTGTTTCCAGATTACATCCACCAAACTAAAGGCTGTGCATTAGTAAATAATCATAGCACGAGGAGTTCCCGGTGAAGAATTATCATAGTCGGATTCTTGATGACATTTTGGTTCCGTTGCTGGGACCATTCCTCGTTGGTGGATTTTCTGGAGAGATATTCCCACTTAGGCAAAAATTAATTGGAGGGTAACCTTGTTTTTACTGTGCATAGTAGTTACCATGGTAAAGTCATTTTTACCGTGAATAGTAGTTACCATGTTAAAGTCATTTTTGCCATGAATAGTAGTTACCCTGGTAAAGTCCTTTTTGTTGGGAATAGTAATTACCGCAGTAAAGTCACTTTTTACCGTGAATAGTATTTACCACAGTAACTTCACTTTTTACCGTGAATAGTGTTTACCACAGTAAAATCAGTTTTTACCGCAGTAAGTCAAGTTTTACCATAGTTTACCGTGGTCATTTCTATAGTAATTCCAATTATTTGTGCACATAAGTCTTGTTGATTGTACTTGTGGGTTGGTATTTCACGGTGGTTACTTTTGAAAATGGGAAAGATTCCTATTTTTTCAGCTCAATCTAATGAAGATGCTTCTTCTTTCATTCAAGAGTTTAAGCGATCGTGTATTTGTAATGGCCTTATAAGAAGGGAACAATGGACTGAATTTTTTCCTACCTTTTTGGATGGTTTAGCACTTAGGTGGTTTGAAACACTAGGTGATAATGTGAAAAATTCATGGGATTTATTAACTGAAAGTTTTCTTGAAGAATTTGGTGAACAACAAAAATATGCAGACCTCATGATCGAGATCACAAAGCTAGCCCAAGGAGAGAAGGAGAAGATAAGGGATTATCATGCTCGTGTTCTAGAGCTAAAGATGAAGCTCGATGCCCAAATCCGGAAGTAAGGACTAGTGGATGGGTTGATGAATGGCGTGGATAATCTCCTCTGTAAGCACTTCATTCTTGGGATGAAGCCAGAGATCGACAACGAGTGAAGTATGACCACCCAGTTACCATTGAATAAGCAAAGGAGATTGCAAGAAGGCAAGAATAAAGCATGGAAGAGGAGCCTAAAGAAATTGTTGTTAAAGTAGAGCCTACACCAAAGCACCTTTGATCCAGAATCCACAACCACTCCCGGTGAGCACAAATATTTCTCCTAGTACATCTACTGAGTATGAAGATCTGCTTAGGAAGATGGGCTAGTTAACTATTAATCTTCTTGAGGAAAGGAATTTAGTTCTCGGGAGGAGATAGAGGTCAAAAAGAAATATTTCGAAGTTGTTTGTTATGGTTGTTATAAAAGGGTCATTATAAGTATAATTGTCAGGATAGAGCTTCTACATTTGGTAAGGGAGATAATGATAAAGGAAAAGCACTGTGAATTCTTTTGATGTAGTAGATAAGAGTAGAAATAATGAAGTAGATGTGTTTGTAACAAAAAGAAAGAAAGAAAAAGATAATCAAGATGGAAATGATCCTAAGAAGATGAAAGAAGAAACTAGTAAGAAAAATAGGAGAAGAAAGTTGGGTGTGCGGGATTTTACGATTTCACGGGGCAAGGACCATACTCCATCTTGGAAGATCTATCTAAAAGGCCTGCGCAAATATTACATATGGTCAACTCTTGGCTATGTCTTCTGAGAAGAGGCGGGAGTTGCGAGGTGGACTCAATGCTCGAAGAAGGAAGGAGGTTGAGGTCCCTGTTTTGGAGGCAGAGGTAGATCCCTATGCTCCACAAGCTAAGGTATTATGTAATGGTATTTCAATTCATGATGTCTTAGTTGATGGAGGTGCTGCGGTTAATGTAATGACCAGTCAGCGTAATGAATATGTTGGGTTTAAAATTGATCGCCCTTGACACTTATGTTAAGGTCATTAAATAAGGGAAAAACTAAACCAGAAGGTGTAGTTTCAAATGTGGCAATATCTGTTATGGGTGTTGTATGTGTGGTAGACTTTCAGGTGATGAAAAATGGTACTATTGCGTACCCAATGCTGCTGGGAAGACCATGGCTAAGGAGAGTTCATGCAAGAAACTACTGGAATGAAGGTTTCATGACACTTGGACGTGGTAGAGAGAGGGTGAAGATAAACGTGATCCCTCGACATCATAAAGTAGAACCTGTGGATTCAAGTGATGAAACTGATGATTGGACATCCTCTGATTACTCTAGTACCAGTGAAGTGGACACTGAAGATGAATAAAGTGAGGTGGATGTTTGGTCATGGATATCCTGCTAGTCACACCAACTCATGACCCCATAAAATTATCTGAAGGAGAAGTTGATGATCGTCTCCAACAAATAAAGATTGGTGATGTTGTGATGGAGAGTGAGAAGGAATCCTACCTCCAGCTCTTTCGAAGGTACATATACCTATTCACTTTTGATTACAAGGAACTCCGTCAAGTAAGTTGGGTAGAACATTGTATTGAGTGGTAGATGGTGCTAAACCTATAAAGCAAATGCCATATAGAATGAATCCTAATTTTTCCAAGACTATAAAAGAAGAAATAGATAAGTTGCTTGAGGTAGGATTCATATTTCTTTGTGGAGAATTCGAGAATGGGTTTCTCCCATTGTGATCTCAATAAAAAAGAATGGGAAGCTACGCATTTGTGTTGATTACTAGGAAGCTCAATAAGGCAACAAAGAAGGATCATTACCCTCTTCCATTTTCAGATCAGATCTTGGACAAAGTAGCTGGCCAGGAGTGCTATAGTTTTGTTGATGGATATAGCGGCTACAACCAAGTTCGTATAGCAGAGAAAGATCAGCTGAAGACCACGTTCACCACTCCTTGGGGAATGTTTGCTTATAGAGTTATGCCTTTTGGGTTGTGTAATGCTCCAGCAACATTCCAGCGTTTGATGAATAGGGTGTTCGAACCCTACATTGGGACCTTCATCAGAGTATTTCTGGATGATTTTTGCATCTATGGGAGCAAGTTGGACCACCTGCACCAGATGGAGACAACATTTCAAAGGTTAGATGAAGCACAAACCTCACTAAACCCTACAAAGTGTGTCTTTGGATGTTCTAAAGGCGTTTTGTTAGGGCATGTTGTATCCAGAGATGGTATTGTGCGATCTGATAAAGTTTCAAAAATCAAAGATTTACCATTTCTGTTAATAGAAGTAATTTGAGATCATTTTTAGGCCATGTGGGTTACTATAGAAGGTTCATCAAGAATTTCTCAAAAATTACTGACCACTAACTTGATTCTTGAAGAAGGATGTTACTTATGAACCGAGAAATAAGGCGCATGAAGCTTTTGGACAATGAAGGAAGCCTGGTGTCTTCATCTATTTTGAAGAATCCAGTTGGAGCAAGCCATTCATTGTGTACCTTTGATGCCTCAAATGCAGCACTAGGAAGTACTTTGAGCCAAAAGGATGAAAATGGGAATGAACATCCAATTTACTTTGGGAGCGAACAAATGAGCGAGTCTTTGAGCATTGTTCTCTTTTGACACAATCCCTAGTGAATACATAGATATTTGGAATTATACGAATGAATTCAAGTTTCTGATGGTGCGGTCAAAGACTAAGAGAAAGATTACTCAAGCCGATCGTCCATATTCTATTCTGCATGGAGCATTATTTTGAATAGGACACGATGGAGCGGTCAAGAGGCGGTTGGACGTGATCAAGGAAAGGAGCTCTGCTAGAAGAATTCCACAATGGTAATTGTGGAGGGCACTTCTCTGGACAACTTACAAAGAAGAAGGATCTTGGATGCGAGTTATCGGCCCCTCTTTTTAAAGATTGTTATAATTATTGTCCGACATGTGATATTTGTCAAACACATGGTAACCGTAAGACTTCATCAGCTCCATTATGTCCTATTCTTCCACTTGGTCCCTTTGAAAAGTGGGGAATAGACATTGTAGGTCCACTTCCAACTACATCACGCCAAAATAAGTATATTGTAGTTGCCACAGATTATTTAACCAAGTGGGTTGAAGCTAGGCCATTGAAGACAACTTCTATGGATGAAGTGGCAAGGTTCATATATGAACGTATTGTCACCAGATTTGGTTGTCCATTAGAAATTGTAACAGATCAAGGAAGCCACTTCATTAATGAGGTGGTAGAAGCCCTAGTCAATAAATTTTCTATTAAGCACAGGAAGGCAACAACATACAAGCCAAGTACAAATGGACAGGTGGAACGAACCAATTTTGTGTTGTGTCAAATTCTAGCAAAGATGCGGCCTTGCGAGTACATAAGTGGGATAAAAGGATTCATGCGGCATTGTGGGCATATAGGGCAACATCAAAGTCGGCTGAAACAGGATACTCCCCATTTCGGTTGGCCTATGGCATTGATCCGATTCTTCTATTGAGTTTGATATTCCCCTTTGTGAGAGTTATGAAAAATGAAAGGATGGATGAAAGTGATTGAGTAAAGGAAAGGTTGGTACATCTTCATTTCTTTGGAGAAATGAGAGAAATAGCAAAGGATACAAGCCATAAGAAGAAAATGAAGCAGAAGGAATACTTTGATCAAAAGATCCGATGGTCTCCATTTCATGTGAATGACTTGGTCCTAGTATATGATTCGAGATACAAAAAAAAAGAAGACGAGAGAAAATTTCTTCCAAAATGGATGGGGCCCTACAAAATAGCAGCTGTGCATGAAAATGGTACGTACCGACTAGAGGAATTAGATGGCACTCCCATTACAAAATGGGTCAACCACGACAAGTTGAAGATTTTCCAAGCACCAGAATAGTCTACTCAGGGACGGAGTAGAAGCTAGGAAGGGGAAGATGTTAACACTAAAATTTTCCTCCATAATTTCTATTTCATTAATGTATGTATTAGGAATAGGATGTTGTTAAGTATAATTAGTAGTAGCGTCTGATAGAAGATAACGGTGCCATCAGTACGGTGTCGCCAATAATGTGGAGTACGGTAACAGTCAAAGTACAATAGGAATGTTGTAAAAAGTAAATATTTGTCGTAAGTGGTCCGGTAATGTTAAAATGTCAAAGTTTGGGTAATTAGAGAAGTAGGGTCTACATGATTAGGAATTAGAATATTATATTGGTAATAAGGACAAGGAGTGAGGTCATAAATATTTTGTGTAAGAAGTCTAAAAATGTGGAACCCATGTAAAATGATAAGGTTTATCTTATCTTAAGAGATAAGCTTACATGTACAGATAAGAGTTAAGGTATGGAATATGATTCGTCAGAGTGGATTTCTTATCCTATCTTAGAGATAGGATGGATAAGCTTGGAAGTTCTATAAATAGAGAGGCCACCCCCCTCATTTAGCATAGAAAGAAGTAGTGAGAAATATTGTAGGAAGTGTGCGAAGGAAGCCATCAGTTAAAGGTGTGTTGAAGAAGCCATCAAGAGGTGTAATTGTAAAGTTTCTCCCATAGTCTTGTTGAAGAATCTCATGGGTGAGATTATGTGATTTCATGTTAATATTATAATTTATTTTGATATTTCAGATTTGTCGTCATTCTTGTCTTATCATAGTCAATGGTATTCTTGTGTTATGTTGTTGTTTTGTTTCAGATTACATCCACCAAACTAAAGGTGTGCATTAGTAAATAATCATAGCACGAGGAGTTCCGGTGAAGAATTATCATAGTGCCGGATTGCGATGACGGGACCTCATGTCATGTAAAATACGACTCGGTCATAGAGGGATCCATGAGGTCAAGAGGTAGGGAGGAAGTTTTTAAAATGTGGAAGACTAGTAATAGTATATGGGGAAGGCACCGATCAATGGATGAAGATGGAATCAATGGGGAAATTTATCACTCGGTCATTAAGGAAAAATGGATATGATCATAACACATGAGATCATCGGCTTTATAGTAAAAAATAGTGACCCAATCATCCATTTATATAAGGGAAAATGGGTTTGTTAGGTCGATAGCGGTATGTGGAGGTGTTGCGGGTGGAACAATATAAGGATTAGGCACCGGTTGGGAAGAATTAGTAACAACACTTGAATATTACTCTTGTATAAGGATAAAATTCATGTCATGAGAGAATTTTGTGTGAAGGGTCTCTTGGTAGCACGCAATACTTCCATATCATGAGTTTGGGCATAACCAACTAGGTGGATACCATCTAAAGCGTAACCATTTCTATAATCGGTGTGGAGGCATCCACCACACAAGAATCGATTATGGTCTCTAGTTGGAGCACATCCTCTAGTGGGGGATGCGGTGTGTGTGAGATATTTGTGGGGCAGAAGGCTCCTTCCTACAAGAACAAGGCTATAAGGAAGGTAGTAGCTAGTGTTAGGAAATTATATATTAGTGATCCATTTGATATGTATGAGTAAATAATAGTTACATTGGTCATTATTATGGTGAAGGTTAAGTTAGTATGTTAGTAGATTATTATTAGTTGTTATATACAACAATAAGAATATTATATATTTGGGGATGTGAGTTTCAACAAACTCACGTAGGAGGTTTGAATTGTTATAGATACCTCCTATATTTTAGGATGGCTATGTTCCTATTTATATGGTGGTTTTGTAATGTGAATTACATTGGAAATATTGAATATTATTCATACAAATTTCATTCTCTAATCTCATTCTCTATAAATCTATTATACATTCATCATATGGTGTTAGAGTAGGTACAACAAAAGGATTTATTCATCTAGTTTCTTGCTGCCATTTTTTTGTGCTTCTGATTGAGTTCCCAACCTTGAGAAGAAAGGAGGATGTGTGGTCTACCATAGTAGGAAAGAGACTACAACAAAGCTTTGCAATCAAGAACCGACCCAAATTAGACTCATCAAGCATTTTAATCATCTCCCTATATGTATTCATATATGCTTTTGTTGATAGCTAGCTTAGAATTTGTCATTGTGTTTTTTACAGTAATAGCCAATGATTCTAATAATCATCGGTGATTATTTTCAATCGTCAACTATTCAATTCCAATTGCCATCGATTAGGGAAAATTTCCAATTTTTTGGTAAATATCTAATGATACCTTGAAAATTGTTAGTGATTCTTAGTACCATTGGAAATATCTTGAAACCATATTTCTAACACATTTTACGGTTTGTAAAACGGAGATTTGGCTCTCAAGTTATCGTCAAATCATCAGAAGTGTGTTTTTTTGTCAGATTCAGAGCTTCATCATATAGATCAACAATATTTGCATCATGAGCCTCAAAGATAAATCAAGATGATTTAACAACATGCCATCAGAGGTTGGAGGCATCAGAGGTTGGAGGTCAATTAATGACCTCTCGTCAGTCGCCAACGACAGGGTTGCATTTTGTTGTGGTGACATTTTTGTGGTTTAAGTATTTGTTTTCAATGTTTTTCCGCTATATTTTTGTGTTCAAATTTAAGTGTTCCTATGTAGTGTGAATAAGTGGAAATTTCACATTGATGGGGGAACATAATCCCAATGTTTCATTTCCTTTATGTCAACATTTTCTATGTGTGTATGAGCAGCAGAATTTCCTATGTTATCTCCTGATGGAAGAATGTGATGAGGGCTGATGATACTACTACAACATCATGATATTATGGTTGTTGGTTATCCATTGAAAACCATCCTTTGTTATGGTTGTTGGTTATCCATTGAAAACCATCCTTTGTTGTGGTTGTTGGTTGAAAACCATCCTTGTTGTGGTTGTTGGTTTGCCACTTGAAAAACCATCCTAAAGGTTGTTGGCTATCCTGAAAACAAAACCATCTAGATCATGAGCAAGCTTTGAAGTGACACATTGTAGTACAAGGCATGTTTTCCCATGTTTGCACTAAGGGGGGAATGTTAGGAAATTATATATTAGTGTTCCATTTGATATGTATGAGTAAATAATAATTACATTGGTAATTCTTATGGTGAAGATTAAGTTAGTATGTTAGTAGATTGTTATTAGTTGTTATATAAAACAATAATAATAGTTATTTGGGGATGTGAGTTTCAACAAACTCATATATGAGGTTTTAATTGTTATAGCCACCTCCTATATTTTAGGATGGCTATGTTCCTATTTATATGGTAGTTTTGTAATGTGAATTACATTGGAAATATTGACGATTATCTCTACAAGTTTTCATTCTTTGATCTCGCTCTCTGTAAATCTATTGCATATTCATCGGTTGGGATATGATAAGCTTGGAAAGATTGGAAGTGTTAATTATAAGTGTGACCTCATCAGGGATCATTGTTATCCAACTCCAATATATTGGGAGGTGGGAGCCCAACGAATTCAATATGTCTGACATTGGCATGAAGAGAATCTATAGGATAGTTAAAATGTTGGTATTCTCAAAAGGGGATAGGAGATAATTCTTCTAGTGTTGGGGTTTGTACGTCCCATTTTTTTGGAGTGTATCATAGTTCTAAGGATTAGAGTCTCCTTGAATCTTATAAATATCTCCTTGGTGAGTGAACTTGACACACTGACATGTAGAAGAAATGATGGTGTGCATGCGATGAGTCCAAGGCCACCCTAGGAGAATATTATAAGATTGAGGAAGCGAAGACCACAAGTTCAACGAGGAAAATCCTATGAGGGATGGTGATGGGTAACTAAATACAATCCATAGGAGGCATCTATCGGTGATCATACCCTTGAAAATTTGTGTGTGTGGATTTCAAGTTATCTATGAAATAACCAAGATCCTTAATAAATTCTAATGAGGCCATACATGTGTTGGTTCCTTCATCAATGAGAGCACGATTGACCATAGTGTGACCAATATGAACTGAAATGAAAAGAGGTGAATCATCAATGTGGAGCAAAAGATCATCGAGGATCATAAAGGCTATAGGAAAATTAATGCAAGAGTGAACATCCATAGTAAGGTCGGTATGAATGGAGAGTTCCTCAAATTTATGACAAATGCTTTCCTCACGAGTCATGCGGTTTGTGACTCTACCCCAAAGAGGGAGGAAATGTAATGTTCATGTCAAACAATGTTTTCATGAGACTCTCAACGTGGTAAAGCAATGTACTCATGAGTTATAAGACGTGGAATTGGCTAAGAATTCGGGAAAGTGCTTCAAGAGGATCCCACTCGTCATGAATGAGTTGTGGAGTAGGTTAAGAGTGCTGGGAATCCTTAGAAATAGAGCCAAAAGAAGCAAGTGTGATCAAGGATATTTTTGAAATTGTTTTTATTCAGCCTTTATGCCATCGGCCCTATGAGTTTTATTTTCATATGGGCGATGGTGTATGTAAAAAATAGTTTTAGGTGTCATCGGCCCTATAGAACATTTTTCATAGGGGGTCAATGAAATTTGGAGGATGCTATTTTTTTCTTTGGGAAACATGGTTTTGAGGTACATAGGGATATATAACCCTACAAGTCTGATGGATGGAAAGGGAATTTTCATGTCAAGAAATTTTTCATGAGACACTCACAGTGGTGAGGTGACATATGCATGAGTTCTAAGAAGGGGACTTGGTAAAGAAGTTGGGAAAGTGCTTTAAGAGGACCTGACTCATCATGACTAAGATGTGCATTAGGTGAGAGTGTTGGGAGTCCTCAAATAAAGAGCTAGAAGAAGTAGGTGTGATCAAGGATACTTCTAAAATTATTTTTTTCTCAGCCTCTATGTCATCTTCCCTCTAACTTTTATTTTCACGGGGGCCAATGGTGTCTATCGCCAAAAACTTGTTTCATGTACCATTAGCCATATAAAATATTTTCACTAGGGCCGATGACATCTAGAGGAGGAAATTTTTGCTTTGGGAATCCTGATTTTGAGGTACATAGGGATATATAACACTACGAGTCCAAGGGTGGAATGATGTGGGGTATTCAGGCTCTACATAAGTTATGACATGCTTCACATCATTAATTGCAATTATATTTTTAGGAGGATAATCCATGTCAAGTACATTATCCATAACATGTTCTTATTTCTTAGAAATATTAGCAAGATTATGATTAGGCATGGGATTAGAAAATATTTGTAGCTTCTTGTTAGTTTGGTTGATAGCTTCGTGATGATATTTTTACTGAGCCACATCATGAGCTTTGACCGCTTCAGTTAAATACTCCTGAGTGAGGGTATCATGGTCAAATTGGGGACCTAGGAAAAATTTGATGGCATTTGTTTTTAGTACATGATATTTTTCATGAGAGTGACCCCAATTAGCATGCCGCCAAAAAAATTACTCTTATTATCCCATTGAGGAATAGGTTGAGAAGGATCTAAGATCATGATAAATGGCTTAGGTAAAAGAAATTTCAACTCTTTCGTATTTAATGGTTGATGATATTTAGGTTGATTTTTTTTATTGTTAGTTTTTTAATCAATGTTGATAATAGTCCTATTTGAAGAATCGACAAGATGAAGAGTATCGAGACTCGTCATCGTCGCATTCTTGTTATTAGAACATTCGAGGATTTGAACTTGTTTATTATTTTATGTCTTAGGATGAGCTTTCTCAAACTCCCTCATGAGATAATCCTACCTTTTAGCTTGTTCAAAGGATTATTCTAGAGAGGTGGGAGAAAAGGACCTCACCTTGTACTGAAGGCGAGGTTCAAGAGCTCATAAGAAAAGATGGAAGAGGCTATCATTAGGTATATTGTGTTGTACTCGTGTAGATAGGGTCTTACAATGCTTGATGAAAGCTTGCGCTAATTCATTTTTAGATTGTTGGCAGTTAATGAAACCATTGATATTTTTTTTAGGCAGAACATGATATGAAAATTCATTTACTAAGGCTATCACCAAGGATTCTATCTCAACTATGAAATTGGAGGTATATTATGATACTAATCCATAGCATCTCTGCGAGAGTATTAGTTAGGAGTTTGGTTGAAACATATGAATTGGTTATGATATATTCCTTGTAAAGGTTACTAAAAGCCTTGATTTGGAGGGTAGGATCGGTGGGCTTGTCATAGGCGATAGAAGGAGAAATTCCACTAATATCCTTTCTTGTAATGTAAGGTGTTAGAGGCTCTTGTGTATCTTGCTCATAAGACTTTGTTTTGGATATAGGTTGGGTGATGGGGACCCCATTAGGATAATTTGGAAAAGGAAGGAGTGTGGTGCCATGAGAGCCCATTGCATGGCGATTGAAAATTTGAGCCATGTTGGTTTACATTTGAAGCAATTGAGCCATAGTAGCATATTGTTGTTGACTTATCGCATCAATAAGTTGGAGAATGATATTGTAGGGTTAGAATTTGAATTTTTTAGATGAACCTACTTCAGGAACTTTCCCTTTTTCTACCTTATTTTAAATTTGTTCATAGACAAATTCAAGGAGATGTTTTCCAAGCATTTCTTATGATTCATATTTATATTGAGGAAAAACAAGTGAGGAACTTATGAATCTTATAAGGATGATCGGAAGTATTTTCATTTTGATTTTCTTCTTAACTATCCTCAAGTGGACCCCTATGCTTAGTAGAAGGCTTCTTTCTAGGAGCACATATGACACAATAGTCCATGCAAAAGGATAATTAAACTTCAGGATGGTAGGCCTCGGGAAATGTCCACACAATAGATTTGAAAGACCCCAAACATAGTGTTGGAAACACAATCACCGAGAGGAGGGGTGAATAAATGCTTCTTTAAATTTTGAAACCAATTTCAAATCTTAACAAGCCATTCAATATTAATCAAATTTCACCATGAGAAGAAAAATGCATTCAAACATGATAAACTAATAATCAAGCACACCGGAAGACAATATTTAATGTGGGAAACCCTTAAAGGGATAAAAACCCACTAAAATCAATGCACTACTTGGACAATTGTCCCAGAAGAGATTATAAAGATTTCATTTGTTGAGCATCCACTTAAATTGAACAAAAACTCCAATAATTTATACAAGATCTGCTTGACATTTTGCAAGCTCCTACTTGCATGGAAGCTCCAACTCCCAACAATTTAGCCAAGCTCCTATTCGACCTTTTGTAAGCTCTTACTTGCATGGAAGCTCTAACTCCCAACAATTTATCCAAGATTTTACTTGAAATTTTGCAAGCTTCTACTTATATGGAAGCAAATACTCCCTATTTTTCTAAGCATCCACTTAGACTTTACAAAATTTTATCACTTTGATCTAGTTTCTTAACACAACAAATCAAGATATCTTATTTAACTTCTATCCCCTCTCTTTCATGCCTCCTTTCTCATCACGTTGATGTTGATGAAAATACATTCTTCAAGTCCTCTTTTACTCACACATATTCTTACCTAATTCATATAAGAATAAGCTTATATTTCTCCTCTCTCTTAGTTCATTATTCTCATCAACTCATACATGCATACTTTTACAAAAATACAATCTTGAAAGTATAGACATGCTTCTTGATTCACCTTCTTTTCAGGTCCCACTCCTACTTCAAAGAAGTGTCATCCAAATATATTTTCCATGTGCACTTATTTATTCTTATACATGAAATTAACCTCTCTTACATCTCTTCAAATTCATCTTGTGACCCCTTGAGCTTCTAACTCCTCTAACTCGTACCATATATTTGGATGACATCATCCAAAGCGTAACAATGCAATCATTTCATATGCGGGTTCTCGATTACAAGTACTAACCCTTCATAAGTTTTCATAACAATTATAAATCCTATGAAGACATAGAAAACACTCCTTAATTCACTTCACCTCTGAATTAAGCGATAATATTCCATTTTCGAGTCTAACATTGGCGATTGTAATGGTAATTTTCATCTTATCTCCTTCTTCCCAACATAGAAATATTTGTCTTCTAGTGAACAAGGAAAATGAACACATGTTAAAAAGTTATTTTCACATTACAAAGGCCCTCTCATTGTCTTTTATCACCTTCATATTCTTTATATGTCTCAATTCTATCAACAAACCTTCATTAGTGTTGATATGCTTCATTAGGTACAAGGTCCTCAAAATACAATCTTCTTTTTAGTGCAAGAAACATACATGTAGTTCATGTCATTCACTAAAAATAGGATGGATGAATCTTAAAAATTTCCACACTCTCATTGTGTGCTTGGAATGCTTCAAGTTAGGGCTCAAGACTATTCCATCTCATCTTCTCATCTTGATACTCACAGTCATCGCAACTCCAAAACCCGATCCACAAGAATGTTGTACAAATATCAATGTATGAACTTTGAAAGATTCTAAATGCTTGGAAAATGTCACATATGACCTATGGTCCACCTTTAAATACTTGGTAAAGCATCAACATATTCATTCAAATAATGACATATTGATTTGGACAAGAACCTAATGAAGTTGAAAACCCGAGAAAAAATAGTCCTCACAAAATGAGTTAGTTCGTGCACTAAAACACTTATTCATACCTCCTATGATACCTTTCTAGAAATATATTTTCTTTGTGCATCTCATTAGGTCCTTATCTTTCATAATTTCAAGGCATAAAACTTAAATAACCTTTCTTTTCCAAGACAACTCAAACTAATTTTCAGGACATGAAAGACCAATCTTGTACAATAGGCTTCTAAACCACAAAATATAACTTTTATGATAAACTGGGCTTGGGAACGCTTCATATGATACCTATAATTCATATTCAAATACTCACTTTCAGGGGATATATAGATAATTTTACATTTTCACCTCCATTTCTTAGACCTACATGACAAAGCGTAAAAATGTTAGTTTGGACCATTAGATCTTGGAAATAAAAATACCTCACTTGATCATGTCTTGAGCTACAACATGTAATATTGAACTTATAGTATCCATCCAAACTATACATTTTTCTTCAACAATATGCATTCTCATCAAAGTTCTCTCAACCAAACTTGACTTGTTTTGCCTTATTAGGCCTTTAAGTGGTAGGTCATCTTGGTTGACCTGTTTCACCAATATTTTGCATAAAAACCACCAAAATTTATTCATGATCATCTAGGGAACATCGTAATCTTGTTCCCACATAATAATTTTTATAATGAAACCTTCTATACATGACTATACTAACAAATTTATTTAAAACAAGCATGTTTTTGTACCTTACCAGTTGACCTAGAGAATGATACCACCACCAAAATGAAGTACAAGGAGTCCTCTACATTCCCAAAGCATCAAATAATATTCCACAACTCATTCCATGACAAAAAAAAAAATTCTTCTCCATCGCTCTAACGAGATGGTTTTAGGAGGGTTTGGAGTAACTTAACTTCTTAAGTATGGTTCATAAAGTATAGGCCATAATTTTAACTCATTCCACTTACAAAATGCTCTAGAATCAATGCCCCAATAATGATAAAAGCACCTAGTATCCATGAAAAATTTTAACATATCAAAGAGCATCTCAAACTTCACCTTCAAGCTCGAAATGGCCATTTCAAGAGCTCAATAACATCTAAGCCCACTTTTGTTGCTTCTCCATTTGCATTTTGATGTGAAAATTTTTCCACAACACTAGGAAAACCTCCTTCACATGTCCCAAGGCTCATTTAGCTTTGCACTTGTCTAAAACTCATCATCTACCTTGATTTTTCCATACATTCCTAGTTTGTTCTCGAGAACATGCCTTCAAACAGCCTTGAACATGCCTCTACCAGTTGAATCTTGACCTTTGGTACCTTCAAAATCATAAATAAAATACTACAACACATGCCTCTTTCTTGCACTACCTTGCCTCAGCTTATTTTACTTCATACTCCAAGTCATGCTTACACCATGTCTCGAATCGAGGCCTAGTTGAGCTTGTTTCAACCCATAATCCATGAACCTACCATGTTTTCATTGTGAATATGTCTTAACAGACCCTCTTAATGTTCTCCATTCCTTGAACATGCTTCTCTATCTATCTCATGCCTTCAATCCACCATACCAGGTCATTTTGCTGACTAGGCCTAAGGATTAGGCCTACTGGACCAAGCTAATCTCACTCATGCCACTCATGCATCCTTGTGTTCACCAAGCTGACTATATTACCTCATCACATACCTGATCCTTCATTTATTACATCATTCTCACATGTTATCACATCACCATTATGCCTCTGTCAGTCACTAGCTACTCAAGAAGCCAAATCTCAATCAAGTGATCCCAATCATGACACCATGAACTCATGTCATGCTTTTTCTTTCCATGTCACACTCACTAAAACTTCCTCTTGCACTCCTTTATCCTCCTTTGTCATTAACGAGTATTTTACATCAATAAAAACCAAACACTCATGTGCCAACATCTAGATACTCTATGGTGAAGTGATGATCGGTTGAGAATAGGATCTGAGATGGAGCTTACGGACACAATCGGTCATGCAATAAAGTATACACATGGGATTATGGCATTTGGAAATAGATTTGAAAGAAAAAAGGGATCGACCATGAAAATAGGTTTACACAGAGGGCTAAAGGTGTTTGGAAATAAGTATGCTAAAACATACAAGATCACTCTGGTGATGGTGTTTGTAGTGACTAGTTTTTGAGATTTTCTAATTTTTGGAGGTTTGGAATTGGATCAAGATTAGATATGGATTATTTTAATGAGTTGTGATTGATTAGGAGGTTTTTGGACTCATTTTAGGTTCACCGAGAAATGTATGGAGGTCCAAGAATATGTATCAATGGCTTGCACTCCTAAGTCTTCCATTCTATAAGGGTATTGAGGCAAAGATTAAGAGATGCACATGAATCGACATATAGTGGGTTGATTTAAAGGGGATACAATGAGCACTAAGGTATCATATCTAGAGGGCAGTAATCCCCACACTTGGTTAACCTAGGGTTTCCAAGGCCCACAATGAAGATAGAGGAGAGTACCCTCCTATGATATTAGTAAATGGGTGAGAAGGGGTATAGATTGATGATGGATAAGACAAACATGCACAATATAAATTAAATGTAAATAAAGGAAAGCTAAGGAGCTAATCAAATAAGAGCACTATGCTAACTAGTATCAATGTACATATAACACTAAGCTAACATAGAACAATGGGGAAGGAAATGAACTAATCTATGAAAAATGAAAAAGAGAGTTAGAGAACTTACCTGTGGGGTGGTTGCTAATGCATCTATCTCTCTAGAGAAGTAGCACACCGAGAGAGAATTGCTATTAGGTGGAGAAGGGGAACACCGTTCCTTTCCTAGACTCGTTATAGATGACCTATTAGTGCAAACAATCCAACCAAGAAGAAGTGTTTCCAATCTAATCCAAGACTAGTGTAAGATGAACCAAAGGCTAAGCGATCCGATGCAAATATAGTGCAAAAGAGTAGATAAAATGTCAATTCCTTTTATTCTTGATCCCTTCCTTCATGAATTTCAAAGTGTGGTGACCATATATATATGACCCCATCACCCGTGGGCGATGGTATCGCCTAGAAAAAAACATAACACCGACACCATTTCCCACGTATGATGGTGTCAACCAAGGATGTTAAATGTCATGTAAAGTGAAAAAGAGGCATCATGGATCAAGCGAGATGGATAAAAAACATGCCAAATGGTGAAATTTAATAAAGGTGTTAGGAGTGTAATGTGTATGATACATAAAGGCACAAGGATAACTAATGAAAGGACAATTAAGGTTGGGACCACATAGCAATACTCTCTTTGTGTACTGTCTCTAACCGATAATGAATATTTGAAAATTCATACCCCATTTTTGGTAAGACATTTAAGGCACCCACTCAAGAAATAAATGCATCAGTGACCCTTATCCATATAAGGGAAATTGTTAGTAACATGTATGAAAGATGAAAAGCAAAAATTAGGTGTATACACTTTGTTTCCTTAGTATTTTCTACATCCAAGTTGCATCATTATATGATAAGTACTAAAGTATAATTCATTATCAAGGTGGACCCTTTAAGCTATATAATTACACACACATATTTTTTGTCGTATCATGTGATGGGTGATGCTTTAAACTAAATTCAACCTAAAGTTTATTGTTAAACAATTAGTACAAGGATAGGTCCTCATAGATCAACTTTATGATGCCCCACTTTTTGACTTCTCCTTTATCAATGATGAATTTTGAGACGAGTTTAATTCCTATAATATTGATTTTGAATTTTAAACCATGTATTTTGATGGATTTCAGTGTGCCACTAGGGTCGGTGTGGGGATCATCTTTATTACCCCTAGGAGAGACCCTCCCTTTCATTTATCAATTACGGTTTTCTTGTACCAATAATATCTTGAATATAAAGCATTAATCTTGGAATTATATATTGCTTGCACATTATAGATTCAACATATTCATATTTTTATGGATTCACAACTTATTTTCCATTAGGTACATGATATTTACAACACCAAAGAGGATCATTTAATCCCATATAATACACTTAGCAAGAGTTTTCTCTCAACCTTTGACTCTTATACCATTACTACCGTGCATCGAAATATAATAGACATGTTAATGCTTTGGTTATTGTCACTTACTTGATTCATTTAGACATTACTAATGATTATACCACCTTCACTATTTTATTATTATGTAAGGATTTTGTTTCTCCTACCACTATCGATGCTCTCCATGTTTTAGTTACCACATACAATGCTAATAATGTAGAGTGTTTCATCGACATCTATAACTACCTTTATTAACAACGAATTCTGATAACACTTCACCTCAAGAAGGTTGTCACTTCATCATGAGGTCACTCAATATTTCCTTACAGGATTTTCTTTGTTTAAATTCTCTTTTGATAGCTACAGATTGCGTTGTTTAGGGATTTATGACGCCCAAGTCAATTTATCCCAATTGCACGATAGTGAATGTTGTGGCCACTTTAGTGGCAAGGCTATGTCTTAGAAACTATTACGATAAGGATATTATTGGCATACTATAAAACAAGATTTTCATGAATATGTTAAACATTGTGATTGGTTTCAATGCAACAATAACCTCCATCATGATTAATCGAAATTAGGGAATATGTGTAGTTAATATGATCTATAATGGCATGTAAATATAGTAAATATATGAGATAAACAAGTACAAAAAATGACTAAATCAACTAATCTAATAAAAGTAGAAAACCTAATGTGCAAGAACGGTGAGGAGGTGACTCGGCTGATTAGAGGAGCTCGTTGAACTATGCCACAAAAGTGACTAGAGAAATAGGAAGCAAGAATTATTGTGCGAGAGGCCCTTAAAAGGATGTATCCAAGATATCTAACTAGACTGGAGCACCTGGAGAGGGACTGGGGCACCTGCTGAGCACTCTGGTCTACTGAGAATGGGTGCTGCGGTATGTGTAAAAGGTCTGGAATTGAGTTTCACAGGTCTGGCAAGTGGTTTGAAACCCTCACTATTTGTCGCATTAACTTCATTTGCCGCACCTGCGCCTAGTGTCATTGATAATCCAAGATGTATAGAAGACCTGCAAGATACCACAAGAAGTATCAAAACCCTAAAAAAGAATGCAAATGAATGGGTCAAACTAACCTTAGTTGCCACAATAGTGGGCTTACTAATTGAGCATTGCACTACATTTTGGACCCAAATGTAGTTTTGGTGTGTGTGTGCATCATGTTCCCTATGTGCTCTTGTGCCAGTCACACTTTTTGAAGTAGCGAGCAATAAATAGATGTAGAATTTAGTAGAATGGTACATGGAATAAAATAGAATCCCTCCCCTTATGCTTGTGTGATGCAGATGAACCAACCTTGTCCTTGTGATGGAGCTAAAGGATGTAAATGATTTCCAAATGGATGCAACTCTAGGTGGATGATAGTAGTGAATATTGTTTAGTCCCTCATTATGATCTCATAACTTTATATTTATAGGGTTATCTTGATATAATTTCATAATTAACCCCGAAATGGCCAACCACCAAAAAGATAAGAAGTTAAAATGGCTAGAAAGTCCTTGAAAAGTGGTGGAAAGTTCCAAAAGGATCGGGCACCATTGGTGGAACCGGGGCACCCATAGATGTCCCAATCAAGGATAAAATAACGTGAAGTGATAGAAATTTCTTGGGCATGTGGGTGCAAGAATTCGGGAATAACTAAATGGAACAAAGCAAGATGGCCAAAAGATGGTGGTTAATTAGTACTTTATTCACTCAAAACCTTCTAAATAGTAGTATGAGATTGGGATTAAATAGTATCTAAAGTGCATGATTTTGTGACTATATTTTCCAACACTTTATGTTGGTGAGCATAAAGAGATAGAGATGTGTACTTGATGTCCATAATATTTTAATAAAAAACACATCTAAGGACTAGAAAAAGTGTGGAATGACAAAAATATGATGGAGCATGGAAACTAAAGATGAAAAAGCGTAAAAAAGTGATGAGAGTGAAACTAGGGCGAAAACACATGTGTAGTTGCTGATGTGTGTGATGTACCTGCATGGTGTTTATGTTTCCATGAAGTGTTGTTGTTAACATCATTGTTACCCCCATTTGATTATTTGTTTCTCATACGACTAGACCTACAAGGAGAAAACGATCAAGTAGTCAAATATGTATGTATGTATGTGTAAAAACGCAATGTAAAAGACACGTGTAAAAGTGTGTAAACGTAAAATATGCAAATTAAAAATGTAAATGGAACATGTGCACCTGATCCATGTTGAG
Source organism: Taxus wallichiana var. yunnanensis (assembly GCA_018340775.1). NCBI lineage: Eukaryota > Viridiplantae > Streptophyta > Pinopsida > Cupressales > Taxaceae > Taxus > Taxus wallichiana. The sequence continues at coordinate 195,496,831 of CM031236.1, forward strand.
AAAGAGAGTGTAGAAGGATATCCTATACTACCGAGGTTTTTGGGTGATCCGACACCATAGGCCAAAGAAGTGTAGGGAGGAATTCCGCTATATCCTCCAACCTGTAACTACTTCCCTGAATGTGTGTGAAGAGATCTTTGTACATCCTATTTTTTTGGATGATCTGATGCCACTGTCTGAAGTAGTGTAGGGAGGCACACCCACTGTAACCTTCGAGCCTGTAATTGCTTCCCAAAATGCTAAGGACACCATGTTCTGTAAAATCCATTGTGTATAGAGTTTGCATATTGGTGCAACCCACTCATTGTATGTAACCCACAATGCCAAGGGTAGAAAGTGCACTGAACTAAACCGATGTAAATGTGTTGTGTAGTATGTAAAACCCCAAATGATGCCCCCTCTTTAGGGGTGCATGCGACATCGCTGATAGGAGAATGCGGCCCCAAAAGAGGATCATCTCGCATGAACTTGGAAACTTTTTCTGCAGGGGGAAAGGAATGCACTTGGTAGAAACCAAGGCATGCACAAACAAGAAGGCTAGCCAAAGACAAGTGTTAGTACAAACAAACATGCATGTATAAGATAATGTGTAATCTATGCAAATAATGTGTAAGCTACTACGAAGAAAATCAATAATGTAAACACACAAGAAGACAAAGTAAGTCGCACAAGGTAGGTTGCAAACATAGGACATCACTCATGATGTCGCAAGACATGCAAGGCCATCATGGCCACATATAAACAAACAAGTGTGCACACCAAACATAGGGCAAGGTCCACAAACAAGATAAAACAATAGACAAGTAATGTAACAAACAAGTATGGAAGAAAATATCCCTACATAAAAAATGTTGCACATGAAGCACTCATTAGCATGTTAGAAAGATAACTAGTATATCAAAAGCATGTATAACCAAGTAATGTAAAGTGCTAAGTATGAAATGAAACAATAACACTTGGAAGAGATGAATGTGGATGCCCCAGCTGACCAATGTAGGAAGGGTATAAGGTGAGCATCTGTGTTGCGTGTAAGAGACATGTATCTGTGATCACAACTAGAAGAATATGTGAACGCTTATATGTGGATGATATAGATAAATGACATATAAGTAATCTAACTAGCATGTGTAATAAATCGACCATGAACAAGCAAAAGTAAGAAAGAGTAAAAACAACCATAATATGTAATATGTTATGGATGGATGGAATGGAATGCAAAATGGAGTGATAGGAGCTACGTGCCCCCTAAGTGAATGGAAATGTATGTAATGAGGTTCATTTGTTTTTCCCCCTCAACATTCAAGAATGAACCGTAAACGAGAGTGCGTCATCGGGAAATGGTCGAATAGTGTGTGTTGTGTCTAGTGCATTGTGATGAGTATGTATGTGTAGTGATGATGATATGTGACATATAGAAGAGATGTGCGTGAACCTTATAGCCTAAGTGTATATCACAACAAAATGAATGTATGAGTGATGATTTAGCCCTAAATCGTGTATCATTACAAGATGAATAGTAGGGAGTGGTGATGTAGCTGAAAGAGATATCGATATAAGATGAATATAGTAAGTGACGATTTAGCCAATAATGTGTGTCACTATCCTAAAAACCTCGAATGATGAAAGGCCGAATGATAAATGTGTGATGAATGTAAGTTCCATTTTATTTGTAAACCTTAGTAGTCAAGTATGGACCAAGGAACCAAAGTGCATCATAGCATAGTAAGTGCGGTGCGTAGTAAACAATGTAGTATATGCTATGATGAAAGATGACCATGTGGTGTATGGAATGTGTAAATACGTAATATGCGTAATGTGATGCAAGATGTGTAAAATGTGTAAAGTGTAATGGATAAAATGAAATGTAAAATATTTAGATAGGCTAGTAATGTAGTATGTAGGATGAGTAGTATATGATGCTAGACACATAGACACTAGAAATGTGACATATGTGTAATGAAGACTAGTATGATGTGAAAAGTATGTATGATATGTAAATGTGTGATGGTCGAAATGATGTAGTCTAAATGTAGAATGTATGATGTAAGGTGTAATAATTATGATGCGAAACGTGTGGAGAAATGCAATTTGTAATACCTATAATGCAAGTATGTGGGGTTCATGTGTAGTAATCCCTCAACACTCAAGTGTGAACAAAAGAAAAAGAGTGTGTCAATGGGTAATGAAAATGATATAACGTATGGATGACTATGAAAGATGAGATGATGCTAAGATGAATGCTAAGAGCATGATGTAGTGATGTGTAAGGATGTGAATGCATAATAATGCAAAGATGAGAGATGTGCTAATGCTAATGTGATGGGGGGTGTTAAATGATAGGCCCCCCAAGTGTATGATAGAGAAGATGAATATGCGTTGCTATCAAGGAGATCATCGTTGTCATGATCAAAACCTACTGGGAAGCATTGGAAACCGATAAGCTATAGAGTGAGGAGGGTCATATAGGGACCCATTGTGGTGGAGTGTGTACACATTCATTACATATTCTTCATCAGTAAAGGTGATTGGTGGACAACCATGAGCATGCCAACGAGAGATATTTGGAGCATATGTAGGAGAAGAATCATTATGAATAGAGATATTTCCAAAAGGCATTGGAATGATGAGAATCTATTTTACCATCAATATAGTCAATCCAGGACCGTCCAAGTGTGATTGGAGAGGCATGAGGGGTACATGCAACAAATATTGTCAAATGAAAGACTTGCAAGCCATAAGCTTTTGTAATGTTAAAATAGCCATGATAAATATGTGGCAAATAGAGAGGTGGTAAGATGTCATTAAGTGTCATGCAAAACCTAACCAAACTTTCACATGTACAAATAGTGTCTAAGCAAGTAGAATCGATGGGGATGTGTTTCCAAAAGGACCTATTGATAAATAGTGTGCATGTAAAAGGAGGTAGTGGAGCTGCAACCCATGGAGGAGAAGATGAAATAACATCTACACTATTTATAGACCCCTGGTATAGTACCATAACATTAGTAGAGGGAGGGGTTTTGAATCTATATTCACCAAGGCCATCACCACAAAGGTTTCTTGAAAATAAGAGTCATCTATGCCAAGAGGAGTAAAATCGAGTTGTCCTAATGCTTCATCCATAAGTTTGATAGCGTAAAATTCGTCATCAAAATCCTTAAAACCATCGGTGTGAGCATCATCATGTTGTATCACACTATCAAGTATGTTGGTAGGTGGCATCGTAGATGGAGTAATAGAGGGTGCCGCGACAAGTGGAGAAGGGACATTAATAGGAGTTGATATCGTAGGTGAAATAATAGTTGTAGTGTGAGTAGAGATAGTTGGAGAATTTATAGTGGTAGTAGGAGAGTGTGAAGCGCTAGACTGACCAATGTCATATGTGTCAAGGTTGTTATATGGAATACGTTGTGAAGGTGGTATGGGCATAGAAGTAATGGGATCCATGCAATAGTATTTGAATGGCTCTGGATCGACGGTGATAGTATGTTCATAACCATCATGTAATAACTTGACACATTGGTGAAGAGTAGATGGAACCACGTGCATTATGTGAATCCAAGGCCTACCTAACAAGAGATTAAACTGAAAGGAGGCGTCGATAACATAGAACTTAGTGAGAATAGTCTTAGGCCCAACCTGAATATGTAATGAAATAGTCCCTAGGCATGAGTGAGTGGTAGAGTCATAATTGTGAATGAGGGTAGAAATTTTAGAAATTAAATTATCGTTAATACCCAGTTACTTCAAAAGAGAATGAGTGAATAAATTTACAGCTGATCCATTATCAATGAGGACTCATTTAATGAAAGTAGTGCTAATAACGGCAGTAATGAGCAAAGGAGAATATAGATTTCTTTTAGTAAAAGGTGACAGGTCCTCATTAGTGAAAGATATGGTAGATTATTGTTATCCTACAAAATTGACAAGGAAATTATGCGAGATAACTATACCAAAATTTTGTTTTAGCCCCTGAGGAAGTTTGACAACTTTTGAAATAGCCCAAAACTCCCTTTCAAAAATCAAGTTGTTTCAAGACTTAGCCACTTTTAGCTTACCCTTCGACGCAAAAATTTTCGTGTCAACATGACTTAAACTGTGCCCTTTTACATTGGGCTGAAATTTGTGTGTCGACATGACTAAAACTCGCACCCTTTACACTGGGTAGAAATTTGTGTGTCAACATGACTAAAACTGCACCCTTTTACACTGGGCAAAAATTTGTGTGTCGACATGACTAAAACTGCGCCCTTTTACACCGGTAGAAATTTGTGTGTCGACATGACTAAAATTGCGCCCTTTTACACTGGGTAGAAATTTGTGTGTCAACATCCATAAAAGTGCGCCAAGCCATAAAAGTTCCTACTGACCTACTGTAAACTTGCGCCTTGCACCCTAAGGCTTAAAATTGCTCGTTCTTCCTTCTACAAGCTAAACTTAACTATTTTCTCACGCATTCAAAGGTGTTCTGTTATTCTTCAAACTTTCATCATGAATAACATGATGGTTGACATGGCTCTTCTGTGTTGGACCTTCTTGATACTTCTTGTAGAACAACGACATCCGTTATTGAACTCACATATGTCAACATCAAGCAATGATCAACATTTTCTTGAATATCAAACACAAAGTGTCACCTTGAATCTCGATCAAAAGCAAGATACCAAGTTTTAGCAAAGAGATGACGAAGAGTATTTTATTCCTTCTGGGATGTGTTGATCATTTTTGTAAAATATTTTAAAAAAATTGTTGGCATACACAATGACCTCATCCATGTTGCACCATGGGATGTTGCCATCCAAAAACTTGCCCAAGTCAACTATTGACTTTTTAGATATTTTCTAGATCTTTTGTAAATATCTTGTAAGATATTTTGTAAGTAGTGGGTTTTCTTTTGTCTTCTTTCCTCCTCTCCTTCTATAAATACTAGAATACTTGTATTCTAGGTGAACATTTTGTATGAAAAGAGAAGTGAGGAGAGAAAGACTTTGTGTTTTCTTGCAACAGAAGAAATATTAATACACATATTCAGACTTTGTGCTTAATGTGTGTGTTATTTGCATCAGATCTTTCTTAAGTTAGATCTATGTTTTTATTCTATTAGATTCATTCCTAATATTGTCATATGTTCATCAAGTATTGCTTTATTTGTTTATGCAAGTAAGTTTGGCTCTGTTTACTACCACCCAAAGCATAAACCTTCTAACCTTTCCATCTTGGAATTCATTTCTTTTCTTCCTTCAGATCTATCCTCCTCTATTCCTTCCTTCCTACCTTTCTATTCGTAGTTGGAACTACCTCTACTGGGATGAGATCCCAAAACCCCTAAAGTTAGAATAGTGTATATTTGCATAGATTCTTGCTTGATAGATTAGCAATAAACCAGTTTCGCTTCACTATCTCGAAGAGGGGCTTTGCCCTGCACACTATTGGCCTGTTTCCCCACGACCTACCTAACCGATAGATTTTCAAACCAACAATTTTTGGCGACTCTACTGGGGATCGAACTAAGGAAATAACTAAAAAACTGTATAAAAATCACTACCAGATTGCAAATTTTAAACCTTTGTTAAAAATCAAAATTTTTGCATAAGTGATCAAAATTGAAAATTTCCTTATGAAAATCCATAGATCTGGACTAGATAGAAACTTTTAGTTTGCTGAGTTTTTACAAAAACTTGTATATTTCAGTAGATCTAAGATTCTAACATTTCATGATATTTTCAAAACTTGCAAAATTCAGGTCAAAGATCTGAAAATCAGCCTACTGAATTGACCCACTTTTATCCTTATTAATCTTTGTCAGAAAACTACAATCGGTTGTTATTAAAAAGGGTAAAATTAAATATTGAAAAAGTACATGCTACTGATTTTTGCCAGAAAAATAAGAAAATCAGCAAGTATAAACAAAAAGATTGTTGTAAATCTGCTCCTAATTATTACTGAGATCTGAATGGGTACGCTATGCAGCGGGTGAACCATTTACTCGTAGCAGAAGAGCTCATGGGGAAGTTGATCCAATTTTTGATCTACTTCGAAGGCACAATTTCAGTATCACTCCAACATGATTCACATCACTGAGCTCAACAGATCGATCAGCAAGAAGTGCCTCACCTCCACGAAAGAGTCGATTTCACAGGGTGCCTCAACATCAACTTGCAGTGCTCTTTTGCTAAGTGGAACCACACTCCCTGCTCGCATTCTTTTTCCTATTTTTCAAATGGCAGCAAATCTTCCTGTACCATGGGGAAATGCCATGGGTCCTCTAGCACTGTCACATCCAATCAACCCCCTCCCTCACGAAAATCACAAAAATTTCTGCAATTTGATGGGAGCGGAAATCAAAGCACGAACACACATATAGCCACGTTTATTATGTCATACAGCATTCTAGACGTGACTCATGAGGACGTATCAGTACGCCTCTTTCTAGAGACCTTACAAGGACCTACAGTAGAATGGTTCCAGCACTTACCAGTTGGATCCATCACCAATTGGGCCACATTGCAGACTGTATTTAAAGACATATACAAACCTTCGAAGACGCATTTGCTTTATTATCGCAAATCACTCACATGAAGAAGGAGACCAATGAAACCATGCGTGATTTTATCACTCGATTAAATTCACTAATCAACTGTGTACCGCTTGCCAAGATGCCGACATTAGAGAATCAAAAGTGTTTCTTCTTGAATGTAATGAGTTTGAAAGTAAGTTTCTTACTTTTACAGGAACAAATACCCACCTTGGCTCTTGCTCAAGCTACGACCATTCGGATAGAAGACAACCTTCTTATATCTAGTGAGTTAAGATGAGAGCCATCAAAATCAAAGGCTTCAACTTCTTCTCAAGCTACCTCATCAGATCTAGCATTCTAGAAGATGGCGAATGACTTTCTCTCATTAAAGAAGCAATTGGCTCAAACATCGTCTACTACTCCATACTAGGATATCCCACGGAGGAACTTCACTCCCAACAACACCCCTCAAAGGTCATGTTTTCCTGCTGCTTCTCCAAGGTTAGCAATTGAAGCCCCTCCGGTCAATGCTTTGGTTGAAATCGAAGAAGATGAGCCAAATTACGAAGAACCTTCGTCGTAAGGTGAAGATGATCAAGATGTCGGTGAACCGACTGGCGACTCTACTATTGGGTATATGGAATTCGAAGAAGAGGAATCTGATGAAGAAGAGGGTACCCAAGGGTATGCAAGTGGAAAATCATATGCAGTTTTCACTCACTCGCAAGGAAAAGAAGCAGAGGTTACTGCTAAAAAACAAAAGGAAAAGGTTGTGGTAACTCCTCCAACAATCATTAAAAGAGGTAATCCCCTTCCTACTCAACCTCCTATTAAACCTTTTGTAAAGAAATATTTTCCTCATGTTTCTCCTCCAATTCAACCTTCCTCTAGTCCCATAAAGACTAGTAATCCTCCCCTACAAATGTGAAACGAAGGACTCATTCCTTCATTAGCGCAACCCTTGGTCGCATTCAATATAATTGATCACGCCAAAAAGACCAAGATTTAGATGTCGAAGCCGAGTACCTTGGTACCCAATCGAGAGCAGACTTATAAGATTAACCAAGTATATCAAAGCCAGCTGCCATTCCTCCTCCCATTTCCCTAAAAGGAATTCTTCCCATTCCTCCTACGTCTTAGGTAAACGTTTCCTTGACTTCCACATCAAGGAAAATTAAACCTTTTTACCTATCTCTCCTTATCAATGGTCATAAATTGAGTAACTGTATAATTGATTCTGGAGCTTCTAACAATGTAATGCCAGCAAAGTTCACCCATGCTTTGGGCCTCAAACTTACTAAACCTTTTAGCAGATGCTACTCCATGGAAACTAGATAGGTACCATTGATGGGTCAGATCAAGGATGCACAGTTTACATTTGCGGCATTTCCTGAAAAAAGGGTAAAAAATGAATATTCTTGTAGCTGATATTCCAGTAGCATACGAGATATTACTAGGGAGGATATTTTGTAAAGAAGTTGGTGGGGAAATTCATATGGACTAGTCCAAAGCCAGGATTCCTATCAAAGGGGTGATGTAGACATTGGAACCAGAGTCACAAAAGAAATATCTAGTCACTAACTCTGATGACCCTAAGGCTCAGATTCTTTTCGAATCATCAGGGATGGGAAACTATTTCTTGTCCACCGACTCAAATAGAATGGATGTTTTCATCCAAAAGAAGGATCTCAACAAAGTGTGGACATTGCAGTTTGATGGCAGTTGTAAAGCAAGTGGAAGCGGTCTTTGGGGATGTTCTAATATCTCCGGAGGAGGAGATTTTCCCTTTTTCTTTCAAGTTGTAGTTATTCAATGCAAATAATACTGCCGAGTATGAATCCTTGTTACTTTACATGTAAGCTACAAAAGAGAAGGGAATCAAGAATCTGAGAGTGCAAGGTGATGCTGAGCTAATTGTCAATCAGGTAAAAGGGATATATCAAGTAAAAAATGACCGGCTCAGACACTACCACAATGTCGTATGGGATAGCATCGAAGAATTTGATGCTTTCTTGATCAAAGCAATTTTGTGAGATTAGAATGACATGGCTGATTCATTTGCCATCTCAGCCTCTCTCATGCTCCCTCACCCAGGGTTAAAAACAAATACATATACCATTGAGGTGGTTTTTGCCCAAGTGTGCCAGATAATTCACAACACTAGAAAGTGTTCAATGATGACAACCAACTTATCACTTTTTGGAGGAAGATGAAAATTTCAAAGAAATCCATTTCGATGGATCAACTTCTACGTGTCATGAGTCTCTCACCGGTCAAGCACATGAATCTGAAAAAGATACAGTGATACAGCTCAAAGGAAATAAGATTATGAAAGGTTTGGTTTCCTTAGAATGATTATTTGATAATCATGACCGTTTTGTTAAAAAAGGTGACAAGATGATCTGGCTCTTCTCGGAAAATGAATCCATCAACTCGAGTCTTGTGGAACATCCTCATTTCATGAATATCGGGAAGTGTTGTACACCTGAGGAAAAGTGAAAATTCATTAAGTTGTTGAAAAATTACATGGATGTGTTGGCATGGTCTTATGTTGATCTAAAGTCGTTCAAGCCAAAGGACATTCAGCATGACATTCCGCTCAAGGATGACATCAAGCCTTTCCATCAAAAGAAAAGGCATTACAACCCCAAAATCTCGGGTACCATCTAAGCTGAAATTCAGAAAATACTAGACGCAAGAATTATTTTTCCAATTCATCACAAGTACCTGGGTTACAAATATTGTGCCTGTGCGGAAGAAGAATGGTGAGATATGCATATGCGTAGACTTTCGCAACCTGAACCAGTCATCCTTAAAAGACAACTATCCACTACCGATAATGGATCAAGTCCTGTGCAATGACCGGTTGAAATGTTGTCTATTCTTGGCGGTTTTCGGGTTACAATCAAATTGAAGTCACGCCTGAAGATCAGTTCAAGACAACATTCACCAATCCTTTTGGGTACCGTCGCCTACAACAAAATGTCATTCAATTTGATCAACGCCTTGTCACCTTCCAATGAGCAATGGACTTTGCGTTTAAAGGTATGATGGGAAAAGTGATCATGGTTTACCTTGATGACCTGACCATGTTCTCCAAAAAATGAAGTGATCACTGCGACCATTTAGAAAAAGTCTTCATTAGATGCCGAGAGCATGAAATCTCACTAAATCCTAAGAAGTCAGTTTTTAGGGTCACCAAAGGAAAGCTGCTAGGGCATGTCATCAGCAGAGAAGGAACTAAGATAGATGTTGAAAGAGTCAAGGCTATTCAGAGCCTTACTCTGCCTACAAGCAAGACTGACGTTCACTCTTTCTTCGAAAAGGTAAATTTTCTTAGACGCTTCATTCCTGATTTTATTGAGAAGACTCGTCATATATCTAATATGATGAAAGGGTCCTAAACATTCGATGGAGTGAGGAAGTCAAGACATCATTTGAAGACATAAAAACCTTCATCATCCATGCTCATGTTCTAGTGTGTCTTGACTTCAACAAAGACTTCATCATGTATAGCTATGCCTCTACGCATACTGTATCAACTATCTTGATGCAAAAGAACTCGAAGATATTGAATCCCCGATTGCTTTCATGAGCTCTCCTCTTAAGCCTCATGAACTGAAGATGTCACAATTAGAAAAGCATGCCTTTGTCGTGGTAAAAGCAGTCAAGAACTTCCGCTACTATATTCTAAATTCTCATACAATAGTGTTGGTTCCTGACACGGCTGTTAAGTCTATCTTGACTCAACAGGAGTTAGGGAGCTTACGAGGGAATTAGATCGCAAAGGTCCAAGAATACGATCTAGACATCAAACTAACCAAGTTGGTAAGAGGTAAGGCCTGTGTCGGTGATGGCTGAAAATAAAGACTCAGAGGTACCTAAAGAGAAAGTTGATCACATTGATGGAGAACAAAATGAACTGGAGAAAGCAGATTCTTTGCCCATGGTTCTATTTGTCACCACCAACGACAAATGGTATTCTAACATCACGTTATTTCTCACCTATGGCGAGTGCCCAACTCACCTAACCACAAAGGAAAAGTGAATGGTGAAAGCTTAGAGCCACAAGATATGTCATATGGGATGATGGATTGTACAAACGTGGAATTGATGGTGTTTTTCTACGATGTGTTGACAAGCCACAACAGTAAAATTGTTAGAAAGTTTTCATGACTCATCCTATGGTGGTCACTTCTCCTCATCCTAATGACACATAAAATCATTCGGGCTAGGTACTATTGGCCAATGCTATTTCAAGATGCAGCCACCTGGGTAGTGAAATGTGAACTTTGCCAACAGTTCGTTGGCAAACCAAAGTTAGCTGCATTTCCCCTTAGGCCCATCATCATTGACAAACCATTCAGGAAATGGGGAATTGATTTCATTGGAGCACTCAATCCTCAATCGAGTGTTGGACATAGTTACATCCTAACAAAGCAACATATTACTTCACGAAATGGGTGGAGGCCATACCTGTCAAGCATGCCACTTATGAAGTTGTTTGCAAAAGAGAATATTATTGTAAGATTTGGCATTCCACATAAAATCATTGCTGACAATGCTTCCAACTTCTCTTCACGGGAAGTATTGGTTTTTGTTATGGATAATGAAGTAACCTTGGCTCATGATTCGATTATTATCATCAAGGAAATGGTCGAAAGAGAATCCAAGAACAAGAATATGGTAACTATCATACGGAAGCTAGTTGATGAAAACCAGTGGTCTTGGCACAAATCATTGTACGACACTTTGTGGGTGGATCGTATCACTCCAAATATTTCTCTCGGCATGTCACCTTTCCAGGTGTTATATGGGATCAATGTTGAAATCTCTATCTCCACAGAACTTCTTGCTCGCACTTAGCTCAAGCAATTGAAGATGAAACTTTTCATAATTCTCTTGAAAAGAGGATTATGTACCTGACGGAACTTGAAGAAAAGCAAGTGAAAGTGGTTGATAATATCACTAAACATCATAATCAAATTAAGAGGTTATTTGACAAGAAATATAAGCGAGAGAGAATTTCAAGTGGGAGATCTTGTCCTTATATGGGACAAGTGAAGAGAACCTAAAGGTATGCACGGGAAGTTCGACTCTCTTTGGAGAGGGTCATACAAAATCAAGTAGCTCAACAGAGGAAATAGTTTCTATCTCTCTCATAGCTGGATGGGCCCGAGCTCCCACTTCCCTATAGTGGGCATCACTCGAAGATCTTCAGAAGTAGAGCTTGCTCTCTTCTTTTGTCTGATTCTCTTTTTCGTTGTGTGTTTGCTTTCTGTTTGTTGTGTGTTCCCTTTCTTTTTCTTTTTGTTCTCCCCTTAGTCACCCTTGTTTTTGACTCTCTATAACCCAATGGATAGGCACATGAAAAATCTGGGATTCTCTACCCTTAAGTTTCACTCAAAGATAGTCCCTAGAAAGAGCCAGTTGTTATCCTACAAAATTGACAAGGGAATTCTGAGATAACTATACCAAAATTCTGTTTTTCCCTAAGGAAGTTTGACAACGTTTAAAATAGCCCAAAATGCCCTTTCAAAAATCAAGTTGTTTCAGGACTTAGCCACTTTTAGCTTATCCTTCGGTGCAGAAATTTTCATGTCGACATGACTGAAACTACACCCTTTACACTTTGGGTAGAAATTTGTGTGTCGACATGACTAAAACTGCGCCCTTTTACACTAGGCGAGAAATTTGTGTGGTGACATCCATAAAAGTACGCCAAGCCATAAAAGTTCTGCTGACCCTGCTTGTAAACTTATGCCTTGCGCCCTAAGGCCTAAAATTTCTTGTTCTTCCTTTCGCAAGCTAAAATTAACTATTTTCTCACACATTCGAAGGTGTTCTGTTATTCTTCAAACTTTCATCATGAATAACATGATAGTTGACATGGCTCTTCTGTGTTGGACCTTCTTGATACTTCTTGCAGAACAATGACATCCGTTCTTGAACTCACATATGTCAACATCAAGCAATGATCAACAGGTTTGCTAAATATCAAGTGCAGTGTCACCTCAAATCTCCTGATCAAAAGCAGGATACCAAGTTTGAGCAAAGAGATGACGAAGAGTAGTTTCTTCCTTCTGGGATGTGTTGATCATTTTTGTAAAATATTTAAAAAATTTGTTGGCATACATGATGACCTCATCCATGTTGCACCATGGGATGTTGCCATCCAAAAACTTTCCCAAGTCAACTGTTGACTTTTTAGATATTTTCTAGATCTTTTGTAAATATCTTATAAGATATTTTGTAAGTAGTGGGTTTGCTTTTGTCTTCTTTCCTCCTCTCCTTTTATAAATACTAGAATACTTGTTGTATTCCGGTGAACATTTTTGTATGAAAAGAGAAGTGAGGAGAGAAAGACTGTGTTTTCTTGCAACTGAAGAAATATTAATACACATATTCAGACTTTGTGCTTAATGTGTGTGTTATTTGCATCAGATCTTTCTTAAGTTAGATCTATGTTTTTATTCTATTAGATTCATTCCTAATATTGTCATATGTTCATCAGTATTGCTTTAATTGTTTATGTAAGTAAGTTTGGCTCTGTTTACTACTAGCCCAAAGCATAAACCTTCTGACCTTTCCATCTTGGAATTCATTTATTTTCTTCCTTCACAGATCTATCTCCTTCGTTCCTTCCTTCCTACCTTTTTGTTCGTAGTTGGAACTACCTCTATTGGGATGAGATCCCAAAACCCCTGAAGTTAGAATAGTGTAGATTTGCATAGATTCTTGCTTGATAGATTAGCAATAAACTAGTTTCCCTTTGCTATCTCGAAGAGGGCTTTGCCCGCACTTGTTGGCCTATTTCCCCATGACACGCCTAACCGATATATTTTCGGACCAACAATTATGAAGAGATTGAATGAGATGTGCAAGGGCCACTACTGAGAATTATTTTCAATATGAATGGCATAGAGGGCATCTTTTAGTGTGTTACAAAAATTTGGTGTATTATGCAATAATTCATAGAGAGAGATCTTAGTGGGTGTATTTTTAAGTTATTCAATGATGTCATATCCTTTAGAAGCAACGAAAAGAGATTCCAAAGTAATGGGTGGAGGGATAGATGTGGGTGGAGTCGTAGGTGGAGTATGATGAGTAGTAACTACATTGATGGATGAATCAGTACTAGGTTTGACAAAGTGAGGAGGATGTTGGGTGCACACGTGCATGAAATAAGTATCAATAGTAACTATGCTTGAGACCTTAGTTGGTGCAAAGTTAGGATAAGAAGATTGAGCCATAACTTGATAAGGAGATGACATGGTCAAAAGGAAGTGTTGAAATTTTGGGTTCACTAAAATGATTAACTAAAATTAGGGAATATGTGTAGTTAATATGATCTAGAAAAACATGTAAATATAGTAAAGTATGTGATAAATAAGTATGGAAAATGACTCAAGAAAATAATCTAATAAAAGTAGAAAACATAATGTGTAAGAAGGGTGAGGAAGTGACTCGGCTGATTATAGGAGCTCACTAAACTGTGTTGTAGAAGTGACTAGAGAAACATGAAGCATGAACGAATGTGCAGAGGCCTTGAAAAGGATGGATCCGAGCTATCCGGTTGGATTTGGAGAACATGGAGAGGGACTAGGATGCCTACGGGAACTACAGTCTCGCAAAATGGGCACCCTGGTTTGTGAAAAAGGTCTAGAGCTGAGTTTCATATGTCCAGGTGGTGGTATGAAACCCTCACTATTTATCAAATTAATCTCGTTGCATTGCATCGGTGTTGTTGATAATCATAGATTTATAGAAGACCTGCAAGAGACCTTAAGAAGTATTAAAACCCTAAAAAATTAATAATGTAAATGAATGGGTCGAGGCCCGACCTTAGCTGCCACAACAGTGGGCTTATTAACTGAGCGTTGCACTACATTTCAAACCCAAATGTAGTTATGGTGTGTGTGTGCATCATATGTCAGTCTCACTTTGTAAAGTAACAAGTAATAACTAGATGTACAATGTAGTATAATGGTGCATGGAATAGAATAAAATCCCTCCCCCTATGTTTGTGTGATGCAGATGAACCAACCTTATCCTTATGATGGAGCTAATGGATGCAAATGATCTCCAAATGGATGCGACTATAGGTGGATGATAGTAGTGACTATTTCTTGGTCCCTCGTTATGGTCTTATAACTTTATACTTATAGGGTTCTCTTGATCTAATTTTGTAATTAACCCTGAAATGGCCAACCACCAAAAAGATAAGAAGCTAAAATGACTAAAAAGTGCGAAAAGTGGCGAAAAGTTCCAAAAGGATCGAGGCACCATTGGTGGGACCAGGGCACCCATCTTAGCTTAGGCACCCCTATAAAGGATAAAATAACACAAAATGACATAAGCTAACTAGGCATGTAGGTGCAAGAGGTCGGGAATAATGAAAAAAATAAAACAAGACGGCCAAAAGATGGGGGTTAACTTGTACTTTCTTCACTCAAAAACCTTTTAAATAGTAGTATGAGACTCGGGATTAAATAGTATCTAAATTGCATGATTTTGTGACTACACATCATGTCCCATCTCATGTATTATAACTTATTGTTCACCCATAGCCATTTTCTATATGGGGCTTTGATTTAATTGGCAAGTTCAACCCTAAATCTACAAAAGGACACAAGTTTATCATCACAAGTACAAAGTATTTTACAAAGTGGGTAAAGACCAAACCCTTGGATTCTACCATGTGCAATGATATCTAAAATTTTCTATTGATTCACATTATCACACATTTTGGTGTCCCTTATGTTATTGTTATGGACAATGGCCCTTCTTTTAAAAACCATCTTGTAAAAAAAAGTTGTGCAAAATTTTGAATCAATCATACCTTATCCACTCCTTATTACCCCAGGGAAATGGCTAAGCTAAGGCCACTAACAAAACCATTGTTAAAATCCTCTTCAAAATCATGGATAAATATGGCTCGAGTGACATAATCAAATCGTCTATGTTATGTGGGCTTATTGAACTAGTTTTCGTACAACTATCAATGCTACACCCTTTTCCCTAGTCTATGAGACTAAGGATGTTTTACCATTATAGATAGAGATTCCTTTTCTTTGTATATCATTAAAGGATATCATCAAGGAAAATGATACCATGAGAAGCATTTACATGAGTTAGAAATGTTTGACTCCATACAAGTGCAAGTGTTAGAACATTTGTGTATGTATCAAGAATGCATCAAACATGCTTACAATAAAATGGTGGATGCTCATGAGTTTCAAGTAAGTGATTTGACTCTTAAATAAAATCAAAATATTACAAATGTTGAAACAAAATTAAAAGGAAAATTCAAACCTAATTTTCTAGGCCCATATACTATATTTGCACGAATTAGCCCTTGTGTTTCTTGTCTGGATAAACTTGATGGAAAGCCTTTGAAAAATCCTATGAACTTTATACATTTATGACAATACTACGCTTAATATTTTTTCATTTACTCCCACCTCTTTTGTACATAGCTATGCATTGTGATAATATAAAAACATTCAAATATTGAAAAAAATACAAAATCAGGACTTGTGCATTTTACTTGAATTGTTAACACTTTACATTATATGAATCATTTGTCACTTTGGTTTATTAGATAGCATGATTTATTTATCTACACACATGTGTTCATTTGGTATATTGAGTCCGATGCGGGACACACATATCGATACGTGCTTATGGGGGCACTTTTACTTGCTTACATTTTCATCATTTGAGGGCGACCCTTCCACACCTTATACGTGTTATTGTTTTATTGTGCTTCCTTTTGCACTTCCTCATTTATGTTCAATTATATACATTGTGTACTTATTATTTTTAGACTAATAGGACTAACATATGTGTCTTGTGCAACATTGACATATCTCATTTACTATTTACATCATTGCTTATCAAATTTTGATCCTCTTGCTTGTTGTACATGTTTGCTAGTTGTGTGTGTAATGATTGTTTGCTTTCATTGATTGCAAATTAACTACCTTAACTATCTTGTGACATTGTGGGTGTCCCATGTTTGTGGCTCTATGTCTCCTCTATTTATCTTGTTTACTATCATACGGGCCCTTATTGTCTTCTGATGTTGTGAGTGTCCCATATTTGTAGGCTCCAAACATTTTGTATGCTTTTATATGTCATTGTTTGCATTGTTGTTATTTGTGTTAACTTCTGTATACATTGTTACTACTTATTGCCTAGCTTCTACTATTGTTGTTTGTTCTTTACCATTGTTTTTTTTGTCTTCCATGGTTGCCACCATGTGCAAACACCTTTCCTTTTACAAGTAAAATTTCTCTAAGGTGGTTGCCTCTTTAGCATTTTACAAAGCTTCTCATACATCTCCTTCAGCAATACACATCCATTTCTTTTGAGCCACATGTTCAACATGGTTTTCGTACATGCCTCAAAATAGGGGGATCTATATGAGTTTTTCTACATTTTCATTAGATATAAATAAAATTTTAGGGGCAGATTTAGGTACAAATTGGGTACAAGAACCTATAAATGCATTCATACACAAAAAAATTGCAAAGTCAGGATAGGGTCAAAACCATACACTTTTTTCAGAACCATATGTATGGTCCTAACCCCCTATACATTATTGACTGGGGAAATTTTAGTAGTTTTCAACATTTTCATATTTACACTGATGTATAAAGGTTTTTGAAAAATTTCACATCCTAAATACTCGGTTCATGTAATCGGTGTAAGGGGCATGAAAGTTTTCATTAATTCTTCGCATCAACATTTAGCTTTAGGCTTAGTTTCGGGGAATCTTGGGGCACAAATCTCCTTCCTAGTTCAATGTTATTAGCACATTTACAACATATCTCAACACTTTTTCAACTCATACTCAGCTATGTGGTATATGGGGAGAGTTTGGGGGCACCTATCCTATTTTGTACTATATGTCCTTATTTACAAAATTGGGTCTACATCCGTCTACAATAGTGTGATCCATGGGGTTATGGAAGGTAGTGAAGCAACTAATGGATTTGTGTGTAGGCTTTCCTCTTCTATTACATTCAAAGGGGAATATCTTTGGAGTTGTTAGAATTTTTTTACATGGCCTTCTTCCTTCATATGGGTGCATTTATACCTCTTCTTCTCTCTCTTGCAAATCTTCATGTTGGGTTGCATGCATCTAACACTCCCATTTCTCCTCAACACAAATTGGGGACTGATCACCCCCAATCCTTTAGCGAATATCAACAATTACACATCTCTAAGAAAAAATAGATCATGAGAAAACATGTGTATTATTTCCTTGTTTGCATCTTTTCACTTTACATTTATGCAATGCAATTATTTATTTATTTATTATATATGAGTTAAGGTCAATTCTCTATCATGGATATTAACCACACTCGTGTTGCGGGTTTCATCATGGAGCATGCTAACACCAAGCACAACAACATAACTACAAAATAAACATTCAAGTAAAGACAAAGTGTGTTTACACACTGAGGTACAATTTCCTTTAAGTGTATCTTTTTCAATTCATACTTTAAGGGGGATATAGACACTCAAATTTGGTAATTTACACTTTAACAACCCTTTATTTGACTATGCACTCTTGCTATGATAAATACAAATTTTCTATCCTGCTTAGCACTTTTTGAGGTCCATTGTTTAGCTTGTTTATCCTTACACATTGACATGTTGACAAATTATGAGAATACAATGCAAAAAATCAATAGAAAAACATCAGTTGACAGATCCCAAACCTCATTTTGTATATTTTCTAATCTCGGTCAAAATTGTATAGTTTGGTTAGGAATTTATATATAGTTATGACCCATCTATACAGTCTTGGATCGATATGTCCTCCAACTATGCTTTTAAGTCAATATCTTTCATTTGGTTTTATACTTCATCTAAGTAGACCTATCTTAGATAAATCATCTATGGAACCCTATATAAACAAGTAAAAACTACCTCATTTTCTAACCTAAAACTCCTAAGGCAATGCACTAAAACACTCACTTCATACACTTGTAAAAGGCACCCAAAGCTCCCTAAATCTTGTCTTTGTCACATTTGAAGGCATTGAACAATACCAACATCAGGTTTGAAGCTATAAACCATGTCAAGGAATCATAGCTCTTATCCACAAACATTGAAACATGCTTTCTCTAATTTTTTTAACAAGATCCAAGATAAAAAAAAACATGGTCAAAGAAATTTCTAAATTTGATTGATCTATCTAAATATCACATGCTAGGTGGAGAACGATGTGCGGTTTGAGGCCTCTTCAAAGTAGTGCTAATGTTTGCGGTGCATAGGGGTGCCCACAACCCTTATAATGTTTGTTTTGAAAGACTATTCATCCATGGCTAGGGTTTGAGGTGAATTCTAATCAATTTAGAGAGCCTCGTTTCATGTGCAATAACTAGGGTTCGATAATCTAGGGTTGAACAACACAAAAAGTTATAGGAGTAGAAACAAAGCATATTCAAGACCATAAAAAAGGGATAAACCATACGATATGGTCTTGAATAAATGGTAAAATCATGGCCTAGGGTGGTTTGTAATTACAGTACCAATTTTGAGGTACTTCCAAGTTCAAATCTCCTTATTCTAGTAATGTGCACTCTCGATACTTCCGAGAATCATTTGTAATCAGTTAAGTGTACTTAATCCATTATCTTTTCAAAATTATATATTGTGTTGCATGATCTAGAACACTATTCTAATGTTGTATAATTAATGTTGGAAGTTAATTAATTAGAATAGTGATTAGTCTTTGAACCTTACCCTATTAAACCTAATTAAATTATACATCACTCATCTTAATAATTTAATTAAGGGTAAACAAGTTTATCTATTGAGGAGGATTTTCCATGTAGTTCTCTTTTTACTCTTTTGGGGAGGAGTTTTTCCTATGGTTTCTCCTTTTCTCAACTTTATGAGGTATTTTCTTTGTAATTGGGTACCTCATCAAACCTTGTTGATAAGACCCAATTCTTCTACCCACCTAAGCTACGCTTAAGGGGAGGTGTTAGTGCGGAGTTTTATTCCATTGTATAGTTTTTCCTACATGTATATATAACTTGCTTAGGTGTTGGTGGGATAGATTAAAGTTACACTTCTCCACCTTTTTAGGTAATGGTTACACTTCCCCACTTCCTATTTATACATCTCATGTAAAGTTATTTTTTGATGCATTTGAATATACACACTATATTTTGGCTTGTGTTTGGTTCCTATCTATCACAACTTCACTCTTTTTGTGCATTCGTACTTTATCTCGTGCTCAACCTTAGCCCACATGCTCACAGATCACAAGGTAAGAACCTTGTATGAGGATGTAAAAGTATAATATTGTGTGGCCATGCTGAATTGCAAATTTTGGGCCCAACAACAAATCCACTTTCTTACAAAGCTTGAGTGAGACATGCAATGTATGATAACTTATTAGTGATAGAAAAATAAAAAGAGGAAAGTGGCAAAATAGGAGTTTCTTCATATGATGTGAGTGCCTAAATGAAGGACTATGCTTTCCAGTTTTAGATTTTGTGAAGGTTTGAGAAGGGTATATCTAATGAATACTATATGACTAAGCCATCGATCCTTAAAACCATATAAAATATTGTAATTCCTCATTATGTAATAGTAAAGTAGTATGTTTTTATTAGTGATAGGAAAAAAAAAGAGACAAGTGACAACATAGGATTTTCTTTGTATGTTGTGAGTGCCTAAATGAGAATGACTATGCTTTCCAGTTTTAGATTTTGTGAAGGTTTGAGAAGGGTATACCTAACGAATACTATGTGACTAAGCCAACAGAGCCTTAGAACCATATAAAATATTGTAATTCCTCATTATGTAATAGTAAAGTAGTATGTTTTTAGTACTTGTAATTGTAGTTTGGTTAACGTAAAATTGTGCTATGTAAATCCATAAAAGCTAGGGGTTCATGCTAAATCGAGTAGCATATAAGCCTAAATTTTCTCATGTGTTGCTTAAATATGTATGAAATGTTGTAAATCATGATGGTTGATGAATATAACAAAATTTCCTTGTAGATTTATGTACATCGGGGTTTGAATAAAAAACATGTATGATATTTGTGTGTATTAGAGTTGTTTCTTGTTCAATTATCTTGAATTTCTTAACATATCCATAGACTTGCATATGATCTTCAAAATCTGTTCATAATAAGGTCATTGGTGTTCTTTTTCTATGTCTCAAGTGATATTTTCAAATGCAAGCTTTATTGAAAATGTCATCACAAATAAATCCTCGATCCACGACACATAAAACTAGTCTAAGAGATTCTAACGACTATATTTTTGTTTCAAGTGAAAATTAAATATGCCTAAACAGGGGTTTTTCATGCTTTCACTTTCCATACTTTACTATGTAAACTATGCGTCCATAAATGTTTTAGAGGTCTCCCTTTAGTCATATCATAGTGTCTTCTTACTATTTTCCCCGCTAAGGTGGTGTATAGCTTATAAATGGAAAACTCTCCTCTCAATGTAACAACTGTTGCAACTGGTGGAAATGGCTCCCAAGCGCGTGAGGAAGTTTGTGTCAAAATTATACAACAAGGTATGGACACCGAATCCCCAGATGTATTTATTTATTATGAATTTTTAAATCATGTGGTAAAGTGGTATTAAAAAAATTTCCTTATTCATTATATTAAACACTACAAAACATAGAATATAATATATAACATTACCATAAGTTTATGTGCATCGATCTAATAACTCCAACATAACTCTACAATAACTCATACACAATGTCTGGTGTCTCTCTCTAACTACACAAACTAATACATACTTATAGGGGTGGGGACTTTCCCTTCACCACTTACGCACTTCCCAAAATAGGTCACATGCTGAAAATAGCCATGTGCCTTTACAATAATATGCACACATGCAAGTGCACTAATAATAGATCTCCTATAGTTAACTGGTAGTAGTAATCCTATTATTATCCCAAACTCATGCATGGCACTTAGTAGATGCTCATCCCCAAAATAAAATTTGTGTGTCACACAAGTCTCCATCCCATTGTGTGCTCCACACGCTATCTCCAAAAATAGCCCGTAACCATGAAAATGGCTAAGTCCCAAATCAGCTTGTCTTGGCACGTGTTTCCTTTCCTATCCTTCTGCACCTTCAAATGCACCTTGTTCCTATGCATGAAATTTTATGTGCCCTCTCCTTAGTGTCATACTTTGTCTTCTCAACATTACCCCACACTAATGTACATTTTCATCCCGAAATGGGGTTTCTCCTGATTGTCCCAAACAATAAAGAATAAGAATGGAAAGAATGTAAAGAATCACTATACAAAGAATAGACTTCTATTTTGCAACACCCTCCGCTTCAACTGGGAGGATCAACTGGATATTCTATTTTAATCTCAGCCTCCAATGTTTTCCATAATCATCCAACGTGGTTCTTGTCTTCTCTAGAACATCTGTGGTGATGGCTTCCAACTCATCCTGGGTTATCTCTTCCTTTTCATTCTACAGTACTAGGACAACATTGGCCATAACAGACATCCTTCCCTCCAGAAGATCCATATTTTTGTGCTATGAGCTTTCCAATCTCATCTAGCCTCTCCTTATGTGGGTTTTTTGTTACTGCAAGGGCTTCATGCTTTTGTTTTACTAATGCCAATCTTTTTGTGTGCCCTAAAGTCTCATCCTTCCTTCATTCCTTCAAGAACTTCATTATCTTCTATCATAGTCCTGATCCTGATCACTTACTTCTAGTGCTGCACATATGTTTAGAGCTTGATCTACTTTCTTCATCTCATCTTGTAAAGTTTGGAGTAATGCCTCGTAAGATGAAATATTCCTAACCACAGAGGCCCTTTCTCTCTCTGCTTCCTGTTCAGATCCTTTGGTGCACTTGGCATTTGAATCGGTCCATCTTCAAGCACCAAATCAACTAATGTGTGCACATAATGCATAGCTGAAGGAAACTTCTCAAGTACCTTAGACTCTAGATGTGGTCTTGCTTTCAAGACATAGTCACCAATTTCTTTTTCCATGCTGATGAAGGCCTCATTCTTTTTCTCTCTAGATCCTTCTCTCCTTTTAGATGTGTTATTTCTATAGTTTTTTCCTTGTTATCTTCAAGTAGCACTCTAATAGTGGCAAGCCTTATCGATATTCCTCCATGCCACCTCTGTAGATACCTTAACCAAGGCATTTCTCACCTACTCATCAGACATGAGAGTGGGATTTATAGTCATGCCTCCTCTTGAGGTGCCTTTCTTCTTCTTTGACACACAAGACTCCTCACATACATCAAAATATGGCTCATCCATGTGAGTCTGCATGGACTAGACAATTGTTTCCTTTGTGCATGTGTAGTGGCCATGTCTGGGTCCATCATCTCCCACCCATATAACTCCTTCAGGTCCACTGTGCTTTGAAAAAATGGGGCGGATGATTTTTCTTGTGTCCTCAACATAGCCCATACTCAAGCACAATGTATTCTCCACTTGTTCTCCTTGTTCTTGGCCCCTTAGGAACCTGAGCGCCAAGGTTTGGAGTTGGCCCTTCGACGTCCTGAGTAGTATCATGTGTGTGAGGTTTCTCATGCTTCGATTCTTCTACCTCCTTCACCCCTTCCTCTTCATCCTTCATGTCCTCATCTCTGGGCTCCTCCATATCTTTTGGCTACACTTGGGGTCCCTGCACACTCTCTCTCAGACTCCTCCACCTCCTCATTCAGCTTTAGCTTTCTCTCTTCTTCTTATTTTCCTTTTCGAGGGGAGAGTCATGGTGATCTTCTTATAGGTTGTGGAGTTCCCATGCCTTGGGTCCTTGTTCTTCTGAATACCCTCTTAAAGTGGTGCACTCTTCATGGACTTGCTTCCATGTCCAAGTCCTCATCTCCTTCTTGTGCCTGAGGTGGAGTATCCACGTGCTCTCTCCACTCTATCTATGGGCTGCCTCTAGCCTCTATGATCCAAGCCTCCACTATCTTCATGTTCTTCTTCCTCCTCATCTACCTCTATAGTTTTGCAGGATTTGGAGCTGGCACATTCTCCTGTATGTTTTCCCTTAGGTGGCCCTGGGAGCATGAACTCATTCTCCACATACTTGTTATTCTCCAGCCTTAGGCTTAAGTTGAAGATATATGAGTGTGGCTCCACTATCCCCAATAGCCAAGCTTACTGGCTTCATACTTATGACATCTGAAATGAGCCTCTCAATGTAGGTAGTCCAGCCTGGATACACATATGTCTTCCGAGGGTGTGGTAGTCATAGTCTACCTTGTCTGCATTGAAGTTCAGATGACACACACATCAAGTAAATATGTGAATTGAGGCCTGGAAGTAGTGTTGTGAAGGCATAGGGAAGTTTTGCACCATGGGCTCCATGTCCCATCCCTCATAAAAAACACATGATGTAGAAGTGTTGGTACACCACAAACTATACCTTACCCTACCTACCAAAGGTAGCTCCTTGGGAATGTGCCACTCCTCCTCAAATGCCATGTGAAGTTGGTCATACCACATTTCTTCCCTCTGCTTAAATGGCCCACTCATTGATCCTTCACATAAATATTTTTCAAACCTCTCCACGAGGGACTTATTTTCTAAGGGGTACTCCTAGATCTTGTTCTTTGGCCCATCAAGCACTCCAATTTCTAAAAATACAAGAGAAAGTAGGATAGCACCAAAACTTATCTTTTCTCCTGTGTGCTTCCTCAACAATGGTGTCTATAATATAGCCTGCTAAGTTGTATACTACTCCCTGAGACATTTTCTTTGCAATATGAAGCCACATGGTGTTTACTATGTGACCATCATCTCTTGGTCATTCAACTTGGTGAGAAGATGATGGATTTCCTACACCATAGAAACTTCTTCAGTTTATCAATGTCCATTCCATGCGTGGACCCTTGGTATACCCCAACTCCTTTCTTATTTCTATGACCATTGCTTTATCAGTCAGATCACTAACAAGGTCTACCCCTGTGCCCTTCAATCTCTGTTAGTGTCAAAACCAAGGCCATTGTGATCCTAACCCTTCATCCGATGAAATAAAATAAGTCCTCATGGACTCGGCTCATAAGCCATTGGTATAAGGGTTCATATTTTCCAAAATATGGGAGCTCATACAACTGATAAACTCCTACCTGCTTAAGTAATTTTTCCCAACGTCATCATACACTGGCATATCCTCCACCATGTACTTTTGTTGGTCTTCTTATTCAAAAAGCATCCAACTCTCCCTTTTTTCAGTGGTACGGTGGTTGTAGTCACTTATTTTGCATCTATGGATGTGGGAATCCCACTCTTGTCGACTATTACTCCTTTGGGTACTACATCTCTGAAAAATTACTCTCGGGAGAAATTTCAACTTCAACTTCTACCTTCTTCTTTCCTTTCATGCCCTTGTAGGTGCTTTCTTTGGTGCCATCATAAAAATCCCCCTTTTTTTATCTGTAATGAAGAAAACTCAAACCCTAGCTCAAATATGCATGCCCTAGCTTGAAACCGCATGCCCTAGCTCCTTCTCAATGCTTCTTACTTCACTCAAACCCTTCACCAATGGGGACGCAAGCCTCTTTCCACATAATAGTCTCTCTCCACATCTGGTTTCACAATGCTCACACCTCAACATGATTTCTCTTGGCTCGGTCACACTTAGCTCACTCAAATACTTGTGATCACAAAGGTAAAAATGAACCCGCATCATGTCCTTATATAGATTTTCAAAAATTTAGTGCATTTATTATTCTCCTTCACCTACCAACAATCCTCTCATTAATTGACCATTTTCACAATCTCCATGTGGTACATCTTCATGCCCCAGCTATAACCTTCTAGCATGCCTTCCTACCTTCTGGCTACAGACTTCTCTTCAGCAGCATGCTTCCATGCACCCGAGTACCTCACCACTTGTGCCTTCCCTAGTAGTCTCCATGGACTGCTTGCTTACCTCACGTTATATTGTTCCCTCATTTATCTCCATCTATGGTCATCTTTTTAGAGAGCAATCTCCTTTCTAACAACTCCTTTCCACACTTAACTAGCACATGTAATAATTTTTTTCTCATGTGTACCCAGTTGTGAATAACCACCCCACACCAATGGTATGTGCAGTCTCTCATGCATAAAAATACTTCAGATGGTAATTAGCTTCCAACGTGCAAATGTGCTTATTACACAAAACACCAAACTAAATTGACAAAGCATAATGATGAAGAAGGAAATACATTAAGGAAATACATAAATGAAAACCTATTCTAAATGGCAACATTACCTTATTACAAACACCAAGAAGACTTATTTATAGTAGGGCTTCAACCTACTCCCATTGAAGTAACCAGGTAAATCGTATTCCATCAAGCATCTCTAACTAGAAAGCACTTGATTCAAGTATATGAGTGATAACATATGGTCCCAACCAATGCACTTTAAGCTTTCCTGGATGGTGCAAAACTTAGAATCATAAAGAAGCACCATCTTGTCCCATCTCAAGCTTTTTTCCCTGATGTGCCTATCATGCCATGCCTTCTGCCTGGCCTTTTCCTTCTTCTGACTCCAACGTGCTATATGGCATGCCTCTCATCCAATTGTATCAATTTATCAATTCTTTCTTCTAATGCTTTCTCATCGGCTAGACCTCCAACACATGCACAATACACAAAGAAGGTAACATGAATTCCATAGGAAGAACTACTTTTGCACCAAACACCAACTGAAAGGGTGTGGCCTTGTTCAACCTCTTGTATGTTGTTCTATATGCCCAAAGCATGACATAAACTTTATCATCCCAATCTTTCCTTCCAACATCACAATTTTTTGTCAATGTTTGGCTCAAAATCTTGTTGAAGGCCTCAATAGTCCCATTTTCCTGAGGATGATAGGGTGTAGTCTTATGGTGTGCAATCATAAATTCATCCAATAGTATCCTGATTGTCTCATTCAAAAAATGTGTACCCCTATCACTTGTCAAGCTTAATGGGCATCCATACCTTGTAAGAACATTTTCCCATAAGAACCTGGTTGTTGTAGTTGTTGTACAATCCTTGGTAGGTGTTGCTTCTACCCACCTTGTAAGATAATATATGCAAGTGATGATGTAGCATGATCCAGTTCTATGCGTGGCTGGTGAAATAGGACCCACAAATTCTATAGCCCATTTCTCAAATGGCTCTACACTAGGAATAGGTCTTAAAGGCATTTCATCTCTTTGCCTAGGTTTACCAAGGCATGAAAGTGATCACATGCCTTACAATATGCTTTACAATCTTTGTAGAGGGTCTCCCACCATAATCCAAAGTGAGTAGAATTTGCAGTAGTGGCATCACCTACATAGTGCCCACCTGCAATACCACCATGAGCCTCTTCCATGATATATGTGCATGTGCTCATGCTCTAGTACACACCACGTAATAATACTTCATCTCGACCTAACTTGTATAGGTCACCACTGATCAACATAAAAGGTGTCCACATGAATTGCAAGTTGTTTCTTCTCTAAGGATTTCATTCTTTCGTGCCATATACATGTACGTAAAAAGACAACAATATCCTCCAATTCTAAAGGTGCATTGTAACCTATACAACTATGCATCTGGCATTGTATCTTCAATTGTCTGTGCATCCTCCCCTGACTAAATTCTTGATAAATGGTCTGGGCTAGAATTACTTTTACCTGGTTTACCACAACTATGAAATCAAATTCTTGGAATAAGAGCACCCATCGACATATGCCCCTATAAAATGGGCTTGTTTACCAAGTATTTCAATGCCATGTGATCGGTATAAAATACAAATGGTGTTGCTAGTAGGTATTGTCTAAATTTATGCAAAGTGCATAGATCATTGACAAGGCTTCACGCTTAGTAGTTGTATAATTCTACTCTGCAGGAGTCAACTTTCTACTAAAAAAATAGATAGGATGATCTATAATTCCTTCTCTAGATGAGCTAACACACATGCCAATGGTCATGCAGAGGCATCCACATGTACATGAAATGGTTGGTTCCATGAGGGAAAAACATAGAATAGGCATTGTAGTAAGTCTCTCCTTCAATGCCTCAAATGTGCACTGTTGTGGTTCTCCCCAATAGAATGTCCCTTTTCCCTTTAGTAACTCTTCCAAGGGTGCAAAAATCTTAGCATATCCTTTGATAAATTTTCTATAATACCCAGTGTGACCCAAGAATCCATGCACCTCACTCTGACTGGTAGGCTCTTCCAAGCCTACAATAACTACAACCTTAGCTGGATCCACTAACAAACCTTCCTTGCAGATGATGTGCCCTAACAAAGTGCCAAAAGGTGTAGCAAACACACACTTCTTGATGTTTAAAGAGATGCTTAATTGTCTACATATTTCAAACATTAAGCAAAATTGTCACAATGATCCTTAACAAGTCCATACACCATCCAATCATCCAAGTAAACCTGTAAGAAGTTGTGAATAAAATCCTAGAATGCTTGAACAACTATGCATGAAAAAAATACAACAGGCACATTTTTTTCAGACCAAAGGGCATCACAATATATGAAAAAATTCCCCATTCAAGTGGTGAAATTTTTTTTCTCTTGATCCTCCTGTGCAATCCTAACTTGATGATACCCAGAGAATCCATCTGTAAAAGAATAGATTTTCACACCCCTGCAACGCCTTCTAATATCTCCTCTGTGAAAGGTGTAGGAAAGGGATCAATCACACATGCAACATTTAGTTCCTGTAATCCACACAAATCCTAATCCGACCATCTTTCTTTATACTGATGACCATGGGGCTAACCCACTCTGATTCTTCTAGGGGCTTGATGATGCCATATTTCAACATCTTGTCAATTTCTTCCTTAACTTTTATGTGCAGGTTAGGGTTCATTTTGTAGGGTCTTTTCCGACCAGTGTGCACCTTCCTTAAGCTTAATCTTCATCTCTCCTAATGATTCATGCACTCCTTTTAATTCATGGTAGCCCCTAGGAAATAAGTCCTAAAAAATCACGTAGTAACTCAATGATTTTTTCCACTTCAGAGTCAGACCAATAATCCCCAATTATTGCCTCCTTAGGTTCAACATCCATACCAATATTCACTTTTTTTTTTGTCTTCATGGGTTCATGATAGTGCACACATTTTTATCCACACTATCTAACACCCTCGCATGCATACCCATTGAATGATCTATATCTAGATCTTCTACTTCCTCATCATCCACTATGTAGACCATCTTTCCTTTTTCTTTCTCAAAAAAGTGTGCTTAAGTAGCATGGCATCTATCTCTTCTTCTTTATCAAAGCACTCCTGAGTCTGTCTCACCAAATAACTCCTGAATGAGTTCTTCCACCTTTACACTATCTCCCATAGTTAAGCACTTTATAACCCTTAATGCCTCTTCCACTGGAGGTTTAGTAGAGAAGTAGTCAAAATTCTGGACCATTCCTGCAATCAAATCCTACCAATTTCTAGTCTCTCTATGTAGCTCATACATATACCAAAATGTGCACAACCTTGTAAAGTGGAATAAAGTTTTGTGCACCCATAGTGAAGGTGGTAAAGCTTCCTACCCCTCTATCAGAGCCTCTCACACTATTTTGAATGTGGTGTTGAACAGGTTGATTACCATGATATGTGCAGATTTGAGTAGGTGCATTGCTCCTAAAAACCGAGTTGTTAGAGCAATCCTGACTTCATTCCATTCTACAAGATTATCCCTGTGAACCACCCACCAAAGCATGTTGTTGTCCCACATAGGTATATGCTAACATATTTCTTCTTTCAAATTGGTTTGTCCATTATTCCTCCATGGTGCAGGAATACCGTAGGGTCTCCTTCTCTAGTGTACCGAGGTACAAAGTTGTTACCTATCCTCCTAATACAATGAGGTTTTCTTCTCCATGCAAATGTGCTCCTTACTTCACACCCAACCATCTCATAAGTTCCATGAGCCCAATTATCACAAGAAATACTTGTGGTATCACTAATAGACTGTGCATCTTCCCACTGGAGGATTCCTTCCTTAGATGGCTCAAGTACTTCTGGGTCCCGAATGATGCATACATAAATCTGTTCAAATCTTCCTCACTCAAAGGCTCAACATAAGGCGCATATTTCCCATCTGTTAAAGGGATAATAACTCTTTCCTCCTTGTTCTCAAAACTTATATATCCCTTGTTGAACCATAGATCAACATTATTTGCATAGCACCAAGGGCACCCAAAGAAGAGGGAAACTGTCTACTTCTAGCAAGTGCTAAAACCTCAAAGTCCCCAGTGAACTTGGCCCCTTGTATAGTAATGGATGCTTTTAAAACTCCGATGGGAGTGGCCTTAGTTTGATTAGCCATAAACAATACATTAGAAGATGGCTGCAATGGAGGTCTCCCCATCTGTACCCATGCATCTAAAGTAAGCACATTTACCTCCTGCATCTGTGTCAATCAATATATTACTCAAGAGCCATCCATCCACAACAACATTAGAGTGATCTCCTTGTCGTAATCTAAGCTATGAGGGGGAAGATTTGCATGCAGGATCTGACGTCCATTCTCAATACCTACACGTGGAGTGTTTCCCTTTAGCCAACTCCCTAGTAATGGAATGATATTCTCTAGTGCAACATTTTGCATACCTCCTTCAAGTCATCAATATCCGAATGGACCATCTCTGTTGCCTTCTTTTGTTCCATCTTCCATGATTGCTCCTTTAAACATTGTATTTCACCCTTGAATATTTTGAGTACCTCCATGGTCTCCTGATAAACCTCCTTCTGGTGCATAGGATCTAGATACCTTGCATGTAAAACATCCTCCTTAGTGATGGTAGGCTTCTTGTTGTAATGCTTCTCTGGTGCATGCAACTTCAAGCGTGTGTAGTAATCTTCATAGGTAATACCTCAAGTTCCGGTGCCAACTTTGGCATCCACTGATTTTCCACAAGTGCGTTGTATTCTAACCATCCCCATGCCCTTTTTTTCTTATTTATGCTTGCTTGCTAAGATGCTCATATAGGTCTGGGAATTCCTCATAGCTATGACTCTTCCCACAAAAAGAACAAGTAATATTCTGAGGACATTCACACCTGTAGTGGTCAAGAGATCCACATGTAAAGCATTTCCATGAGGAAACTCACCTCATCCACCACCATGGCCTCGACCCCGAATCCACCATGGTATCCTCGACCTCTACCACATGTCCTCCTTCATAGTGCCCCCTCATTTCCGATCATAGCATGCTTGATTGTGATCCCGATCCTGGTGCTCACCTTTACCCTTAGAGTTATCTGATACTCTTTTTTATCACACACCAATATCTATAACATCATGGATCTGACCAATCAACCTATGTAGTCTTTTGTATCATGAGTCATGGACCGAAAAATTTTACAATAGCAAGATACATTCTTCCTTATTATCGCATGTTGTAATAATGGGCAAATGGTGATGGCATCATGGTTCAGATGACATATCTCATAGTCTAGCAATAATGAACACACTGACCTATGGGGACAACTATCCTTGGTGTGCCCTTCCACTTCACAATTTGTACACCAAATCCCAGTGCGTGTCTCATGTGCTGAATTTGCCGATAGTTTCTCCAACTACTTTTCCATAGCTGCAATTTGTGCTTCCAAGAATGGGATGACTCCAGTGTCTATACTTCCAACTACCTCAAGTGTGCAAAATTTGCTTCAAGTGCTTCACGTGGATCAATGTATGTCTTATGTGACAATGCCCTTCTAAAAGGTGTGATCAGTCCTCCAACAAAACCATTGTGCATGTTGGCTTGCATGAATATCATAAGAAAGCTTAGAAAAAAGTGTTTTGAAATGGGCATCATACTCCCGTGACACTCTCAGTAGTGCCCTGCTTAATATCCTTGAGTGTGCTTATACTCTTCTACTCAAATTTAGGGATATAGAACTCTTTAAGGAAAAGCATATTTTAATGTTGCATAATCTACGCAAGTTTGATCAGGGTCAAACTTCTATGTACCAACTGTGTGTGTGTCCCTGTAATGTAGTTACAAATTGACTTGCCTTGTGCTCAGAAGCCAAAATTTGTGATCCCTTTTGCACATGCCAGTATCTCACACATGTGCACATGTGTTCAACAACATCTTCTATGCCCCTATACTCTGGAAGATGGAGAGACATCTCCATGTAAATATTTGGGGTTGGTGTGGACCCTACCCACCTGATCCAAAACCTCTTGTGTTACCTCTACCTCCAGAACCACCAGATCCACCAGAACTAGAGCCACCTATACCCCCTGATCCTCCACCTAGTAGCTGGAAGTGGACCAAAAGATGTACTTCCCTGTGTCCCAACAATAGTAGTACGAACTGAACTCCTATAGTCTACGTGGTGGTACTACCCATAAGTGAGTCCAAAAATTTTGCATGTGCTCAAATTTTGTGTTGATGATGCACTGAAAAGGTACCTCCAAACAACAATGAAGATGTTTTCCCTACCATGGATGTACTTTCTATGTGACTTACTCCTGCTTCCCTACTACCCAAATTAGCTTGTTGACTATTGGATGTACTAGATACTGGAAAACCAAGTGCAAGGGCTAGGTTTCTAGGTAGATTCAGATGCACACCCATGGCCCAAGTGTCATTTCTCTTGGCATGCTCCTTGTGAGGCCGAGGAGGGTTCCCTATCATGCTTTCCCAAATGGGGAGTTTCCAGATGCTCTAGCTCCATGCCTTCGTGAGCTCCAAATCCTTCATGAGCCATCTCTCTCCTCAATGCCATCCACTCTATAATATCCCACTACTTCTCCATCTCCCTTTCATGTGTGCCTCATTGTACTTAAGCCACCTTTCTTCTCTCTTCCTTTCTACCGCTAGGTCCACCATCTTTCACCAAACCTACTCCTCCCCCCCACGTGCGTGGTGGGGTTTAGCTAGCCATCAATTTTTCTTCCAAGTTCAGGGTCACCATCAAGATCTTGATCACCAAGTGGAATGCCTTGCAAGTAAGTTCCCCTGGGATAATGTAAAAATTGGAACTCAGCTACCTCTGGGAAAGAATAAGTGGAAATTGAGTACTCCAGAATATAGTTGTTCAAAACACCATGGAACCAAGTATCCACAATGTGCATGTGTCCAAATCAGATCAACATCATAAAGGGCCTGAAATTCTTCCTGCATCCAGACAAGTGTGTGATACCTCCAATTTCCATTTAGACATGCATAAGAAACCAACCACTCATATAGTTCTATACTAGAGAAGATAACAAAAATCTCTCATACAAATAATCATATAGATTTTTTCCACCCACGTGCATGTGCATCAAACTCAGATCCAAGTGTTGAACCTCCATGTGTACTCTTCTTCTAGATATTTTATCCACTCCTCAACACTTGCTAGGGTCAACCAAGTATGTCTTCATCATGAACCATCCTAAAAACAACTGAAAAAGAGGTCCCGCAATGGAACCAATGATGCAACCTAGAATCCACCATGAACAACCTAGGCGTGCTGGCACATCACTCAGCCTGAGCTGAGTGCTCACCAAAGTGCGCAAAGGTACCAGGCCCCTCTTTAGAGTTTGCTTGTGTAGGATGTTAACGTGTTGAAGATAGAGCATATTCAGAACCATAATAAACACAAACATTCCACAAGAGCATAACCATTCAATAGTGCATAACCAGATCTAGATCTTAAGGAATCATGAATTAAACAATAACTATGACAAGATTGATCATACAAGAACCAATTACAATCATGTTTAACACCTTTATCCATCCAATATACTCCATTATATAAAAACATTGTAAAAACATAGAAGCTTCTTACATCATATAACATTACCATAAGTTTATGTGTGCATCAAGATCCGACAACATAACTCTACAATAACTCATACACAATGTCTCTGTGTCTCTCTCTAACTACATAGACTAATACATACTTATAGGGGTGGGGACTTTCCCTTCACCACTTACACACTTCCCAAAATAGGTCACATGCTGAAAATAGCCATGCGCCTTTACAATAATATGCACACATGCAAGTGCGCTAATAATAGATCTCCTATAGTTAATTGGAAGTAGTAATCCTATTATTATCCCAAACTCATGCATGGCGCTTAGTAGATGCTCATCCCAAAATAGCATTTGTGTGTCGTGCAAGTCTCCATCCCATTGTGTGCTCCACACACTATCTCCAAAAATAGCCCGTAACCATGAAAATGGCTAAGTCCTATCCTTACGCCTTCAAATGTGCCTTATTCCTACATGTGAATCTTCTATGTGCCCTCTCCTTAGTGTCAGTTTATGCCCCTAATGATGGCTCCGAAAGAACAACTTTATGGAAATGGTTAGGTGATAACTTATCATTTGCTTATTGGTTGGTGTGTGGTGAATTTAATATGGTGGAACACTTGGATGATAAATGTGGCACCCTTTATATGTGTTGGTGTGTCGGCAAGCGTGCATCCCTGGTATTACTTTAAAAGTCATTAGGGTCTTTCCAATCCTTTGCTTAGATGACGACATGAATTTAAAGCTCAAGCTTGGTTTACTTGGACCAATCTTTGAGAAGGATATGATCGGGTTTTTAAAAGAATCGACAATGCACTCCTTTCACGGTAGACATTTTTGATTTTGACACACAAGGCTCCTCCGTTTTCAAGGTGTGGTCCAATGTGATTTTGTTAGACCACCATCCGATCACATTTAAGGTTGTTTGGCAGGGGGCCCTCCCAAGGTGCCCAATAATCAATTATATCTTAATGTCTCTTTGTTGAGTCATCTTAGAGTGGTCTTGATCATTGCCAAAGTTTGGAATGTGGTGCCACGTCCGCCTTTTGTTGCTAGCTGGATTTCTTGGTAGGAGGCAATTCACTACACCACCCGGTTGCTCCGCTGATTCAGTAAGTAGGTGGCACGAGTCCATATGCCAATCGATTTACTCTCGCACAAAGAATTTAGAAGGATTCCTCTATTACTAGAGGACAACCCATTTGTCATTCATCTTCAGCTCCAAGTAGTGGATACTCGGCATAAGCACAAGCTCATTGAATTTGGTCTGTGGTGCGCATATCCGGTCAAGACTCCATTGGCTAAGGATGGAAGACAAAGCCTCTAAAATATTTTTCAAGTCTCTCTGGGCCAAGAATGCTCATCAACAAATCAAATCTATCTATGATTTGCACCAGCGGCTCACCGAGTATCCAGAGATCACTCATGCTTTTGTTGAGCACTACCATATGGTTTTTCAAGCTCGGGAAGAATCGATTGAGTAGGCGGATGTCTTACAAAGATGTAGTGATGTTGTGCCTATTAAGCTTTCGCTTAGAGATCTTATTCATTGTGATGCCCCTCTCACCTTGGAGGAGCTTCATACGGGCTTGCTCTATTTAGTCGACCATAAGTCATCGGGTTTGGATGATTTCCCAAGTGAGTTCTACAAAGCGGCTTTGTATTTTGTGGGACCAAATCTAATTTTTGTTTATAATGAAGCTCTCCAAAATCATTCTCTTGGGAGTTTCATCAATCAAGGCAACATCAATTTCATCCCTAAAGATGACGACCATGAGTAGATGAATAATTGATGGCCCATCACCATGTTGAATGTTTCTTATAAAATTCTTGCCAAGGTGTTGGCTCTTCGCATTGTTGATATTTTGCCCAAAATTTTTCGTCTTGAACAAACTAGTTTTATGAAAGGAAGGTACATTTTGTATAATCTCATTGTTGTTTAGGAAGGCATGGGATGGGCATGTGTTTCCTTGCAATGACCTTTATTCCTCAAGATCGATTTTGAGAAGGCTTATGAGTCATGCGGCCTTACTTTGTTTAGGGTGACGATAAGTTTCTAGTGTCCGGATGGTTTCAGTGAGTTCTACAAAGCAACTTAGTCTTTTATGGGACGGATTTGCTTCGTGTTTATGAGGAAGGTCTCCAACATCATTCTCTTGGGAGTTTCATCAATCAAGACGACGTCAAGTTCATCCCTAAAGATGACGACCTTGGGTAGATGAATAATTGGTGGCCCATCACCGTGTTGAATGTTTCTTATTAAAATATTGCCAAGGCATTAGCTCTTTGCATTGCTAATCTTTTGCTCAAAATTGTTTGTCCCAAAAAAGCTGGTTTTGTGAAAGGAAAGTACATTTTGGATAATCTCATTATTGTTTGGGAAGGCATGGAATGGGCCGTGTTTCCTTGCATTGGCCTTTATTCCTCAAGATTGATTTTGAGAAGGTTTATGATCGTATTGAATGACCTTTTATTCTAGCCATGCTCAAATCCCTCAACTTTGGTGAATTTTGCAGATTGACCATCAACACTTTGTTTTCTAATGCTTCAACCTGACTCACTATCAATGGTCACCAGTCCATCCATCACCTTTTCCACTCTATGTAAAGGGGTGCCATTTTGTGCTTACATTGTTTGTTCTTATTATTGATGCTTTGAGTATTCAATTGCCCATTAAGTTACTCAAGGTCACATTTAGGGGATTTCCTTCTATTGGCTAGATTTTTTGCATACCTGAAAACCTAGGCAATCATGAGATAAATCTCCCTCATTTACCGATGAGGCTCCCGTGTAAGATTTGTCAATTAAATATGCTAGTATCTATTTGGGGGTATTACTTTAACCATGCAGCTCATGAACCATAGCTATATAGTTTTGCAACAAGTAAGCAACTATTAAAGAAAGGAAATATGAAGAAATAATAAAAACACAGGAAAGAAAGAGGGAAGATGTGCAACCCAATCAATAGATTACAGAGTTGATTGCATGCACATAGACAAAACCAATAGATATTAACACACAAAATTATAAGCAAAGGCAACTTTCAGATCTAGATCTAGAATAACACAAAGTTTATAAGTAGATCTAAGACAAAAAGTTAGAAACAAAATGCACCATCGACACAAAGTTCTCCAGAAATCTACTCCTTTCTATTCCTTTGCTTCAAATAGCTATCAGGGATTTCAACACAAAGTCTGGAACACAAGAATGTTGCTTACAAATTCTCATCCTTAACCCGAAGGTTCTTCCTCTACTTATAGAATGTAGAAGGGAAATTACAAATGGGAAACTTAACTGAACTAGAACATAAACAAGAAGTAAAGATAACATCTGGCAATCATCTTCCTTTAATTCCTCTCTAAGTGACATGCATCGGGAGTTCTAGTCAAAATTATGCACATCTGTCACTTAACTTATAGAATCGTTCCACACAACTTAAAGTAATGGTTTTCAAACCAATAACTTTAAAGTTTTACAATTACATCCGGGAACATAGAAATAGAAGAAGAAAGATCTACCAGTTGTAACATCTACATCTTCTTTTTGTTTTGATACTGAATATACTTGTCAAACATGTAATTCAACAACTTCCCATCTGTTTTAGCCACAACTTCTTTTTCTATCTTGAATTGCAGCAAGCCTTCGTTCAAAACCTCGATGCATGCTTCCACATCCTTCAAGCTAGGCCCGAACCTCTTAATGTCTGACTATAGTGTTACCAACTTACTGATGGAATCCATCGTGAAAGGCCTAACAGCTCCATCAATCCTCTCTTGCACCATCAGAAGAGATCCTTCAGGGAATCAGGCACTTTGCTAGGAATGGTCCTTTTGTATGAAAAAATTTTCTCGACCACTTCCTCATTGGTGAAAGCAATGACATTGTTTGGTAGTGATGATGTCATACTTTCAAGTGCCCACATTCTTTTCAGCATGATTCTGAAGATATCCAAGTGGAAAGAAACTACAAACTCAAGTTGCTTCCCCTTCTCAACTAATCCATTAGGAACAATTCATTATGTAGTCAAAACCTCCCTCAGCAACTTATTTATCTCAACCAAAGTACTTAGGTTACTTTCAGCTATTGTGTTCATGTCCATCGTGCTTGTCACTAGTTGCTTTAGCTGAACCGATGCATCCTTCATAACCTTTAGACGGGTCGACACCTCCCTGAGTTGTATAGAAGCTTGGCGAATGATTAGATTCTTCCATTCATCAATAGCTTTAACTTGGTTACCTGCATCTTCCACTTCTTGCATCAGATGATCACTCACCTACTTATGTGCTAAAATTGGCTGAGTGGAAGATTTGGCAACTTTGGCAATAATCTCACACAACTGAGACACTTGCTTTTGAAGTTCAACTTTTTCGCCTTTTCTTTGTCAAGCCTAAGGAATAAAGCATTTATCAATGTTTGTGTGTCTTGCTTCAATCCTTTAGTAGTGGCTTGACCTATGGGTACTTTGGTCACTGTTATATCCGTTATCGTGAGCTCACCCTTCTTCTTTCCTTCTGCTAGAACTGATACCTCAGCAAACTTCTGCCCTGACTCCTCAATAATCAACCTCGAAGTCACCTTAGCAACTTTAGGTTTTCTATCTTTTTGCCCAAACTCGGGAGCGATGCAAGTCATGCTCCTCCAAGTTGATCTCCTCTCTAAGCTCCTGGGACCGATTGTGAAGCCAACCACTGAGAAATTTCTTCTCGAAAATGAGAAAGTTGCCAAATGTACCACCATTTCATGCTCTTTCAAATTCTGCCATCTGCAACTTTAGCGTTTCTTCAAGAAGAGGTGCTGATCGAAGTGGCTGAGGAGAAAACACAAATGTTGCTGGATTCAATAGTTGAATGAAAGTATCCTACCGAGGTGCAAAAGTTGGTGAAGTATTTAACGCTAGAGAATTCAGAACTAGCACCATAGCCGTAGAAGTGACCTTTTCCTTCGAATGAAACTTCTTGTGCACTTTAATATTTTCAGGCCTTCTGCTGCTTTCTCCCTCATGCTTCCTTTTGAGGGAATCTCCTGTGCTGAGGTTGCCTGTGATCTGATTCATCAAAGCTTCATCAAGGCAATATCCCTTTGTCAGCAACCAGTTTGAAGTATTGACCAGAACAACAGCAGACCTCTCCTCGATCGTGTGGCACCACCAATGTTCTCTTGAAGTACAACTCTATCTCCTCCCATCTGATGATATGCATCAAGTAACACAGGCCCATCATCTTTAAGATCCGCAAGTATCCGTGCTAATCCATAATCAAACACTTGTCGCGCTGATAACCTGTTGAAGTCTTTCTTCCTAACTTCGTACTTGCTTCTGCACTTCATCTAGAAATATTCTAATGAAGGCACATGCGCGTATTCCTAGGAGATTGTCTTCCTTGCCACCCCATATGGATTGAAGTTCAGTCATGCTAGGAAGAACTCATGCTCGTACTCAGAGAACATCTCCGCTTCAATTCCTCTGGCTTTGTGAATGCTCTGACAACTATAATAGCCCACTGTGATTGGGAAGAAGCTTGTAGACTTGTGTCGTTTTGACTGTAGGTCATGCATCTCCACGAGCTGTCTACTCAACTCCATGATGACCAATCTGTCGCTTGGATATCTGGGCAACTTGACTGGTTCTCCTGAAAAGCCGGTGACCCTGAGGTATGTAAAGTCCGCAAACTGGATGAAGATATTGCCAATGGGATCTGACTTCACTTGCTTACCGTATTGGTCTTTAGATCACCGTTCAACCTGCAAATGAATCCATAGAAGAATCCATCATTGACCACCTTATAATCTTTATTACATGCGGGCACAGTAAGTTGTGGATAGCACTCAAAAATAGGATCCTTGGAGAGCACACCACGTCTATCCAACTTGGAGAAGATACCCTGCAAGGCTGTTGCATATACCAAATATGAAGTCATCTTGAAGCTGTAAGTCTGCCTCACATTCTAGAGCTGCTCACCGATGTTGTCACTAATGATTTCTGACCAATTGATTATAGAAACTGCTTTGTTGATCTCAATGGTCTTGATGACGGCATACATCCATGAGCGGAAATTGTGAGCGTTAGCTTCACCATTTATCCTGCATAACAATTTGGTAATGTCATCCACCTCCTACACCAGATTGGATCATGGAAGATCCCTCGGGAAGTTGGATGGAGATATGGGATTCTTCATATACCTGTTGTTCATTATGCCCACACTGATCGACTTTATGCTTCTCCCATCTGTTGTCGGCGTCCAGCATGCTAATAGTAGTCACCACCTGTCGTGTTGGAATCTTTAGACAATAATTGATGAACTGTGCATCCAACCGGATTATTGTCTTCCCCACAGCATCCCAAATTGATCTAGATAGTGGATGGTACAACCTTGCACACTCCATGACGAATTCTGGCAATTGAGCTGTGAATGGGAATGTTGAAGCTCGAATGATTCCATTGCTTTTAATGCCCGCATGAGAGAAGTCTTTCCAGCTCTGGATTTGTCAATCAATTCAGAAAGAGGTTATGGGCCTAGATCTATGTCCTCTATGTCAACAAATTTGGAAGTAATGCATGATTCTCTGAGCTTTCTCTTTCATCCCGCTTTGCCATGGCCGGATCTATCTTTGTCTGAGCAACTCTTTTTCTCTTTATTCGTTCCGAATTCTTTACAATCAAAAGTGCGAGATCTAGGATTTTATTGATTTGGAGGATATATTCAATATATCTGACATTTATTTAAGCTCCCTTTCAATTATATAAGCACTTGTAATGAATACCTGCAATTAATTCAGACAAAGACGGCAACCGGAACATGAACACTTGATTTTTATCATAAAAATCTACATATAAAGCCCGCTGCCCTAAAATTTGAGGCTTTGCTTGCATGCAAAGCAAGCATAAATATTTTCAACTTCACCTGGGCACCTGTACCAATATGCAGATAATTAACCAAGCCTAAAACAAGCTCCTCCAATCCTAGGCGCCAAACCTTGAAGCTTTCGACAGTGAAAAACACTTCTTTGAGCAAAAATCCTCCTCCTTTGGGCGCCAAAACTGTCTCCGGGCTGCACTCCTTTGCTAGAAGAATTAATTAATTCATCATTATGGCAGCCCATGCTTATATAACCTTCATCATTCTATAATTAATAATTGCCTCTCCTATTCCTGGCAATTAATTAATTAATAAACATGCTTTTCTCTCCAATTTGGCGCCTATTTTGTGCATGCTCATGGCTGCCATTAAATAAATAAATTTAATTTATTTTTAGCCCTCTACTTTCACTTAACATCATGCTTTGACCTTCTATTTCTCCATGCGCCAAAAATAGGAATAAAAACATTTAATAAATACTTCAAAAAGTATTATTCATCCTCCAAATGGGTCGCACTTTTTAGCATGCTCTAGGGCTGCATTAAATAAATAAATTTAATTTATTTTTAGCATTCTACTTCCAGTCTTCTTTGACTTCCCTTTATGCATTGACTTTTTCTCATCCCTTGGCACCAAAATTGGAAGGGAGACTATTAATAAATGCCATTAAATAAACTATTTAATTCTCCAAAGGGGTCGCACTTTTTGGCAAAGGCTGGTTTCTATTTTTAAAAGTCAATTTTGATGGGATTATTCACCCTGCATGGCAGCTCCAAAAATCCCATTATCCACTTAAGTTGTTTGACTTTCACAATGGGATTTTTTAACCTGCAAGGCAGGTAAGAAATTCCCATCAATGCCTTAAGTGATTTTTCTTTATTTCACAATGGGAATTTTCACCCTGCAAGGCAGGTAAGAAATTCTGCCGCCTGCTTCTAATTTTCCCATCATAACTTAAGTGACTTTGCCTTTATGGGAATTTTTACCCTACAAGATAGGTACAAAAATCCCACCTACCTACCTATGACCAAAAATCCCACTGCAGCTTAAATCCATCCATTCCCAAAAATGTGACTTGTCCAGAAGAAGCTTTTTTGTGCACGACTTTGTCTTTTTAAAGAGAACTTGACTTCCTGAGGTTGATTCCTTCTAGCATGGTGGCCGTAGATGATCTCCAGATACTCCAGGAAAGAAAACAGATTGTACTGGCGAAGGAATTGACCTAGGGGAATTTCACAGAGAAAAATACGAGAAAAATAACAAAAACACAAAACATTGCCAGAAGTCACAGATAAAGCCCAAGATCCATTCCTGGTGAAAACCCTACTGGTATATGTGAATATTGACATGCAAAATTTCAACAGGGCTAAACCGGAGCACAATTTACTTCAAACGGGGCTCAAAATAATTAAATAAAATTTTCCCGCAGACAAAACTTGACGAAGGGATAAAACAATTTTTGGCATCTGGGTATTTGTCGAAATTGGCTCTATGATTCACTGGGAATATCTAAACACAATACAGGCATCTTCTGGCAATAAAAACACAAAATGACCCGTTATTTTAAAAGTACGAAATTTTTCAAATGGGTGGTCCTAGATTTCGGGGTGAAATTGGGGACACCACCTTCTTGATCATGCGACTCCAACTTATCAATGATCACTTCCTAGATGATTCTTTTCTTACTATTGATGAATCTGAGTAGAATGTTGCCAAGGTCTTTGATTGCCTTGAAACATTTTGTCGGCTCTGGATCAACACTCAATCAAAGAAAATCTTTGGGCTATTGGCGAGTTGTATACATCTCCGGATGGTTGAAGGCCTACCCCTGGAAATGGATTAGTTGTGGTGAACAATTCAAATTTTGGGCATTCCCTTTGCCTTTGATAGTGATTCTGCGACGTTGTGGCAATATGTTATTAATAGGGTGGAGCATAAAGTTACTAAATGGTCTTCTAAACCCTTATCCTTGGCTGATAAATTCCAAGTTTGCACTAAGATTCTTTCCACTACTCATGTTTAGTATTCTCCGTGTTGGCGCCCTTCTCAAAATTCTTTCGCGTGAGACTTGCCAAGCTATTACGAGACTTTTTATGGTGTAAAAGTTCTAGTTCAATTGGCTTTCATAGAGTAACCTGGGAAGTTTGTTGTCTTCCTCACAATTAGGGTGGTATGGGAGTCATTGATGTCTACCGGAAAAGCGTGGCGTTACGTGTTAAGTGGGTGATTCGGTGTTTGTCGGGAAACCGGGCTTGGAAAATCTTGCTTCGACATTACATTATGTTTAGAGCCCATATGGAAAGAAATGTTGGAATAATATAGGCTACATACTCTTATTATCACTTCAATTCTGTCAAAATTACAAGTACCTTTGTTGCCAAAATTATTTGGAAAGCTTTTGAGATGGTCAGGCCTTTGTTGCACTGGGTTGGCGATGGTTTTCACACAGGGCTCTCTTTTAATTCTCAAAATCTTTGGTGGTCTCCCATCATCACTGATGGTAATCTTCCGCTTGCTAAAACTCTGGGCATCAAAGCTCTCCGACTTTATTACAAGGGAATTCATACCATTCAGGAGTTGGTTACTGTAGAGATTGGATTTCTTGGCCCAAGCTCAAGACGAAGTTCAATCTTGCCAATTTAGACCTCCGTCTATATGCAAAATTCAAGAGCTCCTATTGGATGTTATGCTTTACAAATTAGGGCTTAAACCTTTGACAACTTGGTGGGGTGATTGGTGGTGGAATTAGGAAATTGCTTTCTTGCGATACAACACTAGAATTATCTATCATCTTTTGAGCCTGCTCTTGCCCGCCATTGACAAGCTCAATGCTCGGTGGGGGTTGCAATCCACACATTCCACTTGGCTTTCGACTTTCCCGTACTTGGAATTCTCTTCTTGAGCCCAAAGTTAATCATTTCCTTTGGTGTCTGGTTTACCAAGGTCTGCCTATGGGAGAATGACTTAGTCATATTGGCATCCCTAATCCTAAATGCCCTTTTTGTTCTCACCCCGAGTCGTTTAAACACATCTTCTGGTCTTATCCCCGTGTTTAGGTGATCTGGACTTGGATCCATTCCTTATTTCAACCTTACCACCCTAAATTCTTTCACTAACGTCTAGGTTTGTTTGGTGATTTTACTCCTTGGCCTCATTATATTGATACTCTTTGGCAATTGTTTCGTGTCTGTATTATGTTTCATATTTGGAAAGCTCATGCAATGCCTTAATTTTCAAGCAAGATCACTCTGTTACTTTTTTTTTTCCACTAATGACAAAGTGGTCATTTGTGTATGTCTATAGCTCACAAACATATTCAAGCTCAAGCTGCTAAGGTTGCCTTGGAGTTTGCTCATCTACAAGAGCTTTTGGATCATTGGGGGAGTGCATCCGAACTATGAGTCGGGTCCTATTGGATCCTCTGCCGCCGCCACCTCGGCCATTGCGCCTTGATGACCGTCACTGTAGGACCGTGTCGTAAAAGCCGCTCATGCGGACACCGTTTTGCCTCTCCTTGGGGTTGCCCTTCAACCCCATCCTCGTTGGACTTGGCAGAGCCCGCCTACGAGGGGAAGGGCATTGTTAGTTCTCTGCGGTGGGGCTCTCCGCCGCTAAGCTTGCAGACTATTGCCATATCGCCTCCGCCTGGTTGGGGTATTATGGTTCCTTTACAAATGTAGTTACCGGATCGGGATGGTGGTAGGTTGACCCTCCCTCGGCCGAGTCGAATAGTGGAGCGTTTATCCCTCCTTGGGATGACCCTCCCCTCCTCCTGGTGTTGCGGCTTGTGCTTGACTCTATTTTTTTTCTTGTGCTCTCTACGTGCCCTGCGGCGTTTTGATGTAGCGCACATGGCGTTCTCTAGTTTGTTAGTGCCCTTGTAGCGTTTTGTTGAGACCGCGAGTTTTCCAATCACCCTTGCTAATGTAACTCTCTTTATTTAAATTAATATAAAGGACAGCCCAATAGTAAAACAAGGCCATGAAATGGCAAATCCTGCCGATGAAGGTGCATTTTAGTGGAGGAAGAGGTTATGGTGTTGCTTGTGGACCACGCGGTCGATTGCATTTACGGTGGCAAGTATGCGTAAAGAGTCGGGCGAGAAGTTATGATAGAACAATTGGTTATATAATATAGTTAAGTCCCTAGTTTGTTTCTTCACAGTTGCAAATTATATGTTGATGTATGGTGGGAGGCTTATAACCACACTTTCATTTTGTGAAGACTACTATGTAAATTGTAGTTGTATGTCAATATTTGCAACAATTTGGAATGCATGTAGAGTAAATATAGTAATAAATATGGAAGCAAAAAGTTATATAATATAGTTAAGTCCCTAGTTTGTTTCTTCACAGTTGCAAATTATATGTTGATGTATGGTGGGAGGCTTATAACCACACTTTCATTTTGTGAAGACTACTATGTAAATTGTAGTAGCATGTCAATATTTGCAACAATTTGGAATGCATGTAGAGTAAATATAG
This sequence comes from Taxus wallichiana var. yunnanensis, assembly GCA_018340775.1. Lineage (NCBI taxonomy): Eukaryota > Viridiplantae > Streptophyta > Pinopsida > Cupressales > Taxaceae > Taxus > Taxus wallichiana. The sequence continues at coordinate 195,541,415 of CM031236.1, forward strand.
TAATAAATAGAAATTGGAAGCAAAAAATATCATAAAGTGATATTATAATGTTTAAAGTATAGTATATAAAAAACTTGAAAATTCTTGTTTTTATTAATCAAAAAAACTTGAGATGCTTATAATTTATTTTCAGCCAATAGAAAAATAGAATCTACTTTTTGAAAAAATCAAATAAATACATATTTAAAAAAACTATATACAAATGATCTAAAATGTAATATGCTTTATTGTGATTGGTCATTAAAAGGTGAATTTTTTTTTTTTTTTGAAACCTATATATACTGCGGTGATGGCAGGATAATAAGCCTAAACCCTCCATATATCTTTATGACTTTAGATTTGAAAAATTAATTAAGTCCAATTGACTATTTTACATGTATTTCAATTCTTTTAAGATTCCAAATTTTCCTACCATACTACAACGTACGTACTGCTTAGCGGCCCTTTTCCTCGTTGTATTACTTTCTGCTTTGTGAATTAAACTCAACTTCCTGAATTCTGGTACAGAACCCACATTGTTAGAAGTACAAGCTAAGCAAGTCATATTCCTACTCTTGAAATAGTATGGTTGGGACTGGGAGTTACATAACCTCCATCAATTCCATCCATCAAAAGGTCATGTCGTTAGGAAAATGACATGCACCACAGAGATTTTATTTTTAAAATACGACATTAAATACGTGATGTTTTATTTTTGTCACAGATCCCAAAACACAGGCGGCATGAAAAACAACAGATAGAGACTGGTCGGGGGCTCTAGACATCATTATATGACCAACCTTAAAGCAAGCAGCCCTTCAAATTGAAATAAGAACAAAAAATAATGGCTTCTGAGGAGCCCCTCCAATACTAGACCTGCAAATGCTTTTCCTTCACACGAGTAATGAACAGCAATCATGCAGAGCCTGTGCACTTTCACAAATTTTCCGCCTTGCCCACATGCATTGCCATTCACCCCCTTAACAACCACCATACACGCCTAATCCCTGCACATGATTCAGTCCGGATGGAGATTCCCATCTTCACAGATTTTGTAAGTATTTTATAATAGTGGGCACATAGCAACAGATTTATTTGTACACTTGGTCTAATACTAGATTTATAATAGGGCTGCAGCTGCAATTACTTTGTTTACTCTTTTAAGGTCTGACAGGTTTTTTCTTGAGCTTCTGCCCTCGTATACTTCTGCTACAGACTGAGTTTTAGGGGATTTTAAAGTATGTGGGCAGTTGCAGATAAGAGTTTTAAATGCAAGGCAATCATAAGGCCCTTATTTATGACAAGAAATAGGTGTTTTCAAGCATTTGGGTGGGTCTAGATATTTTGTTTCAGGGTACCCGTCAAACCTTGAGGCTGTCCCAGATATACATTGACGAAGCAGTTTTATTTTGGCGAGGTGAAATAACATATGAATCTCAGAGCTTGATTCCTAACGGCATTCCAGCTTGAAGGCCTGATTCATGGTGAATTTTGTGAAGGTTTAGGTGTGTTCTATTTCTAGCATTTGGGTGGATCCAGATATGTGCAGAGTACCCAACAAACATTCAGGTTGCCCCAGAACGCATTCATGAGATAAAGTTTTTCAAGTTGGTTCCAAATTAAATCTTTTGTAAATTTAGAATCAATCTACTGACATTATCAACAACATACAACCATATAGAACCTGACCAGCTCTATTTATTCAAGAATAAATCCAGGTCTTTTAAGTTTGATTCTTGACTACACATCAATCTTCAAGCCTTATTCGGTGCTTTCAAGCATTTGGGTGGGTGGATTCAGGTGTTCGGTTTCAGAATACCCAATACCCATCAGGCATTTAGACTGTCTTAGAATGCATTTTGAACATTTTGTTTTTTGGAAAGTTAGAGCAGCAGCTATACGTGTCGGCTTGATGCTACACACAAACCTGGTAGCCATGGTTTTGTGAGGAATTGGGTGCTATGAAGCATTTGGGTGGATCCGGGACCCATATTGTCTAACAACCATCGAGCATTCGGCCTTTCCCTGATTGCATTTACAAGAGAATTTTCAGGCTAATTTGTACGGATCCAGAGAGGAGCTGATTCTTCTTTTTATTCTTCTCTAATGGCAGCAGCATTGGAATGCTGGAGCAGAAGACCAAGCATGGACGAGGAAATGCTGGAGCAAGTGTTGATGAGGAATGGAGAGAGATCGGAGGTCGTCAAAGGAGATAATGAATTGATTGCTTCCAAAAACCAGAATCTTGAGAACAACAATAATAACAGTGGACTTAAGGATGCTGTACAGAAAAAATGGCAGAAGCTGGGAAGAAATGTTGCAGGAGCTATCACTACATTGAAAAATACACTAAATCTTGATAATGTATCCAGAGAGGCGGCCAAAAATGAGTGCAAGAAGGTTGTTTGGGGAGTGTCCTGAAGAATTTGACGCAGTTATACCCTGGGAGCCAGCTTCCTGAGAGGCTTATCAGCAATACCAGGAAGCACTTTGATTCGATGCCTCTCAGGTTTGTTTTTACAGTCATTGTTTCCCATTGAAATATTACTTTTTCACTTTGATCCCAATGCAAAATAATCATATTTTCGCATAGCCTTATTAATTTTCCTTATGCCTATGAAAATCACGGTGTTTGAATCTATTTGGGCATCAGAAATGTAACCTGTCATCCTCTCTATATGTTAATCCTCAATTCTTTCATGATTTTTGATGCGAATCTATTTTATTTTGTACAGAAATTTCCAAATATATTTATGCAACAGGTTTCTGGATTTTCATTTTAGGTCTCTCGCTTGGATTTGTTGCTTTTATTTGAATTTCTGGATTGCCATCCTTGCGTGTTGTTTTTGTTTACACATCTAAGAACTGCAGAACTTCAATTTTTGCTTTTGTTGTTCAATGCAAGTTTTAAATTTCGCAGTATTTGACCTCACAAATACATTTCATTCTTGTCTTCAATGTAAATCTGGAATCGATTGCCTTCCCTTACTCTTGTTTGTGACTGGCGTGAATTTCCCTTTTGCAGATTCCCAACTTGTGCATTTGTTTTTAGTCAAATGTTGAATTTGTTGTGAAAAAACACATTTTGTGCACTTAGCCTTAATCTGAATCTTGGATTTTCGCCTTTCTTCTCAATGCAATTCTCACTTATTCTCCTTGTTCCTCTGAAATTTTTAGTCCGCTCATTTTTTCTGTTCAGATTTCTAATTATTTATCTTAGTCGGTGGTATATATGAAATTGGTACTTGCGTCCGCATCTGGAATATTTTCTTGGGCTGCTTTTTAATATTTGTTTTGGGCTTGTATGGTCATGTTTCAATATTTGAGTCATCCCTAAATTTATGCGGGGTTGTGGGCTTTGAACTTGGCAGCTATGCTCAAGCTGGATTTGATATGAAGGAAGTTTTTCTCCATATTCGTTTGATTGAGGAAGCAACAGAAGACCGTCCTGCAGTATTCATCCAGGAACAGAGCATTGATGGAGATCCCTCTACGAACACATCTGATTCCCCAAATTCAACTCAGCATCCTCTGATGGAGAGCTTTGCCTCTTCAAAATCACATTTGCCTGCAATTCCATCATCTCCTGGTCTTCTGTGACTTGTGCACTTGAAAATGTGGGGATTTCGTTCAAAGAAATCCAGCTTTTGAGAAGAAAAACTTCACTCTGGGGATCATAATTATTGAATGCAGTCAAGAAAAGTGTTCGAAAACAAAGATTGAGAGTGCCCTTAAATCAGCCACTAAGAAGCCTAGAGTGATGAAGCTCACATTTGGTCTATGTGGGTGTGAGGGCAGAGACTCCTTAGGGGCCTCAACAAGTGCAGGATTGGATGGGGAAACTATGCGAAAACCAGGAGGGGAAACAACAGGGGATTCCTATTCACCTTCAAAAGAATTTGATTTCAACTGGGACAGCCCGGCAGAGCGATCACTTCACAGGTTGATTGAAATGCCTCATCTGGGTTCTTCTTTTACAATTATTGTTGATGAATGGCAGACAATTTGCTCTGGGAAAGAAGAGCTTGGTAAATGGCTTGCCATCCCTGAAGATGTTGAGTTCTTGGAACAGATAACTGCAACACTCTTCAAGGGTACATATAAGGGCAAAAAGTTGCTTTGAGAAAGCTAAGAGGATGTGAAAGAGGTAGCTCTTTTGAAGTAGAGTTCAGAAAGGATATATTGGATCTCATGACTTGTGGGCACAGAAATATTCTGCCCTTCTATGGAATCTGCATAGATGACACCCATGGAATGTGCACCATAACTAAACTGATGAATGGGGATCTCTTCACGAATTGATTCAAAAGAGCAAGAAGATTCAATTGAAGGATGTGCTCCGTATTGCTATTGATATTGCAGAGGGAACATTGTTCTTGAATGACCATGGAGTTGTGCACAGAGACTTGAATACAACAAGTGTTTTACTGGACAAGCAAGGGAATGCAGCTATAGCAGATATTGGTATGGTTAACCCTTGTAAGGTCTTGGGAGAGGTTGTTGAATATGAAACAGGTGGATACAAATGGCTTGCTCCCGAGGTTAGTTTATTTATTCTTTCCTATTTATGTAAGGAGACAGATTAGCCTAAGAATTTCTGTCTGGGTACTTCATATTACTGTTTGGCCGTTAGTATTTTTAGCACGGACCTTGGTAATGATGTGATCTAGTTTCAGAAAGCACTATAATGACTTTGGAATGTAATAAGTAGCTGCTGGTTTCAGAACTTTGTGTTGTCCTTAATTTCTAGAGATCATGCTCTCTAGTTATTGCACACAATCTGAAGATTTGGTGATATTGGTCTTGCCGATAGAACATCATTTGCTTTTAATGTGTGTTTCTAGCAATTTTTAAATTTTTTTCCAGTTGGGTTATACATTCGAGGCTTAATGTTTTTCTCCACATCTAAGATTCAAAATTGACTTGGGACCATTGCCTAGGTTCATGACAGGAATTCTCTTCTTCGTGATGTACATTCAAACAAACCTTGAATGCCTTTAAGGTTAACGTAATCTGAATTTATATGGAGCAAGGAAATTTAAGTTTGTTGAATAGAATTTGGAGTAATGTGGTTGAAGTTAGTTAAGGAAAAATTCTTAGTTAAATTGAACAGACTGCCTGTGGTATTAGGCTCTATAACTGTTAGTTTTAGGGTGGGAATTTGCCTGGGATGTGGGTATGTGACCCTTGTACACTGTTTTCAAAGGTCTGATTTTGGAAATTGATAGCATGACTAGTTACAAGAAATAAGAAACAGTAGTATTCTTTGCAGAGTTGGTAGTTACATGAAAAGTTATTTCACAAATGTAGAATAACAATCTCTGTCACTATGTACTATTTATGAAACAGGTGATTGCAGCAGATCCTGAAACTGTATCAGAAACACCCATGAGCAACGTCTACAGCTTTGGGATGATGCTATGGGAGATGATCACTTGCCAAGCTCCTTATGCAGGCTACTCTCCTGTGCAGGCTGCAGTAGGCATTGCAGCATGTGGATTGCGACCAGATATCCCATCAGACTGCCCTCCTCTTCTGAAGTCTTTGATGCAGATGTGCTGGAACAGCTATCCTCTGCAGAGACCCCATTTCTCTGAAATTCTCAATGTATTGCGTGGTTCGCAAGTATAGTTTCACTTGAATAGAAGCTTTGGAACTTCTGTGTTATGTGCAGTTTTTTTGCCTGTTGATGTGTTTGATTATATGTTCCAATCTGGCTTGAAAATCTGGATATAACAGGGAAGTCAAACTATACTTGTACCTTTGAGAATCAGTTCTATTTCTGCAGCTATAATCTACTGATGTTCACAAAGCACATAGGGTGCTTTTCTTATGAAGATTGACTGGGCTGATAACAGCATTTAGGATGATTGCAGGCAAATCTTGCTTTCATTCTTGAGATATCACAGAGATTTTGCATATAACACTTCTGATTGGATTAGAGTTCTTGAGATTTAAAATTACCTATAATATGTTAACCTACTTAAGTGGCTTATTTTAAAGATTCTAGTTAAAAAGACCCGAAGCGTCAATTCTTTTGGATCTACATGTAATCCTCTGATTGATTGGTTGAAAACCATCTGGAGGTGGTAATGTAAATCAAGGAAAGCAGCTGGTTAAAAATCCGCGGCAGCAAAAGAAAGAAAAGCTGGTACAGTATAGCAGTTATGCACACATAAGAGCGATCCCACTGTTGTGAGAAAGCACTTAACCATAGTATTAACATCTAAGCTACACAGACGGAAGGCTAATTGCAAAAAGAACTCATGAAAACCTTTGTAGTCCCAAGAACGGGAACAAAATTTGTAAAACACTGAATTTGAAGAACACCAGTCACATGTTGAGCCAGCCACCATTAAAAACTGGATTGGGAGTGCCCAAATGATGTTCAAATCATATAGCCCCTGGCTATGTGAATCATTAGGATAAAGTTGCTATTTACAGCATGTTCAAAAAAGTGAATGTCTACTGAATTGGAATTGATGGTGCTCTTATATTCAGTTTCTGCCTGGCAAACATCTGGAACAGTGGAGCTATAAGATTGGGCATGCTCTCTCTGCTTGTGAAGAGTAAGCCACGAGTCTGAAGATTGACAAGTTGGTCATCAGTTCTCCTCACAGAAGCTTGAATGTTTGTTGAGAGTTTGATTCATACCATCAAAACATTTCTCAGTCTGGTGGATGTTGATTAGAATCATCTACTGCTAGATTCAAAACCAGATGAGATGCATCTGTAATGATGATTTACAGATCTGTGATGACCATAAAAGTTTGACATTGCTCAGTTTGGTGATGGTGTCAATTACAATAGAGATGCTTCTGTAATGATGATTGAGCCATCTGTTATGACAGGAAGATGCAATTTATAAACATGATGTGCTGATAAAGAGAATTGGACATGACCTGATCAATTATTTTCAGTAAGGCTTGGTAGAATCCTTATGGAACTTTATTATTTAGTTTACTTATTCTCCCAATGCAATGATGATTACTTCTATTTATCATCACTTAAAACTATGTACAATACCAAGCGGCACACATTTTCATGATCAAATCTTGCTCTATCAATATCTTCACTCCACAATTATAGTTTGAGATTTAGATCTATATATTTTTCAGATGACATTCTTGAAATTGAATAAATAAAATACCTTAAGTCATATTCTCTCGTTATGTTCTCTCTTTAATGTCGCATTCCAACAATTAGTCGATAAATGTTTTTTAATTGCCATTGGGGCTAAGCCCAATGGGTGAGACGTTTGGCTCATAGAGAGGCCACCAAGGCTTGCTTCATAGGAGGCATTGGTTGGGGCTAGGAGCTACCTTGGGTAACTTTGACAGATTATTATCAACTTGTCAAGGCATCTTAGTCGAATGTAAAATGAGGAACCCTTGGTTTCCAGAGGTATATTGGATTGCATGCACAACCTTGTGTTAAGGTATATAGAGATGACCTAGTGGAAATCAATGGTTTCTGTAAGTATTATTGGTCTGCCTATAACATTGTGTCTTAGTTATATAGGGATTATGTGGTGTTGCGTGCCATGGAAACAGATTGATGTGATTAGTATTCGCATTTCCGAACTAATTCACCAACATGAATCTTATCATGTGAAAATATGATATTATTAATTATACCCGTCATGTAACAGCTATGCTTAAGAAAACAGCTGAAAATGACTAAGTAAATGCATAGAAATGTAAAATTGTGGAACTAACCTTGTATCAATGATAGGCAACCTTAAGACAAACACTTATTATATGTAATGCTTGTGAAACTTGGAAGAAGGCTCTACTACTTTGAATAACTCTGTCAAGAATATTTCACTATTGTGCAAGAGGGCCAATGTGCCCTCTACTTCTGAATATAATTTGAATTACAATTTATCCATACCGACTGATACTTAACGTGAATAGGGAGGTGGAGGTGAAGCAAGATGCCACAAAAATTAGTTGAATGCTCAATTTAGACAATGGTTTAATTGAGGATGTCTTTTAGAGAAGACTTCTTATTATTAGAATAAATATTAAATTGTAAAATATTTAAGTTCCAAAATTAAGTGCATCTTAGACCATACAAAAGTGTGCAAGTCATAATATAAACATTTTATTTTATAAAATCTATTCTATTAAAGGGAAGAATGGAGAAATAACTAAACAATCCCTCCCAATATGAATTTCAATAACTAGGCCATATTGGGTAATAATGTACTACCAACATAACTTAGAAATGGTGACTTAAATAATGAGTCACAATAATAACACCTATCCACTAACATTCCTCCTTAATGTTGAATTTAGTGAGATGGAAGTGTATGTTGGCCAAAATGTGTCTCAACAACATGTACTCTTACTCATCCGTTCAACTAGGGTATTCGAGGCAACAAGTAGGAGACACGCAAGTACCGGCATACAAGGGGATAGACTTAAAGGGGCTACAATGAGCATTAGGGTTGCATATCTAGAGGGAATTAACCCTTACACTAGGTCAACCTAGGGTTTCCAAGGCCCGTGGTCAAGATAGAGGAAGGAACCCTACTAGGATATTGATGGTTGGGTGTGGAGAGATATGGATCAACAAATAAAATAAAGAAACATGCAATAATTGAAATGAAAGTAACTAAAGAGCTGATATTTGATAAGAGTGTTAAGCTAACTAGCATCAAGCATGCATAATACTAAGCTAACATAGCACAATGAAGAGGAGCTGAACTAATCTATGCAAAGTGACAAAGAAGGGTTAGAGCACTCACCTTGTACCTGTAGGGTGGTTGTTGATGCATCTATCTCCCCTGAGAAGCAACAGAGAGAGAGAGAGAGAGAGAGAGAGAGAGAGAGAGAGAGAGAGAGAGAGTCACTATTAGGTGGAGTAGGGGAAGACCATTCCTGTCCTAGACTCACTATATGATGACCCAATAGTGCAAACAATCATCCAAGAAGAGAGGTGTCCAATCCAATCCAAGCAAAATGCAAGATGAACCAAAAGTAGAGTGAGCATATGCGAAGATGGCGCAAAAGAGTAGAGCAAATGGCAATTCGGATGTCTTAGCTTCTTGTTTCTTATGTCTCTCAAGTGAAGTGGAGGCATATATAGGATGCCATTGCACGCGGCGATGGCGTCGCCACGAGAAAATATGATATCGACACATCGCCCACGTGCGATGTGTGTTGCCAAGGATGCAAAAATAAAGTGATGTGTCATGAAAAGTAAAAATAATGTGTCGTGAGTCATGAAAGTGGATGAACAAGATGCAAAATGGTGGAATGTAAGCAAGAAGTCATGAATATGATATGCATGAGACCTAGGAGGACAATGATACCTAATGCAAACTAAGGCCAAGACCAAATAACGACACTCTCTCTGTGTATTGTCTCTAACCCATAATGGTTATGTGAATAACCATTCCCATTCTCGACAGCCCCTTAAGGCACCCACTCAGAAATAGATGCATCAACAACCCTTATTTGCACAAGGACGATTGTTAGTAACATGTATGAAAGATGAAAAGTGAAAAGTGAAAAATTAGGTGTATACATATGCCCTAACCATTGATCACCACATGTCGCAATAGTGAAACATGAGGTGGTCAATAGAAAAAGACCGTCGTAACACCAACACGAAAGTAAGCACATAAAGAAGTGTTGAAAGTACTAGCTAAAATTAAATATACCCACCAATGCGTATCGATAGTGTCGCTTGTCTTCTTGCCGGTGAATGCAATCCATGCCGCAAGAACCTCAAGAAGCAAAACTGAAAGGAAACGTTAGAGGAACATCAAGTAAAATCATAAATAAATCACCTAGCTAGGGACCCATGGGATGGATGTCGTGATATCATGATGTTGAGATGTCATGATGGTATAGTGTCAAAAATAGGTCAAAATCGAAGATCGTCAAAAGGAAGCATGTAATAGGTCGAAATAAATGACATGAGATCATGATCGAATGCAAAAACAATGCAAGCTATGGAGATCAAGAACGAAAATGTTGGGTACTTAAAGATTGAGGCCTATCACGACCGATTTTGAATATAAATTTGAGATTTATATAGTAATTTTGATTGTTATTTGCTTATTACTATTTCTGGAATTAAGAGAAATGAGCTCGGAATTTCAAATTGAGGTGAATTGTAAACGACATGACACACAAGTACGAGGCGGTGATGGAGGACGATGAGGAGGAGCACACGGCGACACTCGACCTTAGGTAAGTCATTCGCATTAAATTTTACCTGAGTAGATTATGTGCATTTTAGTAATTTAGCTTTTTTGGAGTCGATAGAGCGTTAAACTTGCTTCATTGGGTAGGTTAGGTTAAAATACAAGTGGATTTGGGAGGGATTTCCTTTTTATTTTGTCTTTTTGTCGTTTTTGAAAAGTCGATTTTAGGGAGGTCACGACCATAATTTGCTGACGCCATCAACCCCTTTGCAACAACAGGTAATTGATAGTGTCGAGATGGGAAAAGAGAGTCGAGGGTCGATGGCATCTGCTAGAGGGACGATAGCATTAGGGAAGACTGCCAGGCCGATGGTGTCTCGCCATGGGGCCGATGGTGTAGGAAATGGATTAGGAAAATACAAATTTGGAATTTTGATTATAGATTTATGATGCGACGCGTCTAATGCGTATTTATTGTGATTTTGTGGATGCAGATAAAGCACAAGATCTGCCTATGGTGGAGTATAAATGTATCATGGCTCCGTGGGATGATTGCGGGATTGAAACATGCATAGATAGTCCAACTACGGGGTTGGGGGCTTGGGGGCATCATGCAGATGCCCAAGATACCACTAGATATGGATTTGTTGCAGATATTTTTGGTTGCATCGGAGACTAGGTCAAATACCTTTCGGTGGTGGACGGGACAAGAGATGGTGGAGATGGCTTTGACATTGGAGGATGTACATGGGATTTTGGGGTTACTAATTGGAGGCACCCACATGTACTGTGATTTGACACATGATGCTGCAAAGTTGAGAGCCTTGGCCATATGGGCTACCCGGAGTACTACATATGACGAGCGCATGTTATGACGTTCAAATTAGGGTGGTACAAACAACGGTGATTTGGACATCCGTGAAGTTAGTGATGGGGATTGCGGTGGCATGCACAAGGTGTCGCAAGGTTGATGGAGCTATCCGATTGTTCTTGATAGCAGTATGTCGGGATGTTGTGGATCAATGTGTATTATTGGTGGGCACCACCACATGTGGGCGCAGCTTGGTACATGATCTTTACATGGTGCGACACATAGGCCAGAGGGTCATGGGACCCATCATTTTATTGACATCCTGGATATATGAGTGATTCCCGATGTACATGCCAATTAGAACACCACATGTTTTAACAAAGAAATGCCCCGAGAGTACTTCATTGGGCACGGGGCCGACAGAGAGAGCACTTGGTATATCGGCCACTAGCAAATGTGGGTCCAAATGATGTGATATGACAACCTTACATAACGAACGCAGATCGGTGGCCCGGTGGCCTAAAGTAGAGTATCTAGAGGCCATGATGGAGGTAACGAGACACTATTTGTATTAGGTGGAGAGGCATGCGGTAAATAGAGTACCAAGATAGTTTGGATGAACGACACCAATAGTCATACCACCATTACTATCCTCCCAACATCATCATGCTAGAGAGGTTGCATGAGCAGATGTTTGGGTTTTGACATTACGACCTCACAGTGCGTGCACGGGTGTACTAGGGCAACGAAATGCATACGTGGTGGGGATGCTCAGGGCCCACCACATATCATAATGGATAATGGTTCGAAGGAGGGATTCGATGAAGTATTCAAAGATACAACGCCGTAGGCCGGAACAGCCCTAACACCGTAGAGGGGGGAGCTAGACAACCAACACCGTGGTTGTGAGCACAAGATGCGACGAATAGGTGGAGGGATTTTGACGTCGTTTGGAGTTCAGATGGCCATGCATCTGAGATAGAGGCCCATACCATAGCGGAGAAAGGGGATGGTATTAGTGCCCTGTAGCAGGTGGGCACAATATATAGGAGCCATAACTTGTTGTGACGACAAGGCAGAGGAGTTACTGGGCAGCCAAGGAGATGGTGAGACCGTTGTGGAGAGACTCGGGTAGCCAGGTATGAGTGATAACTGTTGGGGTTAACACAAGGTTGTACAGATAATATATCAGATCTAAGCATACATACAATAAAAACATATATTCTACCGGTAAGAACTATACAAAATAAGAGATATAAATCAACACCAAATTTAACATGGTTCACCCAGTGTAGGTTACATCCACCAAGAAACAAGCCAATATATTTTCCAAAGCTTTCAAAATATGCAAGTGAAGATCTACAATCTTCCACACCTCTCGATGTACAATAATTCTCTCAAGCTTCTCCTTCTTCTCCAAGAATTCTCTCTCACATAATAATCATTAACACACACTTCTAAACCCTAGCTTTCATGCTTATATAGGCACATACAAACTTAGGGCACTTAGCCATGCAATTACAATCAATAGATATGCTTTAATGCTAAAATTAGATCTAATTCCCGAGAGTTAAATAAAACACTCCCGCATAGGTAACCGACGCCGGTTAGCCCTAACCGATGTCGGTTCCTCCTTGCCTGATTGATGTCGGTCTCTCAATAACCAATGTCGATTACTGTATTTTCCTACAAGTTTAATATTACATGCTAATATGAAGTAATTGAGCTCCACAACTCAACAATCTCCCACTTGGAGATAAATTACTGCATTATACATGTACAACGTCATTCTTAGATCCTTTCCTTAGCTTTGTTTCTTCCTCTTCAAGTCTCAAACTCGAAGACCAACGAAGTGGAGTGTAGCTCCAACTTCTCTTTTGCTAATGACTTTGTTAGCATATCCGCATGGATTTTCACTCGTATGAATCTTCTCCAGTTTCAGTTTCCCATCCTCCAATACCTGTCGTATGAAGTGATACCTCAACTAAATGTGTTTCATTCTAGAATGAAATGTTGAGTTCTTTGCCAAATGAATTACACTCTGATTGTCATTGAACAATTTGCAATCATCTTGCTCCTTTCCCAACTCTTCCATGAACCTACTCATCCATATCATCTCTTTGCTAGCCTCTGTAGCTGCAACATACTCTATCTCTATAGTAGACAAATCCACACCTTTGCAATCTTGAAATCCAAATAACTTCTCCCACCTACTATGAAAATATATCCAGTAGTGCTCTTCTACCATCAGATCTCCACCATATCCGAATCAACATAGCCACATAAAGAAATATCCAAACCTCCATAGCATAATTACATGCTAGATGTCCCTCTCAAATACCTAAGAATCCATTGGATTGCTTTCCAATGCTCTTTACCTGGATTGGCCATAAATCTACTCACAACTCCCACTGCCTATGTAATGTATAGTTTGGTACAAACCATAACATACATGAGACTCCCAACTGCTGAAGCATATGGTACTCGTGTCATGTATTTGACCTCCTCATGTGATGAAGGACACTGATCTTTTCTCAATTTGAAGTGTCCTACCATAGGTGTACTTACAGGTTTTGAATCTTGCATATTAAACCTTTCCAACACCTTATTGATATAAGCCTCCTAAGACATATAATTTCTTGTTCTTCTGTCTCTGTGTATTTACATGCCAAGGATTCTTTTTGCAGCTCCTAAATCCTTCATAGAAAATGTGTGAGTTAGATTTCCTTAAGCTCACCAATGTCTTGCATACTAGATCTGCAATAAGCATATCATCCACATACAATAACAAAATAATATAGCTCCCATTTTCAAGCTTCTTGAAATAAACACAATGGTCAGATTCACATCTCAAGTAACCATGCTCATGCATGAAACTATCAAACCTCATGTACCATTTCCTTGGAGCTTGTTTGAGCCCATATAGACTCTTTTTCAACCTGCACACTAATTTCTCCTTACCCTTGACTTCATACCCAGTGAGAATGTTGCATATAAATCTCTTCATCCAAATCACCATGAAGGAAAGCCATCTTCACATCTAGTTGCTCTAAATGTAAATCATGTACTGCAACTATACTCAACATAGTATGTATGAAAGTCATTTTAACAACAAGAGAAAATATTTCACCAAAGTCAATACCTGTTTTCTATGCAAATCCCTTTACTACAAGCCTTGCCTTGTATCTTTTATGTCCACCCTCTTCTTCCTTGATCTTGTAAACCCACTTGTTCTACAATGTCCTCTTACCTGGTTGAAAACTTAACCAAATCCCAAGTTTGGTTTTGTTCAAGGAGTCCATCTCCTCATCCATGCCATGCTCCCACTACATGTGAGTCTTATCCTACATTACTTCTTCAAAAATTTCTGGTTCACCATTATCAGTCAATAATAAATAAGATAGAGAAGGTGTAAATCTTTTTAGAGGTTTACTTACCCTTTGTGACCTTCTCACAAAAGTTTGGGGTACCAGAGGCTCATTCTGGACCTCCTGGACATTTGTTTCCAATCTGATAGTGATCGATGCCGGTCACCTGTAACCGACGCGTTTCTTTGCTAACCGATTGGTTTGGTTTGGCTCTTCTGTAACCGATATCGGTTCCGCTGATCGATGTCGGTCAGGGGTCAATCGACACGATTATTGTGTAACCTTGTTGGTATTATTTTTAAATCGAGAGTTCATTTTCATTCACAAACTTCTCAACCGGTTCGTCCTTGGGTACCAAAATTTGATCCTGTACATTCTCTTTTCATTCCATTCAATGTCATGACTCCTAATAATTTTAGAATTCTCTAAATCCCAAAAACAGAATCTGAAATCACCAGATCCATAACCAATGAAAGTGCATCTCTTGGATTTTGCATCCAACTTTTTCCTATTTTCCTTATCAATATGCACAAAATCTTCTGAACCAAAAACTTTAAGAAAAGAAAGATATCTACCTCTTTTCGGTCCAAGCTTCCTCTGGTATTCCTCCATCTAGTGAACTTGAAGGCCCACGGTTAATCAAATAAACCACTATATCAACTGCTTCTGCCCAAAACTGCAAGGGCAATCCAACATGTATCCTCATACTTCTAGCACGTTCCATGATTGTCTTGTTCATTCTTTCTACAACACCATTCTCTTGTGGTGTTCTTGGAACCATCCTTTCTCTACGTATTCCATTCATTGAACAATAATCATTGAAATCCTTGCTACAATATTCACCACCATTTTAGATCTAAGGCACTTTAACTTTGAATTTGATTCATTCTCAACAAGATATTTCCATATTTTAAAAGTATCAAAACATCATATTTATGTTTAATACAATAAACCCATACATTTCTTGTAGCATCATCAATGAAAGTAACATAATATTGGGATCCTCCATGAGAAGCTACCTAGGATGGTCCCCACACATATGAGTGTACAAGCTCCATTTCTGCTCCTTCTTAGTTGCCCTAACTTTGAGAAATCTCACTCTTTTGCTTTCCAAAGATACAATGCTCACAGAAATCAAGATCTAAATCTTTCAAATCTGATAACTTACCCTTAGCCTTTAAGATCTACATTCCTTTTTGACTCATATGGCCCAACTGATTATGCCACATGCATGCATCTGAATTTGAAGTAGATAACATAGAAAATGAATCAATAACATAGGTAGATAAATATAACGTTCCTACCTTCTTACCTCTTGCCACAACAAAAACACCCTTGGTGACTTTCCAAGAGTCTGTTGTGAATGTAACCATGCAACCAGCTTCACCTAGTTGCCCTGCAGAAATAAGATTCCTCTTGAGGCTTGGCACATGCCTCACATCTTTCAATACCCATGTATTTCCATTATGCAATTTTAGATGAACTTCCCTTTACTAGTAATACTACAAGGTTCATCATCACCCAAATAAACATGCCCAAATTACCCTAGACATAATTTATGAAATAACCCTTATTAGGGTTGCATGGAAAGAAGCTCTGAATCTAAAACCCATGATTCTATTCTATTATCCAAAGAAAGAATAAGAGCATCTTGCATTACCTCTGCTGCAATATTTTCCTCTTTATTTGACTCTTTACCTTTTTTGGGTGTTGGTTCTCTTTATCCTTTGACCAATAATATTTCTTTGCATGTCCTTTCTTTCCACATTTCCAACAGGTAATTCCCTTACCTATGGATTTAGATATGCCATCCCTTGACTTTGATTTCCCATTATTCTTACTCTTAGATCTCTCCTTCTGCCTACCTCTGCTTTCTACATTCAAAGCATTCCCAGATGATGATTCCTTTGTACTTTTCTGCGAATTTCTTCATTCAAGATTATACTAACCACATCATCAAACTTCAAAATATTATTAGCAGATGTTATATTACTAATAACCATTACCAAGTTATCCCAACTATCAGGCAAAGAACATAAGAATAAAAGTGCTTTCACTTCATCATCAAACAAAATATCAACCGATTTTAATTGATTTATAATAGATTGAAAATCATTCAAATGACTAGATGCAGATCCACCTTCATGCATCTTAGAACTAAATAGTTTCTTCATCAAATAAAATTTATTTGAAGCACTAGGTTTTTCATATAAATTAGCAAGATATTTCATTAACTCTACCGTAGAAGTCACTTCTGTAATATTGGAAGCCACGAGATGTTTCCAGGCTCAATCTTATAGATCCCAAAGCCTTTCTATCAAGAATCTTCCATTCTTCATTAATCATCTTTGTAGGTATAGAATTTTCATCCAACGGTAAGTACAAATCTCTTTGATATAAATAATCCTCAATCTACATCTTCCATAATTGATAATTTCGTCCGTCAAACTTCTCTACCTTGTATTTATTTTCTTTTGCCATTGTTGTAGCTCCCACTCAATCAGAAAACCCTCTGTGAGTAAATCACAACACATAAAACCCTCAAACAAAGCTCTGATACCAGTTGTTGGGGTTAGCACAAGGTTGTACAGATAATATATCAGATCTAAGCATACATGCAATAAAAACATATATTCTACCAGAAGAAATATACAAAACAAGAGATATAAATCAACACTAGATTTAATGTGGTTCACCTAGTGTGGGCTACATCCACCAAGAAACAAGTCAATCTATTATCCAAAGCTTTCAAAAGATATACAATCTTCCACACCTCTCAAATGTATAGTACTTTCTTTCTCTCAAGCTTCTCCTTCTTCTCTAAGAATTCTCTCTCTCACAATTATTCTCACAATAATCATTAACACACACTTCTAAACCCTAGCTTTCATGCTTATATAGGCATATACAAACTTAGGGCACTTAGCCATTACAATCAATTACTTTAATCTAAAATTAGAATATATAAAACACTTTAATGCTAAAATTAGATCACAAAGTGCAAAAAACTAACTAAGGTGATATTCCGAAACTGATTTTAAAAGGCACAAAGATAGATTCTGAAAAATTGTTTAGAATAGTCGAAGAGTGTTTAGCATGGTCTACTATTTTTAGAAGTATCTTGAATTATCAAAGGCCGAGAAGGTGTAAAACATAATAATATGTAGATGATAGATGCATATAGAAAACCCAAGGGCATATAACATGATAGATATTCAACATTTATCTAAAAACTACCAACAATAATAAAGGATGAAGGACACAGACTATTGAGAGCTAAAATGCACATAGAACAAGAGCCCTTTATTCATAGAGAAAATAATACATAAGGCCGATATGGACACATATTACAACTTTCTTCTACAACAAGAGCCTAAGGCTAAGCTAAAAACACAATAACTAAGCCTAAAATTCTCTTTTCATAGTTTTGTGTCTTTCTCTTTTTTCTTTTCCCCCTTTTTTTTTTGGATCAGAACATTCCTTTATAGACCCCCTTGGCTCTCATTTCAATGTCCAGAATCAGATCTTCCACCACCAACATTCAATTTTCTACAAAATCTTTCATTTTTGGGCAAGATCTCAACTTGCCCTCTCGTGATATTTATGATCACCTTTAATTCATCCAACTCCCAAGCCTTGTGCTCCTTTGGTTGGTGATGATTCTTCCCTACCACGTGGAGGTCATGCACTTAGTTTGAGGGCCTTTCTGGGGCTTTGTCTTCAAACCTGTGCCTAGGTGACACGTGGAGGTCTTCACGCTTGTTTGAGAATGTTCCTTTTCTCTCTTTATTTGAAATTGTGCTCGGGTGACACGTGGAGACCCTGTGCATTTTTACTATATCTTTGAATTTTTAATCCACCTGGGTAACTTTATCGTGCCTGAGACATGTGGGTGGTGTGGCACAAGTTTGAGAACATTCCTTTCTCCGCATTATGCCCCGAGTGTGCCAAAGGGACATGTGGATATCTTCCACATTCAACTCCATACTTAGCTGAATTTGGGCTCAAACAAACAAAACAAAAAAAAAGAACTAGGGTGGGACAAAAAAGACAGTGGGGTAAAAGAGCCTCACAAAAAAAAACTCTACAGATTATTGGTGACTCACCAAGGGACTCTGTGCTAGTCATGGAAGGATCGAAAATCCTCTCGCCTCAAAATTCAAAATGTGGCTTATGAAATGCCACTCAAGAGTTGTTGCAAAGAAATCCGATATCCGAGCCATTCCACCTCTGTAGGGTAGGTTCTTTCATTGCAAGGCTGGAAAGCTCGATCCAGCTTGATTATCTCCTTGTGAGAAAAGGTTTGGAGACTCTACACTACTGCATGCAAATGGAACTCCAACTGTATGATTGGGTTCAAGATGGCTTCCACCTCGGTGATGTTGGAGCTCTCTTTTAAAGACTGAAAGACAAGTCTTATCTTTTTTTTGGTGATCAAGAGTTGTTGAATTTGGTCCTTTGATAGGACTATGGAGTCATTGGGGAAGGGGGAGGGGAAGCCTAATTGAACCAATTTGTTGATACTTCTGCTTCACTCTTTGATCCCTGTTGGAGTTGGGTCAAGAGATTTTGGCATTTGATGGATGCTTTGTTATAGCTCAGGATCTCATTGATCTTTGTAGCAATCATCCACATGTCTGTGATTCCGGCCCCTTATAGGGTGGAGTCGAAAGAATCATAAAGTTTTTGAATCATCAGTAGTGATTAGGGACCTTGGTGAGATACGACTGTTGCTTGATGGTGGAGGTTGTGGTCTCCACATTTGAGCATAACCCCTGTGCATCAGATATAAATCCAAGTGTGGGGGCTAGATTCATTTTCATGGTGGTGGAAATTTGGTCACAACAAGAGGCATATAGCTCCTGCACCAATGTTACAATTCCCCCTTTCGGGGTTGTTGTCCCAATTTATGGGTCAAGTCCTTGACCGCATCCTCAGATGATTTCAACCTTGTCTGGAGGCTTCCCTTTCTCTGCTTCGACATGACACACAACTTTTCCTAGAGCATAGCCACCTCCACCTTTCTTGAATCAACCTCTTGTTGGAGGGCTCCTTTCTCCTATGAGTGAATTGGCCGAGGCTTTGATGTGGTGAGTTTAGCTTCTAGATTCTTAGCTTCCACCTTGAGAAGCCATAAGGACTTCTCGTGATGGAGCTTCCTTCAACTCCTTGTGGAGTTATTTGATCTCCTTGCCTTTTCCTTTAATCTTGGCTTGTTGGTTGGCCATGGTGCCTTTTTCCCCTGATGGAGGCTAGATTGTGCCTTTTTGAGCTGGTTGTTGAGCTTGAGGTAGTTTTCGTGACTACAACAATAGTTTCATTCATTAGCTCAACCTTATCCTGAGGCCGAACTCTATGAGGTTGACTGTGACAACATGATAGAATAGTCGTTGGGTTGCATCTTCTACTCTGTGGGTTTGGACACTTGGGGACTAACCATGTGATGGTCAAGGAACTTTGTTGATGGTCATATAATGACCGCATCTACTTCATCACTCCTATCGACATTTTCTTCTTCTTTTTCTTCATCCTTCTGCTATCTTGGGCCACGCTTTGGCCACTTCATCTTGACTTAAAAATTCCGAGGGAGAAGGGATGACCCCACCTATGAATGGGAACCCGGGTGGTAGACCATATGGGATTGTAATAGGTGGTTGAGGCTGTGAGGTTACTAGAGCTGAAGAAGGGCCTATCACCACATGGGGGAAAATTTGGGATGGTGGAGGGAGGTTGAGGCAAAAGAGAGGCTCTGGGAGGAGGGAGTGTTTGGATGGGGTGACCGATAAGGGGATACCCCTGAAGGGGAAAATGGTGGTGGAGGAGGAGATTGAAAGGGAGCCCCGAGGAGGAGGAGAGGGGGAGGAGATGTAGGGGTCTGATGACTTTAAATTTTTGTGTGGGGGCTCAACATCGATTCCTCCACTGGTTTCCCCCCTGGGAACTGATGTGAGCTGTGGTGTGGGTGTTCGAAACCAAAGGATCTTGTTGAGAAGTGGAGGGCGGGGGATGTATTAGAAATTGTTGTTGAGAGGGCCCGGAGGACTCTGTGGTAGTTCTCGTGGGGCTGCACTCCTTGGTGATTGTCATTGTCTCCTCACTCTCCGTCATTGGACCCATGATCCGCATCCCAAAACTCCTCCCATTTTTCATCACTAGATACACCCTCAAAATTGAGGGTGGTTTTTTCTCGATCTCCTACCTATACTTCCAATAGGCTTCAATTTTTTTCTGTCTCCAGTCCTTGTTATGCAGGGCCACTTGAGTCCTCGTGTCATTGTGAGGGTGGGGTCATACCTATGATGGACTGGGTGGAATGAATCCCACTCTGGAATTGGAATGTCACTGAGCTCGATGAACATGTCGGGTGACTCTGCCCGAGGGGACCACTATCTTCAAAAAAATTCTTGGACTCATGCTTGTAGGAGTCAACTTTTTTGAACTAAAGTGGAGGCCATCGTCCCATCAGGTCATACCTCCATGAGTCTTGAATTAGGGTGAAGCCGTAGGAAGCCAAATTTTGTGTGAGCATATGCTCCACCTTGCATTTAATCACAATAATTCCTCCCTTGCTCAAGGGGAGGTCAAAAGTGCCTTCTTTTTTTTGACCGGAGCCGAATTCAACATCCAAGAGTACCAACTACCTAGCTATCTCTAGACCCACCACCCGTGTTGTGAGGACCCTCGGGAGCATAAAGGATTCATCTCGAAAACCATGCAGCCAAATCATAGAATGTCCTACCCAAAAAAATAATCGCAAGGGTGTAGGGGATCTACGAGGATGGACTGAACAGAGCTATTCATTTTTTATTGACCCCTTTTAGGTCAAATTCATGTAGGAGGGGCTCCACAAAAGAGTTAAAAAAATTCATATACGTCCGATGAGTGGGACAACACATGAGTCCAAAGACACTGGAATGATATTTTGGGGGTCTACCTCCACATCCCATAGTGTTAGAGCCATGTACTGGCTGAGGTACTGGGCAATTTCGATATAAAATGAGGTGGAACAAATATGAGGAATACCTAAAGGTAGAGTTTACTAGGAACATGGTTAACTGCTCACAAATAGACTCAAAATGACTTTGTGAAGTCAAAATGATACGTCTTCTCTTTCTTCATGGACCTCATTCTAAAAAAGGCCACTATTTCCAATCATGGACATTTATCTGAATCTTGGCCAAAAATGAATGTTAACATGGAGTAGGCATCTTGAGAATCCACCATTAGTGACTTTAGGGGAATGGGGAATCTGCGGTTCCCAAACCACCTGAATCTATCTGTCTTAACTCCCTATCGAGGAACAAATATTTTTTTGGCATTGAGCCCAGACATTTTGGAGCTTGGCCATGTTATAGAAACTAGTCGTTGGGTCATAGACTAGGCCAACATGTCTCTAATAGCTTGAGGTGTGATTACCACCTTTATGTTTACCCGATGACATTGGTGTCGGTATTGAAACAACTCATGCACATCTGTATGAGCTCTGGGTATGGGTGCATGAGAGGCACCATATATTGAGCAAGTGTTGTGCTCTAGATTCTTGAGCCAAAAGACTAGAATTCCCTAGGTTAAGGAACCTGGCGTGGGCTGCCTCCTTAGAGCTTTGGGCTTTTTCTGAGAACAAGGTCAAAGACATCGTCGACAAAGTTTGAAACTATGGAAGGGTCACTAAACCGTGATCCCCCATCAGGGAACCTCAACCTTGGGTGAAGAGGGTGTGGGGGCACAGGTTTCCCTACATAAGACTTTGCTTGTGGTGTAGAGCTGGGAAGTCGCCATGACAAGATTTTAGACTAGGAGAAGGCTCGATTTTTGTCTACTCGAAACTCGGAGGCTGGGTGGAAAACTCTTAGCATTTGAAATGAATTTTTTGGATGCCCCCAACTTGTCTTAAATAACCACCTTAACTTATGTAGAGTAATGGCTCACGTATATAAGTCACATCATATAATGACCCTTTTTATTTAATGACCCTAAGCACCAAACTTTACATTTTCCGAGAGATTTTGTGTCAATTCTTTGATATTTTCCCCAAATATCTTAGAAAGACATTGGATCATTAATTTTGGGGAAAATTAGGAAGATGCACTTCCTCCAAAACTTCAAAAAGAGGCAAGGGTGTCCCGTGAGGGACACGTGTCCGAGACACTTATTGAAAGGGGAAAAAAAAACAAACAAAAAAAAAGATGAGGAAAAGAAAAACTATACATATGATACAATACTTCAAATGAAGAGACTCAATGGAAAGGATTTAAGTGAATCCCATTTACCTTGGAATTGCAAAGGGTCACCTTCCATGGTCTCAAGTTTAAAAGTGTTGTGTTGCTTGCATGCGCTGATTTTGAAGGGTCTTGTCCATAAGGGGTCAAACTTTCCATGATTTCCAGGCTTGCAACCCTTGCATCCCATTTCAAAACCATAGTACCAACTTGGAATTTTGGTTTTGACGTTTTTTGATCGAACCAAGTTTTCACCACCTATTGGTGGCTGATCATGGCTTCATGAGTGGCCTCCCACTTCTCTTAGAGCTCTACTAGCTCTGGTGAGTCTTACTTGCATTGCCCCATTTTCCTCTATCTCAATTTGTTTTAATAGTTGTAATGCAAGGATTTCTAGGGTAATGACATCACAACACTTTTCCCGTAAACTATCTCATATGGTGAGGCTTTTCAGGATCTGTTTAGGTGTGATTTGATCAGCCCATAAGGTTGTTTTGATGTGTTCATGCCACAACCTCTTATGCTCATTTCCCATCCTTTTTATGAGCCTGATCATATTTTTGTTAGTGGATTTTTGCCAGACCATTTCCTTGTGGGTAATAATTGGAGGATGTTTTCAGATAGATCCCATGCCTTACAGTGAAGTCAGATACTTTGGCCCCAAAAAGGCCTTAGCATTATCTGATATAATAGTGTGGGGGGTCCAAAGTGGGTAGTGATATCTCTGTAGGAGTTCTAGGATCATGTTCTGGTGGCCTCTTTTAGTGGAACTGCTTCCGCCCATCGGGTGAAGTAATCGGTTGCAGTGAGGATCCATTTGTGCCCAATGCACTCAAAGTTGGGTTGACCATACCGATGAATTCTAGACCCCATTGTGCAAATGGTTCCTCAATTAGGATGGGGTTAAGAGGTAATGCCACATTCCTCTAAGAATCCCGTATAAACTTGACAAATCCTGCATCTGTTTGTTTTTCACTTGACATCAAGTGAAAAGCTTGGCCAAAAGTATCCTGCTTGTAGGATTTTTATAGCTGTGGTTTGGGTAGAAAAATGGCCTCCCGAGCTCCCATGGTGCAACTCACGTAAGACCCTTTCAGCTTCTTCATTCTCCAGGCACCTGAGTAGGATCCCATTAAAGTTTCTTTTGAAAAGGAAATCATCAATCATGGTGAACTTGGATCCTGTTGCCTATAGTACCTTCTCTTTTTGAGAGGGAGATGGCTTGGGTATTTCCCTGTCTGCATGAAGTGGATCCTATCGAGACCCAACTATTAGAGTCACTTTCTTGGATATAGAGTATCTTCTTCGGGCTCATCATTAGTTAGGGGCATGGGGTCTTGTGTAAGATATTGGCATAGGCCCCTTCCCCATACTAGCTTTGTAGGCTTTATCTCAATGTCATATTTGAAGATCTTAGTGATCCAGTTAGCTCTTTTATCTGTTATCTCACCCTCTGTTATATATTCCTTGATGCTAGAGTGTGCCACCATAACCTTGATTCTACTATGGGTGACAAGGTGCTTGAATTTCTTAGACCCTTGACTATAGCGTAAGCTTGTCTTTCTACAAAGTTATACCTTGGTTTCATAGTCATGGAGAGTTTTTGAAAAGAAGGTGACTAGATGTTCCTCTCCTTGAGACTCTCCTTTTTGTGTTAACACATGGATGCTACGCTATGCTCACTCCCATATACATACATGATGAAATCCTTTGAGAAGTTGGGGTTTGTGTAGCAAGAGTGAGATGTGATAGCCCCTTTAATTACCTCAAAGGCTTGATGGCCTTCAATGGTCCATTTGAAGTTAAGGTCCTTCTTGAGCATTAGCGTGATCAATGGATTGTCCCGACAAAGTCTGAAATGAACTTGCTGACAAAATTGATCTTTCCTAAGAAATATTGGACCACTTTCTTATTGACTGGAAAGGGTAGTCCAAGATGGCTTCAACTCTTTTTGGATCAATAGAGATTCCTTCCTTTGAAACAATGTGTCCCAAGAGTTTTCCTAGGGTACTCCAAAAACACATTTCCTTGGGTTCAGGGAGATCCCAAATTCTTGGCACTTCTCGAATATGGCTTCCAAGGCATCAAAATGATCCTCCACCATCTTGGTAAATACCATGAGATCATCTAGGTATATAAGAATTACCTTATTGATCAATGCTCCAATGTGACATCCATGGCTCTTTGAAAGGTAGCTCCAAGTGTTTGTGAGTCCAAATGGCATTTTCATGTATGCGAAGGTTCCCCATTTTTGTCGTGAAAGTGGTCTTATGTTGGTCTCCTTCATGAGCCATATCTAGTTATAGCCTGAAAAACCATCCAGTAGAGAGAATCTCTCGAGCCTGCAACTATTTGTAATATCTGCTCCATGGAGGGTAAGGGATAGTGATCCTTAAGGGACACTCTATTTAGGTCTCTGAAATCTACATAGAGCCAAATTTCACCATTTTTCTTCCTTACCGGAACTAGGTTAGAAACCCATGTTGTGTGCTTGATAGGGAAGATTATTTTGGCCTCTAGGAGCTTTCTAAGTTCCTCGGCCATGAGGGATTCTATCTTTGGGTTCACGGGCTGTTGCTTTTGGTATATGGGCTTAGTTCCTTCTTCGAGGTCAATGGTGTGTTGGATGATATCCTTGTTGTAACCATGTAGGGTCGTCATCATGTCTAAGCCATCACTTTTTCATACTTATGGCATAGAGCCACAAGTCTTTCCCTTTCCCTTTGGGTGACTAATCTCCCGATTTTAGCTTCCTCCCATTAGTCACTTCTAGCTTGATGTAATCCTCCTTAACCACTGCAAACCTCCTTCGATCTGAATTAGCATCATTAGAATAAAAAAGGCTCTCTAGTGTTATTAACCCTTTTGGAAGTTTGTTCATCTTCAACTGAATAATCTGATCTCCATAAGATTCTTCAATTTTGGGTTGGAGTTGGTTCGCAAACTGGTCGATTGCTGGAGGAAGTGTGTACAAATCGGTCATTGTTAAAAACCTACCAATGATCGATGTTATCGGGTATAGATGGGTGGATGATCAATTTTATTGTACTTTCATTTGTTATCAAGTCCTGGATCGGGTTGAATTGTGACCCGATTAAAGCCATCCTATCAACCTCCATATTTTGGTCTCGAGGAATAACCTTGATATTAAAGGCTTTAAAATCTTTGATGAGATCCCACACCCTGTGTCGATAGGACCTCATTCTTGGATTCTTTATGGTGGTGGTGTTCCTTACTTGTGTCACCACCACTAACTCGAGTCCAAAGACTCTCAACTATTTGATGCCCTCCTTTCATGCCATGGCCAAGCCATGTACTAAGGCTTCATACTCTTCTTTGTTGGTGCAGGAGAACTAGAAGTGAAATGCCCTGAAGTATCTTCTTTCCACTTGGGGATGATAAGCATATCCCAGCTCCTGAGCCATTTTTTCTTTTAGCTCCATCAAAATGTAGGGTCCATATCTGGGAATCCTGATGGGACTCCCTTCTCTTCTATCCTCTTCTTTTACCACCTTTGGAATCATGGAGTCTTCATCAAAGATGACGTAAGTGCCCAAACCAAGTTGAATCAAAGTTCCCAAAGGGATCTACGGGGGGGAGGTTGGCTAAATAACTGCCACTTTGAAGGTTACCATCCTCTATATATGATTCCTCTTCTCGGGTGATCATGGCATGGGAAGCCTCAAATCCTGAGACCACTTGGTCCATTATATGTTCCTTGGCAAGGGGTTTTGATAATACCTTCATCTTAGACCCATACTTGGTCCACAGAATTAGATGGGACCAATCAAGAGACATGTAGCCTCCTATCTTGGCCATGAAATCATGGGAGAGACATAGTCCGAAGAAGACGGTGGAATGTCAATTACTACTATATCCTATGGAATGGTTATGTTCGGACAGGAATAAAGCTGCAATGGGAGTCCCTTGATAGCTCCTATGGTTTGGACTGATTTTCCATCTAGTTGCATGATCCTTTCCTTAAGGGCTCATATTTAATTCCCAAGGCATCTGCAATTGCTTTGGGCATGACCGTAGTGCTTTGCTAGAGTCTATCATGGAGTTATGCAATAATTTCCTACCTATTATAAGAGTCATAAAAAAGGGGTTGGGCCTTGGTTTACTTACTTCTCCCTTTGATTTAACAACACTACCTCTGTTGGGGCCCAAATCATTTTTACCTGTTCCTTCTCTTTCCTGGTGGAGGTTGGGTCATCATTTGATCTTAGTGCTTTGAGAAACTCCTTTTTCTCTGGATGCCCAAGAAGATCCCACAAGGATGTGTTAGTTGGCACTTTCTTGAGTTGTTGGACCACGTTTATTGGTCCGAGTGATGATGTCTTGGATGGTGATTGGTGTTTCATTCCTTCAACTATGGGATGGAGGGCACCTGATTCTGGATAGTTCTCGGGGTTTATTTTACAACCATCGGTGGTGAGACTGTAATGGTTGGAGGCTCTTTTTACATCCGCTAGTCATAGTTGGGATAGGAGAGTGACCTCTCTCTATCATCTTTTTTTGAAGTGAGTGTTGTAATTAGATTGAACTGGGTTGGAAGAAGATACCTCATTTGTAAATATGAATTCCTCTCCTTCTACCCATGAGAAAAGTGTGCTCTAGTGCGATCTCACTTCTTTCTCAAGGACATCCCTTGAATCTGTGCAACAAAGGCCACATTTTGGACTCCGTGGACTGGTAAGGTCTGATGTGTTAACATCGTAGCCTTCCCTTGCTCTTTGTTCAACTACCTTTTTTGTAAATTTCCTTGGGGACAGTCTCTTGGCATGTGAGGAATATTACAAGGGAAGCACCATGCGTTGGGGTCTTCTGCCAAATTTTTTTCCCGAGTACCATTTCCCTTCCACTATTGGGTGGGATGGTCTGAAGTGGTGTTGGCACCGGGATGAGTTGGTTAGATGACTATGATGGTGGCCTCTGGGTATTTGATGTTGTGGGGGATAGGTAGGCCTGCCACCCTGATAGCTTTGATAATTTTGTCTTGGGTAAGTGCTCGATTCCTTTTAAGATTTACTATCTCGTTAGAGAAGTTTTTGAGGATATTTTTGACTTCCTCCATCTGGGAGAAGAAGATGATGACGTTGTAGTGGGGATAGGCATCGGATGAGAGGATGGGTAATTATATATGGGACGTAGGGGCTTGGGTAGAGCTCGGGACCTGTGCTTGTGGAAGGGGAGCTATTTCGGGGTATATTGGCAAAGGGGCTCTTGGGGAAGCTTACCAACATCTATTAAATTGTTCTCGACTTGGATCACAATATCATATGCTTGTGGTAAAGATTCCCCTCCTAACGATTGAATCATCACAGAAATATCTGAATTTAGAGCCTTTAAGTAAAAAAACAATAGCCATACCTACAGTAAGCGGCCTTGCTAGAACAAGAATCCTTTGCCACGTTTTGTGAAATCTAGTGTTAAAATGGTCATAAGTTCTTGTGAACCCTTCTTGATGTTGATGAGTTGTTGTAGGAGTGAAGATCTATCTCCTTTCTCGTTGAATCTTCTACCAAGACATTTCCTAGTTGGTCCCAAGTGCCGATAGAATTAGGGGTTAGGGACCGATACCAATCAGAGCCTTCCCCTTAAGGGAAGCAACTAGTAACCACAAGGTGACATCTTGTTCCCTGATATAATGTACCACACATATCTCTGTGATGTCTTGGAGGTGTTCCTGGAGTTTTGAAGTCTTCTCCATTGAATTTGGGTAATGCCTTTAGCGCATTTTCTAGAATAGGATTCCACACCATCGGGGGTGTTGGTAAGATGAGTGGACTCCCTTGATTCCATGAAAAAAACTGTCTCGGAGGTTGAGGTTTGAGGTGGGCCATTAAGATAGGTCTGAGGATTCTAGTTGATTGTAAGAAGGGCCTACCTAGTGGAGGTGTTGAGAGAGTCTAGTTGGAGGAGATGGAGACCTCTGAATCTGTCTACCTCTTTGTTCCTTGATGGG
Source organism: Taxus wallichiana var. yunnanensis (assembly GCA_018340775.1). Lineage (NCBI taxonomy): Eukaryota > Viridiplantae > Streptophyta > Pinopsida > Cupressales > Taxaceae > Taxus > Taxus wallichiana. The sequence goes on from CM031236.1 coordinate 195,569,919, forward strand.
GATAACTGTAGATATTCAAATGCACCTTCTTCTCTTGTTCTCGATCTTGTTTGCATCCATCTCATAAACTAGAGAGGACCAAACTTAGTACTACTGAAATCAGTAGATTTTTGATGATGGAGTCTTTAGATGTGTAGTTGTTCGTGTCCCACGGTGTGCCAGAAAACTATTGATGATTATCTTTGTAGATGAACCATCAAAGTCATGGGATACCTTAGGGATGTGGGATGTGCCCCTAAGATAACCTCCAGGTTTTATAGAAGTTGGCTCTTCTATGTTGGTGTGAGGTAAGGGTTAGAGGAAAAATAAAACAAAGTGCAAAACTAACTAAGGTGATATGCCAAAACTTATTTTAAAAGGCACAGAGATAGATTATGAGAAACTATTTAGAATAGTTGAAGAGTGTTTAGCATGGTCTACTATTTTTAGAAGTATCTTGAATTATCAAAGGCCGAGAAGTGTAAAACATAATAATATGTAGATGATAGATGCATATAGAAAACCCAAGGGCATATAACATGATAGATATTCAACATTTATCTAAAAACTACCAAAAATAATGGATGAAGGATGTAGACTATTGAGAGATAAAATGCATATAACAAGAGCCCTTTATTCATAGAGAAAATAATACATAAGGCCGATACAACACAAATTACAACTTTCTTCTACAACAGAGCCTTGCTAAGGCTAGCAAACACAATAACTAAGCCTAAAATCTCTTTCACAGTTTTGTGTCTTTCTTTTTTCTATGGTTCCTTTTTTTTTCCTAGATCAAAACATTCCTTTATAGACCCCTTGGCTCTCACTTCAATGTCTAGAATCAAGATCTTCCACCACCAACATTCAATTTTCTTACAAAATATTTCATTTTTTGGGCAAGATCTCAACTTCGCTTGTCTGTGATATTTATGATCACCTTTAATTTGTCTAACTCCCAAGCCTTGCACTCCTTTGGTTGGTGATGATTCTTCTTACCACATGGAGGTCACGTGCTTAGTTTGAGGGCATTTCTTGGGGCTTTGTCTTCAAACCTACGCCTAGGTGACGCGTGGAGGTCATGTGCTTGTTTGAGAATGTTCATTTTCTCTCTTTATTTGAAATTGCTTGGGACATGGAGAGACCTGTGTTTTTACTATATCTTTGAATTTTTAATCCACCTAGGTAACTTTATCATGCTCGAGACAATGGGTGGTGTGATGCAAGTTTGAGAACATTTAGACAAAAAAAAATCTAAAGGAATAGGGAGAGGCTTTTAAAAAGCCTGATCTAGGGTGGCATGGCCCTAGCTCACAAAATGAGAGAAAATAACACAACCCCATCAGCCCAAAACATCTAGAGAGAAGCGCCATAGGGGGTGAGGGTGCATGAGTCATTTTGTAGATGGGCCGAGACATTTTGTATGATTTTTTTGTTATATGAAACTTGATTCTTATATATATATATATATATATATATATATATATATGATTTTTGATGATATTTGGGTATTTGGTGATGTGATGATTTACTTATCATTTTCCTGCTTTCTGCATGTATGTATGTGTTGGAAAGAATTTTTTTGGGCGAAAAATATATGGATTTCTTACCAATGCTCTGAGAATCTAAGTCCCTCTACTTGAACAATTCAGCTCCATGTTTACATGCACATGTGAAAAGTGGTTTTCTATGATGGCCTTATTGTGGGGATCTAATAGGGACACTCCACCGACCTTTGACAAAGCTAGAAATTACTTGTTAGAGAGGAGTTTGCAAGAGATCGGGAAAGGAACCAAGAAAAGGGTAGAGGGATTAATGTTGTAGGTAGAAAGTCAGAGTCCTACATTCATTAATTAGAAATTTCAACACACGTAAATTCAAAAGAAAAAAAACCTTGCAAATGGAAACAAGACCAGTTAGGATTTATGAGCACAAAGTATCAAGTAAATCCCCCAATCAAAAAAGGCTATACACTCCTTGTATTGATGTTTGAGCAGAAATTTTACATGGCAAGAATGGAAGAATGCAAAAGTGGGAAGTAGAAGAATTTGCTATCTCTTTGTTTCTTCACAAGGATTGCTCTCTCATGTACTCACAAAATGACCAGCCCCTTTGAAAATAGTGGCCTTTACAATTTATAGAAGGAGAAGACGACTCTTTTCCTACCCCCAATGAGTTTTCATATACCTTTACATAACTTAAAACTTTTCACATTCCTAGGAAATATTAAGTCCCTTTTTATAAAACAAAGGTGACTTATTACATTAAAGTCATTTTTTAATTACTAAAATAAGGCATTATGAAAAATTGCAATCCTAATGAAGAGAGAGAAAGTGGGGAGGGAAGAGGAAAGGAAGAAATAAGAGAGAGAAGACTAGGCCGATGAAGAAGTCACCCCTACGATCTTGCCTCGCTACTGTCCATTTTCCGATCAGCTCCGGTTGGGAAATATCGAATACTTTGAAATATTTACCGTGAATGCTTTTCTTATGCCCCAGATGGATCCTTTAATGCATATGGAAAATTTCTTGTGATAGGGTTCCAGTCTATCTTTTGTTCTCCTTTGGTCATTGTTAGGATGAAGAGTGCCATCCATTCTTGGAAATACCTCGTGCTTGCATCAAAAATTCCTTTTGGAACTCACTCCTGGAAAGATTTTTGGGTATTATAGAAGGTTTTCTCTTTGATTTTATCCTTGAGCCCAATGCAAGGCTTTAGAGATATGACCTTGTGTTGTTCCACTCATTGTAAAAATATGTTTGTAAACACTTTGTCTTCAATTTGTCCCCTTGGGTCAACTAGCATGCGTGACTTAAGATCATCAAGATCCATGTAAGTGACATCACTATCACCCACCTCAAGCATACTCCGATGAGAGGGCCTGCACTGGTTTCACCCCTGTGAACTTGAACTTCATGTTTCCTAGAGCACTTACTATATTTAGAACAAGGGGTTACTATTTTTAGTAAGTGGAAATTTCCACCCCTTTTCAGCTTCACCAGTGAGATTAGCTTTCTAAATTACCCCTGTGTATACTACTCCCTCTGAAACCACTCTTTGAGATGACTTACTATTTATAGCTAGTGCCCATATAGGGAACTTACTATTTTTAGTAAGTGGCCATTTTCACCTTTTTTAGCACTGATCAATCAATCTGACTTTCTGGTTATCCTTAGTGCACCTCCTCTTCGCCATAACTACCTTTGGTGATGACTTACCAAAATAGCAAGTGCCCATGTAGGAAGGCTTACTATTTTTGGAAAGTGTGTTTCGTGCCTCATTTTGCGATGAAACAGAATTTTGTGATATGGGTTTTTTTATCTCATGTGCACTTCCAAAATTTCAAGTCAAACCGGTTGTTGGATTTTAAATTTATAATTTTTTTGGTGGGAAACTTGGGGTTTCTTCACTGCAAAAATCTGGCCCTTGCATGCAAGAGATTTATTTGGGATATTCAAGGCACATGGGAAACTAGATGTTTCACAAAAAACAACATGTTGATTTGTTTGATGGTTTGTGAGATACGATTGAATCTCTTTCACAGAATTCGAGGTTTTTATAGGAAAAAATATTCATTTTCAATTGTTTAAGAACCAAATTTCTTCATAATTTTTTCTCTCTTAGATCATGGAAGCATGAAAGATGATATTGGAGGATGAAAAATCTTGACTTAGATTCAAGGAAAATTTTGGTAGCATTCCAGCAACATATGGAGGGTGTAGGGGATGAGAATGCAAAAAATGGCTAAGTTCCTTGGTTTTTATAGCTTGAAATGTGAAGGGAAATGGTGGGGCACATTTTTTTGTACCTCATGTCCCTTTGAAAATGTGAAAATGGGACATACAAATTCTCCTTTCCCTCATGATGACAAGTGGCGAGTGATTATTCGTTGAGCAAGTGAAGGAGGGACCTGGAATGAAGCACATGGGGGTGGGAGATGGTTGGATGTGAATCTAGAAGGAAAAATAAGGATGGGGCGCATTTTTGTGCACCTTATGTCCCTTTGGAAAGGTCACAATAGGTGTACCAAAATTTTTCTTGCTCCTAGCTTAAAAAGTGGTGCACATGCATGGTTAGGTGGAGGAGCAGGTCAACGCGGTCAAAGGTGTTTAAGAGGGAGTGTCCTGGTCATATGGGTGACTAGAAGGCTAAATGGGGGAGTGAAAATCTTGTGCACCTCATTTCACTTTGGTAAGGTGAAAATGGGACATGAAAATGTGCCTCATCCTTAGCTTGACACGTGTCCCTTTGGAAATTTTACTAAGTACCGAAGAGCACACCTTGAGAACCAACTTGTGCAGTCATAACTTGAGCTCCTAGATGAGTTTTCGGGTGCTTATTTATATGATTTTAATGGAAAATACATTTTGAGAAGAATTTTGAGGTTACTAAGGCTTTATTATGATTGGAACATCTCCAAAATTTACCTTTTTTCTTGGGATCACCCGTTGTGCATGGAAAGAATGAGTTGGCCTAAAAATGCATGGTGGTTGAAGATGATATGTTTTATCCACCATGTATGGACTAAAATTTATTTCCAATGATATTTTTTTGGCTCTCAACTCATTCTAGAGCTCCTGGAATCACTCCTTGAAGATTAGGTACTTTTCTTGTGTAAGCTCCTTTGGCTTCAAAAACCTACTTTTAGTGCATTGGCTCCTAAACCTCCGAAAATTCCCGAATCTTCCTAAATTAGCTTCATGGTGTTTTTAGCTCCTAGATACACCTCCATGATGAATATGAATCTCCCATACTTCTCTGATGATTGTGTAATTGGTTTAGAAAGGCTGATGAAAGCCCTCTCTAAGTATGCTTGAAAACTTGCCTTGAAAATTACTGCTCCAAAGGCACTTGAATGATCTTGCTTTTCCGAAATAAACTAGAGGGGAATAATGAAATTCATAGATGAAAAACTAGGGGACAAGAATAGAATCGAAACTAAGGGATAGGTTGATTTGGGGGTGTTTGGAAAGGTGTAACATGAAAATTTTGAAACTAGGGTATATTTGTCCCATTTTTGGGTGAATATTTCCCATGCAAAAACATAGGACAATAGTATGTGATAATACCATGGTACTTAGGAATAATGATAATGGGATAGATAGGTAAAACTAGTGAGAATATGATCGATAAGATAACACAAATCACGCCATGTGAAAAAGCCAAGAGGCAAAAATGCCTAGACATCAAACGATAGAATGTGAGGGCGTAGATGGTGATGAATCCAAACGGAGTGAATAACCCAAGCAAGGATGATATTTTTGAGATATTGGAGACATCGTGATAAACCCAAGGAGGGATCGAGAGCTCAAGTAAAGGTAGATGATGATTGTGTAGAACCCAAGTAGGGGTCGAGAACCCAAACAAAGGTGAGAGATCATGCCAAAGAAATAAAGTAAGATGTGATTAGGGTAATTGTAGGTAACTAGCCATGAGGGGAAAAATATCATAGCATATCTATAATAGTATCATTGAATTTATGTAGAATGTGGCTTTGGGAACTAGTCACGAGGTCTTCAATAACATGATGTGTAATAACTACCTGTTGATGGAATTTAGACCTGCATGTCGAATAAGGTTTCATCTATCCGACCCTCTAATTGAGTGAGGACTCCGTGCCAAATATCATCAAGCAGTGGGGTGAGGCTCAGGGCGTGGTGGAGGCCCATATGTAGGTTGTGGTCTAGGTGGTCTAAGGGAAGGTGGATATTTCCAAGAGGAATCAACCATATGCTTCGAGTGCATGATGAGGTATTGAGGATGGGATACTTGCTATGTAGAACCCGATATTCAAGTGTTAGAACGCATGCAATACCCATGATGAGAGCATAAAAAATAGCTAAAGAAGAAGGGTGTAGCCTTTTTTTTAGTTTGGTCATGTTTAACCTTGGCTTCAAGCTTCTTCATATGGTGTTGATAGGCTCTACAATTAGAGACATCATGCCCTAAAGCCTTGTGTCATGTGCAATATGGCTCGACAAAGAGAAGACCGAGGATCCATAAGGGAAAAAGGTAGGGGAGAGGTGTTATAGATTGTAGAGGGCTAGTGGGTGTGTTTGATAGGGGTAGTGATGTAATGAGTGAGGACGGATCTGATGAAGTAGTGTGTCACTCAGTCATCAAGGCACAATAAATAAGATCATCACCCATGATATCATCAACTTCATAGTCAAATTGGGCAGCCTATTCATCCATTTATGTCAAAGAGAATGGATCGGTTAAGTCAATGTCAAGTATGTGAGAGTGTAACCAGTGGATTAATCTAATGCTCATACACCGGTGAAGAAGTGTCAATAGTGTTTAGGGGTTTTTCTTGTACTGAAATTACATTCACGTATTGAGTTGGTTTCATACTAAGGGTTTCTTGGCAAAGACAAGACTTCCCTATCTCAAATATGGGAATAACTAGCCAGATGAGGGCCATCTAGAGAATAACCATTATTTTAATTTGACATGGAAGCACCCACCACACAAGAGTCAACTATGGTTTCAAGTTGAACCATACGCTCTTGTTGGGGTTGTGGTGTTTATGAGATAACTACAAGAATCAAAGGCCCCTATTTGCAAGGTCGCAAGGAAAGAGGAAAGCGAGATATGATAAGTTTAGGAAGGTGAGAACTATTTATTCTAAGGTTGAATTCATCGGGCTCATCATCATCTAATTCCAAAATATTGGGAGGTGTGCACCCGACCAACGCAAGATGAATAAAATTTTCACGAAGAGTATCTATGGGGTAGTTAAAGTGTTGATATTCCCAAAAGGGGATTGGTGATAGTTCCTCAAGTGTGGGGATCTTGTATGTCCCCTTTTTTGAAGTGTATCATAATTCTAAGGTTTATGTCCCCTTGAATCTTATAAATAGATCCTTGGTGAGAGAAATTCACACATTGACATGCGAAAGAGGTGATGACGTGCATACGGTGAGTCCAAGGCCGCCCTATGAGAATGTTATAAGATAAGAGAAAGTTGAATACTATAAATTTGACATAGAAAATCCTAGGGGAAATGGTGATGGGTAACCAAATACACCCCATAAGAAGCATCAATTGATAGTCGTATCCTTGGCAAGTAGTTCATGTGGATTTTAGGTTATCGATGGAATAATCGAGCGATTTGATGAAATATAGTGAAGCCACACATGTGCCTGATCCCTCATCAATGAGAGCACACTTAACTAAAGTGTGACTAATTTGAACTAAGATGAAGAGTAGTGGATCATATGCACGAAGAAAGAGCTCATCCAGATCATAGAAGTGATGGGAAAATGAATGCATGAATGAGAATATGTGGAAAGATAAGTACAAATAGAGAGTTCTTCACATTGTTGGCGGATACTTTCTTTCGAGCCATGTAATGTGAGACTCTTCCCTAAAGAAGGAGGAAAAGTAATGTTCATATCAAATAACATAGTCATGATACACTCACGATAGTGAGGTGACATGCACACGAGTTCTAAGAAGGGGATTGGAAAAGGAATTTCAGCAAGTGCTTGAGAGGATCCCACTTATCTTGACTAGATTGTACAATAGGATAAGAGTGCTAGGAATCCTTAGAAATAGGGTTATGAGGAGTAGGGGTAGTTAGAGATACTTATGGGACTGATTTTTATCGGTTTCTATGTCATCGACCTGCAAATTTGATTTTCACAGGGGCCGATGGTGTCTGCATAGACATGGATCCAGATCCATACATAATCTTCCTTGTAATATAATTTCCACATGGGGCCAATGTTGTTTGGAGGAGGCATATTTTTGACACAAGAGTCTGATTTTGAAGCAAAAAGGGTAAATGACCTGTCATTCCTAGGATGGAATGCTATAAGATATTATGGATAGACATAAGCAATAACATATTTTACATCATTGATTGCAAATGTGTTTTCAAGAGGGTAATTTGTGTCAACCACAATAGATGCAACATTCTCTTGCTTCTTGGAAATTTTGACAACATCATAATTAGGCTTAGGATTGGAAATATTTTTGGCTTCTCATTAGCCTGATTGATGGCTTTATGATGATCTTTCTTTTGAGCTGCATCACGAGCTTTGAATGCTTCAAATCAAACACTCGTGAGTGATGGCATCATAGTAAAAATTAGGTCCTAAGAAAAATATGATAGCATCCATATAGAGTGCATGAAAATTCTCATGTGAGTGAACCTAATTAACGTGCCACCAAAAAAATTACTCTCATCATGCCAATGAGGAATAGGTTGAGAAAGATCTAGAATCATGGTAAATTGTTTAGGGTACCAATGCTTTAACTCTTCTTTACTTAGTGGTTGATGATAGTTAGGTTGATTCTTGTTATTAGTAGGTTGTTAGTCAATTTTAAAAATAGTTCTATTTGAAGAAGCAATAAGAGAAAGAGTGTTTGAGATTCCTTCGTTTGTTGCATTCTTGTTCTTATATCATTTAAGGATTTGTACTTACTTATTAGTTTGTGTCTTGTGTCTTGTGTTCATGAGATAGTCTTCGCTTTTGGATTGTTTAAAGGCCTCTTCTAGGGAAGTAGGAGAAAATGACCTCACCTTGTATTGAAGGTGAGGCTCCAAGGCTCATAAGAAAAGTTGAAAGAGGATATCATTGGGCATGTTATGTTCTACCCACGTGGATAGGGTATTCCAATGCTTGTTAAAGGCTTGCATTCATTTTTTCAGCTTGTTGAAAATTAATGAAAGCATTGCTGTTATTTTTGCGTAGATCGTGATATTGGAGTTCATTTATTAGAAATTTGTCACTCGGGAATCTATCTCAACTATAAAATTAGGAGGAAAAGAATGGTACCAAACATCTCCTGTAATGGTCTTATCTAAGAGTTTAGTGGTAATGTATGATTTAGTTCTAATCCATTCTTTGTAAAGATTGACAAAGGACTTAATGTAAAGAGTGGGATCATTAGACCCATCATAAGATATAAATGGAGCAATGCCACCAATTTCCACACTAGAAATATAAGGTGATAATGAATCCTATTGGACCTGCTTGCAAGATCTTGTTTTGAATGGGGGTTGAGTGATGGGAACCCCATTAGGTCCATTTGGTAAAGGAGGGGGTATGGTGCCCCAAGAGCCCATTGGAGGGCGGTTGACTAGTTTCAAGCCATATTGTCTTACATTTGAAGGAGTTGAGTGGTAGTAAAAGATTGTTTTTAGTTCATTTTTTCAATAAGACGGAGAATAATATTGGTAGGATCATAATTGGAGGCATTTTTAGATGAGATTATTTCAGTAGGTTTCCCCTTTTCTGCCCTATGGTCAAGTTATTCGGAGAAAAAATTGAGGTGTTTACTAAGCATTTCTTCTGATTCTCCTTTGCTAAGTAGACAAAATATTTCTCGAAGGAGAAGTCACACAAAGGATGCACATGTAGGAACAAGGTGAATTTGAAGGCATGGGAAGATAGGGAAGGAAACATGCGCCAAAACACTTTGGCTCAGGACTTATCTATTTTTATGGATAGGGGCTATTTTTGGAGATAGCGTGTGGAACACACATATAGATGAAGACTTGCGCGACACACAATGATATTTTGGGAATAAGCAGCTGATAAGTGCCATGCATAGTTTAGGAAAATAATAGGATTTCTTCTTAGAGTTAACTATATGAAATATATTATTAGAACACTTGCATGTTGTGCATGCCATTGTAAAGGCGCATGGCTATTATCAACATGCGACCTATTTTGAGAAGTACATGGGTGGTGAAGGGAAAGTCCCCACCTCTATAAATATGTATTGAACTATGTAGTTTAGTGTGTGTGAATTATTGTAGAGTTATGTTGCTGGTTCTAATGCACGCATGACTCATGGAGATACTTTATAGTGTAAGAAGCTTATGTGTTTTACAATGTTTAATGCAATGGATTATATTGGAAAGATAATGGTGTTAGACATAAATAAATCTAGTTTTTGTATGGTTAGCCTTATTATTGTCATTGTTTAGTTCATGATTCCCTAAGATATAATTCTAGTTTATGCACTATGAAATGTTTATGTTTGGTTATGGATCTGAATATGTATTATCATCATCACACTAACATCCTACACAAGAAACTATAAAGAGGGGCCTGGTACCTTTGTGTGCTTTGGGTGAGCACTCAACTCAGGCTAAGTGATGTGCCAACGTGCCTGGGTTTTTCACAGTAGATTCTAGGTTGCATCATTGGTTCTATTTCGGAACCTCTTTTTATGTTTTAAGGATGTTTCATGATGAAGAAGTACCAGTTGAACCTAGAAAGTATTGAGGAGTGGATAATAGATATAGAATAAGAATATGCTTGGAGGTTCAGCACTAGATATGAGTTTGATGCATGCATGTGGGTGGATCGGAACATGTACAACTGTTTATATGATATTTTCTTTGCTATATTTTTGATAGAGTTGTATGAGTGGCTGATTGCTTATGCATCTAAAAGGAATTAGAGGTATCACACACTTGTCTGGATGTATGAATAATTTCAGGCCCTCTATGATGTTGATTTGATATGGACGTGTGCTATGGACACTTGGTTCCGTGGTGTTCTGAATAGCTATATTTTAGAGTAATCAATTTCTACTTACTCTTACCCAAAGTTAGTTGAGTTCTAGTTTTTACGTTATCCCAGGGGAGCCTATCTACAAGGAATTCCACTGGCGATCAAAATATTAATGGTAGCCCTGAACTTGGAAGAAAAATTGATGGCTCGCTAAGCCCTACCATACGTAGGGGTAGGAGTAGGTTTGGTGAAAGATGGAAGGCCTAGCGGAAAAGAGGCAAAGAGAATAAAGGCTACTTAAGTACAATGAGTTGTGCGAGAGGGAGATAGAGAAGCAACACAATATTGCAAAATAGATGGCATTGAGGAGAGAGATTGCTTGTGAAGGATTTGGAGCTCATGCAGAAGGTGTGGAGCCAGAGCATCTGAAACTCCCCCATTTGGGTAAGCATGACAGGAACCCTCCTCGGCCTCATATGGGAGCATGCCAATAGAGACGACATGGGCTATTAGCACGCATCATCGAATCTACTTGGCAACCTATCCCTTGCACTTGGTTTTCTAGTATCTAGTACAACCAAGTAGTCAGCAAGCTAGTTTGGGGAGTAGAAGAACATGAGTAAATCAAGTAGAAAGTGCATCTATGGCTAGGAAAATTTCTTTATTATTTGGAGGTACCTTTTCAGGTGCATCATTGGCACAAACTCAAGCGTGCAAAATTTTGGACTCACTTCTGGGAGTAGTACCACCTCACAGACTGTAGGAGTTTAGTTTAGTACCATTGTTGGGACATAGGGTAGTACATCCATTGGTCCACTTCTAGCTATAGGTGGAGGATTAGGGGAATATGTGGCTCTATTTTTGGTGGATCTGGTGGGTTTGGAGGTAGAGGTAACACAAGAGGTTCTTGATCTGGTAGGCATGGTCATCACCAACCCCATAATATTACATGGAGATGTCACTTCATCTTCCAAAGTATAGGGGAATAAAAGATGCATCTGACCTTGTGCACATGTGTTAGATAATATGTAGTGCAAAAGGGATTATGGCTTCGAGAGAAAGGCAAGTCGGTTTGCAACTACGTTGCAGGAGACACTCACGAGTTAGTACAGAAATTTGACCACCGATTAGACTTGTGTAAATTATGCATTATTATATGATTCTTTCTATAACGAGTTTCATATCCCCAAGTTCGAGAGAAAAGTATAAGCATACTCAAGGATATTAAGTAGGGCACTATTGAGAGTGTTCAGGAATATGACACCCACTTCAAAATAATTTTGTCTAAGATTTTGTATGATATCCATGCAAGCCAACATACACAAAGTGGTTTCATTGGGGGCTTGATCACACCATTTAGGAGGGTGATGTCACATAAGACATATAAGGACCCCGCGAAGAACTTGTAGCAGAGTTGGGTGCTAAGGCGATTGGAAGTATATACACTAGAGTGAGCCCATTATTGGAGCACAAATTACAACTATGGTGAAGTAGTTGGAGAAACTATCAACCAATTTAGCACACGAGACATGTACTAGGATTTTGTGTACAGATTGTGAAGTGGAAGGGCACACTAAGGATAATTGTCCTCACAAGTCAATACGTTCATTATTTCTAGACTACGAGATATGTCATTTAGACCATGATGCAAGCCACTGCCCATTATTACAATGCACGATCGAAAGAACGTATCTTGCTATTGTAAGATTTTCCGGTCCACGAATCACAATACAGAAGACTGCAAGTTGATTGGTCAGATCCATGATGCCATCGATATTGGTGTGCGATAGACAAGAGTATCAAATAACTCTAAAAGTAAAAGTGAGCACCATGATCATGATCACACCTAAGGGCACTACGATTAGAATGAGGGAAACTTTGAAGTAAGTCATGGCCAAGGTTGAGGATACCATGGTAAATTTGAGGGCGAGAGGCCATGGTGGTGGATGAGGTGAGTTTCCTCGTGGAACGTGTTATACATGCGGATCTCCTGACCACTACAGGTGTGAATGCCCTTAGAATATTACTTGTTATTTTTGTGGGAAGAATCATAACTATGAGGAATGCCCGAACTTATATGAGCATCGTAGAAGTAACATTAATAGGAGAACACACGGGCGTAGGGATGGTTAGAATACAACGCGCCATGGAAAATCAGTGGATGCCAAAGTTGGCACCAAAACTTGAGGTAGTACCTATGAATATTACTACACCCAATGAAGCTATACATGTCGGAGAGAAACATTTATGAGGAAGCCTACCATTACTAAGGAGGAAGTTTTACTTGCAATGTACCTAGATCCTACACACCGAGAAGGAGGTTTATCGGGAAACCATGGAGGCACTCGAAATAGTCGGGGTGAAATACGGTGTTTGAAGGAACAGTCATCAAAGTTAGAACAAAAAAGAAGGTAGTAGAGATGGTCTAGTCAGATGTTGATGATTTAAAAGAGGTATGTAAGATGTTGTGCTAGGATAATATTATTCCATTACTAGGGAATTGGTTAAAGGGGAACACTCTGTGTGTAGGTATTGAGAATGGACGAAAAATCCTGCATGCTAATCTTCCCCCTCATAGCTTGGATTATGACAAGGAAATCACTCGAATTCTGTTGTCTATGGGTGTATTTTGAGCAATATATTGATTGACACAGGCACGGAAGTGAATGTGCTTACTTTAGATGCATGGGTGTAGATGGGAAGACCCCATTACAGCCATCCTCTAATGTATTATTTATGGCTAATCAGACTAAGGCCACTCCAATCAGAGTTTTAAAGGATGCATCCATTACTATACAAGGGGCCAAGTTCACTGGGGACTTTGAGGTTTAGCACTTGTAGAAGCAAACAACTTCCTAGCTCTACTTGGGCACCCTTGGTGTTATGTAAATAATATTGATCTATGGTTCGACAAGGGATATATAAGTTTTGAGAACAAGTAAGAACAAGTTATTATCCCTTTAACAAATGGAAAATTTGCACCTTATGTTTAACCTTTGAGTGAGGAAGATCGAACAAAATTTATATGTGCGCACAGTCAAGATCCAAAATCCCTTGAGCCATCTAAAGAGGGAATCCTCCCATGGGAGGATGCACAGTTTATTAGTGATAATAAAAGTATTTCTTGTGACAATTAGGCACATGAAACCTATGAGATGGTTGGGTGTGAAGTAAGAAGAGCCTTTGCATAGAGGAACAAATTGTATTAGGCGGATAGGTAACAACTATGTACCCTGGTACATTGGAGAAGGAGATCCTACAATATTCCTACGTGCCATGGAGGAGCAGTGGATGGATCAAGTGGAAAGAAGAAATATGTTAGTGTATACCTTATGTGGGATGACAACGCATTGGTGGATGGTTCATAGGGATAATCTCATAGAATGGAATGAAGTAAGAATTGCTCTAACAACCTGGTTTCTTAGGAGTAATGCACTTACCTAGATATGCATATATCATGGTAATTGACCTGTTTAGCACCACGTTTAGTAGTGTGAGAGACTCTGGACAGAGGGGCATGAAGATTTACCACCTTCACTTTGGGTGCACAAAATTTATTCCACTTTGCAAGGTTGCGCACACATTTGGTATGTTTATGCATAACTGCATAGGAGACTGGAAATTGGCAAGACTTGATTGCAGGAATGGTCTAGAATTTTGAATACTTCTCTACTAAACCTCCGGTGAGAGAGGCATTATGGGTTATGGAACACTTGACTATGGGAGACAATGCAAAGGTTGAAGAACTCATTTAGGAGTTATTTGGTGAGGAAGAACTAGGAGCGCACTTTGATGAGATAGATGAGGCAAAGGCTGAACTATTTAAGTGCGCTTACTTTAAGAAGGAAAAAGGAAAGATGGTCTATATAGTGGATGATGAAGAAGTAGAAAATTTGGACATTTATCATTTTGAAGGTACGTGTGAGGTTTTAGACAATGCAGATAAACATGTGTGCCTATCATGAACCTATGAATACTAAGAAAGTGAACATTGGCACGGATATGTTGAACCTAAGGAGGCCATAATTAGAGATTATTGGTCTAATTATGAAGTGGCAAAGATAATTGAGTTACTACATGATTTCTAGGACTTATTTCCTAGGGGCTACCATGAGTTAAAGGGGGTTGCATGAGTCATTAGGTGAGATGAAAATCAAGCTAAAGGAAGGATCTTGCCCATCAGGAAGAGACCTTACATGATGAACCCTAACTTGCGCATAAAAGTTAAAGAAGAAATTGACAAAATGCTGAAATATGGCATCATTAAGCCCCTAGAAGAATTAGAGTGGGTTAGCCCCATGGTAATCAATATAAATAAATATGGTCGGATTAGGATTTTTGTGGATTACAGGGATTTGAATGCTGCATGTGTGATTGATCCTTTTCCTACTCCTTTTATTGAGGAAATATTAAAAGGAGTTAGGCACGAAATTTACTCTTTTACAGATGGATTCTCTAGGTATCATCAGGTAATAATTACACAGGAGGATCAAGAGAAGACAAATTTCACCACTAAATGGGGAAGCTTTGTATATATACAATGATGCCCTTTGGTTTGAAGAATACACATGCTGTATTTTCGTGCATAATTGTTCAAGCATTCCAAGATTTTATTCACAAATTCTTACAGGTTTACTTATATGATTGGATGGTATATGGGCTTGTTAACGATCATTTTTAAAACTTGTGTTTAATGTTTTAAATATGAACATAGTTAAACATCTCTTTAAACATCAATAAGTGTGTATTTGCTACACCTTTTGGAACTCTGCTAGGGCATATCATCTGCAAGGAAGGTTTGTTAGTAGATCTAGTTTTGATTGCACTTATTGTAGGCCTAGAGGAGCCTACCAAGTAGAGAAAGGTGCATGGATTATTGGGCCATCAGGGTATTCCAAGAAACTTATCAAAGGATATGCAAAGATTGTCACACCCTTGGAGGAGTTACTAAAGGGAAAAGGGACATTTTATTAGGGAGAATTGCAGTAGTGCGCATTTGAGGCATTGAAGGAGAGACTTACTACAATGCCTATTTTGTATTTTCCCTCATGGAACCAACCATTTCACGTATATGTGGATGCCTCTAGCATGACCATTGGTGCAAAGTGTTAGCTCAGCTTGGAGAAGGTATTATAGATCATCCTATCTACTTTGCTAGTAGAAATTTGACTCTGTAGAACATAATTATATAACTACAGAGCACGAGGCCTTGATGATGATTTACGTGGTGCATAAGTTCAGATATTACTTGCTAGCAACATCATTTGTATTTTATATAGATCACATGGAACTAAAATACTTGGTAAATAAGCCCATTTTATAGGGGCACATATGTTGATGGGTTCTCTTATTCCAAGAATTTGACTTTACAGTCATGGTAAAACCAGGTAAAAGTAATTTTGGCCTGGACCACTTATCAAGAATTCAATCAGGGGAGGATGCACAAATAATTGAAGATACAATTCCGGATGCACAGTTGTATAGGTTACATCGCACACCTTCAAAATTGGAGAATATTGCTATCCTTTTATGAATAGGTATGACAATAGAAGGGATGAAATCCTTAGAGAAGAAATAACTTACAATTCACGCTGCACCCTTCATGTTGATCAGTGGTGACTTATACAAACTAGGACGAGATGAAGTATTGTGCCGGTGTGTATTAGAACATGAGCACACATATATCATGGAAGAGGCTCATAAAGGTATTGCAGGTGGGAATTATTTAGGTGACACCACCACACACAAGATTCTACTCACTGGGTTATGGTGGGAGACCATATACAAAGATTATAAAGAGTATTGTAAGGCGTGTGATCATTGTCAGTGCCTTGGAAAACCTGGAAAAAGAGATGAAATTCCTTTGAGGCCTATTACTAGTGTAAAACCATTTGAAAAATGGGAAATAGACTTTGTGGGTCCTATTTCCCCATCCACGTGTAGAACCGGATTATGCTACATCATCACTTATACAAATTATATTACACAATGGGCATAAGCATCACCTACAAAGGATTGTATAGTAGCTATAATAACAAGGTTCTTATGGGAAAATATTATTACTAGGTATGGATGTCCATTGAGTTTGAAAAGTGATAGGGGCACACACTTCTTGAATGAGACAATTAGGATATTTTTGGATGAATTTATGGTCATGCACCACAAGATGACACCTTATCACCCTCAAGAAAATGGGACTACTGAGGCCTTCAATAAGATATTGAGCCAGACCTTAACAAAAATTGTGATGTTGGAAGGAAAGATTGGGATGATAAAGTTTTTTTGTGTACTTTGGGCATATAGAACAAATTACAAAAGGTTGAATAAGGCCACACCCTTTTAGTTGGTGTTTGGCGTAGAAGCAGTTCTTCCCATGGAATTCATGTTACCTTATTTGTGTATTACACACATGGGAGGTCTAGATGATGAGAAAGCATTAGAAGAAATAATTAACAAGTTAACACTCTTTGGATGAGAGGTGCGTCATAACACGTTGGAGTCAAAAGCAGGAAAAGGCCAGGAAGAAGGCATGGCATGATAGACACATCAGGGATAAGAAGCTTAAGGTTGGATAGATGGTACTTCTTTATGATTCCAATTTTCTATGCCATCCAGGCAAACTTAAGGTGCATTGGTTGGGACCATATGTTATCACTCACATCTGGAATCAAGCACTTTTCAGCTAGAGGTGATCGATGAAACATGGTTACCCAGTTACTTTAACGGGAGTAGGCTAAAGCCCTACTATAAATAAGTCTTCTTGGTGTTTGTAATAAGGTAGTATTTCCATTTAGTATAGATTTCCATTTATGTATTTCTTTTAAATGTATTTCCTTCTTCATTGCTATGCTTTTTCAATTTAGTTTGGTATTTGTGTAATAAGCACATTTGCATGCTAGAAGCTAATTACAATCTAAAGTATTTTTATGCACAGAGGACTACACATACCATTGGTGTGGGGTGGTTGTTATTCAAAATTGGGTACACATGAAAACATATTGTTACAGGTGCTATTCAAAAATGGAAGGGAGCTGCTAGAAAGAAGATTTCTCTTAAGGAAGACCATAGCTAGAAATAAATGAATGAACAATATAACTTAAGGTAGACAACGGTGTAGAAAATACTAGAGGAAGGCACAGTGGTAAGGTACTTTGGCACATGGACACGTGTAGAAGGAGGTCTATAGCTAAAAGGTAGGAAGGCATGCTGGAAGGTTATAGCTATGGCATGTAGGTGTATCGTGTAGAAATTGGGAAAATGGTCAATTAATGAGGGGATTAGTGGTAAGTAAAGAGAAGTAAATGCAATAAATTTTACCAAGTGAGCTAGTTGTGACCAAGCCAAGTGAAACATGTTGAGGTGTGGAGAGTTACAAAACCAGGTGTGGAGAGAATATTTGTGCATAGAAGTGGCTTGCATCCCCATTAGAGAAGGGTTTGAGAGTAGCGAAGCATTGAGAAGGAGCTAGGGAATGTGATTTCGAGCTAGGGCATGTAATTTCGAGCTAGGGCACATGGTTTCAAGCTAGGGCATGAGAGCTTACTCGACAGAGGAAAAAGGTGAGATTTTTACCATGGCACCAAGGAAAGCACTGTAGTAGGTATGAAGGGGAAGAAAAAGGTGGAAATTGACCGAGAGAAATTTTTCATAAATGTAGTATCTAGAAGGAGTGATCATCGGATGAGATTGGGATTCCCATATCCACAGATGCAAAGTAAGTGACTACAACCACCACACCATTGACAACAAGGGGATTTGGACACATTGTTGAATAAGAAGACCAACAAGCACACGGTGGATGACATGCCAGTATATGACGATGTTGGGGAGAAGTTGCTCAAGAAGGTAAGGGTGTATTAGCTATATGAACTCCCATATTTTTGAAAATAAATTTTTTTATACCAATGGCTTATGATCAGAGTCTATGAGGATTTCTTCTATTTTGTTGGATGACGGGTAAGGATCACCACGCCTTTGATTGCTACATTGACAAGATTTAAGGGCATAGGAAAAGAGGTTAGTAGTGATCTAACTGATAAGGCAGCTGTTATAGCTACAAGCAAGGAGTTGGGATATGCCAAGGGTTTGCACATGAATGTACATCTACAAATTAAGGAAGTACCCTATGGTGCAGGTAATCGCGCATCTGCTCACTAAGCTAAATGATTAGGAGAGATGGTCATAAGTAAATACCATGTGGCTACATATTACGAAGAAAATGTCACAAGGAGAAATATACAACTTAGCTGGCTACATAACGAAACAATTATTGAGGAAGCGCGCACAAGTGAGAAGATAAGTTTTGGCACTATCCTATTATCTCTTGTGTTTGTAGAAATTGGAGTGCCCGATGGGCCAAATAACAAAATTTGGGAATACCCTATAGAAAATAAGTCCCTCGCAGAGAGGTTTGAGAAGTATTTGTGTGAAGGAACAATGAGTGGCCCGTTCAAACAAAGGGCATAACTATGGTATGATCAACTTCATGTAGCCTTTGAGGAGGAATGGCGCATTCCAAAGGAGTTACCCTTAGTAGTGGGAAAGGCAATATAGTTTGTGGTGTATCAACATTTTTGCATCGTGTGGTTTATAATGAAGGATGGTACATGGAGTCTCTGGTGCAAACTACCATACGCCTTCATAGTGTATTATTTCTAGTAAATAGTACACATGTTTATTGATGCATGCCGGTTGAGCTACAACGTGGACAAGGGAAATTGTGACTACCATATTATAAGGAAAACATATGTCTATCTAGGTCAGTTTGCCTATATTGAGAGGCTTATTTATGATGTTATAAGAATGAATCCAATAAGTTTTGATATTGGGGATAGTGGATCTGCGCTTATATATCTTTAGCTCAAGCCTAGGATGGAAAAGGGAAAGTATGTGGAGAATGAGTTTATGCTCAGGGCCACCTAAGGGAAAACACACAGTTGAAAATGTGGTAGCTCCAAAGCCTACCTCAACCGTAGAAGGAGACGAGGAAGAGGAACTTGATGAGGATAGTGGAGGCTTAGACCATAGAGGCCAGAGGAAGCCCATAGATAGAGTGGAGAGTGAGTGCGCAGATACTCCCCCACAGGAACAAGGAGGAGAGGAAGACTTGGATGTGGGTACAGTCCATGAGGAACACTAGTTTAAAAAGGTGTTTAGAAGAACCAGAACCCAAGGCACAAGAACATATCAACCTTTATGAAGGTCACCTCGACTCTCCCCTAAAAAATAAGCACCTAAGGGAAAGAGAAGAAGAAATCTGAAGCTTAACGAGGAGGAGGAGGAGTTTGAAGAGAGCGTGCCAAGAACCCCGGTCCAGCTTGAAGATGTGGAGGAACCCCAAGATGAAGAAATGAGAGATGAAGAGGAAGGGGTGAAAGAGGTAGAAGAAACTGTGTAAGAACAACCCAGTGCACCCATTATGACTTAGGTAGGAGAAGGGCCAACTTCAGACCTTGGCGCCTAGGTTCCTAAGGGGCCAAGAACAAAAGAGAAAGAAAAAGTGAAGAGTATGTTGTCCCTAGTATGGGCTATACTAAGGACACAAGAAAAATCATCCACACCCAGTTTCAGAGCACTATGGGCCTTAAGGAGTTATATGGGTGGGAGCTGATGGATCTAGATATGGCCACTACACGCACAAGGAAGTAGTTATCCTAGTCCATGTAGACTCATATGGATGAACCAGATTTTGACGTGTGTGAGGAGTCTGTGTCTCACGAAGAGTGAAGAAGGCACCCCAGAGCAGGCACATGACAATAAAACCTACTCTAATGTTTGATGAGCAGGTCAACAATGCAATGGTCAAGTATCTGTTGAGGTGGCATGGAGAAACATTGATAAGGACGCCACCATTAGAGCACTGCTTGAAGATAACAAGGCTAAAACTATAGAGATAACACATTTAAAGGAAGAGAAGGAACAAGAACGAGAAAATAATGAGGCCTTCATTAGCATGGTGGAGGAAATTGGTGATCACATCCTTAAAATAAGGCCTCATCTCAAATCTTAGGAACAGAAAATTTTCCTTCTGCTATGCATTATGTGCGCACTTTGGTCAATTTGGTGTTAGATGATGAACCAATTCAGATGCCCACACCAAAATATTCTAAAAAGAGGCAGAGAGAGAAAGGGCCTCTATGGTTAGGAAAATTTCAACTTACAAGGCATTGCTCCAAACTTTGAAGGATGAGTTGAAGAAAGCCAACCAAGCTCTCAATTTATGTGCGGCACCAAAAGCAAATAAGGACTAGAACTCTAGTTGAAGATAATGAGGTTTTGGTAGTGATGTAAGATGAGACATTAAGGTGCACAAAAATATTGACACTGGTGAAACAAAAGCATGAGGCCCTCGCAATAGCCTAGGATCCACACAAAGAGAGGATTGATGAGATTGGGAAGCTCATAGCGCAAAATATGGACCTCATGGAAGGAATGATGTCAGGTATGGCCAATATTGTTCGGGTACTATAGAATGAGAAAGAAAATATTACTCAGGATGAATTGGATTCCATAGCCATAGATATTCCAGAAAAGATAAGGACCACGCTAAATGACTGGTAGACATTACAAGTTGAAATCAAAAATGAATATCCAAAGTTAATCCTCCTAGTTGAAGAAGGGGATCTTTGCAGAGTAAAAAAATTATTCTTTTGTATAATATTTCATTAATTCTTTCAATCCTTATTATTTCTTATTGGGAACATCAGAAAAAATTCCCATTTCCGGGATGAAAATGTACTTTAGTGTGGGGTAATGTTGAGCAGACAGAATGTTGCTCTAAGAAGAAGACACACAAAGGATGTGCATGGGAAAAAGATGCATTTAAAGGTGTGGGAAGATAGGGAAGGAAACGTGCGCCAACACACTTTTGTTAAGGACTAGCCATTTTTATGGATAGGGGCTATTTTTAGAGATAGCGTGCGGAGCACACATAGAGATTAAGACTTACACGACACACAATGGTATTTTAGGAACAAGCGGCTAATAAGCACCATGCATAGTTCAAGCTAATAATAGGATTTCTTCTTAGAGTTAATTATAGGAAATATCTTATTAGAATGCTCGCATGTTGGGAATGCCATTATAAAGGCACATGTATTATTAGCATGTGACCTATTTTTAAAAGTACATGGGTGGTGAAGGGAAAGTCCCCACCTCTATAAATATGTATGGAACTATGTACTTTAGTGTGTGTAAATTATTTTAGAGTTATGTCTTGGTTCTAATGCGCGCATGAATCACAGAGATACTTTATAGTGTAAGAATATTATGTGTTTTACAAAGTGTTTAATGCAATGGCGTATATTGGCTGGATAATGGTGTTAGACATAATTGAATCTAGTTCTTGTATGGTTAGCCTTATTATTGTCATTTTTTAGTTCATGATTCCATAAGATCTAGATCTGGTATATGCACTTGTAAAATTTTTATGTTTGGTTATGGATCTGAATATGTATTATCATCATCACACTAACATCTTGCATAAGCAACTCTAAAGAGGGGCCTGGTACCTTTGCGCGCTTTGGGTGAGCACTTAGCTTATCTTTGAGTGATGTGCCAACGCACCTGGGTTTTTCATAGTAGATTCTAGGCTGCATAATCCTTTGTATTGAGAAAATTGATATAGAAATTTCTGGATCTTAGGAGGATGGTCAAAACCATAATCATTCGGATTTATTTCTCCTCATCCTTGGGTGGGAAATTGTGGTGATTAGAAGGATTATTTCTAGGTGCTCCTATGATGTAATAGTCCATATAGAAGGGAAATTAAATTTCATGATGGTAGGTTTCTTGAAATGAGTGCACAAAAATGTCATAGGACCCCAAACACAGCTAATCCATGATGGAGTGGTTATCTGGCCGAGAAAGCGTTCTAGAGATGAAGGCTATAGAAAAAATCAGCCATGTATAAAATAATTCACAGGGTCTAAGGCGTCGATAGTAGGTCCGATTAAATATAAAGGATTATACATGTAAACATGTCGCACATAGGCCAAAGGTGTCTAGAAACAAATGTGATAAGAATAGAAAGAATCACCCCTAGGCAATGGTGTCTATGAAAACAATTTTTACAGTATTTAGGATTTTGGATACTTAGATGAAGTCAAAATAAAAGATGGGTGATTTTAACATCTTGTTCTCGATCGGAAGGTCAGTAAGATTCATATCAAAGTTCACCAGGAGGATGTATGCGGGCCAAAATGTGTCTCAATAAGACACACTCTTTTTTAGATAGATAAACACTTTTGATCGGATCTATGAAGCAAAGTACATTCAACCAAGATATAACATTTAAGCTCAACAAATAGTGAACCAGATTCACCATACATGAACACACTTCTAGTGCAAGAAATATCGAACTAGAATCAACCTTTGTTAAATGAACCTACCACCTGTGCCACCTCAGACATTACCAAACCGAATGGGGATTGTACCTAAGTGGAATTTGAATCTGGGTGGAGATAGATACAGCCATCCCTATTAACCACTCCATCCAGAGCCCATCGGCTTAAAAACATGCACTCTTACTCATTCATTCAATAAGGGTATTCGAGGAAACGATTAGAAGACATGAAATTACCGACACACAATGGGGAAGACTTAAAGGGGCTACAATGAGAAATATGGTCACATATCTAGAGGGAATTAACCCTTACAATAGGTCAACCTAGGGTTTCCAAGGCCCGCGATCAAGATAGAGGAACGAACCCTTACTAGGATATCAATGGTCAAGTGTGGAAAGGTATGTATTAACAAATAAAATAAATAAGCATGCAATAATTGAAATGAAAGTAACTAAAGAGTTGATATTTGATAAGAGTGCTAAGCTAACTAACATCAAGCATGCATAATACTAAGCTAACATAACACAATGAAGAGGAGTTGAACTAATCTATGCAAAGTCATAAAGAAGGGTTAGAACACTCACCTTGTACTGTAGGTTGGTTTCTTATGCATCTATATCCTATGAGAAGTAGCACACAAAGAGATATTCACAAGGAAGAGTAGGGAAAACCATTCTTGTCCTAGACTCAATATATGATGACTCAAAAGTTCAAAAAATCATCCAAGAAGAGAGGTGTCCAATCTAATCCAAGAAAAATGCAAATGAACTAAAATTAGAGTGAGAAGATGGGAAGTTGTTGCAAAAGAACAAAGAAAATGGTAGTTCGGATGTCTTAGCTTCCTATTTCTTATGAGTGTAAAGTGAATTGGAGGTATATATATATATGACGCCATCATCCATGGGTGATGACATTGGACATGAGAAAATATGACACTAACACAATCACCCATGGGCGATTGTGTGGGTCTATCATCACCAATCTAGCACTAAGATAATATTTCACCGGGAACTCTCCATGCTATGATTATTTCAGTAATGTACAAATTTTGGTTTGGTGGGAGTAATCTAGAAACACATTAATAGACATAACACAAGAATACCATAGACTATGATATAAAGGAATGATGAAAAATATGAAATACAACTGCAACATATATTATTAACATGATATTGTTACAATCTCACCCATGAATTACTTCGAGTGTTACCAAATCCACTCACCTTCCAACAATAATTCTGGAGAAACTTCATAGTTATGCCTTTTGATGGCTTCCTTAACACACCTTCACAATGACTCCTTTTTACACATATTGACTCTCACCCTTTATTCTATGCTAAATGATGGGGTGGCCTCTCTATTTATAGAAATTTTAGGCTTATCCACCCTATCTATAAGATAGGATATGAAATCTCTTCTAAATAATCATATTCCATACCTAAAATCTTATCTTTACATGTAGGATTATCCTTCAGGATAAGATAAACCTTATCATTTCACATGGGTTCCACCTTTCTAGATTTTATACAAATAAAATATTAAAAATATTTATGACATCAATTCTTGTCCTTATTACAAATATAATATTTCTAATTCTTAATCATATAGACCCCACTTCTCTACTTACCCTAACTTTGACATTTTGACATTACTAAGACTACTCGGGGAAAAATATTTAATTTTTACCATTGACTATCACTTTCACGGTAAAAACTATTCACGGTAAAAACAAGGTTACCCTTCAAATGATTTCGACTAAGTGGGAATATCTCTCCAAAAATCCACCAACGAGGAATGGTCCAGAAACATAATTAAAATGTCATCACCAATCTGGCACTAAGATAATATTTCACTAGGAAATCCTCGTGCTATGATTATTTAAGTAATGTACAACTTTTGGTTTAGTGATAGTAATCTAGAAACACAATAACAAACATAACACAAGAATACCATGGACTATGATATAAAGGAATGATGAAAAATATGAAATACAACTGCAACATATATTATTAACATGATATTGTTACAATCTCACCTATGAATTACTCTGAGTGTCACCAACTCCATTCGCCTTCCAATAGTAATTTCGGAGAAACTTCACAGTTACACCTTTTAATGGCTTCATTAACACACCTTCCCAATGGCTCATGTTTACATGCATTGACTCTCACACTTTACTCTCTTCTAAATGATGGGGGTGGCCTCTCTATTTATAGAAATTTCAGGCTTATCCACCCTATCTATAAGATAGGATAGGAAATATCTTCCACTAATCATATTCCATACCTAAACTCTTATCTTTACATGTAGGATTATCTTGTAAGATAAGATAAACCTTATCATTTCACATGGGTTCCACCTTTATAGACATTATACAAATAAAATATTCAAAATATTATGACATCAATCCTTGTCCTTATTACAAATATAATATTTCTAATTCCTAATCATGTAGACCCTACTTCTCTACTTACCATAACTTTTACATTTTAACATTATTGAGACCACTTACGACAAATATTTACTTTTACCATTGAATATCACTTTCAAACCATACCTATTGTACTTTTTTCTATTATCGTATCTTTGTACTTTATGGGTGACACCGTATTAGTAACGCCCGTCATCTTCTATCAAATGCTACTACTAATTATACTTAACAACACCCTATTCATAATACATACATTAATGAAATAGAAATCATGGAGGAAAATTATAGTGTTGACATCTTCCCCCTCCCTAGCTTCTACTCCGTCCTGGAGTAGACTATTATGGACAATATGAAGCTAGTGCTTGGAAAATATTTAGCTTGTTGTGGTTGAACCATTTCCTAATTGGAGTACCATCCAATTCCTCCAGTTGATACGTACCATTTTCATGCACAACTACTATTTTGTAGGGTTCAATCCATGTAGGAAGATTTTTTCTATGCTTCCTCTTTTTGTATTAGGAATCATATACTAGGAATAAGTCATTCACCTAAAATGGAGACTAGAGGATTTTTTGATGAAAGTACTCCTTCTGCTTGATTTTCTTCTTATAGCTTGTATCCTTCACTATTTCCCTCATTTCCTCTAGCAAATGAAGATGTACCAATAGTTATCTTACTGAATCACTTTCTCCCATTCTTTCATTTTTCATAACTCTCACACGGTGGGAATATCAAATTCAATAGGAAGAATTAGATCAATGCCATAAGACAACTAAAATGGAGAGTATCCTGTTGTTGACTTTGATGTTTCCCTATATGCCCACAACGCTGCATGAATCCTTTTATCCCACTTATGCATATGATAAGTTGTATATTTTTCTAGGATGTGGCATAATAAATAATTTGTTCGCTCTACTTGTCTATTTATGCTTGGCTTGCAAGTTTTTTTCCTTCCTATGCTTAATATAAAACCTAATTACTAGTGCTTCTATCACCTCATTAATAAAGTGGCTTCCTTGATCTGTTACAATCTCTAATGGACAACCAAATTTGGTGACAATGCGTTCATACATGAACCTTGCCACTTCATCCATGGAAGCTATTTTCAAGGGTCTAGCTTCAACCCACTTGGTTAAATAATTAGTGGCAACTCGCAACATACTTATTTTGGCGTGGGGTAGTTGGAAGTGGACCTATAATATATATTCCCCACTTTTCAAAGGGACCAAGTGGAAGAATAGGGAATAATGGAGCTAATGAAGTTTTACAATTCCCATGTGATTGAAAAATATCACATGTCTTACAATAATTATAACAATCTCTAAAAAGAGTTGGTCAGTGATAACTGCATCCAAGATCCTTCTTGCTATAAGTTTTCCTAGAGAAGTGTCCTCCACATGTACCATTGTGGAATTATTATATTAGCTCCTTTCCTTGATCATGTCCATCTTCCCTCTTGTATTGTCCATCAGGTTCTCTATTGAAATAATACTCCATGTAAAATGGAATATGTATGACTCGTTTGAGTAATCTTCCTCTTAGTATTTTCATTGGCACCATCAGGAAACTTGAAATCATTCAGATAATTCCAAATATCTATGTATTCACTAGGGATTGTGTCAAGGGATAATAATGCTACATCTAGAAAAATATCATCATTACAAGATGAACCTAAACCATCATAGGCTCGAGAGAGTGCATCTGCATTGACATGCTTCTTTCCTAGCCTATCTATAATATCAACTTCAAATTATTATAGTAAAATTATCCATCTTGCTATCCTTCCTGATGGGTTAGGATTATTCACAATATATTTTATAGCCACGATGATCTAATATAACTGTGAATTTCTACCCTAACAAGTAATTTCTAAACTTCTTTATAGTAAAAATGATAGCTAGAGCCTCTTTTCTCGATTACAATATAATTTACCTCAACACTTTGGTCATTTGTTTGGTCCAAAATTAAATAAGATGATCATTCCCTTTTCATCCTTTTGGCTCAAAGTACTCCCCATTTTGCATCTAAAGCATCAATATATATAATGAATGGCCTACTCTAAGTCTGGATTCTTTAAAACAAGCGAAGACACTAAAGCTTCCTTTAGTTGTTAAAATCTTAATGCACCTTCTTTCCTAGCTCATAAGCAATATCCTTATTCAAGAACTAGGTTAATGGTTTAGCAATATTTGAGAAACACTTGATGAACCTTCTATAGTAACCACATGGCCTAGAAATGATCTCAACTTACTTATATTCATAGGAAATGGTAAGCTGTTTAATTTTGAAACTTTATTAGATCAGTACCAATACCATATCTATATACAACATGTCCTAACAAGATGCCTTTAGAACATCCAAAGACACAATTTTTAGGGTTTAGTGAGGCTTATGCTTCATTTAACCTTTTAAATGCCACCTCCATCTAGTGCAGGTGGTCCATTTTTCTCTCGTAGATGCAAAAGCGATATAGGAATACTCTGATGAAGCTTTCAAGGTAGGATTCAAACAACCTATTCATTAGGTGCTAAAATGTTGCTGGAGCATTACAAAATCCAAATGGAATAACTTTATAAGAAAATGTTTCCCAAGGAGTGGTGAATGTAGTCTTGAGCTGATCTTTCTCAGCTATACACACTTGGTTGTACTCGCTATAGCCATCTATAAAACTATAACATTCCTGGCTAGCTACTTCATCCAAGATCTGGTTTGAGAATGGAAGAGGGTAATGATCCTTCTTTGTTTCCTTGTTGAGCTTCTTGTAATCAACACAAATGCGTAGCTTCCCATTCTTTTTTCTTGTGAGATCACAATGGGAGAAACCCATTCATAATTCTCCATAGAAATAAGACTCTTGCATTAAGCAACTTATCTATTTCTTCTTTCATGGTCTTGGAAAAATTAGGTTCATTCTATATGGCATTTTCTTTTTATTGGCTTAACATCATCTATCAACTCAATATAATGTTCTACCCAACGTATTTAGTGGAGTTCCTTGTAATAAAAAGTGAATAAGTGCATGTACCTTCAAAAGAGTTGGAGGTAGGATTCCTTCTCACTTTCCATCACAACATCACTGATTTTGATTGGTTAGAGTCGATTTTCAATTTCTTCCTCAAATAATTCCATTTCTCTAGGAGTTGGTGTGACTGGAAGGATATCCATGACCGAAAAATCCACCTAACTTTCTTCATCATCTCGTATCCACTTTACTTGTACTAAAGTAATAAGAGGGTGTCCAATCATCATTTTCATCACTTGAATCCATAAGTCCCACCATTTGATGTCGAGGGATGAAATTTATCTTCACCCTCTCTCTGCCACATCCAAATTTAATGAAGCCTTCATTCTAGTAGTTGCTTATATGAACTCTCCTTAGCCATGGCCTTCCCGGAAACATTGGGTATGTAACAATACCATTATTCATTACTTGAAAGTATACCACACACACATACAACACCCATGACATATATTTCCACATCTACGAAACAACACCTTCTAGTTTAGTTTTTCCCTTATTTAATGACCTTAACGTAAGTTTCGAGGGGCGATCAATTTTTAAACACAACATATTCATTATATACTTGGTCATTACATTAACTACAGCACCTCCATCTACTAAGACATCATGAAATGAAATTCCATTACACAATACCTCAGCTTGTGGAGTGTAGGGATCTACCTCTGCTTCAAATAAAGGGACCTCAACCTCCTTCATTCCCAAGCATTGAGTCCACTTCAGCTCTCGCCTCTTCTTAGAAGACATAGAAAGAAATTTTCCATATGTAATATTTGTAGGATGCTTGGACATATCTTCTAAGATGGAGTATGGTCCTTACCCCTGTGAAATTAGAAAATCCTACACACCCAACTTTCTTCTCCTATGTTTCTTATTAGTCTCTCCTTTCATATTTTTAGGATCATTTCCATCCTTGTTATCTTTATCTTTCTTTCTTTTTGTCATAATTACATATAATTCATTATTTATGCTCCTATATACTACATCAAAATAATTCACGAGGTACTTTTCCTTTATCATTATCTCTTATACCAAATGTAGAAGCCCTATTTGGACAATTATACTTATAATGGCCCTTTTATGACAACTATACCATACAACTTCAAATATATTTATTTTTGGACCTCTATCTCCTCGGGAATTTTGGGAACTAAATTCCTTTCCTTGAAGAAGATTAATAGTTAACTGGCCCATTTTCCTAAGGAGATCCTCATACTTAGTGGATGTACTAGAGGGAAGATTTGTGCTCACCAAGAGTGGTTGTGGTGTCTAGACCAAAGGTGTTGGTGTATGCTCCACCTTAATAAAAATTTCTTTGGGCTCCTCTTCCATGAGTTCTTCTTGCCTTATAGTAATCTCCTTGCTTGTTCTAGGGTCACTGGGTGGTCATACTTCACTCATTGTCTGATTTTTGGCTTCATCCCAAAAATGAAGTGCTTGTAGAGGAGATTATCCATTCCATTCATTATCCCATCTGCTAATCCTTCCTTCTGGATATGGGCATCAAGTTTCATCTTTAATTCTAGAGCATGAGCATGATAGTATTTGATCTTATCCTTCTCTCCTTGGGCTATCTTTTTGATCTTGATCATGAGATTTGCATACTTCTATTGTGCACAAAATTATTCAAGAAAACTTTTAGTTAATAAATCCCATGAGTTTTTAACATTATCACCTAGTGTTTCAAACCACCTAAGGGATGAACCATCTAAAAAGGTAGGAAAAATTCAGTCCATTGTTCCTTCTTATGAGGCCATTACAAATGCA
This sequence comes from Taxus wallichiana var. yunnanensis, assembly GCA_018340775.1. NCBI lineage: Eukaryota > Viridiplantae > Streptophyta > Pinopsida > Cupressales > Taxaceae > Taxus > Taxus wallichiana. The sequence goes on from CM031236.1 coordinate 195,599,934, forward strand.
AGATTGTTTAAACTCTTGAATGAAAGAGGGAACATCTTCATTAAATTGGGCTGAAAAAAAAATCTTTCCCATTTTCAAAAGTAACCATAGTGAAATACCAACCCATAAGTACAATCAATAAGGCTTATGTGCACAAATAAATGGAATCAAAACAATAAAAGTGACTTTCCACATTTTTACGGTAAAATAGGAATGACCACTTTGTGAACTTACATTTACTATGGTAAAACTTGACTTACTATGGTAAATACTATTCATAGTAAAAAGTGACTTTACTATGGTAAAACTATGCATAAAAAAATGACTTTACTATGGTAAACACTATGCATGGTAAAAAGTGACTTTTTCGTGGAGGTAAAAAGTGAATTTACTGTGGTAGATACTATTCACGGTAAAAACAAGGTTACCCTTCAAATGATTTCTGACTAAGTGGGAATATCTCTCTAGAAAATCCACCAACAAGGAATGGTCCTGAAACAAAACCAAAATGTCAACACCAATCTGACACTAAGATAATATTTCACTAGGAAATCCTTATGCTATGATTATTTTGGTAATGTACAACTTTTGGTTTGGTGGGAATAACTGGAAACACAACAACAAACATAACAAAATAATACCACATAATATGATATAAAGGAATGATGAAAATCTGAAATACAACTGTAACATATATTATTAACATGATATTGTTACAATATCACCCATGAATTACTTTGAGTGTTACCAACTCCACTCACCTTCCAATAGTAATTTTGGAGAAACTTCACAATTACACCTTTTGATGGCTTCCTTAACACACCTTTACAATGACTCCTGTTTACATGCACCGACTATCACACTTTACTCTATGCTAAATGATGGGGGTGGCCTCTCTATTTATAGAAATTTCAGGCTTATCCACCCTATCTCTAAGATAGGATAGGAAATATCTTCCAGGCTAATCATATTCCATACCTAAACTCTTATCTTTACATGTAGGATTATCCTTTAGGATAGGATAAACCTTATCATTTCACATGGGTTCCACCTTTTTAGATTTTATACAAATAAAATATTCAAAATATTTATGACATCAATCCTTGAACTTATTACAAATATAATATTTCTAATTCCTAATCATGTAGACCCTACTTCTCTACTTACCCTAACTTTGACATTTTAACATTACTGATACTACTTAGGAAAAATATTTACTTTTTACCATTGACTATCACTTTCACAACATCTCTATTGTAATTTGACTATGCATGTATCTGTAATTTATGGGTGGTGCCATATTGGCATTGACATTATATTCTATCGGGCACTACTACTAATTATACTTAACAACACCCTATTCATAATATATACATTAATGAAATAGAAATCATAGAGGAAAATTCTAGTGCCGACAGCCAAAAATGCAAAAATAAATTGATGTTTCATGAAAAGTAAAAAATAATGTGTCGTGATTCATGAAAATGGATGAGCAAGATGCAAAATGGTGCAATGCAAGAAAGAATTCATGAATATGATATGCGTGAGACCTAGGAAGACAAGGATACCTAATGTAAACTAAGGCCAAAACCAAATAGTGACACTCTCTCTATGTATTGTCTCTAACCCATAATGGTTATGTGAATAACCATTCCCCATTCCCAAGTAGGCCCCTTAAGGCACTTTCTCCAGAAATAGATGCATCAACCCTTATCTGCACAAGGATGATTATTAGTAACATGTATGAAAGATGAAAAGTGAAAAGCGAAAAAATTAGGTGTATACGGGAGGATTCAAATTGACAACTTGCACAAATTCATCTCAAGAAGAATGAAAAGCAATCTAGAAATCAACATCGTTGAAGCTAATAATAACCTCATTAATATTTGAAAGCCTTAAAAAGTTCTCCAACGGGGTATTTGTTGAGATAGAAAAGGGGTCAAAGTAGATGATTCAACCAAAATAATATCAAAAATTACTTCAAGAAAAGTTAGTGTTGGAAGAATCTGTCAATATATGATTCCTAAAACAACAACTTCTTAAAGAAGAAAATGTCAAACATGATTGTTGAGTAATAGTTAATGAGATCAAAATTTATCATGATATTTGAAATTCGTCATGATATGAGAAAGCTATAAGGAGTGCTATATCTAAAAGAAGTTGAACTATGTTGAGGCTAAATATAGGCCAACCATACAATTCAAGAATGCATTAACAAATAAATCCAAAATACAATGCATGTGTGTTGCAATGAGTCTCAACAACAAAGCCCAATCAGGTTCTATTGACTAGATGTTATGAAATGTCAAAAAAATATAATATCTTTTTGGAATCCACTCTATATTGCTAGATGCATGGGTAACACTATTTTCTGAATTTGTGTTATAAAGGAAATTGTGCTAATCTATAAGGCTCAATTTGAAAGCTGTTAGGTCTCGAACAAAAAATGGTTCTTTGTATTCTCGGTAGTCTACCTCATAAAAAATAAATTAATGAGATGAATTGTACTACTAGAACAACAAAACTTGATGGATGCATGAAGCTCAATTTTTCTCCGCATAAGGATACAATCACCTTATCAAAGTGTTAAAAATACATAAAAAATGATACATAGAGGCAATGAGGTAACCACTATCGAATTGGAAGTTACCATTTGCTTGCATAAGTTCTTATACATTAAGGCATGCAACCTTACAAAAGCCAAAACAAAGTATAACATTCAATTTTGGGTAAAAATACCTTAAAGGTGACACAAACTACGATATTAAATAATATTTGTAAATGATTTCAAATCAGTACACTTACTACACCATTTTCTTTTCTAAAAATACATAGTTTGAAAAATACACCGATAATATATTAAGATGCAAAAGTTACCATAGTTTGAAATGAAAATGATCTAGGGATCCTAAAGAATTGTAAAGAACAAAACAAAGGGTTGGCACTACATATTTATTGGAAAAATACAAAAATAATTTTACAAGATAGGTCCATGTATGAAAAATATATGGATAGTCAAAGTGGAAGTACCATAATCCATTCGGATTGGAGAAGGGTCGAGCTCAAAGAGATATGTTCATTGCTAGAGTAAAAAATGTGAAATATTAGGGAAAAATATTTAGAATATCTGGTCGAGAGAGGATGATCTCATGGACCACGTGATTTCCAAGAAGGCATGAGGTGCCTATTCATAAGGGTTTGTTACACCCACATATAGAAATAAGGAAGTTTTACGCTCCTTACTCATTTTAAATCCTGGAGGGGTTAAATCAATGTATGAGTTGTGGTGTATGACATGTCATAAGTAACCGAGTTAAAATTATTCCTCCTTAGAGGGTATACAACTGATATATTTATACAAAATTTTCCATCACTTGGGGCTTAAAAATAACTAGTTTAAAAATAGAACTGATTGTTCTTCAAGTGACTAGTAAAAATAAAGTTTTCATACAAGAAATATTGTGTTGACTATTTTTAATATTGAAGAATTTTACAATAATAGATCCTAAAAATAGCAAAGCAACTACACATCCAAGCTTTACTTGGAACTCCTACTTAAGTTTGTATGAGTTGGTTGTATTTGACTTCTTTAGAGCTTGGCTATGCATGATTTGAACCCAATTTCTATATATACTAGATCTAAAATAGGTGGCCTCATTAAATCAAGAATTTATTGAACTAACATTGGGACCTTCCTACAAATAGATTTTATTGATTCATTTAGAAGTGAAGCTTTCTCCACTTTTCCATCTGCATATGTAACTAATGCCACGATAACGAATGTTTGGCTTGCTACATCAACTTTTGCAAAATTGGTATGTAGAGTGGAAGTGAAGGCCTATAATTGTTGTTCAAAGAAATACGCTTGAATTAACCTCCCATTTGGTTGGTGCATTGAAGTTCTTTGAGTTTCAACTAGAAGCTTAATAGCCTTCTTTTTTGTTCCTTCTAATTCATTTAGTAGTCCCTTCATTCCAATCATATAGTTAGTCAACTCTTTCAAAATATGTCCCATGTAAATCATCTACGTATTCAAATCCTAGCTCTTGACATGAAGCACACTTAGGAAAATATTTTTGTTTATGAAAACCAACAATTTATTCATCATAGAGCTCATTCTAGTCATTCTCTTATGGTCGATCTTTACTTGAAGCAACCCCTACTTTTCTACATTCTTATGATTTTTATAGCCTCCTTAAGCTCATACAAATTCCATAGGACCATTCACACATTAGCCAAAGTAATTTTAGGAACTATCAATTACTTCTAAGAATTAATAAAATTCAACGTGGTTTGCATTCTTCTAACTGAATTAAGTGTTATCTACTCAATGACATCAATGAAAGACTAAAGTTCTATGTACATGACCTCTTTTCCCGTATGGCCCCTTTTGGAGATTCTCAAAATAGCTTCCTCGGTTTCCATGTATACATGGGTTATTCCTTGGGTTAATTATCTTTTGGTTACCCTATTCAAAGTTCCCATAGGAGAATCATAGTTGAGAAAAAAATTAAGGTATTCAAATTGTCCTATTGTGGGAGCCATTTCTTGTTGTCTATTAGGAGGAGAATATCTTGGAGTAGTGGGTGCAATCTGTAGTTATGAAAGGTAAGGAAAATGAGGACTTCACCACTTGTGAAAAAGTTGTTGGTGTGTAAGGAAATGTAGGATGAGGATGACTGGGTTATAAAGGGGCCAAGAGATGACTCATAAAACCTTGAGTAGCCATGGGATTAGAAAATATGAAATATGAATGTAATAAGGGATTGGAATAAGTGGCATAAACATGCATGGTAGAAAGTTTTGGGAAACATAAGGAGTGATGGAATGGATTAATTGAGGATTGAGAAACCAAATAGATCGTGGTGGAATTGGAGGAAGGGATTGGAAATAGAGAGTAGCTTACATAAGTGCCTCAACTTTAGCTCTAGAGGATCTTCTAGCAATGGTGCCATAAAAATGATAACTAAAGAGGATGAAGTAGTCAAAGAAGCGAAATAATGGTTGCATGAACTAAAACTGTTGATTTTGGTGTTGTTGTAGTAGATACAACTAGATGAGAATGTGCCACTATAATTATTTTAGGAGAAGACACATAAAGGGAATCGTGACTTGTTGAGAAAATGATGAAGACACTGGGAATGGAATAGAGGAAGGTGAAACAATCAAGGAAATGGGTATAGAATAAGTAGACAGGGAATAGAAACTTGTGTTAAGATAGAAGCTAGATGATAAGGGGAAAAAATAGGGATATTTGAAATAGGGGAAGAAAAAGGATCTTGAAAATAAGTGGGATCCAATGTCCAATGATCACCTCTGCCTCATCTTTAGAAGAAGTAGAAAAATTATGATATTGGTGGTAGAAGAGTTTGAGGAAGATGGAGTAGAATAGGGTGTGATCCCCATAAAACTAAATTTTTTAAAGAAAAAAAAAAAAAGATAAGGGAAAAAACCATAGTTTCCATTATACATACCAAAGGAAACTTATGATAGGACTAGCCACTTGTGTGTTGGCAGAAAACCCTATACTGCTTATTGGGATTGAGAGTTGTGTTCTAGGAGAAGCTGCAGGATGAGGAACATCTCTTTCTTTAAATGTAGAAGGGAATCCAATAAGAATATTTTAAATATGTCTAGGGTGTACCCGGTCATCCAAATCTTCCTCTTCTTATACTTTTGTTCATGTTCGTCTTGAGCTCTATCCCACCGGTTCTAGTGAGGCTTCCCCTATAGGTGTATGGGTGACCTTATGATTCATCATGTTGAGGGCCATAATTTTATCATTGTTCTCATTAATGTAGACCATGTAATCCTTATATGTTTTTTTGTAATTGTAAGTTGCCATTCCTAGGGTTCTTTTACAAAATTGTGAAACTCTCCGTGTTGGATCAAAAAGCCTTGGAACATGGTATTCCAAATGAATTGATGGTCGATGTGCAAAAACCTATTTTAATTTTTCCAATAATTGAGTATTATATAACCTAATGGGAAGAAAAGAGTGGGATACGTGTATTTTTCTTATTCCCTTCTTTTTCCACATGGTTGATGTCATGAATAAACTAATATACACTTCCTTATTTTTTTAGTTTTTCGGAACAAACTCTAATCTAAAAAGAATGGAGAGTTTTCCTCTACCATGATCACAATGTAATTCAGATAGCACTAGAAATATACCTAAGGAATTAATGTGTTCATTATCCTTTGACTCACCTTGAGCATCAAGGTATCATATATAACATTCAAAATTATAGGGTAGTAATTATTACAAACTACCTTAATGCTATTTCTATAATTGTGCATGTGCATGTTGCTAAAAACATTAGAAACTATGTGTGGGTGTTCAAGTGTCCAATTAGGAACCCCTAAAACTCCTATACTACGTATACGACATACCGTAGTCACTAAATCACACACTTTGGGTATTATTTAGTCCCGATAACATACTATTATTGATATGATTTTGAGTCTAGAAAGTACTAATCAACCCATGTCTTAGGAAATTTTACTTTTCTTTCTGTCTTTGATTTCGATATTACACCCACACATTCCTAGTTTGTATTATATTTTTAAATTCATCCTATATTTGATTGGGAAACCCAACTAGGATGGGGGTGCAATGGCCCCCTCAGGGCGCCATGATACTCTTTTTGTACTTTACTCTCACTTTTTGGGCACTTTCTAGCCGTTTGAGATTTCAATTTTTTCAATGGTCAGCCTTTTTGGGGCTAATTACAAAATTAGAACAAGAGGACCATATAAATATAAATTTATGAGACCATAATGAGGGACCAAGGACTAAACACTAGTATCTCCACCTAAGGTTACATATATTCAAGGCATATATTGCGCCATATGCATCCATCTAGCTCCATCACAAGGGACAAGGCTGGTTCATCTCCATCACACTTCATAGGAGGGAGTTCATTCTATTCCATCCACCATCTATTTATATTTATACATCTAGTTATTGCTTTCTACTCACAAAGTGCGATTGGCACAAGAGCACCTAGGGAATGATCTTCACACACACGCCTAGAACTACATTGGGTCTTAGATGTAATAGAATGCTTAGTTAGTAAGTCCACCATTGTGGTAGATGAGGATAGTCCAACCCCTTCATCTACATATTTATTTTTTTAGGGTTTTGATGATTGGCTTGGGGTTTTGCGGTACCTTCTTTATCTCTCGATTTACAAAGTGACATCCAATGCGCAGTTCAATGACATTAATGTGACAGAAGCAAAGGAAAATGATCAATCAATGACACCTCAGAAAAGGTTCCCTAGTCATTTTTATAGACCAAGGCACCCAGATCTTAGACTAAGGCACCCTAGGTGCCCCCATCCCTCTCCAAGCACCCCAGTCTACTCAGAAAGCTCAGATATGCACTTTCAGGAGCTCATGTGTGGTATTTTCTTCATTTTTTCACTGGTATTTATGCGACACAATCCCAAAGAGTTTTTGAATCATCTAAGGCTTCTCTAACCCTTCTTTTCACATTAGGGTTTTACATTTCATAAAGCTTAACTTACTTGGGTAATTTCCTTTATTTATTTAGCATGTTATTTATTGCTTTACATAGTATTAGATTAGGATAGAATATATCTCCATTTTCCATTTTAGATTAATCATTTTGGTGAACCCGACCAATCCAACCCTTACTTTTGACAATGTCAACTCCTTATCAAGTCATGACTCAATCATCTTATCTTTATTTTGAGCCAACTAAAGTCTCGGTATAATTATTACCGCTGCATATTTCATGAGCATACGTAATTAACATCCCCCTCACTTTTTTATGACTAGGGTTGACCCATCTATTAATGTAGTTACTACTCATTACACACATCTTCCTATGGCTCCACCCACCACTATCCCTCCGCCTATCACTTCCTCGGCTCCTTTGGCTCCCCTAAGGGTTATGATATCATAGAGAAAATTAAAAACACACAAGCTAAGATATATCTCTATGACTGTTTTGTAGTGCACTAGACTATTTTCAAACGCTAGAAGCAGCCCTTCATGCCATTATTATAGATAGTGATAACTCTATGGTGGACTTTACACACCTTATACAATCCTTTATAAATATGCCATATGCTATATATTTCATTGATGAAGATATCTCACATTTTGTTAAAAGCAATCCATGTACATATTTTCTCATTCTTGTCATCATTAGAACCACTTGTATTAAGCGAGTACTTATTGATAATAGGTCAGCTATATATTTATGTGCTCACACTCTTTTAAAACAATTGGGTATTAATGATAATCTAATTTCTAAGAACTCTACTCTCATCCAAGGTTATGATTCTACCACTCGCACATGTTTAGGAACTATCTCATTACACATTCGGGTTGGGCCTAAGACCGTTCTCACCGACTTCTATGTTATAGATGTTTCATTCCAATTCAATATGTTACTAGGAAGACCTTGGATCCATGTAATGCAAGCAGTTCCATCTATTGTCCACCAATGTGTTAAATTCTTACATGATGGCTATGAACATACTATCACTACAAATCCCAAACCATTCAAATTTGGTTGTATATACCCCATTACTGCTATGCCTTCCACCTTTGCAATGTATCCCATATAGTAGCCTCAACACATATGACATTGGTCAGTCGGTCTCGTGCTTCGCTACCTTCTTCTTCCGCTTCAAGTACTCCTGTTATTTCTACTCACACTACAACAATTATCTCACCTACCATACCCACTCTAGTAAGCACTTCTTCTCCACCTATCAAGACACCTTCCATTCCTCCACCTAGTGTAACTCCTAACAATATACTCAATAAAGCCATACAACATGATAATGCTCACACAGATGATTCGATGAATACATCGACACTATCAAGCTCACCGATGATGCATTAGGCCAACTAAGTTTTACATATATCAATGTAGATGAATCTTACTTGATGCCACATTTTTGGTTGATGGCCCGGGTGAATATAAGTTCAAGACACCTCCTTCTACCAATTCTATGATACTTTATCAAGGATTTATTAACACTATCGAGGCTGTTTCATCTCGTACTATTTGTATATATCTTCACCACCTCCTTTCACATGTACACTACTCATCAAAAATCCTTTTGACATAACATTCCGATTGATCATACTTTCTCATATACTATTTGTACACTTGAGGGCTTAACTAGACTTGGTTTAACACTTAATGATATCTTACCACCAATTCACTCACCTCATATTTATCATGGCTATTGTCACATTACAATCACTTATGGCCTTTGTGTGTTTCATTTGATGATCTTTATTGCTTGCGCTCTTCGCACTTCTCCACTGACACTTGGGCAATCTTGGCTTGACTATATTGGTGTTACTTTACACACAAACCACACTTTCCTCACATTTCCTATGCCATTAGGTAGTGTATCCATAGGTAATGAATAATCCTCCACTTATGGTCTAAATATTTCTTGTTGGTATACACACAACTGCCCACCAAGTACCCTTCAGCGATGAAGAGCATGCCATGAATGTCTATACATGACGTCACAATGGTTCTTTATACGATCCACCTTATTCTATTGTTTAACTTGTATCCAATGCCTCTCGGGTGGGCTTTGATCATGAAAGTGATGAACTTTTAGACAATGTCGCATGATTCTATTCACCACAGGAACTTTGGGGGCATAACATTCACACACACCTCCCATCTTTACATCATCATACATCAATCTCTTAACATGCACATACTCATCATAGGCTTCGACCATTTCTTAATGACACACTCTTTTGCTTCGGTTCACACTTGACTGTTGAGGGCATACCACACATGAACCCCACACACTACACAAAAAACATTACACATCTCATGCTACATCTTACCATCACCATCTATATTAGGCATCTTACACATCACATGGTCATCTCTCATCACCACATCTACTACACACATCTACTTGTACACGTTGCACTCACTACCCAATAACACACTTTAGTTCCTCGTTCCATACTCAACTTCCAAGGGTTTACAAATCAAATGTACTACATCATACTCACATGTTCATCACTTGACATTCTATATTGCAACATTACTAAGTTAGTGACATACACTATAGGCTAAATGGTCACCTATTCCCTCATCTTATAGTGGTATACACTTTAGGCTACATCACCACTATCTCTATTCATCTTGTAGTGATATATGCTTTAGGCTACAAAATTACCTCTTCAATCATCTTATCATGATATATGCTTTGGAAATAGGGTCACATACATCATATTTAGGTCACATATCATCAACACACATACACATTCACCACAATGTGCTTCACACAACACACAATTCAACCATTTCCCGATGACGAACTCTCGTTCACTGTTCATTCTTGAATTTTGAGGGGGTAAAATAAATGAACCTCACTACATACAATTCCATTCACTCGAGGGGCACGAGGATAGTATCATCCATCTTGCATTCCATTCCATCCATCTACAACATGTCACATATCTTGGCAATATTTACTATTCCTCGCATCTACTGTTCATGTTCGTCTTATTAAACATGATAGATAGGTATGTTATATGTCATTTTATTTACCACACACACATGCATGTTCACATCCCTTTCTATTTGTGATCGTAGATAAGACTTCTACATGCGGCATGGATGCTTGGAACACTAACAGTCCCACAGAGGTTACTGGGGGCATCCAATTTTGTCTACTACAAGTGATATTGTTTCATTTTTACTTAGCACTTTACATTATTTGGTTATACACATTCTTGACATATGGGTTATCTTTCTAACATGCTAATGAGTGATTCATGTGCAATTTTTTTTTTGCAGGATTAATTGCTACCATGGATATTTATTGTTTGTACTTACTTGTCTTTGTTTGCTATTGTATGCGGGCCTTGCTCTTTATTTAGTGTGCACACTTATTTGTTTGTCTGCAACTACTATGGCCTTGAGTGTCTTGTGATATCATGAGTGGTGTCCCATGTTTGTAATCCACTTTTCATAGTCTATGATTGGCTTCTTGCGTGTTTACTTGCATTCTACTTAAACATTTTTTTGGTAGCTTAAACTTGTTTTACATGTAGCTTACGTACAAACACTTGTTTTCTATCCACTTGTTTATGTTTTCCTTGGTTTCTACCAAGCGAATTCCCTTCCTCCTATAGGGGCGGTTTATGCGTTCGGTCATATTTTGGGTCGCATTCTCCTATCCGTGACGTTGCATGTGCCCACAAAGAGGGGGACATCATTTGAGGTTTACACACTACACATCACACTACACTGATACATTTTGGTTTTTAGTTTTTCATCCATGACATAGTGGGTTATACACTTTGAGTGGGTTCATACTAGTATATATAAATCGATACATAGTGGATTTCATAGGACATGTTTTCCTTAGCATTCTCGGGAAGAAGTTACATGTTGGAGGAAAATTGGACTTTCCTCCCTACACTTCTTTGGAAAGAGGTGCCGGATTTCCCAAAAACTAGGAAATATAGAGATGTCTTCATATTCTCGGGAATCTGCATTACAGTGGAGAATAACACACCTTTCTCCCTATACTTCTTTGGCCACAACGGTGTAAGATCACCCAAAACTTTGCACTTCACCGATAGTTATAGGATATCCTTTCTACACCCTTTTTCTCATCATGAATCAGGTGCACATGTTTCTTTTTCATTTTTGTACTTTCATTTCAGGATTTTTGCTATATACATGCGGTTTTTATACATATACATACATATTTGACTACTTGAACGTATTCTCCTTTGCAGGTATGTCAATATGGGAAGTAAGCAATCAACAAAAGCAAACAACAACAACAAAATTTTTGTACGGAAACACGCACCTCATACTAACATGCAGGTACATCACACACATTGGCAACTATACACACCCTTCCACCATAGGTTCACTCTCAATTTTTTTTTTCACTTTTGCATCTTTAGTCTCCATGCTTTGTCTAGTCCCTTGGCACATTTTCTACATCACTCTACATGGATATCAAGTACACATATCTATTTACTTTATGTTACCAAGCATTCTACTCACCAACATAAAGTGGGGGAAAATGTAGTCACTAAATCACACACTTTGGGTATTATTTAGTCCCAGTCTCATACTACTATTCATATGGTTTTTGAGTGAAGAAAGTACTAATCAACCCATGTCTTTGGCCATTTTACTTTGCTTTATGTCATTGCTTTTTATCTTCCACCCAGACATGCCTAATCTGTATTATCATTTTGTGTTCATCCTATCTCTCGATCAAGGGCATCCTAAGCGCCTCGGTCCCCTTTGGGGTGCCCTGATCCTCTTTTAACTTTACTCTAACTTTTTGGGTACTTTCTAGCCATTTGAGCTTTCCATATGCATATCCCCTCGGTTTCAAAATCCCCAAAATTTCAAAACCCCCTCCAAATAATCTTTATGAGCCCCATCATGCTGAATATGCATATAACCCAACCCCCACTGACCCATATGGTTATTTTTCTAACTAAATTTTTATGAAGAACAAGGTTTTTGTAGATGATGGTGGTATTTCTATAGAAGATGATTATTTTTAGAGGCTGGTGTAAGAAATAGAGATGAAAATGATGAAACTTAGAGTTAAATTCTCTATAAAGGTGGCTAGAGTTGGCTTCAAGGTCCCTTGTCCATGGGTTGGCCTTGTGCCAGATTGGTTTAGCACCCAATAGAAGCTACAATTTATTATTGAGATGTTGTCCCAGATTACAAAATGGGCTAAAGAAATGGAGGCTCATAAATTTAATGTTAGGAAATCCTATCAAGGGGGCAGCTCTGCACTACCATCCTACCACCCTCCCATTCCTCCTACCCAACCTATATCATCTCACTTGTTGTCCATGTTCCTAGTTTTCTACCCGCTACCCCTGTTGAGAGTTTAATCCCTTCTCCATCTTCTCCCTTTCCATCTCACCTTCATTTCTCTTCCATAATTCCCCTATGGAAACTTCCATTCCTCTGCGTGCATCCCTTATGCGCCCATTTTTCCATATTATTTCGAGTCCCATCTATCTAACTATGAAAAAAACAAACAATCCTTGACCTATGTGATATCCCGAACAATGTCATCATGTTTGACGACTATAGAACTATCAAAGAATGGTATGAATCTGATTGGGAAGATGAAATTGTGTAGAGCGAGAAAAAGAGGGCACTGTTTAAACAAAAGATCATTAAGTTTCATACGGTGTTGTTTTGGAAGAGACATAATTGTTTGTAGAGGCAAAACCGTGTGCAACCCAACATGTAAGCATTCAAATTCAAGACAATAGTCTACATGAGGATCCCATGTGCAAGATTGAGCTTCAAAGCAATGGTAAAAATACAAGGATTAGACCATGCCCAATTAGATATTTGGCTAGTCTAGAGAAAAACACAGAGTTGTCACTGGTCATGCTCATTTCAGAGCATGAGGTAGAACTTCAGAGCGCTAAAGGTCAACAATAATGCCTCTCGAATCCAAATGTAGAAAAACCAAAGGAGGTATATATTTTGTTTGTTGATACTTTGAGGAGGGTGAAAGACCATCTGTAAGTCAGTTTTTCACTCTTAATGAAGACCATGTCTAATGCTAAATCAATTACATGGTCACAATTTCGAGGAAAGGAATTTACTTCTCCCTTCATGTCATAGGTTTTTTTGCAGCCCTCTCCTCTGGTTAGTTTAGGTTAGAGTAGGTTTTTTTCATTAAAACAAGTTCTCACGCACACTCTATATGTTTCCCCTTGGAACATGTATGATATTTAGATTTTATACATAATTGGTATGCTTCTCTTATTTTAGCGTGCTTAAATCGGCACTATATTATTTCCTTCCATGCACCCTTTGTGCTGCTCCTAGGATGACAAATAGTTTTCGTAAAGAGGTAGTTCAACCAAACTGCATAGGTTTTCACTCTTAGATTCCAAATCAAAACACCTTCACGGGAGAGTAGTAGTTCGGTTAAGAGTTCAAACAATTGCTTCAAGTGACTTCAGGGCATTCTTCAAGTTATAGATCATATCTTCAAATTTCGGGAAGACTCCATGTGCAATAGATGCTTCTAAGGCTACTAGTATCTTCATCTATCGGGAAGATGGCCTTCAAAAGTCACCAAAGTGTTTTTCCGAATAACTCCCTAGTTATTTGGATAACTTATATTTGTATTCGACTCGATGTTTCATTTTTAGGTTGTATACACTATGAAAGTTTCCTTGGCACCTTGGCACAACCGTTGTTCCTTACACACACCGTTATACACCCTCCCTAATTTCCCCATCTGTTTCCTCTTCCATTCACTTCCACTCATGCTTTCTCTATGTGGTCCTTCTTCCTTTTCCATTTCCTCCTATCTCTTTCCATTTTCCCTTTGTGCCTTCCTCCTACACACCCACTTTCATTCATAGTTTGTTACACACTCCTCATGCACATGAGAGAATTTGTGGCCCGATTCAAAAGGTTAATTAATAAAATTCCAGTAAATACTCGACACTGTTGATCAAATCCAAAAATGTTTCTTCCTAAATGCCCAATCGCCTGAAGTTAGCTATGCTATTTGAGAAGGGCTAATCTCGCAACATTGACTGAAGATCAAAATCTTGCTATTAGTGTCGAGGATGATTTAATCATGTCGGGAAGTTGAGGAGAGACCCTTCCAAATCTAAGTCTCACTGCTTCCTCCTCTTCCCCCTGGACCTAATCTTGATCCATTAGTTCAAAAACTTACGAATGATGTCATTGCTATAAAGAAACAATTGGATCAGTATGCTCCTTATGCGAGATGTTCCAAGGAGAAATTTTCAGCCCAGAAATCGTTTTCCTGCTTCTCAAACAAGATTAGCACTTGAAGGACCTCTGTTAAAGTTCTGTCAATGCAACTGTGAAGTTGAAGAGCCGAGATGATGATGAGGATAATGAAGCTTGTGAGGAGTTTGTGGAGGAATTTGACGATGAAATAGATGAAATTGAGGGATCTCGAGTTAATTTATTCACCACCGAGGGCATTGATGATGGAGATGATTACGATGAAGTAGTAGAGGACATGAATAGTGAATCATTCATTGTCATGACTCGAGAGCAGAAAAATCGGAGGGAAAAAGTGATGCAACCCCAAGAAATCTAAGGAGCAGCCGACAACTATCCCTGTAATTGTAAAAAGAGGATCTCCTATCCCCGTTTCATCTACACCAAAGCCGAGTCTGCCAATCCCTACTAGTAAAGTTACTTCTTTTTCTCCTAAAGTTGATAAGCCTAGGATTTCAAATGATGATGGCCCATCCACTTCTGGGTCTTTTGATATTATTGATCATCTGAAAAAGACTAAGGTTCAAATCTCAGAGGCTGAGTATTATCAAACCCATCCCAAAGCTTTTTCCAAAATGATTCAATTTGTTAATTCCCATTCTAAAACCACCTCTAAAGGCCTTTTACCTACTCCTTCTGCACCACAGCCTAGTCTGGTAGCTGCTGTCACCTCACCTAATGACAAAATTAAACCATTTTATGTAACACTTCTTATAGCTGGTCATAGGCTCAGTAATTGTGTCATTGACTCAGGAGCCTCAGATAATGTGATGCCTGCTAAAGTAGCTCATGCCTTAGGCTTGACCCTCACACGCACTTATGGATCCTGTTACTCCATGGAGAGTAAAGAAGTACCCCTGGTCGGAAGAATTAAAGATGCACAAGTGGCTTTTGCTGCTTTGCCTGAAAAGAGAGTTTTGGCTACCATCTTAGTAGCAGATATTCCTCCTTCATACGGGATGTTGCTAAGTAGGAACTTCTGTAAGGATGTGGGTGGAGAAATTCAAATGGATTGGTCACATGCACTCGTGCACTGTTAATGGACAAATGAAGAAGTTGATGCCTGAGAAGCAATCTGAGTATATTGTGCAAAAAACGGATGATCCTAAAGCACAAATACTCTATGAGGATATGGGTCATGGTAATTACATGATTATGTCCCGATGAAATCCAACTCCCCAAAATGTCACCTAAAGATCCTAATGGTGTTTGGATTTTAGAGTTTGATGGAAGTTGTTCGCTGCCGGGTTCGGAGCTGATGTCCCCATTGGTGTCACCTGAAGGGAGCCTTCATCCTTTTTCGTTTAAGTTGCAGTTCAAAAATACTAATAATACAACAGAGTATGAGGCTCTCATTCTTGGACTGCAAGTGGCCAAAGAACAAGGTGTAAAGAATCTTCTGGCTCGTGGTGATGTAGAATTGATTGTAAAGCAAGTGAGAAGCCTTTTCCAGGTAAAAAATGGAAGGTTGAAACATTACCGGAATCAGGTTTGGGATTCCATTGAATTTCTTGATGCTTTCTCCATCGAAGCAATACCTAGGGAGAAGAACAGCAGGGCTGATTCACTAGTAGTCTCAGGGTCACTACTGATTCCTCATCCTGACTTCTCTCAGGATAAGTTCACCATTGAGATGGTCCATCGGCCTAGTGTACCTGATAATACCAATAACTGGCAAGTTTTCAATGATGATCAACACTTGCTTTCTTTCCTTGAACTCAAGGGTAATTTCAAACAGTTGTATTTTGAAGGAAGTGACAACCTGCCTCGTGAAAGTGTGCCCTTTGACAAAGCAGTCACCCAAGGAGAAGAAACAGATCAGGATGGATGCATCAATCTCAAAGGAAACAAGATTCCTAAAGGATTGGTGAGTTTGGAGGAACTATTTGATAAACAAGACGGGTATGTGAAGTCTAGAGCTTCACTGGACCTCGCAATCAGCAGAGTATGACAAGATTGATATTGGGAGTTCTACTGATCCTAAGCTCGTGAACATTGGAAAATGTTGCACAGCAGATGAGAGGAAGAAAGCAATTGACCTTTTAAAGAGGTATAAGGATGTTCTTGCTTACTCTTATGAAGATTTGAAAGCTTTCAAACCAAAATATATGCAACATTTTATTCCACTCAAGCCTGGAATCAAGCCTTTTAAGCAGAAACAGAGGCAATACAACCCCAAAATAGCTGACACCATCTTTCAGGAAATTCAGAAGTTGTTGAAGGCTAAAATCATTTTTCCCATTCACCATTCAACATGGATTGCAAATATTGTGCCTGTTAGGAAGAAAAATGGTGAGATCCGCATCTGTGTTGATTTCGGGAACCTAAACCAGGCTTCTTGAAAGATAATTATCCTTTTCCCATGATGGATCAAGTCTTGCAAGCGAATGAGGATCTGAAATGTTATTTATGCTTGATGGATTCTTGGGATATAATCGGTAGAGGTTGATCTTTGAGATCAACACAAAACAACTTTCATTACTCCTTGGGGTACCTTTGTTTACAAGAGAATGCCTTTTGGGCTTATTAATGCTTTGGTGCCACTTTTCGAGAGAGCTATGGATCTGGCTTTTGGAAGTTTGAAAGGGAAGTGTATTGTCATATATCTTGATGACCTGACAGTGTTTTCTAAAACAAGAGCGGATCATTTTGATCACCTAGAGACAGTTTTGCTAAGATGCAGAGAGCATGGGATTTCTTTGAATCCTAAAAAATATGTCTTTTGTGTCACAGAGGGAAAATTATTAGGGCACATTGTCTCGAAAGATGGTATTAAGATTGATCCTGAATGAGTACAAGCTATCCAGCAAATTCCTCTCCCAACCAGCAAAAAGGGCGTGCACTCTTTCTTTGGTAAGATCAATTTTTTAAGAAGGTTCATCCCTGATTTTGTAGAGTTAACTTTGAATATTTCTCAGATGATGAAAGGGAAACAAACGTTTGGTTGGTCTTCTGAAGGAAAGGAATCCTTTGAAGGTATCAAGAGAGCTATTGCTAAAACTCCTGTTTTAGCCTGTCCTGATTTCAGCAAAGATTTTATTATCTATTGCTATGCCACAGATAATACCTTGGCTGCTGTTTTGACTCAAGAAGACTCTAACGAGCATGAACTCCCAATTGCGTTCATGAGCTATATTCTGAAAGATCATGAGTTAAAATACACCATGATGGAGAAACATGCTTTTGCAGTGGTCAAAGCTGTTAAGCAGTTTCACTTTTACATCCTCAACTCTCATTCCATGGTGTTGGTTCCAGATACAACGGTTAAGTCAATTCTCACACAACAAGAATTTGGATCCAAGAGAGGGAACTGGGTTGCTAAGGTCCAAGAATATGACATTGATATCAAACCGACCAAGCTGGTTCGTGGAAAAGGTCTTTGTGAGCTCATTGCTGAAGGAGCTAAGCATGAATTACTGGAGAACAAAGTTGGCCTTCCTACCGTTCTGTTCCTTAGCTCAGTTGATGAATGGTATGCTGACATCGCCCATTTTCTCACCTATGGGGAATGCCCCTCTCATTTAACTGCCAAAGAAAAGAGGACTGTTAAATTGAGGTCAGTGTAATATGTGTTGTGGGAAAATGCCTTGTTCAAACGTGGGTTAGATGGGAGATTTTTGAAATGTGTGGACAAGGAACAGTAGAGAAAGTTGCTCTCAGCTTTTCATGATCAGGCATGTGGAGGGCACTATTCATCAACGGTCACTGCTCACAAGATTCTTCGTGGAGGATATTACTGGCCTTCCTTGTTCAGAGATGCATCCAAGTGGGTTGATAAATGTGAGGCTTGTCAGACTTTTGTGGGAAGACCCAAATTGGCCTCTTTGCCTCTTAAGCCAGTTGTAATTGAAGAACCTTTTCAACAGTGGGGTTTGGACTTCATTGGAACACTTAATCCTGCTTCTAGTGCTGGTCATACTCATGTACTAACTGCCACGGACTATTTCACCAAATGGGTGGAAGCTATTCCAGTTAAGAGTACTACTTCTGAAGTGGTATGCAGCTTCATCAAAGAGAACATCTTGGTAAGGTATGGTGTACCTAACAAGATTGTAACAGATAATGCTTCAAATTTCTCTTCAACCGAGATAATGGATTTTTGCTATGGGTATGGCATTTCTTTGGCTCACTCTTCGGATTACTATCCTCAGGGAAATGGGCAAGCAGAATCCACTAATAAAAATTTGGTGACTATTATAAGGAAATTAGTCAATGAGTCTCAACGAAACTGGCACAAGAAGCTCTATGATGCTCTTTGGGTAGACAGGATCACACCAAAGAGAGCTATTGGAATGTCCCCTTTTCAAGTGGTATATGGAGTAGAAGCTCAATTGCCAGTAACAGTGGAACTGCCAGCCTTGCATCTAATGAAGGCCATTGAAGATACTAGTTTCAGTGATGCTTTGGATAAGAGAATTATGTACCTTCACAAACTAAATGAGGACAGATTGGAGGTTGCTGATAGGATATCTGTTCACCAGTAGAAGGTAAAGGTCCTGTTTGACAAGAAAGCCAGGTTCAGAGATTTCCAAGTTGGAGATACTGTGTTGTTATGGGATAAAAGGCATGAACCTCGTGGCAGCCATGGCAAGTTCGATTCCCTTTGGCTCGGACCTTTCAAGATCAGACACTTTGCTGGTAAGAATTCCTTTTATCTTGATTACATGGATGGTTCTCCTCTCCCACTTCCTTATAGTGGGCAGTACCTTAAGTTGTTCAAGTCCTAGGTGATTAGGAAGTCCTTTGTATATTCTGTACAGCGTTTTTGTTTTTCTTTCCTTTTTGTTTTGGTGTGTTGTCCTCTGTATTGGTCTACTTTTTGACTCCGTGGCCCAATGGATAAGGTACTTGGTTTGCTTCCCCGAGTTTTTATAAGTTCTTACCTTGTCGCATTCCTTGAATTTATGCCAAGTCATCCCCTGGAAGGAGCATCTGTTGTCCACTCAAAATTCCCCTGCTCTTAAGAAAGTGAATTTTCAAAATTTTGAGTTTAAGTGTCTTCTCTATTGTTGTACTGAAAATGTTAAAAGTCGTGAAATTTAGAAAGTCTACATTTTTGGGTCATTTTGTGTGTTTTTCGGGCCTGTCGGACATTTTTGTCCCGCGTGTCCCAAGTTCAAAAGTGCGCTCTGTTCCCCGATCGGCTGATTTCCCTGAAGTTTGTCTTTTTCGGGCCCGTCGGAACTTTTTGTCCCAAATGTCCCAAGTCAAATTGTGCAAGATGTTCCATTTTTGGCCGAAACACCCGAACCGCGTACTTCGCACTTTCTTGTCCCAAGTGTCCCAAGTTCAATCGGGCAAGTTGTTCCAGTTTCACCGATTCGCTCGAATCGCGTACTTCGTGCTTTCACGTCCCAAATGTCCCAAACTCTTCGGACCCATTGTTGCCTTTTGTTCCGATCCGGCCGAGTCACATGTTTCACGTCCTTTTGTTCCACATGTCTCAAAAGGCATTTGTGCCTCTTTTCCCGCTTCGCCGAATCGGCCGAGCCGTATGTTTCGTGCATTCACGTCTCACATGTCCCAAATGAACCAAGTGCCATTCATGCTTATTCAAATTGGTAGGTATGTATTAAATGCACATTCATTGTCTTTCTCTCTCCTAATCAGCTATATAATGAGCGAACCCCTATGTATTTTTCACATTGCTTCCATGCTATCCTTTGCTCGAACCCTTGCAATATAATTTCCTTCGCGTGTATCCCTTCCCTCTCGTAATTATTTCCGAAGTCTAGCTGCGTCTCTATCCTCCGAATTACTATCAATATGAAGATCAAATTTCAGGGACAGGAGCAAATCTCACCACTAGAATCTGTCGTTTCCAATGTTGGGGACAGTGAAGCTCGTCATCTTGATTTCGGTGATTTTTGGGCAAGGATGGCAGATGCAAGCCCTACACCTATGGCACAGATGATTCACGACAGTGGTTTGGCTTTCGCTGGAGGTTTCCCGATCTCGGTACAGTGTGCTGATACAGTGCTTTCATGCGGAGCTCACTTCGACCCTGATTCGAGCGAATTAACCAATGTACATGGGGAACTCATCGCCAAGCTGGATGCTGCCACCATTAGCACTGCTTTGAGGATCCCAGAGATGGATAATGCCATAGTTGTTTCCCGGGATCAAGCACAGGCCCTGTTTAATCAAGACAACGACAAATACAAGGCGCGGGTGGTGAAGTCATGGCTTAAAAACCCTAAGAAGGGAGTGTCTCGCCTATCCAAGACTCTCTTCCGAGTAGATTTCAATGAAGAGTTGTCAGATTTCATAATCCTACTGGCTCGGGTGATGGGCTTACCTTCTACTAATGAGTTCCATTTCTGGATGTGCCCGCTCATCAGCATGGTGTGCGAGGGAACTCAAAATATCAACTGGGTAGAAATCATCAGCATGAATTTGGCGGAGCAGCTGTCCAATGTATAGCAAATGAAGAAGTTCTACATGACTTCGTACCTGATGTATACTCTGGCGGCATCAAGACAATGGTTTGGTTTTTCTTACATTGATGCCCACAAGGATGATCCTATATATGCCTACTGCCCGCAGTTCACCCTAGAGACCAGCAATCACAATTTCAGAAGAGTAAATGATGCTTTCACCATGTACGTGGTCAGGCTGCTTGAGGGTGACACTACTAGAAGGTTTTCAGATGAAGCCATGAACCTGATATCGCACTACGGTGCCTATTTTATTCAATTCAGAAAATTCTCTTATATCAGGCTTGCTGGCTATGAGAGCACCCCTCTGAGGCTTCCCATGTTCTGCAATGATAAGATGGCTTTGATTGAAGTATGTAGGTAGTTAGACAAATTGCACAGAACCTGCAGAGACAAGAAGATTTCTGGTTTGCACTTTCCCATCTCTTTGGGAAATTACACTTGTAAAACAGCCCTGGACGCACAGAATATAGAGAGAGCCCTGGTCCCTATCACTGTTCATTTCTTCAAACCAAGAACTTGCTTCGACTTGAAGAAGTTCATTGAGCAGAACATCAAGATAATATATCATCATAGGGCGAATATGAGAAGACTACGGGTGATCTGCAGAGATGATTTTGAGGCTAGGAGGAGGCACTATGGCAGGTTCTCTCTGCAATTGATCCAAGAACTCAGCTTGTACCAAGTTCCTGAAGGACTCCAGGATGACAATTCTGATCTATACTCATATGAGTATGACAATGTGATTAAGCACACTCCCTTGGAGGACTTGGATTGGAACAGGAAAGAGAAAGATGATCTGGCTGAGATCCTAGCTCCAGTCTTAGTCAGGACTAAGGTTTGGTTTGACAGGAAAGTTCGAGAGCTCAGAAGGCACTTAGGAGAATCCTCTTCTAAGGATGTTTCAACACCAAGGAGGGAAGCATCGACTCCCATATCGACACACACTGTAATTGGCCTCTTTGCCTCTTAAGCCAATTGTAATTGAAGAACCTTTTCAACAGTGGGGTTTGGACTTCATTGGAACACTCAATCCTACTTCTAGTGCCGGTCATACTCATGTACGAACTACCATGGACTATTTCACCAAATGGGTGGAAGCTATTCCAGTTAAGAGTACTACTTCTGAAGTGGTATGCAGCTTCATCAAAGAGAACATCTTGGTAAGGTATGGTGTACCTAACAAGATTGTAACAGATAATGCTTCGAATTTCTCTTCAACTGAGATAATGATTTTTGCTATGGGTATGGCATTTCTTTGGCTCACTCTTGATTACTATCCTCAGGGAAATGGGCAAGCAGAATCCACTAATAAAAATTTGGTGACTATTATAAGGAAATTAGTCAATGAGTCTCAACGAAACTGGCACAAGAAGCTCTATGATGCTCTTTGGGCAGATAGGATCACACCAAAGAGAGCTATTGCAGTGTCCCCTTTTCAAGTGGTATATGGAGTAGAAGCTCAACTGCCCAATGAATAAATGGAACCGCCATCCTTGCATCTAATGAAGGCCATTGAAGATACTAGTTTTAGTGATGCTTTGGATAAGAGAATTATGTACCTTCACAAACTAAATGAGGACAGATTGGAGGTTGCTGATAGGATATATGTTCACCAGCAGAAGGTAAAGGTCTTGTTTGACAAGAAAGCAGGTTCAAAGATTTCCAAGTTGGAGATATTGTGTTGTTATGGGATAAAAGGCATGAACCTCGTGGCAGCCATGGCAAGTTTGATTCCCTTTGGCTCGGACCTTTCAAGATCAGACACTTTGCTGGTAAGAATTCCTTTTATCTTGATTACATGGATGGTTCTCCTCTCCCACTTCCTTATAGTGGGTAGTACCTTAAGTTGTTCAAGTCCTAGGTGATTAGGAAGTCCTTTGTATATTCTGTACAACGTTTTTGTTTTTCTTTCCTTTTTGTTTTGGTGTGTTGTCCTCTATATTGGTCTGCTTTTTGACTCCGTGGCCCAATGGATAAGGTACTGGTCTGCTTCCCGAGTTTGTCTAAGTTCTTACCTTGTCCCATTCCTTGAATTTATGCCAAGTCATCCCCAGAAGGAGCCAGCTATTGTCCACTCAAAATTCCCTGCTCTTAAGAAAGTGAATTTTCAAAATTTTGAGTTTAAGTGTCTTCTCTATTGTACTGAAAATGTTAAAAGTCATGAAATTGAGAAAGTCTGCGTTTTTGGGTCATTTTGTGTGTTTTTCGGGCCTGTCGGACATTTTTGTCCCGCGTGTCCCAAGTTCAAAAGTGCGCTCTGTTCCCCGATCGGCTGATTTCCCCGAAGTTTGTCTTTTTCGGGCCCATCGGAACTTTTTGTCCCAAATGTCCCAAGTCAAATTGTGCAAGTTGTTCCATTTTCGGCCGAAACACCCGAACCACGTACTTCGCACTTTCTTGTCCCAAGTGTCCCAAGTTCAATCGGGCAAGTTGTTCCATTTTCAGCCGATTCGCCCGAACCGCGTACTTCAGCGCTTTCGCATCCCAAATGTCCCAAACTCTTCTGGACCCATTGTTGCCTTTTCGTCCGATCCGGCCGAGTCGCTTGTTTCACGTCCTTTCATTCCGCATGTCTCAAAAGGAATTTGTGCGTCTTTTCCCGCTTCACCCGAATCGGCCGAGCCACGTGTTTCGCGCATTCGCGTCTCACATGTCCCAAATGAACCAAGTGCCATTCGTGCTTATTTTTCCCGCTCTACCCGAATATCATGCTTATTCAAATTGGTAGGTATGTATTAAATGCGCATTCATTGTCTTTCTCTCTCCTAATCGGCTATATAATGAACGAACCCCCTATGCATTTTTCACACTGCTTCCATGCTATCCTTTGCTCGAACCCTTGCAATATAATTTCCTGCGCGTGTATCCTTTCCCTCTGTAATTCTTTCCCGAAGTCTAGCTCGCGTCTCTGTCCTCCGAATTACTATCAATATGAAGATCAAATTTCAGGGACAGGAGCAAATCTCGCCACTAGAATCTGCCGTTTCCAATGTTGGGGACAGTGAAGCTCGTCATCTTGATTTCGGTGATTTTTGGGCAAGGATGGCAGATGCAAGCCCTACACCTATGGCGCAGATGATTCACGACAGTTGTTCGGCTTTCGCTGGTGGTTTCCCGATCTGGTACAGTGTGCTGATACAGTGCTTTCATGCGGAGCTCACTTCGACCCTGATTCCAGTGAATTAACCAATGTACACGGGGAACTCATCACCAAGCTGGATGCTGCCACCATTAGCACTACTTTGAGGATCCCAGAGATGGATAATGCCATAGTTGTTTCCCAGGATCAAGCACAGGCCCTGTTTAATCAAGACAACAACAAATACAAGGCACGGGTGGCGAAGTCATGGCTTAAAAACCCTAAGAAGGGAGCATCTCGCCTATCCAAGACTCTCTTCCGAGAAGATTTCAATAAAGAGTTGTCAGATTTCATAATCCTACTAGCTCGGGTGATGGGCTTACCTTCTACTAATGAGTTCCATTTCTGGATGTGCCCGCTCATCAGCATGGTGTGCGAGGGAACTCAAAATATCAACTGGGTAGAAATCATCAGCATGAATTTGGCGGAGCAGCTGTCCAATGTACAACAAACGAAGAAGTTCTACATGACTTCGTACCTGATGTATACTCTGGCGGCATCAAGACAATGGTTTGGTTTTTCTTACATTGATGCCCACAAGGATGATCCTATATATGCCTACTACCCGCAGTTCACCCTAGAGACCAGCAATCGCAATTTCAGAAGAGTAAATGATGATTTCACCATGTACGTGGTCAGGCTGCTCGAGGGTGACACTACTAGAAGGTTTTCAGATGAAGCCATGAACCTGATATCGCACTACGGTGCCTATTTTATTCAATTCAAAAAATTCTCTTATATCAGGCTTGCTGGCTATGAGAGCACCCCTCTGAGGCTTCCCATGTTCTGCAATGATAAGATGGCTTTGATTGAAGTATACAGATCAGTTAGACAAATTGCCTGAGAACTCGCAGAGACAAGAAGATTTCTGGTTTGCACTTTCCCATCTCTTTGGGAAATAAAACTTGTAAAAAAGCCTTGGATGCACAAAATATAGAGAGAGCCCTGGTCCCTATCACTGTTCATTTCTTCAAACCAAGAACTTGCTTCGACTTGAAGAAGTTCATTGAGCAGAACATCAAGATAATATATCATCATAGGGCAGATACAAAAGACTACTGGGCTGACTGTGCAGATGATTTTGAGGCTAGGAGGAGGCACTGTGGCAGGTTCTCTCTGCAATTGATCCAAGAACTCGGCTTGTACCAAGTTCCTGAAGGACTCCAGGATGAAAATTCTGATCTATACTCATATGAGTATGACAATGTGATTAAGCACACTCCCTTGGAGGACTTGGATTGGAATAGGAAAGAGAAAGATGATCTGGCCGAGATCCTAGCTCCAGTCTTAGTCAGGACTAAGGTCTGGTTTGACAGGAAAGTTCGAGAGCTCAGAAGGCACTCAGGAGAATCCTCTTCTAAGGATGTTTCAACACCAAGGAGGGAAGCATCGACTCCCATATCAGACACACCTATGCAAACCCCTCCTGCCTCATCAATGCAAGGACGTGCAGCTTCCACTCCTTCTTCATCCACTCAAGTGTACCAGAAGAAACTCAAAGAGGTTAAGAAGGAGCCTGTGGAAAAAGATCCTCAAAGTAAACAGGTAGAAGTGCCTTTGGGACCAGAGAACATCATTTTTCTCAGTGAAAGTGAAGAGAGTGAAATGCCAGCCCCTGCAAATGCTCCTAAAGATCCAACAGATAAAGATAAGGAAGTCCAGAGCACTGAACTTCCAAGTGCTATTGATCCTTCTACCGCAATTGTCTCAAGCGCCCCACTCACATCTCAACTTGAGACCACAGCTGTGCAAACCTTGAGCATCATGAGCTCTATGTCTCTTGGTCCTCTTGCCCCTCCTGCTGCTTCCTCTTCCTCTTTTGCTGGGTGCAACCTTTTGTTAATGCACTGAGAGCGGATTCTGTGTGGTTTTCAATGGTGTGTGTCTATCTGCCCTCTCTTCCCCACTTTCTCCCTTTCCTACCCCTCATGGAGAGTGATCAACCCTATTTCTGGTGCTATCACCTTCCCTTAGCTTAGGATTTCCCTTATGCATCTCCTTCTACCTCTGGTCCCTTGGAATCATAGAGTAGCGATAGATAGCTTCATTTCCAGCATTAGGAGTAGTGTTAGCGGTAGAAATAGGTAGAGGAACCAACCTTCTCCGAAGGTCCATCTCAAGTGCGCAAGGTCCCACAACTTGGAGATGGTCCCATTGTTGCCTAAACAACGCGATTCAACCTTATTTGGGGTGGGTGCAAGTTTGAGATCCAACAGTTTTTGGCATGCCCAGTGGGACCAGTTTGAAGAGCTATACATCTTCATCTCAGAAAGGTTGATGTGTTCTTGTTGTATTTTAGGCTTTGGAGGACTCTTATAACACATCTGGTGACTACACTAGTTGATTCAACCAAGCCAATGTCTCATTCATAGACTAGTCTCCTCTCCTCGCTTTCATCCATTTCTCCTTTTCCATCGTTCCACCTTACTTTTTGAAGTGCACAATCATGAATTATTTCCCTTCATAGAACTCTCATTTGTAGCAACATAATCATTTCCCTCCATCCCCACAGTTTCAAAACTCCCCTCTAAATCAGTTTTATGAGCCCCATCATTATAAATATGCATATAACCCACCCCCCTGAACCATATGGTTATTTTTCTAGCCAAAACATTTAAGAAGAACATGGTTTTATAGATGATAATGGTATTTCTATAGAAGAGG
Source organism: Taxus wallichiana var. yunnanensis (assembly GCA_018340775.1). Lineage (NCBI taxonomy): Eukaryota > Viridiplantae > Streptophyta > Pinopsida > Cupressales > Taxaceae > Taxus > Taxus wallichiana. Next base: position 195,626,965 of record CM031236.1, read on the forward strand.
TTGATTTTAAGAGGAAGGTGCAAGAAATGGAGATGAACATGATGTAACTCAAAATTAAATTCTCCATAAAGGTAGCTAGAGTTTTCTTCAAGGTCCCTTGTCTATGGGTTGGCCTTGTGCCAGGCTGGTTCAACACCTAGCGAAGCACCGTTGTATTGTTGATATGCTGCTTTAGATTAAAAAATGGGAAGAAGAAATGGTGGATCATAACTTTAATGCTAGGAAACCCTGTTAATGGGAAAACTCTGTACTACCATCCTACAACTCTCCCATTCCTCCTACCTTACCTAAATCATCTCATCCTGTTATCCATGTTCCCTTTTTTGCATGCTACCCTGTTAAGAGTTCCATCCCTTCTCCATCTTCTCCCTTTCCATCTCACCTTCATTTCTCTACCACCCTTCCCACCATGTGCTCTTCCATTCCTCCCATGTATATCCCTTCTACGTAAATTTCCCCATCTTTTCAGATCCTCCTCTATCTAAATTTGAAAAAAATGAATAGTCCCTCACCTATACAACATTTGTAAACAATGTCATCATGTTTGATGATGGTAGAACTATCAAAGAATGGTATGACTCTGATTTTGAAGATGAAATTTTGCAGAGTGAGCAGAAGAGGGAACTTGGTTTAATAGAATATTAGTTAGTTTGAGAGGGTGTTTTTTGGAGGAGACAATCTTTTTGTAGAGGTAGAGCGTGCGTGACCCATCCTATAAGCATTCGGCTTCAAGACAATAGTTTGCATGATGATCCCACATGCGAGTTTGAGCTTCATAGAAATGGGAAAAATAAAAGGATCAGACCATGCCCAATCAAATATTTGGCTAGTCTAGATCCAAAGACATAGTTGCCACCGGTCATGCTCATTTCAGAGCATGAGGTAGAATTTTAGTGCGCTAAAGGTCAACAACAATGCCTTCCTAATCAAAATTTATAACAACCAAAGGAAGTATATATTTTGTTTGTTGATACTTTGAGGAGGGTGAAAGACCATTTGTAGGTCATTTTTCACTCTTGATAAATACCTTGTCTAATGCCAAATCAGTTACATGGTCATTATTTATGAGGAAAGGAAACTACTTCTCCCTACCTGTCATATGTTTTACTTGAGATCTCATCTCCTCTGGTTAGTGTAAGCTAGAGTAGGTTTGTTTTCAGTAAATAAAGTGCTCGTGCACATTCTACATGTATCCCCTTGGAACATGTATGATTTTTAGCTTTTCTACATAGTTGTTTTGATTCTTGTTGTTTAGCGCACTCCCTCTGGAGCTATGTTTTTTCCTTGCACTTTCCCATTTTATTGCTCCCAGGATGGAAATAAATTTTCAAAAAGAGGTAGTTATAACATCCCACACAAATTTTCACTCTCATATTCCAAATAAAAAAACCTTCACATGAGAGTAGTAGTTTGGTTCAGAGTTCAAACAATGCTTCAAGTGACTTTAGGGGAATTCTTCAATTCTGATTAGATTTTAAAATTTACAGGGTAGGATCCATGCCCAATCGATACTTCTAAGGCTACTGGTTTCTTCATCTAGTAGGAAGATGGCCCCCAAAATTTGCCAAACTTTTATCCCAAATAACTCCCCTAGTTATTTGGACAAATTTTATTTATATTCTGATTCTAATGTTTCACATTTCAGGTTGTGCACACTCTAACAGTTTCCTTGGCACCTTGGTGTAATTTTTGTTCCTTACACTCACCTCTGCATGCCATCCCTAATTTCTCCTTGTGTTTCCTCTTCCCTTTGCTTAAACTCATGCTTGCTCTATGTGCTCCTTATTCCTTTTCCATTTCCTCCTATCTCTTTCCATTTCCCCTTTGTGCCTTCCTCATGTGCACTCACTTTCATCAAAGTTTGTCATGCACTCATTATGTGCATGCCTATAGAATTTCCCTCTAATTTGGAAAATTACTTGGCATGGATCGTACATGCATGTTATTCCTCTTGTGTTTCACGCATTCCCTCACACTCGCTTCCCTTAACCATTTTTTTCCCTTGCACATTAATCCATTACACTTTCATCTTTGTGCGCTTCCTTCCTTCTGGTTTGGTCAACGTTCTTTGTCTTCTCTGTCACTACACATTCTTCAATGATTCCCATGCCCCACTTGCATGATTATATCTTACAAATATACATCCATTTATTCGTGCCATCACTTTTATGCACCTATATTCTATTATTCTCTTCTACACCTCTTGTGTTCGTGCCCTCTTTGTGCCGATTCTTGTGCTACGTCATCATTGCCATACTTAAGTGTACTCCATGCAACCTATCAAAGCGTGCCAATAGGGTGCCAAATCCTTACAACGGTGGTGCATGACACATGGTAGAAATAAAAAACAAATGAATAGTTAGACAATCCTTGACCCAATTAGCACACGCCACATGACCTGTTTGCCTTTGTAGATATTTTGACAACCATAAATTTTATATAGTGCTTAGATTCCCACATGCTTGGGCTCATTTGAAAGTTACTAACATGGGCCACACGTTAGATTTTTCAAAATCATATTTTGTCATGATTTGGTAGGTGGAAAAGAGGGAAACATCATGCGATCATTAATGTAGACATATAATCAGCTCAACCACCGATTTTATTCATATTTTACCTTCTTCATTCTTCTACATGCAAAAAGACATGGGAGGCACATCGACATCCTTACGGGTGGATTTACATACATTCATTACTTGTTGTTAGTGGTTGGAATTTTTAATTTGAGTTTCCCTCCTCTTTTATCCTTCTCTTCCCTCCTATAAATTGTAGAGCTCTACTCATTAAAACAAATCCCTCTTTTTTGTAACAACACCATGCCAAAATGGTGGCCAACTTCCCATGAGTTTCAGACCTTGGACTTGGTCTCTACAATGTATTCTCGCCTCCTACCATGAATGTAAATGATTGTGCATCCTTAAGAAATAAAATCAGGTTTTGTGGAACTTTTGTCTTCCCTTTTCTCATTTTTGTTGCATCTTTCCTATCTATTTGCATTTTTGGCATGTTGTGCACATTTCCCACTTTTAGGTTCCATTTTCATTGTGTTTTTAGTGCCCTAAGAGTGGAGTCTACATGGTTTTACGTGGTGTGTTCTTGTCTTCCCTCTCTTCCCCACTTTCTCCTTTCTTGCACCCCGTGGAGAGTAATTGACCTTGTTTCCAGCACTATCACCTTCCCTTAGATTAGGATTTCCCTTATGCATATCCCCCTTGGTCCCTTGGAATCATCCACTAGTGGTAGATAGCTTTATTTCCAGCATTAGAAGTAGTGTTAGTAGTAGAAATAGGTAGAGGAACCGACTTTCTCCAGAGGTCCATCTCAAGCTTGCAAGGTCCTGACTTGGAGACAGTCCCATTGTTGCCTCAACAACCCAATTCAACTTGATCGGGGTGGTACAAGTTTCAGCACCAATAGAACCCAATTCTGACTTATATACACAATGTCCACTGTACCAAAGATTTTGTTCATCAAATACATTTCAAATCTAACTCTGGTTGGAAGCATAATCATTGAGAGGGGGGAAGAATCAATGTCTTTACAAAATTTTACTTTATTTATCTTTATACATTCATCAAACCATCATCATATGGGAAATGTAAAAATTTTCAACACACCATCAAAGCAATATAACAACCATCCATACAAGAATGAGAAAAAATAGAACACACAAACACCTTATTTATGTGGGAAACCCTAAATGGGAAGAAAACCCATTGAACTTTGCTTATATATAACAAAATTCAAGATTTAGTGAAGCACCAACTCCACAAGGAGCACCAACACCTAAATTTACCTATCACCAACTAGAATTTTGCAAGCACCCACTTTCAAGGAGGCTACAACCCCTGACTTAGTGAAGTAACAACTCCACAAGGATCACTAACCCCTAGTTTTTAATGAAGCATTAACTCCACAAGGAAGTCTCAACACCAAATCAACCACCTATGCATGTTTTCCACCTTCTTATTGATGCTATCTCAACAAATGATGGACTTATTTGATCTTTCTATATTTTTATCTTATTATTCTTGGTATGATATTTATCTTGGATGTATCAACATGAACTTATGCCTCTTTGAACATACTCCCATCCTCAAACATCCATATACCTTCTCTTTTTGCTCTTGAAGACTCAAACCTGCTCACTTTACTTATTTGCTCATGTTTCTTCTTCACCTTGACTTAAGCATGGATAACTTGATATTCATAGCTGATAATTTCAGATATTCAAATTAGATACACCTCTTTCAAGCTTCTATAACTTCCTCAAATCCCCACACTTCACAACACTCTCAAATAGACCAAAAGCGCCTTGTATATGCACACCGTCTCAAGCACAAACACTACATAGGTAATCCATACACCTTAAATAATTTATGTCAGCCATGATAGATCAAAAATCATCTGAAAAACATGAAAAAAATTTAGAACACAAGCTTTATCACGTCTGCAAATAGCTCCATTGGGCCATATTCCACTTTAGGCCTCAAGAATATCTACTTCATTAGGTATGTATGTATGATATGATTTATTAAACATAATTAGTTATATCCAATGCTCTAAAAATTTCAAACAATTTTTCAAGAATATCTTTGTTACCTCTTTCATGTTTAGAAATCTCATTACCATCATTTCACACCTTGAGAACAAGAACTATCAAGCTTTCCAAAAACTAGTCTTCAAGAACGAAGCTTTGAAAACCTCAAGATGATAAATCATGACCAAATAAAACATGTGAATAGCTACTAAAATACCTAATTAACATCACCTAATTCATTATACTCTTCAAATCAAGTTATAAATACTCAAGATCAACCTAGTTCCAAGAACACTCAAAATTGTCTTAAGGAACAATCAAGATAAATTGACTTGGTATGACTTCTTAATGACTGAAAAATATCTATAAATCATCATAGGAATATATTATAGGTCCATGGAATCATGAAACATCCATTTTTAATCTAGTTGATTGCAAAACTTGAGAAATATAGTATTTTCTTTAGAAAACAACCATGTATATGTACTTTTTCTTACTCTTACGACAAACTAAAACCACCTAGAGATATATGGGAGAGTACTATACATTATCCAATCATAAAAATTTATTGAAAAATCCATCCTAAGATATTTTGAGCCTTATCTCTCCTATCAAATTCAAACTAGGGTTTTAGAAGGTTTTTGAGTTGTTTTGGTGTTAACGATTGTTCATAAAGCTCAAGCCCTCAATTCAAAAAAATTAATACTAGGAAATATTAGTTAGAGCATATATCAATTTGTCCCAAAGAGCTTATCTCATCATGTAAAAGTTTCACGTACCAATGAGTAACTGAAAGTTTAGCTCAAGATGAGATTCTTCATTCTCAAGAACTCGGTAGGACTAAAAATGCAATATATTGCAAAATACTTCAAGTTATGACCTAAAAATTCACCCACACATATGAAATAAAATTCCAACACATTTACCATGCTCACATTTGCATACTAGTACAAAAAATGATCAACCTACCTCATTAAGCCATGCTCTTCTTCACCTTGTTTGGTATTTATGCTAGAAATTGACCTTCGGACCTCTATTCATGCACTCTATACCATATTCTTATGCTAAAAAATGTTAAAATACTTGTATCCACTCATTTTACCAAGATATTATTCTCATACCTACATACCATGACTCTTTTGATTAGGATTTTCAAGTACTTGACCCTTCTTGACCATTAACATGTCTTTGCAAGATGAACTAAACAACTCATGTTGTCTTCAAATTATCTCTCTGAACTCAAGAACATTTTACATCAACCTCTCAAGCTTACTATGACATCAACCAATCATCTGATGTCATATTTATCTTCACATTTTCTTCAAAACCTATATTTTTCACTTTTGATCATTAGTCACAATGATTCACTTCTCTTTTGACATCAATGTCAACATATGACATCAATACACCAACTTGAGATCAATTACAACTAACACCATCTTGGCATCAATGAAAAAAAATATAAAAATATCCCCCTTTATCATTGATTGAAAATCCATTAATGGAAAACATACTAAAAAATAAAAAAACTTAAAAAGGATACTTACTTTTTCATGTGCACATTCTCCCTCTTTCAAAGCATTCTTCCTCAAAATGGTACTTTACTTGTGCTATCTACTTTTTCCCCCTTTTGACATGAATGACAAAGGATCTTCCACAAAATCACAAAGCTGCCATATGATCTTCGTGTTGAACTAACACAATGAAACCAATTATCTAATACCAATAGTTTGATAAGATACTCATCTCAAGCTCATAACAGACTATTTATCCTCATATGACATCACACTAAGAGCTTAAACATGTTCCCCCGATCTCAACATTCACTCAAAAATATACAAAACATGATCATACATGTACCATCTTTAAACACACCTTCTTGCAATAAATTTTAGAATATGAAGCATCATGCTCCTCCTAACTCAATGCATACCATCCTCAAATGAACTCAAGACCACTCACCTTGTCCTTGTCATGACAGATCTGACTCAAACCTTAATCAAGCACTAGATCACCAAATTATTGATACCAATGTCACTTCTCAATTCATGATAAGCTCAACTACCAAATTATTGACACTAATTCAAACCAATACTAACACCACTTCTTCAACTCAAACCAAGATCAACTAACTACTACCAATTTGATTAGAGACAGTGGTTTAAAAAATTTTTTTCTCTTACCTTTCATGTATCAACAATAATTCTTAGATCTACCAATATGTCTTCATGACCTATATACCTTATTAGAACTGTATACCTTCTCATGGAGATAAAAGATCATCTTTGATAGGATACACATAAGTTATTAACTCCTAAACAACTGCTTGAATGATACTAATTGTCCTTGACTTATTTATTGAATGCTAGATACCAATTGATCTTGTACAAACTTTACTGACATACTTGTTGTTAGATGAAACTAAGACAAACCTTCTCAAGATAGTACAAAATATTATTCCTTCTTTGACTTCATATTATGAGTTCATCAACTATATTCTTATACCTACATACACAATATATCTAACACCTGTATCACAAACAAAATTTTACATGCCCTATTTCTTTAACTCATAAAGAAACTAGCTCCCCCTAAGACCATACTATCCTTTTTGAGCCATACATAGATAGTCTATCTTCATTCATGAATCCAAATACAACTAGAAACATATTTCAAAAAGAGATATTTTTTAAAGAGAACAATATATACCTTCATGCCCAACTTCACTATAACATCTCATATCAATGTATCTTCTTCATGAGGTATCATGACACAAAATTCATCAAATCAACCTGTCAACTAGTTCTGCATATTATTTCATACCTTGTCTTCTTGAGACAAGAAAAATGAGACTAAAAAACATATATATTGATCCTTCATGCACAAAGAATACATCAAATTTCATGTTTTTATCTCAATAAACAACTTTGCATACATCTCTTATACTTACTAGTTTTCCATGATTTTCACTGTGCATATATACTCATATTTCAGTCTTGTCTTTTTTATCATGACCTTTAACAACACTCCTATAGATCCATTAGGCCTCCATGTCACTTCATATCCTGCACAACCATATAGGCTATATAACACAAAAACCATATTGGTCTTGAAGACCAATTACCTGCTCTCAAGAGCACAAACCTATATTAGGCCATAAGACATAACTCCTATGCACATTCATGCGTCTAATACTCTTCTAATTATCTATCTACGTACTGGGTCTTTACACACCTTCTTGAAGCTCTTCACTTTGCAACATATCTCCATGAATTTTAATGGTTTGATCAAGTCATCATACAAATGTTTAAAACACATCTACTACCCTTCTTAGCTATCTTAAGTCTTCTACATGAGAAAAATACCTTACTGCTGATTCTATTGGATGATGAATGTATTTATGAAGCCTAATAAAGACATCCTATACTTTGGGGCTCTAGAACATCATGAAATCAAGATATTCTTAGATATCCATCCATTTTTAATCTTGATAATGATAATTTGTATTTAGGATCATTTTTGTCTTGATTAACATTTCAAGTTTGATGACCGTATCATTCTCCTTCTTATTCTCTACCTAAGATCATAAAAATACCCTTGGTATTCTAACATATGATTTATCATGGAAAAAATTCCATCTTTTCTTGTTGACTGATCATAACTAGGCTTATATGTCTTAGTTTAATCCTTCTTAGCATTATCTACATGAATTGATGTCAAACACACTTGGGACTCTTCAATATCGAGTCTATTGACTTCCATTGCAAATTCCAGTCCACATTTTCTTTTATGAGAATGATCAAGAGTATGTTTTATTTTTCCTTCTCATTATCTATATGATCTGATTTTATGATGTTCTTGAATTTCTTTGGCTCTTCCTTCTTCTTATCTACATGATCTACAAGGTCAAACTTCTTGACATACATCTTCTTGTCTTGACCTCTTTCTTGAACACTAGGAGCTTCAAACTTCTTAATTTTTCCTAATGGTTCATGATGACAAAATATTTCTATATGACTAGTATGTCGATAGTTATAGAAAATACCATCACTCTTACCTATTGAAATTTATGAAATGAGTTTCCTTATACAATCCATATCCCTATGTCCATATTCATTACATGAATAACAGTATCCTTTGAAATAAATTTCATATTCCCATGAGTACTCATTCCTTGAGGGCCTTCTACATTCTCTTTCTCTATGACCAAAAAAATTACATGAAAAACAATAACCATTGAATAAATTTTCATACCTCATGGAATTAGGATGTTTGTGAGACATTATATTCATATTGTTCTTGAAATTGAAATTATTTGACAGAATTAGCATCTTCCATGTTATTCTTTTGATTTTTATGAAGTTAGGACTGTATTTTCATCTTCATTGATCTTCTTATGGTATCAATGAAACCAAGACCTATCTTATCACAAGAAGACTTCTGAATTATCAACATGTCATTTATATCCTTAGAGATATTCTCAAACTTCTCAAAGGTCTTTAACCTACTTATTTCTTGTTCAAAATTTTCCTTCAAGGTATTTGTCTATTTCATACCGATAAAGTCTTCTTCCTTAGCATATATGGATTCAATCTCAACCTTGAAATCAGTACACTCTTCTTCTTTGGACTTTAGATTTGTTGTCACTAACTCAACTTTGATTCTCAAACTATTTGACGATCTCTTAATGATCATCACTCATGCAATTGATATGTTCTTGATTCCTTGATCAAGGAATCCAAATTCTCATTATTCTTTATTTGAATCTTCATATCATCTAGAGAACTTATTAGTTCTTCCTCTAAGTTCACTTCAAATTATTCATCTTCTTCATCTTCCATTAAATCATTCAAACACTAATTACTTACTTCCTTGGCCACTAATATAAATTCATTGATCATTCGTTAACATTGTCATCATCATCTAATGAACTACTATCACTAGCATCACAACTTCCATCACTACTATCTTCTTTAGAGTATAAATTATTCTTGTTCTTGGATGATATTTTCTTGTTGTTATGCTTCTTGAAGCTCCTTTTTCATGCTTGTAATAATTTTTGTCCTTATCATGATTTTCATCATGTTATTCATTCTCATCATGCTCATCCTTATTCTTCTTAGGAAATTTAGATACAAAATGACCCATCTTACCACATTCAAAGCACTTAAAGGGAAATTTACCTGTGTACTTACCTAAGCCTCTCCTTAGCCTTCTAACAAGTATAGCCTCTAGTTTTTCATCATCAATGTATGAATTTGAAATTCCTTTTACCTTCTTATTTTGTGCTTTATTTTCAACCTTGAAACCAAAATCCTTCTTGGGAGGTCTTCCATTATATGTTCTCATCTCATAGGTTGTCAAGATCCCATAAAGCTCATCCATTTACAATATGCTTAATTCCTTGGCTTCTTTCTGAGTTGAGACCTTTGGGTCAAACTTGGTGGTCGAGAGACCTCAATACCTTTTGAAGAACTATTGATTCCTCCATATTTTCTCCTAAACCTTTGATGATATTGACCACCTCATCAACTCTAAAAATATAAACAAAATTTTTCTCATATTTTTTCATCTTCAGGATTTCAAACTATCTTATGTAGGTCTACAACTTTGATAACTTTACCTTAGAGTCTCCTTAATAAATGGTTTGTAACTTATCATAAATACCTTTGGTTGTATCACAATGCACGACCTTAAAAAAATCACTCTCTGAAAGACCACATAAAATAGCATTCATATGCTTAGAATTGCTTTCACAAGCCTTCTTTTCGGCTCGTCGGTTGGGGGTGTAAAGCTTAGGTGTAGTATACCCAACATCCACTAATTTCCATATGTCAAAGCCCAATGACACAAGATAGTTCTTCAACATGATGCTAAAAAATTCATAATTACTCCTATTGAAGAGAGGAGCCACATTTGGTTGAGAAACATCCTTGAACTTGATTACTAGCCATACCTATGCTTTTAGGATCACCTATAAGATGTTAAACTTTCTCTAAAAACCGGCTCTAATACCAATTGTTGGAAGAAAAATAATTGGGGGTGTGAATCAGTGTCTTTACAAAATTTTACTTTATTTATCTTTATAAATTTATCAAACCATCATCATATGAGAAATGTCAAATATTTTAAGCAAACCATCAAAGTAATATAACAACCATCCACATGAGCATGAAATAAAAGAGAACACATGAACACCTTATTTATGTGGGAAACCCTCAAGGGAAGAAAACACATTGAAATTTTCTTATATATAACAAAATTCAAGATTTAAAGAAGCATGACTCCACAAGGAGCACTTTGACCCCTAAATTTATCTAAAACTAACTAGACTTTAACAAGCACCCACTTGCAAGGAGGATACAACCCTCTAATTTAGTGAATCACCAACTCCAAAAGGAACACCAACACCTAAGTTTTAGTGAAGCACCAACTCCACAAGGAAGACTCAACACCAACTCAACCACCTATGAATGTTTTCCACCTTCTTCTTATTGCTATCTCAACAAATGATGGAATTATTTTCTATATTTTTTATCTTATGATATTATTATTCTTGGTCTCCTCTCTATATCTGATGTATCAACATGAACTCATGCCTCTTTTAACATACTCTAATCCTCAAACATCCATACACCTTCTCTTTTGCTCTTGAAGACTCACAAACTGCTCACTTTGCTTACTCACTCATCCTTCTTCTTCACCTTGACTATTCAAAGCTGATAACTACTTGATATTCATAGCTGATCACTTAAAATATTCAAATTAGATACATTCCTCATGGTCTTCAAGAACTTATTACACCTCTTTTAATCCTCTAGAACTCACTCAAGCTACCACACTTCACAACACTCTCAAATAGACAAAAATTGCCTTGTATATATACATGTCTCAAGAAAAAACACCAATAGGTCGGCCATACACATTCAATAATTTAGGATGACCATGATACATCAAAAATAATCTGAAAAACATGGAAAAATTCATAACACAAGCCTTATTAGGTCTGTAAATAGCTCTATTAGGCCATAATCCTCTTTAGGCCTTAAGAAGACCTACTTCATTAGATCTGTATGCAAGATTATATTTATTTAACATACTTAGTCATATATAAAGCTCTAAAACCTTTAATTTTTTTCAATAATATATTATTACCTCCTCCATACTTATAAATATCTACACCATCATTTCACACCTTGAAACCACCTTGAAAACAAGAGCTATCAAATTGTGCCAAAAACTAGTCTTCAAGAGTGAAGCTTGAACACCCTAAACTTGATCAATCATGAAAAAATAAATATGTGAATAGATACTACAAGACTTAATTAACATCACCCAATGCATTATAATCTTCAAATCAAGGTATAAAGACTCAAGATCGGCCTGTTCCAAGAACACTCAAAATTGTCCAAAAATTGTCTTAAGGACTATTCAAAATAAATTGACTTGGTATGACTTCTTAATGACTTATTTTTATAGAAATAATCATAGGAATGTAGTATAGGTCCATGAAATCATGAAAAATCCATTTGTTTAACTATCCCAATGCAAAAATTGAGAGATAAAATAATTTTGCAAAAAACAACCCTGTACATGTACTTATTCTTACTCTTATGCAAAATCAAAACCACCTACAGATATCTAGGATAGTACTCTATATGTTCCAATCATCAACATTGATAAAAAAATCCATTCTAATATAGTTTTATCCTTATCTCTCATATTGACTTTAAGTTATGGTTTTAGAAGGGTTTTTGAGGTGTTTTGCTGTTAACGATTGTTCATAAAGCTTTGATCCTCAATTCAAAAAATAATACTAGGAAATATTAGCTAGAAAAAATAAAAATATCTCCCAAATAGATTAGATTCTCATGCAAAATTTTCACACACCAACGAGAAATTTAAAGTTCACCATAAGTGGGATTCTTCATTCTCAATAACTTGGTAGGACTAAAAATGTAATAACTTACAAAATACGTCAAGTTATGACCTGAAACTTCACCCAAAATCTAAAAGATCATGCTAACACACTTACCATGATCACATTTACATACTTGGTACACAAAATGATCAACTTAAGTCATTAGGCCATGCTTTCTTCATCTTGTTTGGTCTTCATGCTAGAAATTGACCTTCATACCTTTGTTCATGCACTCTAAACCACATTATCATGCTAAAAAAATGTCAACATACCTATATCCAATCATTTTACTAAGATACTATGCTCATACATGCATATCATGCCTTGATTAGGCTTCTCAAGTACTTGACCTTCTTGACCAATGACATGTCTTTGCAAGATGAAATTTACAACTCATGTTGTCTTCAAATTATCTCTCTAAACTAAATAACCTTTGAAAAACATTTGACATCAACCTCTCAAACTTACCATGACATAAACCAATCATACAAGGTCATCTTTTTCTTCACATTGTCTTCAAAACCTATTTTTCTCTAGGGTTCATTTTAGAAGCAAATATTCATACATGTATGAATATTAGGATTTTTGAAGTTTGAAATTGGAAATTTTTACTACCATACAAAATTAGGTTTGCCAAAATTTTATGGGTCATAAATAAATTTGACCCTAATTTCACCTTATTGTTTCCACTAAGGGCCGACCAATGTTGGTATATTCACCATTATGTTATAATATACTATTATATATATGATTAATTCACCATAATGTAGTAATACAATATAATTCCAAAATTTGTTAATTTTGAGATCTGGAGTCGAAGCCAAAGGTAAAAGTGAATAAGCATGTGAAAAATTCAAAAGAACAAGCCAAAAATCTGAAGGTATAAGCGAAAAAGGTAATTTAAGTAACATGGGAATGCTTAGGGTGGAAACAAAAATGGGGAACTGTGTGGAAACATAGTAATGTGTCATTGAAGTATCACCATTTGTTATACCAGTGGCCTTTATGCGGCATCATAAAAATGCTAGCATGTGACAACACAAAAATGATACCACGCAACAATGTAAAAATGCTACTACGTGGAAACACAAAAATGCTAACGTGCGTCGCCAACGAAAAAATTACTAACATGCAACAATATAAAAATAATACTATGTGGAAATGAAAAAATGCTATTGTGTGACAACGTAAAAATGCTACCTACGGCTACGCAAAAATTCCATGCGCGGAACCACAAAAATGATACCATGCAACAACGTAAAAATGCTACTCTCTGGGAGGTAACATCCATGAGTGTGCCACACGTCAACATGATGTTGTCATTGAATGGTAACATGTTTTGATCACATGACGGGTAGAATTTTTTCATTGCGCGCTAGTAGCATTTTAATACTACTACCAACCGATAGCATTTTGCGGTGATGTTGTTAGACAAAAAAAAATAGTATGGGAATTTTTTTTTCTTATGCCATATTTTAGGAAGACAAATTTCTTATTGAGATGATCATTTTAATTGCTAACATAAAAAATTTCAAAATTTTTTCCATACAAAATTATCGAAAATTTCTTTTTGTCACAAAAATTACTTTTTTGATTTTTTTTTCTTTGCGCCATATTTTGTGAGGACAAATTTCTCATCGAGCTAGTCATTTTAACTACTATCATCAAAAATGATTTTTTAAAAATTACATAAGCTTTTGGTCCACATCATATACTATCAACTGACATCATATACTATTAGTAAAAAAATTACTACTGGCCAACACCATTATTAAATGCTTTTCCACACCATTCGAAACCCATTTTCTTTAGATTCACCATCATTTCAAAGGCCATTTTCACAGATTCGCAAGGAATCTATATGATTTTTTTTTGGGGGGTCTTAAAATGAACCATGTCTTTCTCACTTTTCCAATCAACCTTCACACATGATTCACTTCTATTTAGACATCAATTCCAGCGCATGACACCAATACATCACCTTGACATCAATGAAAATATGTAACAACTTCCCATATAAAATATCTAATAGAAACCTAATCGGTGGATACTTTATACTTGAGGTTAGTTTGGGCTGTACCCACTCCTTGAGTACTCGCCACGACTTTATTATTTTTCTCCCATTTCTCCACATTCTCTTGATCAAAAACAATATTGGATGGAGGGAGATAATATATCTAAATAAATCATCTTCAGTGATATTTATAATTATATTACCACATTTTGATATCACGATTCAACATTTGCAATATATATTTGCACCTACTAGGCCCCAAAGTAAATTAATGTATGCCATTAAATATGGTTTGCCTACCAAAATGTGTAGTCCATTCTATTGAATAGATACTAAGTTGGCCACATACTACACTCTATCTTGATCTTCATCATCGTCATAATATTCTATTAATCTTTTTCTTTAAATTCTATCTTTAAGGCCAAGTAATGGTCTGCCCTTTACAAATTACTTATCGAAGACCGTGAATCAAAGAGTTAGTCAAATGACTGTAGGTGTACGAAGATCTTAATCTCTGAAAGTAGGTCTCTCTATTACTTAATTTTTAATTTCAGCTACTTTATTTTAGCTCGAGTACAAGGTGTCTTCTTATGAAATATTTTCTCTCATTTGAATATTGCATATACATGCTAAAATGATAGCATATTGTTCTGCAACATTCAAGTATACTCACCATCTATGAATTTTATCATTGGATCTAATCTACTCGTGTCTTTTATAGTTGATGTGTCTTTAATTAGCCACTTTTCATGATTTTCCATGTATCCATATGGATTCTATCAATATTTTCATTTCTAAATCCTGTTGCTACCATGGGGTGGGATTTGATAAATTTTCATCTTGTTTTCCCTGTCACGAATGATGTCATAATGCGAAGCATGAACCAATGAAAAATATTCATGTAATTTTCAGGATTATCAATACCATATAGATCTCTCTATCAAGCATGCCTAAGCGCGAAGCGTGAGATAATGAGAAATCTCCACATTTCCTCAATCATCACAATGGCAACTTTTAGGTAGACCTTGTCGAGTCATTGCTTATCGTTAACCAATTAAAAAACATGTTGCTCTACAATTCGTAATTCTAGTCTTTGTTAAAAGTTTAAGTTGTTATCGGTGACTAACCAATAAGAACACTCCACCGCTTTAAAATTCACAATATCAGAATTTAGTTAGGATGTAATGATGTAGTGGCATGAGATGCAAATAAATGAGTAAAATCCATGTAGTATAATTCCTTTTGAAAATTCAGAACTTGTAAGATCCTTGAGATACTTGTCATGTTAATTTCGAATAGTGAATAAATAAGCAAACTCCATATCACTTGAATTACCAAAGCTCATCAAGTGTGAGAACTAGCTGTTAAGGTACATAATGGATTAAAAATAACTACCATGTCACTTCAAAAATATCAAAACATGTAAGATGAAGCTGTGAATAAACATTGATAGTTTGGTTAGGAATATGGTGAAGGTCCTTAAAATGTCATAGAAAAAAATGCATGTTTGCTTTGCAAGTTAAAAACCTGTGACTTCACACTTAAAATTACAATTTTTAAAGGAAATGTTAGTCAAAAATGTAATTTTAACAAAATCATGTGACAAAATTAGAACCATATAACACAATTATTTGATCATAAGGAAAAACTGTTCTTGAATGTTTTTATAAATACATTAGAGGGATCCATTATTTCTATTGAAAACATGGGGAGGAGTTGTTCAAAAAAGTGCCTAGTGTCAATAAGAACAATTTTGTAAAAAATGACCTACGAACGAGGTATAAACCCATGTCAAACTAAAGTCGAGGATATAAATATTTAATGAGACAAGGGTTAGAAGAGCCTAAACAATATGACGGTGATAAGAAAATGAGTGTTATTTGGTATCAACCAAGATGACAGAAGGTAGCCATTGAACTTATGTACATTGGTAGTGTACTTATTTGGGTTAGGCACAAAAATGCATAGGATATTAAGGTGGATGTGAAGAACTAAAACATGCCAAGATGTTAAGATGAAGTTGACATAGATCAAGTTGAGACAAAGTGTCCAACAAGGAGCTACTCGATATGGTTTTAGTAAGAGTTAAATGTAGATCAAGAGGTTTCCAATGACATGGGGTGGCATTAGGAGATGCTATCTTGATGAAGAGACAACATGAAACTATTACAAACAATGGGGAGTAGAGAGGACACAACAATGTGGTTAGGTAGGTGCAAAAAAACTTAAAAGTATAAAGATTGTGTGGTGGGGGAGAATTACTGGGACAAAGGCACTAGTAGGATCTCAAGTCAGGAACATGCAAGTAATAAGATTGACATAGGTTGAATGATCAAGATACAATAGTAACACGATGATGAAGTTGATTAGTTGGAAGAGCCTAAACAATTTGGGGGTGGTGATAAATTGTGTGTTGATCCTAATCCCCATGTCTATAGGGTTTTGTGTTAATGATCATATATTTTCTTGTGTTGTCCTTTCAATCAAGATTTCAATTTAAAATCTCACATGAAGCATAGTAAAAATGAAAAATTTACCTCGAGGTTCTAGAGTGACATGAGGGATATAATCAATCAATTTATCTCATGAAACAAAATCTAAACTAAATACATAACGTTTATTTAAGTATATAAAAAAATCATCAAGCAAACCAAAATCTTACACAAAACCATTTATTTTTACTAATATTCACAAGAAATAAATAATTTATAATCCCACACAAAATTCACATGTCCTTAGAATACAATATTATATCCTTGTCTTATACATTCATACCTAACATGTTATAATGCATAGTACTTCAGCCTCCTATAGATGATCCTTGTTTCTCACACTTTACCCTACTATTTACACCATAAATATATCATGTGATGTATGATGTGTGTAAAATAATATATAGAATGTAAGGGTTTGTAACAAGAGACTAATCTAAATTAATTAACTTACAATTAACCATGCATTATCAAAACAACACATTAATACTTGCAAAAATTATAATTGATAAAATAATAGATCAAATACACAAGAGGATATGAATTCTTAATAATATAGAATAGAACATAAGAGATATTGATTACAAATAGGTGGAATACGTTGATTTGAGACTAGAGATGCTTCATTTTTAGAGACTAGAACTAGGAAATGTATTGGTACATGACCATGCAACTATTATACATTTTACCATTATTTTGTATAGTCTTAACTTAAGTTGTACAGTCTTGAACCTTTATGTAGTTAAGCTTTTTAACCTTTTAAGTTTTGTTATTTTCTAGAAATTAGCTTCATTTTATGTTTTTCTTGTTTTCACAACCTTGACACAACATGTGACTAGTTGTAACAAAGTGAAAACCCTAGATGCCTACAATATCCATCATCAAAACATTAGACAATAATAGGATAAATCATGCATGTGGAGAGTCTATACTACCCTTTGTGGTCAAGCCCTACTAAAACAATCCAAGTGATCCACTATATTCCCTTGAGTGTGATCAAGTATTATGTAGTTCTCCTAGGTCTATATGTAAGTGTGAGTCTGATCCAAGATAACCCCTATGGGTACCCTCACATATCTTGACACAAAAATAGTGGGCTAATTATAGAGTAGAAAATGCACCCATTAAGGTAATAATGTGATGTAGTGTGCTTCATCGTGTGAATAAACACTTTCATCTCTTAAAGACCTTTAAAAATTCTTAAAAACTCTTTTTGAGAAATGGATCTAGGATATTTGCATGATTTAAAATGGATGAATCTAGACTTTTTGACTTGGTTGAGAGTTTCAAACTTGTATTAGTGGATTTTCTAAATGATGCGACTTATTTAGGAATATTTAGGAGAAATTTGAGTTCTTTTGGGATCTATATTTGTAATAAGAACTTATGAAAGTGCTAGGTGAAAAATAAATTGATATTAAATTGATTATATAGGATGTTGTATGTTAGATATTATGATAAGGTTAACACTAGGAAGATGAAATGACACAATTAAAATATTCAAATTGAAATTAGAGTTGGAAAACACAAAGGTGTAGGACCATACAAGTCTGCCAAGGTTGTACATCTTATATTAAACAAACTATATAGTTTTGGATAGATAACTTGTGATGTAATTTTTTTAAAATGATACACAAGGATAATTTAATTCTTTTGTTAATTAATAATTCCTAGGTTTGTGATAGAGAAGAGTATAGAGATGAGAAAGTCAAGAAATATCTATGGAGGTGTACTAATTGGACTTAGAATGTGAGTGTTTTTCTTAGTAAGGGAACATAGCCAAACTTTTCATTGTCAAATGATAAGTTACCAAATTTGAGATTCTAAATTCCCTACTTTAAGTGTATAATTGAAAGTTGTAGGCTTAAAGGCAAACTATACCTGATTATGTATACACACTTTGTCTTTAATTTATAGTTTTATTCCAATATATTAGTTTTGGAATTCTCCATGGTGAAGCTTTGAACACATAGTGTAGTCAATGTCTATGATAGAAAGCTGAACTATAACTCGAAAGGTAAATAATGCTTATAAATTTCATGATATTGAACTTGTATATAATAAAGTAAAGGAGATGCAAAACATGAAAGGAATACACATGTTCATTCTGAGAGGGATGATCTCCCATTCTTGTTGTATATTGGATATTTTGAGTTATCGATGAAATGCTAAAGGATTAGGGGTGATCAATCCCCAATTATGATGAAGGAGAGACTAGAGTGTTGATAATATGCAAAATCAACTTTGAAGAAAGAGAGAGGAACCAAAGTACCTCATTAAGAGAGAACAATGTGTATTAGAATGTTTGGTAACCCTGATATCTTCCCCTTTAAATTTTAAAGAGGGGAAGAAGAAACAATTATGACGAACTTATCCACTTCAATAACTTCCACAACCCCACCAACCAAAATTTTGTAGATAGATCTACGTCCAATTTTGTAAATAAAATACATAGTAAAAGGAATGGATTTACCATGCCCCCACTATATGTTGTACATATGAGATTGAGTGTTGTAAATTATGGACTAATAAAAAAGTATACAAAGGCCAATTCCCTAAAATCTATTCTCGTGTTTGTATTTGAGTAGTGTAAAAGGGAATGAATGAACAACTCATGCCCCTACACAATGCTTTGTACCATGTAATATGTGTCTAAAACTGCATAAAAAATTTGTAGATAGTTGAAAGAATATGGAGATGTTGGAAATTTCTAAGAATATACCCTTAGCAAGGAACCTCTAATAAGGTTAGGACCATACTACAGTCTTGGACTGAAATGTATGGTTTTGAGTGGTATTGATTTACACCAAATTTTAGTATTTATAGCCATGTCTAAGTATTTTTGCCCAAAGTAAAACCTTGTTTTTATGTCTTGTAGTATGCTTGTACCATATGTAGATCTAGAATATATCTGATGAATCCCCTCTCTTTTGAGGCATGTGTGATAAAGCATTTGAGCATGTGACTCAAAATAAAATATGTGTACCTAGGTTGGATAAGTTTGATAATCTACATATGATCACATAGAAAGCTAGAATATTAGCCTTTGTTGGGAACCTACATCATGTAAAAGGATTTATACATGGTATGAATTGTGACACATAGATAAAGCAACATGCGACACATAACAAAACATAGTCACAATATTACATGCATATAAAAGTAGAAACAATAGTGTAGAGATAGTCAATCAAGCTAATGCAAGCAATATAAGATAAAATAGTCAGCATGCAACATGCAACAAGTAATAGTTGGAATAATACATGTGTATAGAAATACAATTTTTTTATAAATAGTTAATCAAGATAACATGATAAATTACATAGAAAATGGTCACATGAAGGCATATACCGCAAACATGGGATACCCATGATGTTATAAGATAATCGTAATAAAAGGCAATTTAGGACACATACGAGAAAAACAAGTGCATGTATGCATAAGAGGAATAGATCCAAAAATATGGTTTTAATCACGATGTCGGATAAAAAGGGAGGAACTCAAGCTGTATAGAATAAGAAATTAAGTAGTCAAGTAATCAAGTAGTCCACATAAGCAAGTCATGAAATCAATGTAAGAAACAAGTATAACAAATAGTGATAGTAAAACATAGATAACAAGATATGTTAGTGTTGTAAAAAACACACGTTAGTCTTGTTAGCTCAAAGGATGGTATATACACAATATATGTAATCAATCATAACGAGGAAGTTTAAAGTAACTACAATGAAACAAAAACACCTGTACATTGTATTAAATGATTTTGAAGAGTAGTGTTAGTGTGAAGAGACTAAGCCAACATGTTTCATCATGTATAAACCTATGCATGTCCCACATCAAGCTCAATATACCTCATGAATGTATGTGTGTAAAGAGTATATATAAAATATATGTAATCTATCAAAACAATATGAAAAACAACATGTGTAAAGGAACAAACTAGCCAATTGAGTCATGTGTAAATCTTGATTTTGTAGTTTTTACAAATATGATTTTTTTGTACTATGTGATTTGCATGTTTTTAAATTGTTTTCAAAATACTATGTAGGGAAAGGGGTAGCACAAGATCCTATATATCATCAAGGAGATCATATGTGTAATTATCAAACCCAATGGGCATAGGGTTGGATCAGTTGTATAGATTTTTTAAAACATGGGCGATTGAGTTGTCTTTTTCTTAGAAGTGATGTAAGGCCATGATATATTCTTCATCTATGTAATGTGTACCTTGTTTAGACCTAACTTCTATCTAGTGTGTCATATTAGGATGATAATAAGAGAATCCATCAATCTAAATAACAACCATATAAGAAATTAAGGGGAAGGTAATACTATAATTATGCTACATATCAATAACACCATGTAAGTGGCATAACCAAGATTTTCTAAGGACAAAGGGGTGGGATGAGGGTCAAGAGTGGCCCAAAATTTAATGGCGATAACGTATAAACCAAAGGCAATAAAAACATGTTATAACCTTGAAAAGGTATGAGAATAAGTAAGAAGATAATACCAAATGGATTGAGGCCCAAAACATGCAATGATTCATAAGTACACATGTTCTTTTTGGCATCCAAATTGATCGAGACATGTTCCTAGTATTTTACAAGAATGTATAGTGTGATAGTAGAAGTTGTTGGTATCAGATTTAGTCTCCTTCACAACTTGAACAATCATGAATTTGCACAAGATACTCAAGGATAGATAGATGTTTTGTATGTCGTTTGTAGCCAGGATCACACCTATCTACTTGTTTACATTCAAGAATTGAGGGAGTGGATAGCACCTTCATAAGGGTTTTGATCTAACCCTCACTATTTTAGGTTGTGCCTATCAACCAAGGTAAGAGAACCTATATTACAGCCCTTGTATGGTAAAGGAGATGAAGATATCCTTGTGTTTTGCATATGATATGGAAGAGGCCTTGTGAAAACATGATCAAGTATCCATTATCCAAAATCAAAGGAGTTGTCACTACTAAATGATGGAAATGTTTTCAAAACAAAGCTAGAGCTGCTAAAGACATGATAGAACCCTGATCAACTTTGTGCATTTTTGTGAAAGGATTGAATTCTTTTGTGGACACACAATGCAGATGCAGGGGTATTGTAGGTAGGATGAGTTAGTTTAAAATGAAATTCTGATGAGAGATGTTGGGAAAAGAGTAGTTAGGAGTCATCACCTTCTTTGGGAAACCTTGCAAAAGAATTACAACACCTAAACAATAGAGATATTTCAATGAATTTGAAGTGCTCTTTCAACCAGGATGTGTGCACATATGGATGCCCAAATCTACACTATTCCATACAAACTTTGATAACCTGCCACAAAGGCTTGAAGCAAAATATCAATAAAGCATTCAGAACCCCTTGTTAGATCATGACCTAAGGTACACCCAAAGGTTTACAAACACCCTCAATTTACAAGGAAGGTAAGATGAATTTAAATCTATTTATCTCCACTCAAATGAATGCTCTTCTGAATGGAAGATTGCAGATGCCTTCAAACCCTCTACAAGAAATGAGACCATGCATGACCAATAAAGATCCCAAACACAAGATTGCAACATGAGCATGAAACACAAATTGAAAACATACTAAAATACAAGTGTATGCAAGCTTTGCCAAGAGATAAAACTAGTTAATCCAAGAATTTGATCAAATATATCAGCAAGGGAATGTTATTTAGATAATCTCAAATCTTGTTGATGGCTTTACAGCTGAAACCAACTCAACATGATGAACATTTGATGCAAACTGGAATCAAAAATGGCTCTCAGGCAGTTTCTCCAAAAATGGACTTCTTCCAGTTTTTCTTGTGAAAATTCTTCTCTCTCTCCCCAAAATTCTCAACAAACCTACAAAATTCTTCCAAACTACATGATATACCCTATGCCAACTTGGATCCTTGCATCCCAAGAAAAGAATATGCCAAAGGGATCAAATTTGTTACAAAACCCTATCCATTTGATGAAAAATGATATAAAACTGTGAAATAGCTTGCCAAATGCCAGAGATGCACAAATATTTTAAAATATTGCATGAAATTAGATCCTTATCCATCCCCGGGTCATGTTTTGGCATTCCACCATGCCAAAATGCATTTGCAATCATTTTTCACCTTTTTCCCTCACCATTTTTAACTCTGCAACTTTTTACTTTCACCTTTGACGTGTTTTTCACAGGCTGATGAAAATATTTCATGAAAAACACTATAGGGCACTAAATAAGCTCAAAAGAATAGTTCCATTGTGTTCGAATGCCGAAGGATGCAGATTCATATAAAATTTCATGTGAATCGGTGCAAAAGCAGCGATTCCATGTCATCAAAGCAATCCGGCACTATGATAATTCTTCACCGGGAACTCCTCGTGCTATGATTATTTACTAATGCACAGCCTTTAGTTTGGTGGATGTAATCTGGAAACAAAACAACAACATAACACAAGAATATCATTGACTATGATAAGAAAGAATGACGAAAAATCTGAAATATCAAAATAAATTATAATATTAACATGAAACTATTACAATCTCACCCATGAGATTCTTCAACAAGACTATGGGAGAAACTTTATAATTACACCTCTTGATGGCTTCTTCAACACACCTTTAACTGATGGCTTCCTTCGCACACTTCCTACAATATTTCTCACTACTTCTTTCTATGCTAAATGAGGGGGGTGGCCTCTCTATTTATAGAACTTCCAGGCTTATCCATCCTATCTCTAAGATAGGATAAGAAATCCACTCTGACGAATCATATTCCATACCTTAACTCTTATCTGTACATGTAAGCTTATCTCTTAAGATAAGATAAACCTTATCATTTTACATGGGTTCCACATTTTTAGACTTTTTACAAATAAAATACACAAAATATTTATGACCTCACTCCTTGTCCTTATTACCAATATAATATTCTAATTCCTAATCATGTAGACCCTACTTCTCTAATTACCCAAACTTTGACATTTTAACATTACCGGACCACTTACGACAAATATTTACTTTTTACAACATTCCTATTGTACTTTGACTGTTACCGTACTCCACATTATTGGCGACACCATACTGATGGTGC
Organism: Taxus wallichiana var. yunnanensis; assembly: GCA_018340775.1. Lineage (NCBI taxonomy): Eukaryota > Viridiplantae > Streptophyta > Pinopsida > Cupressales > Taxaceae > Taxus > Taxus wallichiana. Next base: position 195,651,015 of record CM031236.1, read on the forward strand.
CGTTATCTTCTATCAGACGCTACTACTAATTATACTTAACAACATCCTATTCCTAATACATACATTAATGAAATAGAAATTATGGAGGAAAATTTTAGTGTTGACATCCACACTTCTTGGAGCATTCATGGCGCCCAAAAATGAAAATGCACAAAGAACCAGTTGATTAAAATCAACTTTAAATCTCTGCCCTCCACGTGTCAGATCAAATCTTGAATATTCCCTCGAAAATACCCCTTTTTCCCTTTGGATGAGGTGGGACACATGTCCAAATACCATTGGACCGGGCCCTCATTTTAAAATTTACATTTTAAAAAAATTTGACCTCGGGAAAATTTTGAACATTTTCCCCACGAGCCCCCTGGACACGCCACGTGTCCTCATGTGGGCCCCATAAAAAAACCACGGGCTAATTTGATGAGTTTTGCTCCTTTTTTGAGAAAGAAAATTTTCTCCAAATTCTCCGTGCCTCGAACACCCGCTGCTCCTTCTGCCATGTGTCGCCGTCCCATTCGCTATCAGGGCCGACCCTCCAAATTCTTCCTTCAAACCTCCGCAAGCATCAAAACTCCATGCGGGCCTGACCTCTCTCTTTTGACATTTGAAAAATGCCACGTGTCACTGTGGATTAGTTGTGGGGAAAAACCTCCAATATTTTCCGCGGGTTCATTGTTTCCTTTGAAAATTTTCGCCAAAGTTGGAACATTTTCCATCTTTCCTCCATGCTCAATTTCCATCAAATGTTGGACACATGTCCATTGTTCATTGGTGGTAGGACCTTGAACCGAAATTTTCCCTTTTACCCTTTGAAGTTTAAAAAACTTCAAATTCCTCCAAGCCTCCACCTCTCCATTTCACCCACCTGCATACGTGTCATTTTGCTATTCGCTGTGGACCTTCGTTCAGAAATTTGACTTTGAGATTTTGCCTCCAAAGGAAAAATTCCAAAAACATACACAACCCCACATCTCCTTCGCTCCCCTGGACACGTGTCCACTTACCACTGACGTAGGCCCCTGAGGAAAATATGTTCCCTGACGTTTTGAAACCACAAACTTCAACAATTTTCAAAGTCCCCGCCTCTCCACCTGTCCTTCCTTTGCCACGTGTCACCTTCCCATTGGGCGCAGATTTGCGGGAAAACTTCGACATTTGAGAATTTTTCAAAAATTGAAGAAAATGTTAAGTGACCCTTGCCACCCGCCATGGCCCTCCTGTGCCACGTGTCATCATGCCATTCACTGCGGGCCTTCGGGTAGGAAGTTGACCTTGAGAAATTTGTAAAAAATGAAGGCAAAATTTTTAAGTGACCTCGCCACCGCTGCTCCATCTGACCAATCAAATCATGCCACGTAGGCACACTAGGCAAATGCGGGGCCACGGAGCAAAATTTTCCTTCGTTAAAAATTGAAAATTTGACAAGTTATAACATTTTTTCCGACCGCATCCGACCAATGAGAGCCTGCCATGTCAACATATATTTTACAATGGTAAATTTGATGGGTAGAGCACGCTTGTACGACTGTCAATGCGTGAAAAATACAAAAGATGCCCCCAAAATTTAAGTCTTTCACAAGGAAGGTGGAATTCTTGGTTTTGAATCGATTTAATCACATTTTATCATCAATTTCGGCCTGGGGATCAATATTTTCAACTTCTAAAAACTCAGATTTGATCCATTCTAATTTTTACACGAACTTGACAAAGGGAATAACGGCTCAGCCTGAAAAATGAAGAAGTTAGGGCACAACAAAGGGGAAACCTGGAGATTTTTTTAAAATGGGGCAGAATAACAACAATGAGGGCATTTTCGAAGGTATTCAGTTGGAAAATGTGAACTACAAACCATGAAATCAAAAAATGAAACGTTTGTGAGCATTTTCGGTCATGGAAAAATAAGGCACATTATGCAAACTCAATAATGGGACCAACGAAGTATCAAAGCATGAGAGCTTACTAGATTCTTCCATGTCAAATGAATGTGATCATTTCAATTGCATTGATTTAACAGGATATATAGTGATAATACCATTAGATTTTAACTTATTTATGTTAGTAATGAGAGCTTGATAATGATTAATGTCATGCTTTATGATACCTTTGTGATAGTCACAAAAGGGTGTACCCAATCTGCAAGAAATGTTTGTAATTCAATGATGACATATTCAAGGTAACATAAGTAAATCATGATCGAACAATATAAATAGTAACTCTTGTATGGTATCAAGATGTTTCGGTATGGTGATAGAACTAAAAGTTAGTATATGGTCAAACATGTTAATAAAGTATTGTAATGGACCAACTACAATAGATGTGTCATGAGTAGTATGAGTAGTAGAGCTAGATATGTCGGGTAAAAAAATCTAAGCATATAATGTCTAGGACTATTCTAAAAAGAGAGAATGATACATAAAATCATCTTCATCAATAGGGTTAGTTTAAATTACATAGGTTTCCATCAGTAAGATAGAATCATTATCACTATTTGAGGAATAATCATTTGCATTAGATAATAAGTTACCAGATAGAGCATCATTAGTAGATTGAATGGGAGCATTAGAATCCTTAGAGGGAAAGAGTAAAAGTGAACCCGAGATTTGTTCAATAAATATTGGTATATGAGTGATAATATTAGAGTTGTGAATTAATTACCCTACTACATAGGTATACACTTTATCCATAGGGATGCTCTATTAAGGAGGTGTAATAATAGACACTTAAGAATTATGTGTCAATTTTTCAATATTTGAAAGGATCTAGTTCAAAAAAATAGGATACTCACAACCATCATGTGTGAATTTGACACATTGATGCAGAATAGATGGAAAAAATTGCATATACGGGATCCAAGGATGACTTAAGAGAAGATTATAATGTAATTCAATATCCATGATGTGAAATGTAGTGGGAAAGTTTTTAGGGAAAACTAAAACATCAAGAGTAATAATTCCTAATGTAGATCATGTGATATTATCATGCAACAACTTAGTACAAATCTAAGGGTTCATCATCATCTTCCAAATCATCCACAACTCAATCCTACTCAGATAAACCAAGGAGGATATTTAGGTCGAAGTAATGGAACAAATAGCCATGGTGAATATTCTAGCCAACCCAATCCATATCCAAATACTTTGTAGTCCTACAACATGATGTTGCAAGTGGAAATGTGTAAGTTTTATGGAAAAGATCCACTCAATTGGATTAACCAAATGGGAAATTTAGTTTTTGTATCCAGGGATGGATTTAAATGACTCTTTTCACTCAAGCTTGGAGAAATTGGATAGCACCATGCTGAGGGTATGACCTACCCTCCTACTTTAGGTTGTGCCTTCAACTAGGGTGAGAGGACCCATTTTGTAACTGTATTTGTGAGAATTATAAATGGATCAACAATATTTGACTCTCCTTCCATGATATTGAAAGAAAACCTTGAGAAGACATGGTCAATGCAACATAATCTAACTCTCATGAGTTGTCACTCTAGAGAATGAAGATGTCTCTAAACAAGGTTTAGGTTACTAAAGACAACAATAAGACTGATTTCTCCTACATGTTTCAAATAAAGGATGGGTAAATTCAACAAATATCCTCTAGCATTTATGGACAAAACAATGCAAGTAGGGGTAGTTCTTGTAGGATTTTATCATTTATAGATGGATTTTTTTGGGGAATTAAGCAGGATAAAGTTGATTATACCATATTCTTGGGAACTTTTAACAAATGTTGGGAAATCTTCCATGCAAGATGATGAAAACACTTCAGATAGTCAATGATGAACCTTCAACTAGAAGATGTGCACCTATGGAAGCCCAAAGATGCATGGTTTCACACATTCTTTGAGAATTTAACACAAAATCTCATGTCAAAGACTCAATTAAACATCATAAATCCCTGATCCATCATGCCTAAGATACACTCATAGACTAAAAAACAATTGTATCGAAAAATGGAAGTAAAGTGAATTTAAATTGTTTATTATGCATGATGAAATGAAATCTCTTCTCATAGTGCAAAAATTGCAAATGCCACAATACTACCACAAGGATAAGATCTTGTGTGATTCAAAGAGGATTCCTAACATAAGATTGTGACAGGAACATGAATAACTATTTGAAATATCTTCAAATTGAAAGTAGACACAACAATGCTCATGATTAACACAATTAACTCAAGGCTCATCAAATTCATCAAGCAAGGGAAAGTTTCATTTACAATCTCAATGCTTTTCAATGGTTGTACACTTGTAACCATCTTGACATGATTTATTTTGAAGGCTCAAGAAATTAATAAGTTTCTCAAACAAGTCTTTTGGAAAAATGGCTTTTTCTCAATCTCTTTCTCTTTTCAATTTTCAAAAAATCTTAAAAACCCCCTTTTTAGAGTGTTCTCATCACCTTTATACAATTCCATTCCCATTTTCCTTTTAATTTTCCCCCAAAAATGTGGATATTTCACAAGTATATTCTCTTTCCCAAAATTCCAGGTGTATCAATGACACTTTTTATGAAAATACTTTTTTATCCGGCTCTCAGTGTGAAGAGTATGAGCCTTCTTCATTTTACTCTTATCATATATGACTAGAATACCATGTCATTGCTTGTGATTAATGTTTTCATGATTCCCTCCACCTGGTGATTGGATAGTTGCTTTTGATATCCTTTGAGCACTTTGAGGTGACCTGAGGTGATAAACACTTTTTTATCTACTATCCAAAAATACACCTTGGGTATTGTGCATTCCTTCTCACATCTTCTTGGTTCAACTATCCCACGTGGTTCTTGTCAAATCTAGTTAATTCATCAACCATGCTTATTTGGATTCACTTCAACCTTTAAATTCTCCTCGTGTGAACTGAGAAGGATCTTCCCTCATAGGTGAAAATGATTTCTTTCAATTCAATCAATCTGTGCTACTTCTACTATAAAACCCAACTTTATCCCATCAGAGATGCATTATTTTCTTATCCTGTAAGTGAGGAATTTTTTACTACCTTCTACCAGTGACATGGTGAGAGTACCCATGGAAAATAGTTTGAAGGAAATTTTCAGAAGATTTGAATCAAATCTTTGACTTGTGTGGTCCTGATGAGATTTTTTTAGGGCCCTGTTTGACATAGAATGTGTAGAGACACCAGAGGGCCCTTGACTTATCAACAATTCTGGCTCACACTTCTCACAAGGCTAATTAGGATCAGTCTGTCTTTCACATCCTTCCAATTCATGTATTTTCATCTCTTTTGATGGGAACATCTAAAGACTCCTAAAAACCTGAAGAAATTATGGATTGAGAGGAGGCCCCAAGTGTCTAGGAAAACTAACTTTCAGTGTCCATTCCTATGTGATGAAGAATTTGTATTAAAGGAGATTCCCAAGGAATCTTATGTGTTATATGAAAAATATTCCATTGACACTATGCCTACCATTTCTCACAAGGTGGATGAATTAGAGAGGAGGATTTCCTTTCTAGAGAAGGGGAAGATGAGACCTGAACCCTCACAACCAAGTTCAATGCCAACACCATCTTTGGGAAAGAGAAAGGGTGAATCAAGCTCTCATCCCCCAATCATTATCTAGATGGAGAAGAGGAGTTGTCCTTATTTTTTCATCATTCAAGAAAAAAATCTCTCTCTCTGGGATAACAGGGGTAGGTTTATTTTTGGTTTTCCACTTCACTCAGCAGGTGCTATGCTCCTTCCTTCAGGGCATGGCCTCAAGGTCCTCACCAATCCCTTCTCCAAGAGAGCACCCACCCTTTTCAAGGAGATGGAAAGCTGAATCTAGCTCAAAGTCTCTTGTTCCTTTTTTTCCCCCATGATGTAGTCCTTGGTCTTCCAACCACTCCAGCCATTCCCCCTAGTCTATTCTCAACAATTCTACCCTTCACAAAGGGAAGGGGAAGACAACATTCTTCACAGGTGGCCTGGATCTTCTAGACTGGGTGTCTTCCTACCAAAAGAAGATTGAGCTGGAGAAGATCATGCATGAACCCAAATGACTCTTGAGTCATTAATGGATATGGGGATGTCATGAGATTTAGTAGGGTCTATCATGTTTATCTAGAAACATAGGGCTCTGATGAATTCATGTTGAGGAAGAATAAGCTTCTGAACAAACTACCTCTTCTAGGAGGGAGAGCTTGTGAAGAGGGAGTGAGAGGTCTCTAAGTATATGTTTGTCTCTTATGCCTTTGTTTTTAATTATGTAAATGAACCCTTTTACCATGGGTTGGGGCCCCTATAGAATCCCCATTTTGAATTATATGTGAGACAACTTTCAAATGATGTCACATTTATATTTTCACCTTTTGATATGTAATTATTTTTATTTCCACATTACAGACTCCTTAGCTTAGTATTGGCACTAGTAATGAAAAAAAAAAACTAGTACTATGTTTTCAATGGTTCACATGATTATGCACTTTTCCTCAACCTCTTAATGTATTGCATCATCTCAAACCTACTGCAACTCATCTAGAATAGATGATTCATCTCATGGTGATTTGTAATCCTCCTCACACTGTCTTGTTAGTTCACAAACACTTATGAGTTACATGGCTCCAAACATCACTTCGTGGGGATTTCCTTCCCTCTCGTGGGCCTTTCCTTTCTTCAAATTACCTGGGTGACATGTGGAAACATCCACATCCTACCCCTTTCTTTAATTTTCAACTTGCTAGAACTTCCTTGCCATGCATAAGCCACGTGGTGAATGCTCACAACTTGGGGAGGCCCGACTTGTTATTCCTTTTCAAAAGTGTGCTTGAGGAAACACAGTGGAAATTATTTCTCATCTTCCATGGGGCTTCCCTTTTAATGGTTCCCAAATTTTTTCTTTAATCCCTCACCAATTTTATGGAAATTTTCTATAACCTTTATGACCCTCAACTTTAAAAAGGGATTTTTACAAAAATAGATATAGGGTCCCACATGGTCCGAGTCATGAATTTTCCTCAACATATTTTAAAGTGGAATAATTGGACATGCAAACATTAGAGGCATTAATCAAAGAAAAGGGGTGAGATTATTTGAGCTCTAACACTGGCTCTAACTCGGGGATGGGTACCCCTTGTGGGTGCCACAAGAACTATTCAATGTAGACCATGTGCCAAAAATCCATTGGGCTATGGAGTTGAATATCATATGTACCAAGTCAAGTGATAACAAACCATCCTCTAAAAAAAAACAAGAAACCAAAGCAACTGGTCACAAAAGACTAGGGGTAGAAAAGGAAAAAAAAACACACACAAAAAAAAAAAAACAAAGTAGGAAGACTATACACTATACATTGGTTCATACCTTTCTCTGAAAGCTAATCAAGAAAATGCTTTAGGTGCCTACCATTGATAAGAAACTCGAGAAACTCTCCATCTAGGTCCTTCAAGAAGAAAGTATGTTCACCAATCTTGATATCAATGGAATAAGGGCCCATCCATAATGCATCAAACTTTCCATGTTTTCCCTTATCCTCATGTCTATTGTCCCATAACAATACAAGGTCTCCAATGTTGAAGATTCTGGGAGTTACCTTTTTGTCAAATAATTTTTTGAGATTTTCCCTAAACTTCAAATTCCTTTGGTGGGACTCCCATCTTTCCTCATCCAACTTAATGATTTGGTTTATTCTCGCACTATAGGGGCCAACTTCCTCATCTTCAAGTTGTTGGATGAACTGATAAGAAGGTAATTGCAAGTGTAAAGGAAGGAGAGCTTGGACTCCATAAACTAGTTTGAATGGATTTTCCCAGTGGCTCTCTTAGTAGTAATCCTATCTGCCCAAACAACAAACTTCAACTACTCTCCCCACTTTCTTTTGTTGATTTCTAATGTCCTTCTAATTATCTTTAGTAAATTTTTGTTGCTTGATTCAGCCTGTCCATTTCCTTGTGGGTTATAATTAGATGCATATGTTAAGTTTATACCATATTCTTTCACACACAACAACTAATGGTTTGGCTTGGAAACTCATGGCGTTGTCAGCAACTATCTTCATAGGTACACCAAACCTACAAATTATATGATTCAAGATGAAATCAATAACAACTGATGAGTCACCTTCTTGGTGGGGATAGCCTCAACCCATTTGGTGAAATAATCAAGTAGCCACCAATATCCATCTGTGGCCTACACTGGAAGGTTTTGATAGTTCTCCTATAAAATCCATGCCCCACTACTTGAAAGGAGCCTCAATTGATACTGGTTGTAGAGGGAGAGCACCGAAGCCTTCATTTTTCCTAAAAATATCTATGACAACTTTCACATTTTCTTACCAACAAGGTTGTATCCTTGAAGAGTGTGGGCCACCAATATCCACCCTTAGTATCTTATGGGTAGTTACCCTTCCGGAAAATTCCCCCACACACTCCCTCATGAAAGTCTGAAATTAACCTGGGGCTTCATCCTCCATTACACATCTGAGAAGGACCCCTTCAAGATTTTTCAGGCCAACCCATAATCAAGTGATGACATATTTTTGGGAATCCAACTTAAGTGTCCTTCTTTTGATTTTTATCCAAATGCCTTGGACATTCCAAATTTTTGAGGTAGAATATGATATTTTTGTACCATATAGAATTGATTAACTTCTCATGTACCTCCACATCTCTTCCTTCTACCTCATTTACTTCCATCACCTGTAAGTTTCTTTCCACCATAAATTTGCTAAGCCCAGACCTCTAACTAGTTTAGTGGTCTGAACATCCATATCATATTCCTACAATTTTTTCACCCACCGACATCTCTTGCTGGAAACCTCCATCTCTGATAAAATGTCTTTGACCATTGTATGAGGAACATAAGCTATGACCTTTGAGCTTAGGATATATGACCTGAAATATTTTGTTTCTTTGACCAAGGAAAAAGCCTATTTTTCCATAATGGTGTACTTCAACTCAGCTCCCTATAATGCTTTACTAAAAAAGGAAATTGGTCTTTCATTTCCTTCCTCATTTTTTGCAATAATACAGATGTGATGGTGTTTTAGATGCAAAAGAGAAAATTTGAAAAATCTTTTTATAATCAGGGGCATTAGGACAAGGAGCATTTTTAATGCCTCTTTGATCCCAGTGAAATCTTGGATAGCTTCATCCTCCCATTTAATAATTTGATCCTTCTTCAACATCTTCATGATGGGGATAGTCATCTCTACAAAATTAGAAATGAATCTTCTTATGAAATTGATTTGGCCAAAAAAAGACTGGATACCCTTTTTTGTTCTTGGGGATAGGAACTTTCCCAATAGCTTCCACTCTCTCTCGGGATCAATCATGACCCCTTCCTTTGATATGATATGCCCCAAAAAACTTGGCTTTTTGAACCCCAAAATGACATTTTCTAGGATTCAATGAGATACCATATTCCCTGTACACCTCTGTAACATCTTTTCCAAATGTTGCAAATGATCACCCCTTTTTCTTGAAAATATTGTCACATCATCTTGGTATACAACTATAAAATCACTTATATATCTAGTGAATGCCACATCCATAGCTCTTTGAAAGGTGGCACCAACATTCATCAAACCAAATGGCATTCTCATGTACACATAAGTACCCCAAGGAGTAGTGAAAGTAGTTTTGATTCATTTTGATTGCTTCACAACCACTTGGTTATATCCTGAAAATCCATCTAACATAGACAATAACTCTGACCCAATGATTAATTGCAACATATTATCCATGTTAGGAAATGGATAATTATCTTTCATTGAGGCCTTATTCAGATTTCTAAAATCTACACAGAGTCTTATATCCCCATTCTTTTTGACTGGTACTAAATTTTCCACCCAAGAAGAATACCTTGTAGGTTGTATAATACCTCCATCCTTGAGTTTCTTGAGTTCTTCTTGCATCTTTAGGGATAAGAGGGGATTAATTGGCCTCTTTTTTTTTTTTCTGAATGGCTTGGCATTGGGTTCTAAAGGTATTTCATGTTGGAAAAGGTCCTCCCTATATGCCTTTAATTCTGAATATGACCATGCCAAGAAATCTTGGTACCTCTTCAACAACTGGACATATGACTTTTTTCTTCTTTACTCAAAGGTTACTACCCAACCATATTTTTCTAGGTTTATCATCAGTCCCCAAGTTGTGTTCTTCTACATCTCTCAAAACATGGATGTGCCTGTGAACAACCCTATCAACATTGTCAAAATTTGACTCCAAGGCCACTAACCCTCTTGGAATTGTATTTTTTTCAATTGAATAACCTCTTGGCTAAAAAAGAGTCTCCTTACCATCACATATAAAAACCATCGGTTCCCAATCCATATTTTGATTTGTAAATTCTCCTTTATTTTGTAGAAACCTCTAAATCTGGGCATCATCTTCAAAAACTTTCCAGTGTTTGACATTGTCAGGGATAGATGGTCTTGCCAACACTTCTATATCATACTCACAAGTAAGGGGACATTGTACAATTGTCAAATCTAGATCCTAATACTACCAACTTGTCTGCAACAACATTTTGATCTCTGTTGTGATACAATATGTTGAAGGAATCAAACAACTCAATAAATTCCCATACTGTGTGCTTATATTGTTTCATCCTTTGATTCTTAGTTGCATAGATCTTCCTGACTTGTTTAACCACCAATCTGAATCTCCTTTGACAATCACATCTTTGATACCATACCTCCAAGCAATCCTTAATCCCAAAAGTAGTGCTTCATATTCTACAATATTGTTAGTACATTCAAACTTAAGTTTAAAGGAAAACTTGAAAGTCTCATGATTTGGGGATATAAGGAAACCCCGACACCATTCCCTAAATTGGAACAAGCTCCATCAAACATTAAAGTCCAAGGGTCACCCTAGTTTCCCAAGATACTTACATTCATCCATGTTATGCTCTTTAAAATCTGCATAACCCACAAAATTATCAACATCTACGTCAGTATATAAATACCTCATAAGATGCATTCTTAGGATCCTCAATGAGATGTAACATTATTTTTCTCCACATATTTTAAAAAGGATTCCATCTATTGGTATGGTTGCATATGAAAAATCCATCTACACACTTCCTCTCAACACTAGCATCCCATTTCCTTGACAACAACATTCCCCATTTAGCAGGACAATCCACAATGACCACATTCAGGGTTAAAAATTTCCCGGATAAGCCACCAATTATACAACCAAACCTTTGACATACCCAATCACCGACACTTCTTGTGAATCCATAGTAGTGCACTTTCCAAAAAATTTTTGTTACTTTGATATTCAATTCATTCATAACCTCAAGGGGCATCACATTACAAGAGGCCCCTGAGTCAAACATGCAGTTGTGCACTAACCTATCCTTTATGATCAAAGTAGTATAAAAAGGGTCAACATCAAGCTAGATTCAACAAGAGAAGTGCCCAAATATACCTTAGGTGGTTCTCCCAAATCTTCTAATACTTGAGGTACTTCCAATTCTGCAATGACAGGGGAGTATCCACATGATTCATATTTTTACATGGGGGAAATGTATCCTCTTTGAATCCCAAGTACTCAAATGCTCTTTTTCTATGTTCAGGGATTCAAAGTAATTCAACAATAGGAACCATGACTTTCATCTGACTCAAAATATGGGCAACATCACATGGGACATATTTGGGTAAGACCATGTTAGGAGGAAGGGTAATAACTCCTTCTAGTGGTACAAGACCTTTCAAGGTTTGGGCATGAACTGGGGTACAAGTTCTATTTGGGATAATTCAGACCTTTAGTTGGTGTATCCTTTCTAGGAGACTCATTTGGGATATTGGTAAGAAGTGGGGTCTTGGGTTTGGGCTGTAGTCCTCCTCCTTTAACAACTCAACTTCTGAGATTGTATTCCTTTTCTTGAGCAACAATTACATTCATGAGTAATTACATGTCTTCCTCAGAAGGAATTCCCCCATCATACTTCTTGATCATTAAAGCCCTCAGATATTCAAAATCATGATTAGGTAAATCAAAATGCTTGCACCATATCAACTTCAACATCATCATTAGGGGAAAAGGTAATACCAAAAAATGCAATCCCAAAACTTTCTATGGTTTTGACACTTATCATCTCAGTTGAAGTGGCTCCTTTGCTATGGATTTTTAGGGTTTTCCATCATACATACATCCATAGGTCTCATCATCATTTGTCTCTTCAATTTTCTCAATAGGATCATAAGGGAATGTGGAAAAAAAACACCTATCACACCATTCAATAACATGATCTTCTTCCACCACAACAACTCTAGTAGTCAAAGGATCAGGGATCTATTTATTTTCTCTAGGTTATTTGTTGTTTATTTCTGACCCCATGGGTCCTTTTCCTCTTTCATCTATTTTGTGATCACTCCTAAGATGATTTCCAAATCTATCTTGGCCTTGTGGTTTGTGTTGACCTTGAGAACTCTGTACTATTCCTTTTTTTTCTCTGGAAAGCTTATAAGATATTTCTTTAACTTACTCTCAGCCAAAGTTTTCACAACCTCCTCTAGATCCACTTGCCTTGTTTGACTGAGGTCTATCAGGATTAATCAATTTGAACCCCCCCTAGGTGGTTTTCCAGCTTGCCTTAATATTATTTTTGATCTACAAGGCCATTGTAAAATCCTTCCTTAAAGTTCTAGGTTCTTATCTCTCAAATAATAAGCAAATTTTTTGTCAAAAGCATCAGAGTACTTTATTAAGTAGGATTCATTACTAGGCCTCAAAATTATAGGTAGTCTATTTAAAGTCTTATTGAACCTGGTATTGAAATCCTAGACAGACTCATTGGGATTCTTCTTTATATTCTCAAATTAGATAAGAGGAACCTTGGGTCTGTCTTATCCCCATATTGTAATATGAAAGCATTCTTCATCTTAGTCCATGAATCTATTGAGTTATCTAGAAAATATTTGTACCAATCATGTGCATCTTCTTCAAGAGTATGAATGAAAATTTATATATACATCTTCATGTTCTATTTCAAAATCCTCCATCATATTAACAAAAAGTCTCAAATGTTGGTCACTAGTGATGGCATTGTTTCCCTGAAATTTAGGCAACCTATTTCTTACATCTTATGGTACAACATTAGGATATCCAACCATGCCTCTAAAATTTATTGGTCCAAATGTGTTGACAAAAAAGGAGGTCTAGGTGGAGGCTGAGCCATGTTATTTTGAGGAGGTGATCCTACAGAGGATTAAGACAGTGTGGGACCAAGGGTATTTGGGATACATGCATATGATTTTCAAAGTAAATAACCTCTAGTGACTCATTTTCACAAAAACCCTTATCAGTCTTGAGTGATGAAGGAAATAAATGAGGGGCACTTATTCCTAGATACAAATGATGACCCCTCACTAGTTGGAGTATTTAGATTCACCTGAGGACTATTTGATTCTAAACTATTTGAAGGTGTAGGATAATCCTCAACTATAGGTTGATCACTTTCCATGACTGGTATTTCCCTTTCTCTTGACTCTTGATCCCCCAATACCTTCCAGACTTGTCTCCTTTTTGGATTTTTTTCCCAAGCTCTGGAAACAATTTTCTAGTAGGGTCCTTGTCAAAGAAATACCTCCTTCCTTCATATTTTTGCAAATATTAACAACAAATCTTAATTGATGAAGGTTAAGACACTGGTATTTACCAAAAATTTCAAACCAAAATGGAGTCACCACCAAGGATTTTCACCTTAGATGTGCCAAAGCACTATAAGTAACTTGTTAAGTCATCTATCAATGCTTAATGTGTACAAATTCTAATAGATTGATCATCCTTTGTCAATATTTACCACTAACAATACAAATCTAGTGCAAATTTCACTAAAACTAGAAATATTACACAATGAACCTCTGATCTTTGCTCAATCTTTATAAATATTAACAAAGGATGATGTTTAAACAATGTATTTGCATCTAAACACATAAAATACATTACCAGAGATCAATATGTGTAAGTATTTACATAATTAGTCCCCCAAAAATGGTGCTAGATCGGTGTTGGTACCCAAAATGGTTCTCCCTTTGAAAATATGAGCAACATCAACAAGTAGAGAGAAGATGCTTAGAGACAGATAGATCAAGATTTGAGTCATTTTGTAGCCTGGGGATGGATTTAACTGACTCTTTATCACTCGAGCTTGGAGAAATTGGATAAGCACCATGTTGAGGGTATGACCTACCCTCCTACTTTAGGTTGTGCCTTCAACCAGGTGAGAGGACCCATTTTGTAACTTGTATTTGTGAGAATTATAAATGGATCAACAATATTTGACTCTCCTTCTATGATATTGAAAGAAAACCTTGAGAAGACATGGTCAATGCAACATAATCTAACTCTCATGAGTTTTCACTCTAGAGAATGAAGATGTCTCCTAAACAAGGTTCAAGTTACTAAAGACAACAATAAAACTTGATTTCTCTGCATGTTTTAAATAAAGGATGGGTAAATTCAACAAATATCCTAGCATTTATGGACAAACAATGCAAGAAGGGGTAGTTCTTGTAGGATTTATCATTTATAGATGGATTTTGTTGGGGAATTAAGTAGGATAAAGTTGATTATACCAGATTCTTGGGAAACTTTTAACAAAGGTTGGGAAATCTTCCAGCAAGATGATAAAAACACTTCAAATAGTCAACAATGAACCTTCAACAGAAGATGTGCACCCATGGAAGCCCAAAGATGCATGGTTTCACACATTCTTTGAGAATTTAACATAAAATATCATGTCAAAGACTCAATTAAACATCAAAAATCCCTGGTCCATCACACCTAAGATACACTCATAGACTAACAAACAATCTATATCAGCAAAATGGAAGTAAAGTGAATTTAAATTGTTTATTGTGTGATGAAATGAAAGCTCTTCTCATAACACAATTACAAATGCCACAATACTACCACAAGGATAAGATCTTGTGTGATTCAGAGGAATTCCTAACATAAGATTACAATAGGAACATGAATAACTACTTGAAATATACATCTTCAAATTGAAAGAAGACACAACAATGCTCATGATTAACACAATTAACTCAGGGCTCATCAAATTCATCAACAAGGGAAAGTTTCATTTATAGTCTCAATGCTTGTCAATGGTTGTACACTTACAACCATCTTGACATGATTTATTTTGAAGGCTCAGAAATTACAAGTTTCTCAGACAAGTCTTTGGAAAAATGGCTTTTCTCAATCTCTTTTCTCTTTCAATTTTCATGAAATCTTAACCCCCCCTTTTGAGAGTGTTCTCATCACCTTTATACAATTCCATTCCCATTTTCCTTTTAATTTCCCCCAAAAAAATGTGGATATTTCACAAGTATATTCTTCTTTCCCAAAATTCCAGGTGTATCAATGACACTTTTTATGAAAATACTTTATCTGGGCTCTACCAAGTGTGAAGAGTATGGGCCTTCTTCATTTTACTCTTATCATATATGACTAGAATACCATGTCATTGTTTGTGATTAATGTTTTCATGATTCCCTCCACCTGGTGATTGGATAGTTGCTTTTGATATCCTTTGAGCACTTTGAGGTGACTGAGGTGACATTTTTATCTACTATCCAAAAATACACCTTGGGTATTGTGCATTCCTTCTCACATCTTCTTGGTTCAACTATCCCATGTGGTTCTTGTCAAATCTAGTTAATTCATCAACCATGCTTATTTTGGATTCACTTCAACCTTTAAATTCTCCTTGTGTGAAATGAGTAGGATCTTCCCTCATCAGGTGAAAATGATTTCTTTCAATTCAATCAATTTGTGCTACTTCTACTATAAAACCCAACTTTATCCCATCACCAGGATGCATTACTTTTCTTATCATGTAAGTGAGGAAATTTTTTTACTACCTTCTACCTAATGACATGGTGAGAGTACCCATGGAAAATAGTTTGAAGGAAATTTTTTAGAAGATTTGAATCAAATATTTGACTTGTGTGGTCTTGATGAAGCTTTTTTTAGGGCCCTTGTTTGACATAGAATGTGTAGGAGACACCAGAGGGCCCTTGACTTATCAACAAGTCTAGCTCACACTTCTCACAAGGCTAATTAGGATCAATCATGTCTTCGCAACCTTCCAATTCATGTATTTTCATCTCTTTTGATGGGAACATCTAAAGACTCCTAAAAACCTGAAGAAATTATGGATTGAGAGGAGGCCCCAAGTGTCTGGGAAAACTGAATTTTAGTGTCCATTCCTATGTGATGAAGAATTTGTATTAAAGGAGATTCCCAAGGAATCTTATGTGTTATATGAAAAATATTCCATTGACACCGTGCCTACCATTTCTCACAAGGTGGATGAATTGGAGGAGGATTTCCTTTCTAGAGAAGGGGAAGATGAGACCTAAACCCTCACAACCAAGTTCAATGCCAACACCATCTTTGGGAAAGAGAAAGGGTGAATCAAGCTCTCACCCCCAATCATTATCTCAGATGGAGAAGAGGAGTTTGTCCTTATTATCTATTCATCATTCAAGAAAAAATCTCTCTGCTCGGGATAATAGGGGTAGGTTTGTAGTTTGGTTTCCACTCACTCAGGGTGCTATGCTCCTTCATCAGGGCATGGCCTCTTAGGTCCTCAGCCAATCCCTTCTCCAAGAGAGCACCCACCCTTTTCAAGGAGATGGAAAGATGAATCTAGCTCAAAGTCTCTTGTTCCTTTTATCCCCATGATGTAGTCCTTGGTCTTCCAACCACTCAGCCATCCCCCTCTTAGTCTATTCTCAACAATTCTACCCTTCACAAAGGGAAGGGGAAGACAACATTCTTCACAGGTGGCCTGGATCTTCTAGACTGGGTGTCTTCCTACCAAAAGAAGATTGAGTCTGGAGAAGATCATGCATGAACCCTGAATGACTCTTGAGTCATTAATGGATATGGGGATGTCATGAGATTTATAGTAGGGTCTATCATGTTTATCTAGACAACAAAGGGCTATGATGAATTCACACTGAGGAAGAATAAGCTTTATGAACAAACTACCTCTTTTGGGAGGGAGAGCTTGCATGAAGGAGTGAGAGGTCTCTAAGCAGTATGTTTGTCTCTTATGCCTTTGTTTTCAATTATGTAAATGGACCCTTTTACCATGGGATGGGCCCCTATAGAATCCCCATTTTGAATTATATGTGAGATAACTTTCAAATGATGTCACATTTATATTTTCACCTTTTGATATGCAATTATTTTTGTTTCCACATTATAGACTCCTTAGCTTAGTATTGGCACCAGTAATGAAAAGAAACTAGTATTGTGTTTTCAATGGTTCATGATTATGCACTTTGCCTCAACCTCTTAATGTATTGCATCATCTCAAACCTGTTGTAACTCATCTAGAACAAATGATTCATCTCATGGTGATTTGTAATCCTCCTCACATTGTCTTGTTAGTTTCACAACACTTATGAGTTGCGTGGCTCCAAACATCACTTTCATGGGGATTTCCTTCCCTCCACGTAGGCCTTTCCTTTCTTCAAATTGCACCTAGGTGACACGTGGAAACATCCATGCATCCTACCCCTTTCTCGAATTTTCAACTTGTTGGAACTACCTTTCACGCATAAGCCACGTGGTGAATGCTTGTAACTTGGGGGAGTCCCGACTTGTTATTCCTTTTCAAAGGTGCGTCAAGGAAACATGTGGACATTCTTCTCATCTTCATGGGGCTGCCCATTTAATGGTTCCCAAATTTTTTCTTTAATCCCTCCACCAATTTTATGGAAATTTTCTATAACCTTTACGACCCTCAACTTTAAAAGGGATTTTTACAAAAATAGATATAAGTTTTTCTTCGTGGAGGCCATTAATGATGAAGTCAAAGATGAAGAAAAATAAGTTGATGTTATGGATGAACTAGGTTTTGGAGATTCCAAACCTAATATTTATTATCATGCATTTTTAGGTGTTATCTCCCCAAAAAACCTCAAGGTGATGGGTCACTTAAAGAAACATAAAGGAATAATATTGATTAAATATAGAAGCACACATAATTTCATAAATAATAAGTTGGATGATTTGAATCGTTTATTTGTCCAACCCCTAAATTTCAGGTCATGGTTGCAGATAAAGGTATAATTAATTATTCAAGGAAATTACATAGTATCAAACTTGATGTGTGAGACTACAAGCTAGATTCACTTATATTTTTTTATACCTATGGGTTGAGAAGATATTGTTTTGGGATTCCAATGGTTCATAACCTTTGGAATAATTGAAATGAACTTCCAGGAATTATTCATGTGTTTTTGTTCACAAGGAAAGATGTTTGAGTTGATAGGGTTGCATGTAAATTATCCTCAAAGGGTGAGCTCTCATCAAATGTAAATCATCAAGGTGAATAAATCAAAATTGATTACAGTGGAAGACAAATAACCTCTAGCCTACATACCACCACATTCTTAGGAGAGGAGAAAAAATATTCAGTTATTGTTGAGGATATGCCATTACTCGGAAAACTAAGCAAGACATTTTTTCCAACATCTTTCCCAATTTATAGCCACTTCCCACCATAACAACCTTGAAGATCAACCAAAAGGTTCAAGAAGTACAATAATAGAGTGAAAAATAACAAAAGAAGGTAATCCATGAGTATCAAATCAAGGAGAAGATCCGTGACAAGGCAACAAAAACATGGGAGGAGGAATATTTCTTGTACCAACATCCAAATATCATCAACATTGAGGACTACACTTATGTGAAGAAACATCCAGAATTGGCCAAAATTGAAGATAATGTTTCTTTGATTGGAAGGGTCATGTTAATCCCTTAACCCTAGGTCATATATCGGGATATGAATAGCCAAACAATGGCTAACATAATCTCTTATCATGTCATATCATACTTATTTATGATTTCATATGCTTAGTGGGTCATCCTTAGGACTTGAGTAATATATTAGGGTATATATAAGAGTCAAAGAGTATGATATTATCATCATATTGAGAAGTTGAGTCTTATTGTATGGTTTGGAGGCTTCCCCATTGTAGTGGATAAGTTATTCCACTTGCATATTGTGATCATTTCTCTATATTTTGGTGTTCTTTGGTGATATATTGTTGTTAATATTTAGATCTATCTAAGTAATTTTAGTACATATTTTACTTTAGCTATGTGAATAAACCATTTTGTCCCTTGAATACATTTGACAATTCTTGGAGTGAATTTTCTCTTACTAAGACATGGATCTAAGACCTTTGCATGCTTGAAAATGGAGGAATTTAGACTCTTTGACTTGGTCGAGTGCTTTATACATGTAGCAGTGGATTCTATAAATAATGTGCAATAAATTTAGGAAGAGATAGGAGAGCCTTGATTTATATTGGATTGATATTTACAATAGAATTTTATGAAGGTGTTATGTGAGTAATGAAGTGATATTAAATTACTTATAAAACCTTCCATATGTGAGATATTATGATAAGGATGACCTTAGGAAGATGAAAAGATGAAATAAATATATTTCAATTGAAATTAGAGTTGGAAGATATAAAGGGGTATGACCATAAAATTCATCCAAGGTCATACAACTTATCCTAACCAATCTGTATGGTTTTGTATAAACATATTTTGATGTAAAACTATTTTTTTGAAATGTTGTAAAAACATGATTTTCTTAATTAATACTTCCTAATTTTACAATAGAGAAGAGTGCGTAGATGAGAAAGCAAAGAAATATATATGGATATGTATTAATTGGACTTATAATGTGATCATTTGTCTTAGTAAGGAAACATAGTCAAACTTGTCATTCTTAAATGATAAGTTATCAAATTTGAGTTTTTAGACCTATACTCAAATGTCTATCTCTACATATATGTAAGTAAGTGTGTTCTTCATCCTTTCAAAATTCAAATCTCTCTCTTATTTATATCTTTTAAAGGACATACAATATTCCAAAATATATTTGTACAATACTCTTAGATATTTTCTTGCTATGTTGGATTATCTGCTTGACTAGATATTAAGTAGCACATATTATACTACCTCATGCAATATACTTGATCATTTTATAACTATAATCCCTAATCATTATTAGATATTGAACTTCTAAATTTCCACAAGTCTAAAAATTCCAACCAAATATCATGTGGGGATGAAGGATCTTTTCGATATGCTATATGTCTTTGCATATGTCACCCATGTGGCGGTTCTTTGAAATTTCCAAAAATCCCATGTCAAAATATCCCTATACACAAATTACTTGTTCATCCTTAAGTAATGTTGTTCACACCCTATCTCTAAAAAATAATAAATAATGTAATCACCACAAAGAATCTCCATAAGCAACTTCTCCTTTCTACTTTTGGTTCTTCCTCTCATGACATCGTTAAATATGGCACACTCCTCAATACATACACAATATGCTCCAATGTACAAAGGTATCTTATGTATCTTTGTGTATACCCCACATATATTGAAACCATTATTCCATTATCCTATGGTATATTTAAATCCTTGATTTATTTTGGGAATCAATCCATTCATGGTAAAAAACCATCATAAATCTCTTGGGTGTCTTGTAACCTTCTTATTCTCTCTCTATAAATTCATCAAGGAACAATTCATACTAGTTTATATTAAAATTAATCCTTTTCCTTTTATTTGGAGATATTTTTGGAGTATTCTTCATTGATAAAAATCCTCTTCCTTCATTATTTATTTCATCACCTTCGTAACTCAAGTCTCAATTCTAAAAATATTTGATCAATGTAATCTTCACAAAAGTTAAGCTAAATCATCATAATATTCACCTACTTAACAAAAATATCTATGATTTCGATCTCATATAAGGCCTTATGAGTATTATTCTATAATATGGTGAAACACTCCTATTTTATCCATTCTTCGTCACTAACCTACTCTAAAATTTTATGTAGGTAAAAGGAAACCATTATGTATGATCATAGTTGTCCATAAATTTTTTGACAATAGTAAACTTCATGGCTATAATATCCACACAACATTTTTCTACCTTCTCATTTAATCATTGAAATATAGCCTTAGTATATTTATTCATATTCCTCTCCCGTAGGACATCGAGAAGTATCTACCAACCTTAGCTTCCTTGTGTTTACATTTCTTAGTTAGCTTTATGATGGATTAAATAGATACGATTTGCAACTATCGAATTGGTATATTTGATGGATAAAAATCTGTACACCGGTTCGTGCCTAATGGATATGGTCTTCACTATCAAAGGTGTCAAGCATATTCCTAAAAGTTTAAAATATGGGTCTATAGTGTGGTTCTTGATTAAAATATCATGACCATTTCTTACCAAAGAACTCATTTTTAATATGTTATTTGATATTTCATAAACCACAATATATTTTGGTTTCCTTTCTTCCCTAACTTTCCTTTTCAAAATAGGTTCTTCTTTACTCCTCTTCCTCACACTCTTCCAAGTATCTTGTTAGAGTTTTGTGAGGTGGATCTTCTCCACACCTTCATTAGGCCATTGTACCTCCCCTAAATTTTTTGATCTGAATCCACTAATTCTTATGAGATCTCCACACATGTATTTGTCATAGTTGTTATTTGGATTATTTTCCCTTTTACTTCTTGCACCACTACCATATAATACCGAACTCTTGATTGTCCCCTATCATGATTCTTATCTAATTTTGGGGTACTTTCCCTTTACTCGCACCACAATCACTTACATTTCTTGAAGAGATAATTATTCATCCTTTAATTAGAAAGTAACCTCATTAATTACTAATCCTCCACATGGTGTTACAATCACCATGAGAATCCCATCCACTAGTCTTGAGTTGTTATTATGAGGTTGTAATGTATTTCCTACCATGATAAAAATCCCACCCAAATTAATTTTCATTGGATCCTTAAGATTAATATATTCATCATCCAAAACCTCATCACAAATTTTTCTTCATTTAGCCCTTCTATATGCAAGATCATGATAATGTGCTCCCTATCCAAGAAACCGATATTTATCTACAACTGATCAATCCTTTCTAACTCCATTTCATACTAATCTAAATTTAATGCATAAACAAGAATAATATAAGGTGCAATATTCCCACTCATCCCTACTACTCACCCTATAAAAATTATTCATCACCCTAAACTCCACAATGCCAAAATAATTCTCGGTAGTCCATTGGGGATTCTCTCTACTAGAGCTAACACTTAGACCATCCAATTCCCCTACATTTATAAGTGCATAAATAAAACAAATCTATTCTCTAGAATGTATTCCTTATACCCCTCCACAAGAGTCATCATCACCATGACCCTCTTTTTCTCAAATTATGTAGAAACCATTGGGACATTGATGGTGTCAAACAATATAAACATTGAATAGTTTCCCCACCAAATATTTGTTCCATTTTTATGCACCAATTTAATTGCCTCATTAATTTCAAAATCCATGTGCTTCACAAAATTATACTTTTCCTTATATACCCCCTTTACAATGAGAGTTACAAAGTTCCTTGAGAGATAGAATATATATATAATCCCCTCACAAGATGTGTGTTGACAATAGTCTTACAACCACTTGTATTGTATGGTTCATAATGGAACTTTCCTAATTTATCTTATCTATTTTAATCAACCCAAAAGTTTACATGATTGTGTGACACATGTATCAATTTCGTAATGCATTTATGATATTCTCTCCATGGTTTTAAAATCCATCCACCCAAAAATCCTTTTTGTAATGAGGGCAATCATATTCCTTGCGATGAACATCATCCATTAGCATGCCTTATTCAAACTCAACCTTATCAAATTCAAGGAAGTATCCATTTTCCTTTAATCTAAATTTATTCAATGGGCATGAATTCCTCCATATTATGCCATTACAACCAATTAGGAAAAACCATCAATCCCTTTTTGTCTTAGAGTCTTGTGTTATATCCCCTTGTATAAAGATTCAACAAGTCTTAAAGCAACTCTTATATACAAGAACCAAACTTATATCACCACAAGAACATGCTTATTATATTATCCATTCCTCACATTCTCTAAAAAAATTTAAAATTAATCAAGGTTCAATTTTTTTTTTTCATACATACCCTACAAATTTATAATTCTAACTCAAGCATAGCTGTCATTTTGTAAATGCATACTTTTTTGGTTTCAACCTTATTCAAGGTATTCCTCCCAAAACATGTAATGATCATAATATATCTATATTGATTCTGATATAAAAAAGTAAATGAGGTTACTGAGACCACATGATACCAAATTATGCATAATTACCATGGAAGTGCACACCTTACATAGTGCACAATCAAGCCTATCCATGATTGAATTCTATTGCTTGTTCAAAACATTAATGTTAACACTGTCTCTATTCTAGGTTCCAAAAATATATTCCCCCATATCTATTTTCTTTTTAATTATCCATACATTATATTTGTGCATTTAATTCCTTGAGATTTTTTTCTTTTTCATCCTTTTCTTCCTTCTCTACACATCCAAGGTTAACAAACTATTTCCTAGACACTTGATCTCTTTAGGAATATCTCATAAATCCATCATATCATACTTCTCCTTCTAAAAGTTTTTACTATTCTCACTCTTGTCCTTCCATAAAGCACCCAAGTTCCCAATTATGTGTATTAGATGGAAAAAGAGTTCTCCACAAGTTGTGTACCTTTCTTCATATAGCGTAAAAATATTTTACGAGGAACATCATATGCAATCTGACTATGAGGTATGTGGTGTCCACTTTTACATACTCTTACTCTTATTGATCAACTAAGAAACTATATTCACCACCCTTTTAAAAACACACCATTGTAGCATCAAAAATTTATATGCACCTTCAATTTGTGATGTCATAAGAGTCTTTGATCCATCACAAACACATCAAGTGGAAGATTATGTATCTTCTAGATACTAATCAATTTCCTTTTATTATAATGTAAGTTTTCGAATGACCACATTCTCTTTAGTTTTTGACACTCTTGGTATACACATGTCCTAAGTTAACATCTAGTAGGATTATAACCCTCCATTCCTTATTCTCAAAAATCATGACGCTCTCTTTAAACCACATATTTTCTCATTTGTCATAACACCATTTTCAT
Source organism: Taxus wallichiana var. yunnanensis (assembly GCA_018340775.1). Taxonomy (NCBI): domain Eukaryota; kingdom Viridiplantae; phylum Streptophyta; class Pinopsida; order Cupressales; family Taxaceae; genus Taxus; species Taxus wallichiana. The sequence continues at coordinate 195,675,038 of CM031236.1, forward strand.
ATGAGGATGAAAATGAACCCGCCTTTTGTTTCCATCTCGACCACCTCAAGTTCACCATAAAATGGGAGTCCTATGATGTTAATATTGACCTCCCATAAAAATTTAATGAGTCTTACAATGGTCTTGTGTGTTATAAAAATTACTCCCCATCGAGTAAAAATTTTCCTATCTTCACCCAAGGATCCTTGGAAAATATATTTACTTTCAACCCCATATCAATCGAACCTTGTGGAATTAAAATCCATTAAAATTCACATCAATAAAGAGCTATTGGTTAAATAATACACTTGAATGAACCCTATATAAGATATATCATCATTAATTTATTCCTTCCCATAAATATTTTAATAGATGCTCTAGGGATTCCATTACTATGCTTAAACCATATCTTCAAGACATTCACATTACGCTTAGTCTTTACCAAAGTAAGGAATTTTTTTAACTCCCTTATTTATATGGGCCCCATCCACATAATTCCTCTCATATTATGGGACCCTCATAACTCCATAATGATTTTCAACTTCCACTATAGTTCTTGTAGTACTTGCTTTAACTTCCATGAATTCAAATTTCGGGATAAAAACTCTAGATACATGATATCCCTTTCTACATAATTTGGATGAACCTTTAATTTACCCTTTTGTTTATAATTCCACCCCAAAACCATGGCTTTACCCTTGTTTTGGGATATTTCCTAGTCCCATGTTTCCATACATCCTTCACCCATGATTTCTCTGTTCTCCTAGTCCTCAGGATATATGAAATTGATATTTATTAACAATCGCCATCCCAACTATTTTTGTGAGGGAGTACTTTGTAAGATATTTTCCCTTAATTTAAAACTCTCTTTGTCACATGTTCTGCTCTGCGAGTTGCACAAGTGGGTATTTTTGGTCATTTATTTCGATAGTGAAAAATGGCCCTACACTTGTAGAATTTTTACCACATTCACCCATTTTTAGAATTTGTCCTATGTCTTTAGAAAAATATCGAGGCATACCCTTGACCCTAATTTTGTGACACAAAAGGTGGAACATACCTTTATCTTGTATTTATTTCATTTCTCTAATCAAATTACAATCCATGGTGTCGTGTGATGGTGTCACAAATATTACGCCAACATAATATTTCAACCTACTTCACCCTCCACAATCGATTGAAAGGTAGTGGTGTCCACTTTTGTGTACCCTACCTCTTCTTGATAAATTCAAAAATAGACTCATCACCCTTTAAAAAATACTCACATTATAACGTTAGTGACATATTTACCCTATGATTTCATAAGACTCTTGGAGCCACCACACACATCTCAATTTGGAAGCTTCAACCTCTTCCAAGTCCCAATTTTTTTCTCTTCTAATAATGAAATTTTGTGAAGGGACACCTTCTCTTTAGTTTTTGTGATGTTTTTATTGTACATAGGTCCTAATTTGACATCTAGTGGGATAAAACCCTTCATTCCTCATTCTCATAGCTCAAAACCCTGTCTTCAAACCACATCTCTGCTTAGCCATTGTAAACCATTTACATCCAAGGATGGAGTAGTACCTATCTTTTGTTGTGATATGAACCACATCAAATTCACCATACAATGGGACTCCCATGATGTCAATATCTAGCTCCCAAAAATTTTAATGGGTATTTCAGTGGTCTTGTTTTTCATAAAAAAGTACTCCCTATTGAGTAAAACACAAATTTTACCATCTTCACCAAAGTATCCTTTGACAATATATTTATTTCCAATCCCATATCAATAAGAACCTTGCAGAATTGAAATACATTGAATGTTACATTGATCAAGAGATCTTGGTAAAAGAGAGAATTTAAATCTACCACATGTCTAAATATTACCAGTGATGCCTTTGGTATCATGAATCCCCTGACTAGATACTTTGGGGTCCCCGTGTATTATGCCTAAACCATATCTTCAAAACATCCACATTGTCCTTATTTTTTAACAAAGAAGGGATTTTTTATCTCCTTAATTCTTCAAACACCATCCCCACAATTCCTCTTAGAGTATGAGATTCACATTATAGTTTCTATAGTAATTGCTTCACTTTTATGACTAAAAATTACGTTCCAAAGCATCTAGATACACATTAGCCATTTCACATACATTGAATGAACCTTTTCTTTACCCTTCATTTCATAACTTATCCCAATATAACCATGGCTCATTCTTTGCTATGAGAAACTTCTTATTCATACATTTCCATGTATCATCCATGAATTCTACATCCTCCTTGTCTTTGGGATCTACAAAAATGATCTTGACCAAAAGTCACCATCCCAACCATTTTTATGTGAGGGATCACTTTGTAAGGTATTTTTCCTTAATTCCAAACACTCATTTTTGATGTATTCCTTTGTAACTTGTAAAAGTGGGGAATTTTGGGAAGTTCCTTTAATAGTGATATGTGGCCTTGTACTTGTAGCAAGTTCCCCATGTTCATCAATTTTCAAGGCTTTTCCTACCTCTTCTATATAATCCCCATAAACGCACCCATGACCATAATTATGTGATGGGGAACATGGAAAATGTGCTCTAGCCCACATTTCTTTCATCTCCCAAATCAAACATCAATCCGTGGTGTCATATGTGTTGACATAAAAATATTGGACCAACACAATATTTTAATCTAGTTTTCTTCGCAACCTAGGGCATGTATTAGTCTCATTATATTTCAAACATATTTCCCACACACAACCATATAAAAAAATCACTTCCTCAAATAATTCTACTTTATATGACCCTCAACCTTATACTTTATACACTAGAGTCCTTTCTACATATCTTGTGCACTTCTACCAGTAGTCAAATTTGGAGTTTGACACCATCATAGATATATAAAATTCAAGAAAAGAAGTAATGATGATATAAAATTTTATTGTGAGTTTCACTCTCAAGGTTACATCTAATTCATCCCATTAATCCTTAACTTTTTCATCACAAGTTTTATATGGAAGGTTATTAGTAACCTTCCCAAAAATGCATTGTTTTTTAATAGATGGATTTTATGAGAAATATTTGATAAAAACTTCTTAAATCATATGTCATATGCCCACACAGTCTTGGTTAGCTCTTGTTTAATCCCATTTATCACAAAAATACTCTCCTACTCAAAATTTGGAATATGAAACTCCTTTAAAAAGATAAAATTTTAATGTTTCAAAGTGGACTACAATCTAATTTGGCTCATACTTCATATATCATATCTACACTCACCTTTTTTTTTGTGAAAATACCCACATTAAAACCAAATTCCATTACATACTTAGCTCTCCACACACATTCTCACTTTTTCACATAGTACACAACATGTGTAACCCCTCATACTTGATAAATTTAAATTTCACTAAATATACCACATGAAATTGTAAAGGGGTCTAAAATTTATGAACAATATCTACAAGATGAATGGATACCTCTAGTAATGGATGGAATAGTCACAATACTACTCATAACCAACATTTCCTATTCTAATGGCATTGACATACCCTGTGCCAATAGTACAAAATTGATCCTAATGGGTGTACCAACTATCTGCAAAGACATGAAAACCTAAGTCTTAGAGCTCCACTCAAGACTCATAATTAGCACAAAATCCTCCCTATTCTACTTTGGCACAAAATTAATAACTACATCAGTTTGACCAATTAAACTCATTGTATAAACTCATTGTTAAGTCAATTTAAAGTCAAAGGAGAAATTTTTTTAACCCTAAAATTGAAATACTTGGGGATGTTAGGGTGTCTTTGCTAATGCTCGATGTTAGAGTGACTTTAATAGGAATGTTGGAAAACAAAAGCACTGAGAGGGGAGGGGTGAATCAATGCTTCTTTAAATTTTGAAGACAATTCTATACCTCAATTACCCATTCAATTTGATCCACTTTTTCCATGAAGAAACAACAACATTCAATAATAAGAAATAAGAAAGTAATCACATAGGAAGATAAAATTTAATGTGGGAAACCCTTGAAGGATGCATCCACCCCAAATAAACTACCCACTTTGTAGTGTCTTGTCCACTTGGACCTCCCTCACCCTCCCCACACATTCAAATAAGGGCGGTGTGAGTGCAAAAAAACCCACTGAAATCAATGTACTAGAGTGGACAATTTTTCCAATGAGAGGTTACAAATATTTCAAATTGTTGAACACCCACTCAAATTGAAGCACTAACTCCAAAATTAGGTCAAGCACATACTTAAAACTTTTTGCAAGTTGTAACCTGCATGGAATCACCTACTCCCAAATTTCACTAAGCACCTACTTAGTATTTCAAATTTTTATCACACTAAATTGGTTTAGTTTCTTAAATAAAAAAATTGTGATATCTAAATCAGATCATACATCCTCATTCACCCTCTTCACACTTCTTCATTCACCTATTTGCACTATTCCTATCATGAATTCAACTCTTTCTTCAACAACATCTTTTCAAGCACAATTAGGTGTTTATTTATGCAAGAGAGACATGCTCTTACACTTATTTCACTTCATATTCTAATGCTTCATCTCCCAGGACCAAGTATATAAAAGAGATTCTCAAGAGGTTTCGAATGGAGGATTGCAATCTAGTTGGAACACCAATGGTTATAGGATACAAGCTAAGCAAGGATGACATCTCAACAAGAGTAAATCAGACCACATAGATATCCATAATAGAAAGCCTATTATACTCTATTGTCTCTATACCGACATCATACAGAAGTTGGCCTAGTTGGAATATATCAATAATATCCTAAAGAAAATCACCTACAAGTAGTCAAGAGGATATTTAGATATCTCATGGGGACCATGGGGAATGGGATTTGATATTAAGAAGCAATATATTTGGGATAAAGACTTTCAAAAATGTAGATTGGGTAGGTAACATTGATGACATAAGGAGCACAAGTGGAGGAGAATTATTTGTTGGCAAGTGCTTTGTCTCTTGGCTAAGTAAAAGAAATATCTTGTAGCTTTATCCACATGTGAATATCAGTATGTAGCAGCTGCATTATGTTGTGCTCAAGTGTTATGGATGAGGCAGAAATTAGAAGATTACAAATTTGAAAATGATGGTCCTATTCCCTTGTATTGTGATAGCACAAGTGTCATAAGTGTGTCCAAGAACCTTGTATTGCACTCTAAGACCAAGCATATCCCAATCAAGTATCATTTCTTGAGGAACAAGTGAGTGAGAAGAGGATCAAGCTAGAACATGTGTCAACCAAGGAGGAGGTAACAAATATCTTGAAAAAACCTCTACCAAAAGTAGCCTTTGAGAATCTAAGGAAAAATTGGGGGTAATCCTTGCCCCAAGAAATCATTAAATATCTCAAACCATCAAGAGGGAGAAAATCAAATGAAAATCTTCTCCAAGAAGCTACAAGAAGTTTCAAAATAGGGGGATCTAGTTCACTAGCTCAATGTACAGGTTAAGAAGATCAAAAGGAGATATTTGCAAAGAGTGAAAAGTATTAGGTTAGGGAGAATATGTTTAGGGGGAGAATTGAGGTTGAATGGTTAAGATGTTCTTGCATCATATGAATCCATGAGTGACAAGATAGTAATCCTAATATAAGGGGAGCTTGTAAAGGTAAGTCAATGTCTTAAAGTTCTAATGTTAGGGTGTCTTAAATGGGGATGTTAGGATGACTTTATTAGTATTATTTTTCCCATCTTAAAAAATGACTTTAAGGTGTCTTAAAATCCACCTTTGTTTCCAACTTTAAATTTTATTATTTTATGACGCTTGGGCATATTTATTAAAGTCACAAATTAATTCAGATATAATATTAGAATTGTGTATTTGGAATAGATGTTCAAGTCGAAGAAGAAGATGTTAATGAAGATGTGAAGAACCACAAGATGAAGGTGTTGCATAAGTTTAAGAGAATTGAGAGGATGAAGATGTTTATACATAAGATGGGGATGCTATAGAAGATGGAAATGAAGAATTTGAAGCACAAGTGCTTTTATAAATAGAAGGCAATGATCAAGAAATGGGTGAATTAATACATGGGAAATTTATATCTACTCAATGATTACTTGAAAATAATGTATAAGGGTCACATGTTACATTAGATGACATTGAAAATAATCGAATGAAGAATCTTAATTTTTGGAATGCTTAATTTCGCCTTATATTATAATTTTGGTGTTTATGAATGTGTTATAGATATGTCGTGATTTTGATGTGTATTGTAATTTTGGTGTTTATGAATGTGTAATGGATATTCCCTACCTTTGATGTGTATTGTAATTTTGGTGTTTATGAATGTGTAATGGTTACACCCTAATTTTTATGTGTATTGTAATTTTGGTGTTTATGAATGTCTAATGGATACACCCTAATTTTGACTCATTTCCCCTAATTTGACCTAATTTCTCCAAAATTGATCTAATTTATCTTAATTAGACATAATTTACCCAAATTTATCCTAGTTTGACATAATTTACCCTAATGTCCCCTAATTTGACCTAATGAAACCTTATTTAACACCTAAATTTGACAACTTAGAATGACACATTAACACAACACCATTTCCCCAATTTTGACTCATTTCCCCAAATTTGACCTAATTTCCCCCAAAATTTACCTAATTTAAAATATTAATGGGACACACTAACACGAAACCTTGACGTGACACACTAATGTGACATCCTAACATGACACCTTAATGCGACACACTAATGCAACACCCTAACATGACACCCTAATACAACACATTAACATGACACACTAACACAACACCCTAACATGACACACTAATGTGACACACTAATGCAACACATTAATATAACACCTAACATGATACACCGAGGCGTCACCTAACATAACACCCTAATATGATACAGAAAAAATACCTTAACATGAAACATGTTCCCCTAATTTTGAATTATTTCCCCCAATTTGATCTAAATTCCCAAAAGTTGACCTAATTTATCTTAATTGGACACAATTTACCCATATTTCTCCTAGTTTTACATAATTTACCACAATGTCCCCTAATTTTACCTAATGAAACTTGAATCGAAACCCAAATTTGAAAACTTAGAACAACTCACTATCATGCTTTCCCTAATTTTGACTCATATCCTCTAATTTGACCTGATTTTTCCAAAATTTCCCCAAATTTGATCTAATTTCCCAAAATTAATGACACCCATACGAAACACCGATAAGATAATGTAATATGACACCCTAACACAAAAACTTACATGACACACTAACCAAATACCTTAACACGACACCCAAATACAACACACACACACAATTTATGTAATTCAACTTTGATTAAACGTAAATCGACACCCGAATGAAAATGTAGAATGAAACACTAACACGACACCCTTTCCCCTAATTTTGACTTGTTTCCCATAATTTGACCTAATTTCCCCAAATTGAACTAATTTCCACATAATTTGACCTAAATTCCTCAAATATGACCCAATTTCCCTAATATCCCCAAACTTGACCTAATGAAACCTAAATCAACACCTAAATTTGATAACTTAGAATGACACACTAATACGACACCCTTTCTTATAATTTTGACTTATTTCCCTAGTTTGACCTAATTTCCCCAAATTTGACCTAATGAAACCCGAATCAATACCCAAATTGAACAACTTAGAATGAAACCCTAACACAACAACCATTCCCCTAATTTTGAATCGTTTCCCCTAGTTTGACCTAATTTCCCAAAAATTGACCTAATTTCTCTTAATTTTGGACATAATTTACCCTAATTTATCCTAATTTTACAAACATTACCTTAATTTCCCTAAAATTTTATCGAATGAAACATGATTTGACACTCGAATTTAAAAACCTAGAATGACACACTAACACAATAGGTTTCCCCCTAATTTTGACTTTTTTCCCCAAATTTGACATAATTTCCCCTCACTGTAGTGCTCACACTTTTTATAGCTAAGTAGCTTGTTGTTTCTTTTCTCATAGACATGTTTTGACAGTGATTGGTTATATCTTGGACATTATATTTAGATATTTGATCTTATTAGACATGTGTGGACATTTAGACGTATAGCGCCAATTTAGCTTAGTTTCTATATTGTGGCATTTTCTTATAATGTCATGGATACTAAGGGATATGATGTTGTGTTTGAACATAATTATAATAATGGATAGTTGTTGCATGTGGAATTCTATGGTTATATGTCATGTATCATCTTATCTAACTTTTGGAATATTGAGTATAATTGTACACGTTGTCGCATCTTGATTTTAGTAGGATGTTAGGATAGTTTAGAATGCATTGATATCTTACTATGTCATTGAATTATATTGTATCGGACAGGTGCGGTTAATGTGTGCAATGAGTGTGCAGGTGACAGGTTTACAGGAGAACGTGGGATTCAGGCCAGCTACTCAATCTTGCACAAGCAGCCCATGGTGAGCCCTAGCCATGTTCATTGTGTGAAGCCTTAGTATAGGAGATTATTATTTTGGGCACTATAAGTGACCCCAATTTATGTAATGTATTGTGCTTTGAATTATTAATTTTGTTTAGGGTTACTAGTGGAGTTGTAAAATGGTTTTGGGAGTTAATAATCCCACTTTCATTTAAATTTTTGATTTTGTTAATGATTCATTTAATCACAAGGGTTTAGGGTCACATGTGAGACCCTTAGGTGGTCCCCACACCCTCTACCCTTGTGCCAAAAATGCAAAACCCGAAATTAGGGTATTTTGGGCATTTTTGGGGACCCCTTTTAGCTTGGGAGTTCCCCTAACATAAAAATGAGCCCTTTGACCCTACCTAATGGGTAGGGGGCTTATTTTCTAGACTAGAGGGAGTTTTCCCTCCCTTTTTAGGTCTTTTTAGTCACATCCATGTAAGGGATGTGGATTTGAGTGTTTATCAAAAGTTTCACTAGTTTTGTCTTGCTAACATTTAAGGGAATTTGGGAGAAGAGGGCAAAAAGACAATTTTACCCTTTCTCTCTTTTGTTTTGGCATCTTTGACCTTGATGAGGGAGAGGGGTGACACATGTCACCCCCTCATTTGTGAGGATGCTTGCTTGCTCCTCTTCAAATTCCCATCCATGGGAAAAGAGAGGGACTTTTTTGAAACTTCTTGCTTGGGATGCTTGTGGATTTTGGAGCTTGGAGATTGGCTTGAGTCAAGGTGTGGAGAAATTTGAAGTTGGAGAGATTTTTGGAGAGCTTTCCTTGAGGTAGGCTCTTATGCCTTTTTGCTTGTGTTGCATTTATCTTAGTTGTTAGATGGGTTGCATGGTTTTGTTATTTGGTTGTTGTTGTTTGTTTTACTCCCTCCATCATATGGCATGATGGAGTTTTGGAGTGTGGGGGAAGAGAGAGGGAATTTTCCCTCTCAATCCTCAAGGCTTGATGGACAAGCCTTGTAGGGTCTTAGTGTTTCCCCTCAATGGTTGAGGTGGGGAAGTTGATTCATTTGGATTGAATCTCCTTCCCCATTCTTGGTAAGGAAACCCCTTTGGGGTTTGAAAATCCTTCCAAGAAGGACTTGGAGAAAGGGAGGAGGAATAAGGAGGGTTTTGGATTGAAATTAGGAGCAATAAGGAGGGTATGGAGTTTGTTGCTTTGTTTAAGAAATTTTTGAAATAAAGTTTTTGGAGAACTTTCTCCTCTCTTCCCCACCTTTGAGGAAGAACATGGGTTCTCCTCCTTGTAAAACTTTGAGTCTTGATTTATGTATTTTTTTTTTTTGTTTTTTTGTTGTTTCCATGTGAAAGTGTTCTTGGTTGCTTCACCCTCTTACTTGTTCAAGTTTTGGTTAGTTGCCTCTTTCCCATGGGCTTGGGGAGGCTAGCATGAATCCCAACCTTTGGGGAGGCATGTAATGATGCCTATGGTTGGGTGACAAACAATCTCTCTCTCCTTGTATGGTTTTTTTTACAAGGCATGGAAGTTGGATGTTGGTGGCATCATGGGCTCTCATTGAAACATTACCTCATTGTATCTCGGAAAAGTATGGCTTATGGAAAACTTTCTCTTTAATGTAATTCTCTTCCATGTTGTATTTGAACATCATTTACAAGATTGGTTTATCCTTTGGTATTTAAAAAAAAAATTCTTTCATCCTTGGAAAGGAGTTTGTTGGATTGTCATCTTGTGTATTGTTGCATGTTTGACTCATGATGTATTGAGAATTTGTGCAAGAGAGGTCTTGTAAATATATATTATTTGAATATGGTTATAGTCCATTAACATGCATTTCTTTGAGTATTACTTGAAAAGGAAGATGGTTTAAAGACAGTAGGTTCTCCTATAAGAATGGTGTTAATCTTGGTTGAGTATCCCTCATGTAAAATAAAATCTGAAATAATCTTTTAGAATTGCATTTGGACAAAAAAATCTTCCCTCTTGTATTGTTTTGTTTATAATATTAATTCTTAGAGTAAGATTAGCCTTGATTCTTTCCATGAGAAGTTTTAAGGTTTTGATCTTAGTAAGCAACCTTATTTGATTAAGTAATTTTCTTTGGAGTCTTTCTTTTAGAAATAAGTCTTTATTTTATTGGAAAATACTAGTTTACCTTCCTTTTAACACAAAATATAGAGTAACTTATATTTATCAATTGATCTTGGTAAAATTAAGAAGATGAGCATTGCTGGTTTTATATTTAAAAACTATACTTTTTTAATTTAAAAGTGCATTACTTTTAGATGGAATATAATCTTATTTTAATATATACATATATACTTTTATAAAGGGGTATATTCATCTATATGATCTGTAATAATCCTTAAATATATAAATATATATATGTGTGTGTGTGTGTGTGTGTTTGTGTGTGTATTTATAAATTTTATCAAATTAGATCTTAAAATATATACAACACATATATATTATATATATGTTGTTTTATATATACATTAGATATATGAAAAAATATTAATATATATATATATATATATATATATGTATGTTTATATTTAAATTTAATGTATATATATAAATAAAATATATGGTATATTAAAAAAATTTAAACAAAATTAAAAAAATGGTTTGGGGGAAGCCCCTTCGCATTAAAACAAAGCAAAAAAACAACAACAATGGCGGGGGCCGAACCCCCCCCCACACCCTGTATCCACCCGTGGGGGGCGCGCCCCACGAACCCCCGCCCCGCTGCCCTTGGGGCTTGTCCCTCCGCCCTCCCCTCCATGCCGTAGTATGCCCCAACCCCCCAGAGCCCCCCCCCCGCCGCGTCCCCCTTACGCGGCCGCGATACCTCCTCCACGACCCTCTCCCCCCGTGCGTGCAGCCCTCCCCTTCACATAGTCCCCGTACTAAAAGGAAATCCACCCCCCTCTTACGTATAAAAAAAAAATATATATATATATATATATATATATATATACACACACACACCCTCCTTTATCAAGAGAAATCCAACAAGAAAGCAACAAAACAACAACAAACCACAAACCGTTGATCTCCTTAGGATTCTCTCCTAAGATCCTTCCATCAACCCGCATGAAGAAACAAAGACCAAACAAAACAAATGAGGGAGAAATGAAAAGAGGAGGAGAAAATAACAAAGAGAAAGATAGGGCAATATTAGGGTAATTTGGAAATCAAGGGTCAGATTTTATCGATCTGGATTAGATCTTAGGGCTCTTGTTTATCCCTACACACTTAAGGTCATGTGCCTTTATGTGGGATTGAAAACAAAATAAATAAAAGGGGAGGCTAACTAAGTTTAAAAAGGGTTGTAAAGTTTTAGCAAACTTTGTGCTTTTAATTTTATTCCCAGTAGAATTAAATAATTTGATTGTGTTGGATTAGGGTTTTAGGCATTTTCGGAGAAATGAATAAGTATTATAAATTAAACATTAATGGAAGGGGTTAAGTAGAGCATTAGTAATTATAGATCACATTTATAAAAAAAAAAAATCCTAAATTTTTAGTAACTTCTGGTGTGTTTCCATTGTCCCGAGGCGGGGCATTACATTTGGTATCAGAGCTTGAGGTTCACACACGCGGACCCTGGGTAACTAATTAAAATAGTTAATGGTAATTTTAACAACACAAAATTAACTAAATGAATAAAAATAAACAGTTAAAATAAATCATCCACAACCATTAAATTTTAAATTAATAAATTTCTCACTCACCTCATGCAGGATGGTGCCCAAGTGAGGACGGTCAGCTAGAGGTTTGGGGCATAGTGCACCTATGTGGGAGCCTTCGACCCGAATTTGGGCCTCGGATATTAGAGGCCTTGCGCCAGCTAATAGGCATTGTGGAGCAGTGTCTACCACCACCGCAGGAGACGAGAGTGGAGGCACCATTGGGAGATGAGGAGCCATTAGGTGAGGACGTGCATTCAGAGCTACCAGAGCACGACACACCGAGGTGGGAGAGGTCACGTAGCCCTTCCGTTCATCATGAGAGGGTAGCCTCATTCCGTCGTAGCCGCTCACACAGTCTCGAGGGACCATTCGAGGATAGGTGACCCCTTCGCCTGTTGGACTACATCGTCAGGATCGAGATACAGGCAGTGTGATCAGGGATCTTCTTCATTTGCAGCCGCCCACCTACACCAGCTCTACAGATGGCTTTGGGGCTAAGTCATGGCTCCTTAGCTTGGATAGTTGCTTTGGCTTGCACTCTTACGAGAGAAACATCAAGGCAAGGTTTGCCATACACCTCCTCCAAGACGTAGCAGGTGTTTGGTGGAGGAATGAGGAGTGGAAGCTCCATCTGACTCGAGAGACAGTGACTTGGGAGATGTTCGAGGAGCATTTAGGGCTCGTTATATGTCAGAACACTTCATGCAAAAGAGGATAGATGAGTTTCATGACTTACGACAGGGATCTGACATGTAGCGCAATATGAGAGCAGGTTCTTGGATCTTCTATAGTATGTGGACTACCTGCAAGATGAGAAATTATAGGTTAACAGGTTTATTCGGGGCCTTAATGCAGACATAGTAGGAGCAGTTAGGATGTTATCTCCTCCCACACTTGAGAAGGTCATTGAGAAGGCCTACTTAGCTGAGGAGAACAGGACCAAGGCACAAGAGCACCGTGATAGGAATAAGAGCAAGTTTCAGGAGAGGATATAGGCCTTTCAGAGTCAGAGGTCACGAGGTACTGCACCACCCCCTAGAGGAGGATTTTGGCCTCCGCCAGCAGCCACGAGGGCTCCACCGCATCCAGTAGAGAGCTCCACCGCACCCGCAGCAGGGGGCTAGACAGACACAGGGATTTCAGAGAGGTGTTTCTAGAGGTGGTTTTGGTGGAGCCAGGGATAGGAGGCAGGGTACTCAGCAGACACAGCCAGCTCGCACACAGCAGTCTGCTAGGGTTGGACCAGCAGGATCAGTACACCAGAGTACAGGAGGGACCCCATCTCAGAGGGGTACAGGAGGTTGTTTTATTTGTGGATCTCCAGATCACTATGTGTGCATGTGCCCGCACAAACCCAATACCATGGATGCACAGAGAGCTGCTAGATCCGAGCAGATGGTGGGTGATGTAGGACGTGCTCATCGTGTATATGTAGCGGTTGACAACTGCCAGGCTGAGCATCAGGCCACAATCATTGAGACGACAAGTACTATCAGGGGTATTTCTATCTCAGTACTTTTTGATTCAGGTGCTTCAGATTCCTTTATATCACCTTCTATAGTGGACCAGTGTGGGCTAGTGGTGGCTAGGCAACTAGATAGTTGGTAGGTTGAGTTGGCCTCTGGGGCCAAACTTGCCGTGGACTCGTATGTGGAGATTTGTGTACTTAATTTAGGAGCCTTCTCCACTACTCTTGACCTCTGAGTTATTCCTCTAGGTTCTATTACGTAGTTTTGGGTATGGATTGGCTCGAGTCTCATCAAGCTAAGGTGGATTACATAAATAAGGTCATTGAGTGTCAGGATGATCTTGGGAGTGCAGTTGTGATATCAAGGATGCAGAGGCATATCTCCTTGTGCATGATATTGGCTAAGTAACTCAAGCGGAGCATGCGTAAGGGGTATCAATTTTTTGCTATCACCATCAGTGATCGATCTGAGAGCATTCAGAGCATTCACCCTTAGATGATCATGCAGTTTTGAGGGAGTATGTAGATGTTTTTCTAGGTGAGCTTTCAGGGTTACCACCCCAGAGAGGTAGATTTCACCATTGATTTAGTACCTGGATCAGCACCAGTTTCTAGGGCACCTTATCGGATGACGACCCAGAGCTTCATGAGCTCAAGATTTAATTAGAGGAGTTGTTGGATAAGGGTCTCATTCACCCTAGTGTATCTCCTTGGGGAGTGCCAGTCATATTTGTGAAGAAGAAGGATGGTTCTCTCAGGCTTTGTGTAGACTTTAGACAGCTCAACAAGGTCATAATAAAGAACCGTTATCCACTCCTAGGATTGATGACTTGTTTGATCAGATGTGGGGAGCGAGGGTGTTCTCCAAAATTGATCTCAAGTCAGGATATCATCAATTGCGCATTTCAGATGCAGACATTCATAAGACAACTTTTCGCACACGTTACGGGCATTATGAGTTCACAGTGGTTCCATTTGGTTTGACTAATGCCCCAGTTGTCTTCATGAGCCTCATGAATGGTGTATTCAAGACATTTTTGGATCACTTTGTCTTAGTGTTCCTTGATGACATATTGATTTATTATTGTTTTGAGGAGGAACACGAGGAGCATTTGAGATAGGTACTTCAGGTTTTGAGAGCAAAAACTGTATGGAAACTTGGAAAAGTACAACTTCTTTCAGACAAAGATTCAGTACTTGGGTCATATCATTTCAGGAAAGGGTATCTCCGTAGATCCCTCTAAGATATAGGCTATCTTGGACTAGCCAACACCCACATCAGTTACTGAGGTAAGGAGTTTCATGGGTTTGGCAGGGTATTACCACAGGTTCGTACATGACTTTTCTAGGATTTCTCACCCTATCACTTCTCTTCAGAGGAAAGGGAAGAAGTTTGATTGGTTAGAGAAGTGTGAGTAGGCCTTTCAGTTGCTTAAGGAAAGGTTAACCATGGCACCCATCTTAGCAGTTCAGCCCTGCGAGAGGATTTTGTTGTTTGTACTGATGCATCACTAGAGGGTTTGGGAGCAGTTCTTATGCAGGAGCGTCGGGTTATTACTTTTGAGTCTCATAAGCTCAAGGACTACGAGCTTAATTATCCTACCCATGACTTGGAGCTTGCAGCAGTTGTTCATGCTCTAGTTTGTTGGCGACATTTCCTTTTGGGTAGACCTTTCATTTTGAGGACAAATCATCGAAGTTTGTAGCATATTTTCTCACAGCCAAACCTCAACGCTCGTCAACGGCGTTGGATGGAGTTCCTATGTGAGTATGACATGGAGGTTCAGTACATCAAAGGGAAGGAAAATGTGGTTGCAGATGCTCTTAGTAGATGATGACATGTGCTTGCTTCTGTGACACTTCAGTCAGATTTGAGAGGCAGGATTCTTGAGCACCTTCAGAGGACAGATTTTATGAGGGAGCTAGACAGATGTTAGAGTCTCAGGGTTCTTTAGAGGGCAGATATTCGGGGTGTGTTTTAGAGACAGATGGTTTGCTTTGGTTCCACAGGCACATCTACGTGCCTAAGTCAGGTGATCTGCATAGCTTCATCCTCTCAGAGGCTCATCGAGCCCCATATGTGGCACATCCAGGAGTGAAGAAAATGCATGCCGATCTGAGGGAGTTATATTATTGGCCAGGTCTTCAACGGGACATAGCAGATTTTGTTGCACAATGCCTTGAGTGTCAGAGGGTCAAGGTAGAGCATTCTCATCCGCAGGACTTTTACATCCCCATGATATTCCCGAGTGGAAATGGGATGTGATCTCCATGGACTTCATAGTCGGACTTCCTATGTCATCTTATCGTCATGACGCCATTATGGTCACCGTGGATAAATTGACCAAGGTTGCACATTTTTCACCAACCAAGGTCACCTATAATGCACAAGCCATCGCCAAGGTATTTATGGAGGACATTGTTAGGTTGCATGGGATTCCGAAGACCATCATCAATGATAGGGATACTATCTACACTTCAGTTTTCTGGACTTCTTTTTAGGCCGCTCTGGGTACTCAGATTAATTTCAGTTTAGCTTATCATCCAGAGACAGATGGGCAGATAGAGAGGGTTAATCAAGTGTTAGAGGACATGTTGAGGATGTATGTGATGGACCAATAGAAGAAATGGGAAGATTATTTGCATTTAGTTGAGTTTTCCTACAACAACAGCTATCATAGTTCCATTGGCATGGCTCCTTACAGGATTTGTATGGACGGCCTTGCAAGAAACCTTTGAGTTGGGATAGACTAGATGACAGAATTATTCTAGGACTGGCCTACCTTCAGGATCTAGAGCAGCAGGTTGTTCTGATTAGACAACGTCTTGAGCAGGCCAGAGCATGCCAAAAGGCGTATGCAGACACCAATAGGATTGATCGTCACTTCTCAGTGGGTGACAAAGTATTCTTGAGGGTTCATCCGCATAAGAGTCTGATCCGTTATGGAAAGGGTTCTAAGCTATCACCTTGTTTTGTGGGGCCTTTTGATATTTTAGAGGTCATTGGTCTAGTTTCCTATCACCTAGCTTTGCCACCACACCTTGCACGGGCCCACGATGTGTTTCATGTTTCTGTACTACGTAGATATGTACCTGATGCTTCTCATGTTTTAGATTGGTCAGCATTACAGGTAGAGGATGGAGGACAGTGGAGACTGGAGCCCGTACACATACTGGAGCACCAGAGGTTGGCCCTTTGGGGTCGAGACTTGGACCAGGTTAGAGTACAATGGGACTGATACGACGAGACAATAGCTACTTGGGAGGATGCAATACCTTTGAGGGCTAGATATCCCTATCTCTTTTAGTGACTTCTAGGAGGAAGTCTAATTTTAGTAGAGGGGGATGTAGTGCCCACAATTTTTATAGCTCAGTAGCTTGTTGTTTCTTTTCTCATAGACATGTTTTTGACAGTGATTGGTTATATCTTGAACATTATATTTAGATATTTGATCTTATTAGACATGTGTGGACATTTAGGCGTATAACACCAATTTAGCTTGATTTCTATGTTGTCGCATTTTCTTATAACGTCATGGATACTAATGGACATGATGTTGTGTTTGGAACATAATTATAATAATGGATAGTTGTTGCATGTGGAATTCTATGGTTATATGTCACGTATCATCTTATCTAACTTTTGGAATATTGAGTATAATTGTGCACGTTGTCACATCTTGATTTCAGTAGGATGTTAGGATAGTTTAGAACACATTGATATCTTACTATGTCATTGAATTATATTGTATCGGACAGGTGCGGTTAATGTGTGCAATGAGTGTGCAGGTGACAGGTTTACAGGAGAATGTGGGATTCAGGCCAGCTACTCAATCTTGCACAAGTAGCCCATGGGCTGAGCCCTAGCCATGTTCATTGTGTGAAGCCTTAGTATAGGAGATTATTATTTTGGGCACTATGAGTGACCCCAATTTATGTAATGTATTGTGCTTTGAATTATTAATTTTGTTTAGGGTTACTAGTGGAGTTGTAAATTGGTTTTGGGAGTTAATAATCCCACTTTCATTTAAATTTTTGATTTTGTTAATGATTCATTTAATCACAAGGGTTTAGGGTCACATGTGAGACCCTTGGGTGGTCCCCACACCCTCTACCCTTGTGCCAAAAATGCAAAACCCGAAATTAGGGTATTTTGGGCATTTTTGGGGACCCCTTTTAGCTTGGGAGTTCCCAACATAAAAATAAGCCCTTTGACCCTACCTAATGGGTAGGGGGCTTATTTTCTAGACTAGAGGGAGTTTTCCCTCCATTTTTACCTCTTGTTTAGTCACATCCATGTAAGGGATGTGGATTTGAGTGTTTATCAAAAGTTTCACTAGTTTTGTCTTGCTAACATTTAAGGGAATTTGGGAGAAGAGGGCAAAAAGACAATTTTACCCTTTCTCTCTTTTGTTTTGACATCTTTGACCTTGATGAGGAGAGGGGTGACACATGTCACCCCCTCATTTGTGAGGATTATTGCTTGCTCCTCTTCAAATTCCCATCCATGGGAAAAGAGAGGGACTTTTTTTGAAACTTCTTGCTTGGGATGCTTGTGGATTTTGGAGCTTGGAGATTGGCTTGAGTCAAGGTGTGGAGAAATTTGAAGTTGGAGATCTTTTTGGAGAGCTTTCCTTGAGGTAGGCTCTTATGTATTTTTGCTTGTGTTGCATTTATCTTAGTTGTTAGATGGGTTGCATGGTTTTGTTATTTGGTTGTTGTTTTTGTTTTACTCCCTCCATCATATGGCATGATGGAGTTTTGGAGTGTGGGGAAGAGAGAGGGAATTTTCCCTCTCAATCCTCAAGGCTTGATGGACAAGCCTTGTAGGGTCTTAGTGTTTCCCCTCAATGGTTGAGGTGGGGAAGTTGATTCATTTGGCTTGAATCTCCTTCCCCATTCTTGGTAAGGAAACCCCTTTGGGGTTTGAAAATCCTTCCAAGAAGGACTTGGAGAAAGGGAGGAGGAATAAGGAGGGTTTTGGATTGAAATTAGGAGCAATAAGGAGGGTATGGAGTTTGTTGCTTTGTGCAAGAAATTTTTGGAATAAAATTTTTGGAGAACTTTCTCCTCTCTTCCCCACCTTTGAGGAAGAACATGGGTTCTCCTCCTTGTAAAACTTTGAGTCTTGATTTATGTTTTTTTTTTTTTTTTTTTGTTGTTTCCATGTGAAAGTGTTCTTGGTTGCTTCACCCTCTTACTTGTGCAAGTTGTGGTTAGTTGCCTCTTTCCCATGGGCTTGGGGGAGGCTAGCATGCATCCCAACCTTGGGAGAGGCATGTAATGATGCCTATGGTTGGGTGGCAAACAAGCTATCTCTCCTTGTATGGTTTTTTTTTGAAGGCATGGAGGTTGGATGTTGGTTTGGAGTTGGTGGCATCATGGGCTCTCATTGAAAAATTACCTCACTGTATCTTGAAAAGTATGGCTTATGGAAAACTTTCTCTTTATTGTAATTCCTCTTCCATGTTGTATTTGAACATCATTTATAAGATTGGTTTGTCCTTTGGTATTTAAAAATAAATTTCTTTCATCCTTGGAAAGATTTTGTTAGATTGTCATCTTGTGTATTATTGCATGTTTGACTCATGATGTATTGAGAATTTGTAAGAGAGGTCTTGTAAATATATATTATTTGAATATGGTTATAGTCCATTAACATGCATTGCTTTGAATATTACTTGAAAAGGAAGATGGTTTAAAGAAAGTAGGTTCTCTATAAGAATGGTGTTAATCTTGGTTGAGTATCCTCATGTAAAATAAAATCTGAAATAATCTTTTAGAATTGCATTTGGAAAAAAATCTTCCCTCTTGTATTGTTTTGTTTGTAATATTAATGCTTAGAGTAAGATTAGTCTTGATTCTTGCCATGAGAAGTATTAAGGTTTTGATCTTAGTAAACAACCTTATTTGATTAAGTAATTTTCTTTGGAGTTTTTCTTTTAGAAATAAGTCTTTATTTTATTGGAAAATACTAGTTTACCTTCCTTTTACACAAAATATAGAGTAAATTATATTTATCAGTTGATCTTGGTAAAATATAGAAGATGAGCATTGCTGGTTTTATATTTAAAAATTGTACTTTTTTTTGTTTTAAAAGTGCATTACTTTTAGATGGAATATAATCTTATTTTAATATATAGATATATACTTTTTATAAAGGGGTATATTCATCTATATGATCTGTAATAATCCTTTATATATATATATATATATATATTTATAAATGTTATCAAATTAGATCTTAAAATATATACATATATATATATAAAGATATATATATATATATATATTATATTATATATGTTGTTTTAAATATACATTAGATATATATAAAAAATATAATAGAATAAATAAATATATATATATATGTTTATATTTAAATTTAATGTATATATATAAATAAAATATATGGTATATAAAACAAATTTTAAACAAAAAAATTGTTTGGGGGGGGGGGATGGGGAGAGGGCGGGGGTTCGGCCCCACCCCCTACGCATTAAAACAAAGTGAAGAAAAACAACAACAATGGCGGGGGACGAACCCCCCAACCCCCGCACCTCAGTATCCACCCGTGGGCGGCGCTACCCCCACAAACCCCGCTACCCTTGGGGCCTGTCCCCGCCCCTCCCTCCATGCCGTAGTCCGCCCCCACCCCCGTGCAGCTCCACCTACCCCCGCCGCGTCCCCATCACGCCACCCAAGCACCTCTCCCTCCATGACCCTCTCCCCATGCGTGTAGCTCTCCCCTTCACACATTCCCCCCGTACTAAAAGGAAATCTACCCACCCCTCTTACATATCAAAAACAACAAATACACACACATGCATACGCATAAATACACACACACACCTCGTTTAACAAGAGAAAAAAGAAGAAAGCAATAAAACAACAACAAACCACAAACCAGATCTCCTTAGGATTCTCTCCTAAGATCCTTCCATCAACCTGCATGAAGAAACAAAGACCAAACAAAACAAATGAGGGGAGAAATGAAAAGGAGGAGGAGAAAATAGCAAAGAGAAAGCTAGGGCAATATTAGGGTAATTTGGAAATCAAGGGTCAGATTTGATCTGACTGGATTAGATCTTAGGGCTCTTGTTTATCCCTACACACTTAAGGTCATGTGCCTTTATGTGGGATTGAAAAATAAATAAAAGGGGAGACTAACTAAGTTTTTTAAAAAGGGTTGTAAAGTTTTAGCAAACTTTGTGCTTTTTAAATTTATTCCCAGTAGAATTAAATAATCGATTGTGTTGGATTAGGGTTTTAGGCATTTTCAGAGAAATGAATAAGTATTATAAATTAAACATTAATGGAAGGGGTTAAGTAGAGCATTAGTAATTATAGATCACATTTATAAAAAAAATTCCCAAATTTTTAGTACTTTACGGTGTGTTTCGTTGTCATGAGGCGGGGCATTACACTCACTAACATGAAAACTAATAAGATGCCCTAACTCAACACACAAACCCGAAATCCTAACATGACACCCTAACATGACACCTTAACATAACACACTAAGGAAACACCTTAACATGATACCCTAATATTACACACTAACATGGCCCTTTAATGTGACACACAAACACGACACCATAACACGAAACATTAATGCAACACCCTAACATGACATATTGAGGTGACACTCTAATATGACACCTTGATATGACACAATGACACAACACCCTAACATGACATACATTCCCCTAATTTTGTTTCATTTCCCCTAATTTGACCTAATTTCCCCAAAATTGACTTAATTTATGTTAATTGGATATAATTTACCCATATTTATCCTAGTTTGACATAAGTTATCCTAATGTACCCTAATTTGACCTAATGAAGTCCGAATCAACACTCAAAGTTGATAACTTAAAAATAAACACTAACATGACACTATTTCCCCTAATTTTGACTTGTTTCCCTAGTATTACCTAATTTCCCCAAAATTGAACTAATTTCCTTAAATTTAACCTAATTTCCTTAAATCGACCTAATTTTAACACACTAACATGACACTCATACGTCATGCACTAAAGTGACACCTTAACATGACACACTAATAAGAAACCTTAACATGACCCTCTAATACAATACCCTAATAAGATACCTTAAATGAAATAGTGACACACACACACACACATCTCACTATTTTTTCTACATTTGACCTAATGAAACCGAATCAACACCTAAATTTGACAACATAGAATGAAACTCTAACACGTCACCCTTTCCCCTACTTGTTTCCCCTAATTTGATCTAATTTCCTAAATTTGAACTAATTACCATAAATTTGACCTAATTTAACCTAATTCCTCAAATTTGACCTAATGAAACCTAAATCGACATTTGAATTTGACAATTAATAATGACACACTTACACGACACCATTTCCTATAATTTTGAATCATTTCCCTAATTTGACTAAATATCCTCAAATTTGACCATATTTCCCAAAATTGACCTAATGAAACATGAATCAACACCTACAATTTTCAATGTAGAATGACACCCTAACATGATACACATTCCCCTAATTTTGTCTCGTTTCCCCAAATTTGACCTAATTTCCCTAATTTGACCTAATTTCCCCATAATTGACTTAATTTCTCTTAATTGGATATAATTTATCCAAATTTCTCCTAGTTTGACATAAACTACCCCAATGTTCCCCTAATTTGACCTAGTGAAGCCGATTTGACACCCAAATTTGACAACTTAGAATGACACACTAACATAACACCCTTTCCCTAATTTTGACTCGTTTCCTAAATTTGACCTGACTTCCCCAAAATTACTTAAGTGTCCAAAATTTGACCATATTTCCACACACTAATTTGACACAAGAACAAAACATCCTAACATGACACTCTTATGTGACACACTAATGTGACACCTTAATACGACATACTAATGCAACACCCTAACATGACACCCTAATATGACACACTAACATGAAAAACTAACATGACACCCTAACGTGACACCTTAACATGACATACTAATGCAACACCCTACTATGACACACTAATGCAACACCCTAACATGACACACTAACACGATACCCTAATATGACACACTAACACAACACTCTAACTTAACAACACTCCCTAATTTTGTCTCATTTTCCCAAAATGTTATGTAATTTCCCCAAAATTGATAGAATTTATCTTTTTATAGATATTGTAATGATTTTTATAGCATCTTAGAACATAGGGATTGGAGGGATACCACCTAAGTACAACGGAGAACAAACCGAAAGCAAACAAACCCACCATCCAAAATTATAAAACACTGCTAAAATGTAGGGGAATGAGAAACCAAAATACCTAGATGAAGAAAAACTAACAACCAAACCTACCAGAGAAAAAAACATAATAGAGAAGAACAAAAACTAATCCTAAGAGGCAAGTTGGCTGGAGCTATTCACCTTCCTACCTCTCATGGTTGCCCCTTTGCGAACTATCTGGAGCGGGAAGTTGTAAGTGAAACCCAATTTATTACGCAACCTGTCATGCCCTCGAGTCCATGAATACTGCACCGAGTGACCGGGAGGTCCAACTTCTTGAGTCTTACTCCTTTTGAAAGCTCTTCCACACAAACAACATGAACTTCTTCCACAAACTTCATTAAAACCACATTCCTAGTCGACAACTATGCAATCACCCTCCGGCTTCCTCCAAATATTGCCCTTCCCGAATAATGTTTGGTAGAGGCTGAGCCCTACCAAATGCATCCAACACTTCCACTAAATTAGTGTGATGCATGGGTCTAATGAAATGTAGGGCGATGACACAAAACTCGCCAATGTTTTGCTTCACCAACAATAGATGGGACACAAACAAGGAAGTGACCTAGAGTTCACTCGAGCACGAGCCAAAGCCATTAGATATTCTTCCCCTAAGCTATGAGAAATGGCTTTATGAATCAAACCTAACTCCGCCCCGAAAATAATACGCAAACAAGCCTATGAAATATCACTAAAGAAGGACATTTATCATTTTGCACCATGTAAAAATAGAAACGGAAATGACAGATACTCCATGGAAAACAAGAAAATTAACCTCTACCGCCAAACACCAACAAACAAAGCATAATGAAAAACAACCCACACCACCTTGAGTTAATGGCCCCGAGATCACCCTTCCCGAGAAATAATGGCTCGTAACTCCTCCCACTCACTCGCACACTTAGAAATAACTCGAGAAATCCCTTTTAATGATTCCCTAATTTTCCACGAGATCAATGGTGCATTTTAATTCTTTATAAAAATGCTTGGTAATCCAAATTGGAACTTTTATCAACTAATACAAAATATTGCTAATAAAGTAATCTAAAAGCCAAGACAACTGTTTTACCTCTTCAAACATCATTGACCACAACTTGAGAATCTCTTGTGATCTTTAGTGTATCACAACCTGATTTGACAACAAATTTGAGACCTTCAAGGAGGGTTTGAGCCTCAACAACATTACACAATCCATTTATGAGTGGAAAGGATCATGCTATCACCAACTTACCTTATACATCTCTAATTAAAAACCTTGCTCCTGAAATGCCAATATTTCCTTTAGATGATCTCTCAAAGTTCAATTTAAGAAACTTAGGAGGGGGTGGAGACCATTTCATTTTCTTTCTAATGAGAGATTTATCAAACTTAGATAAACCTTGCCTAATAATTGACCCTGAATCGAGAAGTTTGATCAAAGGACAAGCAAATCTTAGTCTTACATCCAACAAAGATAAATGGGAAACATCTCCACACTTCACACTCACATTATCTAAAACCAACTTTTTCAGAACAATAGGTAAATCAGAAAAGGAATATCAAAATATTCTCGAGGTTATACTCCCACCATATATGCCAAATCAACAAGATAGAGGCACAAATCCAGATCGAAGATAAGGAACCATCTCATCCCAAGCTTGGCCAGAGACTAGCGTTTCTCCGATATTCCTACCCTACACCCAAGCAATATTGAGGCAAGAACATAGCCAAAGCCAACACTACATGGTGAGACAAAATTTATCTTAATTAGACACAATCTACCTAAATTTCTACTAAGACATAAGTTATCCTAATTTCCCTAATTTGACATATTAAAACTTGAATTGACATCCAAATTTGATGACTTAGAACAACACACTAACACAACATTATTTCCCTAATTTTGACTTGTGTCCCTTAATTTGAAAATTTTTCCCCAAATTTGACTAATTTCCCTAAAAATAAATTAATATTATGAAATTTGAGCTAAGTTTCCATACTTTCCCCAAATTTTACCTAATTTCCCGACATTTACTTAATTTACCCAAATTTGACATAATTTCAACACACTAACATGACACCCACACATGAAAAACTAACGTGACACACTAACATGAAACTCTAACACAACACACTAATAAAATGCTCTAACATGACATCCAAATATAACCTCATGACAAAAACAAAGTTGATTTGATCAAATTTGACCTAATGAAACTTGAGCAGACACTCGAATTTGATATCATTGAATGAGACACAAACACGACAACTTTTCCCTTAATTTTGACTTGTTTTCCTATTGTGGTTGTTGTCCAAAATAACACCCATGTTATTTTGAAAACTTCATTTAAGTTAAGGACTTGAATGACTCTTATTTAAAAATCCATGGAACAAAATATCTAAGTGTTCCATGGAAATCATAAAATTAGTGTTTTGTGGGCTTACCTAACTCGTGGAACAAAGGAACATCACCGTGGGGAATATGCTATGGAAAAAAGGCTGAAGAATTTTTGGCATTGTGTGAGAAAAAGGTTAAACATGGGAGTGATAAGGGCCCGCGGGATGAAAAAACCACGATGTGTTTGTAGGTCCATGGAACAAAGAAAAAGCCGCATATTTATACACCACAAAGAAAGACAGAAAGTATGTGCAAGATGAATCCCATGGAATGAAGTAGTGGTTATCCATGAAACAAGGTAGATTTGAACCTATGAAATGATGTCATTGTCATTCATGGAAATAGGAAAATAAAAATCCGTAAACTAAAGAGTCTATAATAATTATGGAATGAAGCTCACTCCATGGGAGAAGGAAATATTAGGCCACAAGAGGTAAGAGGAATTATGGATTTAGAATGTTGTTCAGTAAATCAAGGTAGAATTTAGTAACAAATACATGGATCATCTAAGGTTCACCAATTTAAACACAAATTTCTGGAAGACATGATCAAGGTGGTGGAAAATTAAAATCTATGAAAATTAAAAAAGCTATGCGTAATCTAAACCAGTTCCCTACTACTCCAAAGAACCAAAATTTAATTTTAGATAATCAATTCCTCATACACTAGAAATTTGAAATCAATGGTAATTGGTCCTTCATATAGGTAGGGTGGTTGAATTCATTGATCATTGGATGAGATCATTTCTTTGTTATTCCTCTCTAAAATTATACATATGTAAGTGTGAAAGCACATGTAAAGGTTCACATTTATGATAAGTATGAGATCTCTACCATTTTAAACTTGAATATTTTTCTCACGAGCTATGTGATGCACTTGTGAAGATTTCACGTGCCTTGACTTTGCTAGACTATAAATGGATAAGTTATTGATATTGAATGCAAGTGTGATTTATTTCCTTTGAATGTTTTGGTGTTTAATGTGAATATTTCTATCCTCTTTCCAGTCTTCAATATTATACTATTTATTTATACCAAATTTCTATGTGCATTATCTTGGGTCTTTACATATGTTTTCATAACTATGTCTCCCACAGACATAATTGAACCCTATTCTAGTTTGGTGCATCACCTCTCTTTATTTTAACATTTCCCTCTTTCAACCCTGGTCCCTTGGAATACTTAGGATAGGATTAGATAGTTGTAGTGTAGTACTAGTTAGTTAGTCATAGTAAGCTAGGATAGAAGGAGCCAACCTTCTCTGGGATTGACCTCAAAAGGCACCATTGTCCCACACTTTTGAGATCTTTAAATGTTTCACATAGATGCTAAGATATGTCTTAGTAAAGGGTGCAATCTCACGTGACAATAATTTTTGGCATGCTCGGTGGGATGGTTTGAGTCACTTATAGCTTAATTTTGATTTGATTTCCGTAAGATTGATGCATGTCTTAGTGAATTTCAGCCTTAAGAGGCACATTTTTACACATTTTTCAACTCCCAAATTCAAATTTGTTGTGTTCAATAAGTCCAAGACAGTTTCATGAGAAGGATACAAACAAGATAGAGTGTAGCAAAGAGGATAATCTTTTGATTATTTGTAGATTTGACCAAGAAGAAGACAAATATAATTCCAAAGGTCTCCTTCACCTCCTAGTAGAAGTATTTCCAATCCTCCTCTTGGCGGGTCCTTCACTTCCTCCATCAGAACTATAAGATCTATTCCTTTCATGGTCCATCAAAGAAATTTACCCTTTTGTAACCTTTAATGGAAGTTTTATTTTAGCCTTAACAGATCATAATGATATCTCATTAGTTGCTCTAAAAAAATTCCATTATTTAATAGTAAAAATATTAATACCCCCATAGAACATATTCAAAATTTTGTTAATGTATGTTCAATCCATGTTATAATTGAGGATGGTGTAGTTATTAGACTTTTACCCTCTTCTCTAAAAGGAAAATATTTACAATGGTATATAAGTATACGAACTACTTTAATCCATTAATGGAATGAGATTGGAGAATAAATTTTCCAAAAGTTTTAAGAAAAGGAAAACAATATATCTATGTTATAACAACTAACAACCATTAAAAGGGCCCCCAATGAGCTCATGGCATATTTTAACTTTAGATTTCAGAAAACATGGGATATAATTCCAGTTCTTCTAAGACTAACCTCTTATGTTGTTTTCTTATATTTTCTAAGAGCTCTAAATTATGATATCATTGTAATGATATAATTTATGGGAGCTATAACATTACATGATGCATATTTAATAGCTATTATAAATGAAAAGTGTTTAATATTGTTAGTCCGAAAATCTATCGTGGACAGATCTATGGATAGACGAGCCAACAGTGTGCAGGGCATAGCCCCTCTTTGAGTCAGCAAAGTGAAATTGGTTTATTGCTATTCTACCAGCAGGAATTTGTGCAAGTCTCACAATATTCTACCTTCGGGGTTGGGATCTCATCCCAGTAGAGGTATTTCCAACTGTGAAAAGAAGGGAAAGAAATGAGGTGGGGAGATAGAATAGATCTGAAGGGAGAAAAGAAATGAATTCCAAAGCAGAAAGGTCAGAGGGTCTATGTTTTGGGCTGGTAGTAAATAGAGCCAAACCTACTTGCATAGATGAACAAAGCAATACTGATGAATAAATGACAAAAAGTAGAGATAGATTCAACAGAATAAACACATAAATCTGACATAAGAAAGATTAAAATGCTCATAACACACATATTTAGCACAAAGTCTTAATATTTGTATTAATATTTTCTTCTGTTACAAAATCTCAAAGTCTTTTCTTCTTACTTCTATTTTTCATCTAAAAAGTATCCACCACTTGAATACAACAAGTATCCAAGTATATATAGAAGAAGGAGAAGAAAGAAGGCAAAAAGCAACCAACAACTAATTACAAAATATCTACAAAATATCTAAAAGTCAATGTTGACTTTGGACAACTTGGTGGATGACAACATCCCATGGTGCAACATGGATGAGGTCATCGTTTGTACCAACATACTCTTAGATATTTACAAAAAGGAAGCCAAGAGGAAGAAATCTATTCATCGTCGTCTCACAGCTGGAAGGGGGTATCTTGCTTTTGCTGTTGTTCAGAGAGGTGATGTGGAACTGAGTCCGATATTCCATGAATTTACTGATCATTGGCTGAAGTTGATCCTGGGAAGGACCCTTTGTATGATCACCGATGACCTCACAAGTCTCTTGCTCATCTCTGAATTTTTCAGGGAGTTTGAAATATTCATTTCCTGCCTCCATCAAGAACCCCACAAAATCACGGCAATCCAGAAGGTTGTTGATACATTCAGTGTCAAAAGTGGCTTCTGGCCCTAACCCTTGCGAGATGACCTCCTTAAAGATCTGGATAGTTTCGTCGGCCTTCCTCAAGGTGAAAGAAGGAGTAAGAAAGCCGGAGACATTCTCGTAAATTTTTTCTCCATTTGATGCATTGCATCTAGGATTCCTCCTTGACTTTTTCAATCTTTTCCAGGACAAACTCCATCTGATCGACCCAGTAATCCAATGTAGCAAGGATCTTGCTGGTACCTTGGGGTGATTGAAAATGCTGAATTTCACTGCATCATCGACCGAGCAAATGAGCATTTTCTAACGCGTCTCGTGTGCAACCTAGCATGGTCCAACTCTTCGAGAGATAGGTCCCGTGATCACCTGGAGATCTTTGTTCACCCGACTGATATTCTGATACAATTCGGTGAACTTGACTATTACCTCCTCACTGTCTTTGAGGATTTGATCTCTCTAGGTGGAAACTGCCATACCTTGTTCACCAATTTTGGCGTACTCATTTATCTTATCCTGGCTTAGGACCTCAAGATTTTCAGTGGCAGTTGTAGGAGGTGCACTACCCATTTTCTGTCAGGTGTGGAGAAGATGTTTGTTTTGTTCTTTTAGTAACCTCTTCTCCTCCTTTGCTTCTTGAATTTTCTTGCAAAGGGCATCCACCGCAGATAGGGCCTCTCCTTGAAGACTTTCAGAAGACGTTCCCATTATGACTTGGATCACTGTATAATCTATCAGAGACAGATCCTTTTTACCCTTTGAAGGATCAAGATATGCGATCTCCATTACTCTTTCTCTCGATGCACTCTAAGAGAAGTGGGTTATAGGATTTTCTTCTTATCCCCCTTTATGGGATGACAGAGAAGTCCATCGGTGTAATAGGGACTTTCCTCTTTTGCTGGTTCAGATGCTGGGAGATCCATGCTGGACTTAAGGGAATGGGACCAGAGGTAGAAGAGGGAGCAGCTGCAGTGGATGAGGGGAAATGGGTAGAGACACTTGGTGGTGGCATTGAGAGGGAGGCCGAGAAAGTGCTCACGGGAGGAAGGGATACTACAAGGGAGGTAGACGCGGGAATGGAAGGGAGCTGAGAGATGAGAGAAGAAATGTTGTCTGCAAGAGAAGAGAAGATGGATGACGAGGAAGGGGGAACAGTAGAAGATGGGGGAGAGGATATGACCAAAGGAATGGTCACTTGAGTCATGCGAGGAGGAGAAGGAGGAGAGGGAGAAGGGATAGAAGGGACCTCAGCAGTTGTAGTAGTGGTGACACCCTGAGTGGATGTGCCCGTCGGAACACCTTCCGCCGCTTCTTTCTCTGGGGATACCAGACTTACAACCTATTCTTGTGCAGCTGGAAGGAGGACTTTCAAGAGCTCCTTCTTGAGCAGAGCTTGATTCACCCTCTTTATCCTTGCCTTTGACCTTTGGCAGATGCTTTGGCCTGACAGGTGCGTTGCCCAATGGGGATGTAGTGAAATCTACCCCGAGGTAGATAAGGCCATTCATTCTGTACCAGTGTTCTGTGCTCCGCAATGTCTCCTGACCCTTTCTTCAATGGTCTGGGGCACTTTTGTTCTATCAATTGCAGCAAATGGCCAGTTGTCCCCATCTATGTCCAGATATACCTGATCAACTTCTTGATCGGTAGTTTGATAACCCTTTAGAACAATGGCCACGCCATATTGAATAATCTTTGCCAAGGCCAAGTGGGAGTGGTCCTTCCTTCTAAGTTCGACCTCATGATATAGGTCAATATAGATGTCCTCGATCTATGGAATGTGGATTGGATTGAGTTTTTCCTTGGGAAGGCAATTCCTTGGATCAAAAGTGGGCCTCACTAGGAAGTTGTGCTTTATATTGAGTAGTTCGAGCTCTACAAACATTTCTCGGGATTTGTGGTGAGAAATTTAGGTGTATCTGTCCACTGTAAGGGGGAAAGGAGTTCCACCCTTCTTTCTCTTATAACATTTCTCATGGTAAGTTATGAGCTATCTGGACAGCTCCAACATGATCAACTTGGGACCAACATATCTTGGTAATATGGTGTACTCCCCAAGAAGTTGGCCACTCTAAGATAGGTGAAGGTGGGGAATTGGGTAAATAGTGCCCCCCACTTCTCAGTTGCTGTGACTATGCTCTTGGTCATCCAACCATGAGTCATATTTGGCCTCAAAAGGAAAATGATGCCATGGGAAAAAGCAGCGTTGATCTTAGTAAATGCAAGGGATGTTGTTCTCCAGCTTCAGCTCTGGGTAGTATTCATATATTTTTACCTAAGGCCAAACTCTGCATCAGCTCGTAGTGGATAATCCCTCTCCGAGGCTGCAGCGTAGACTATGTAGGAGTTCATGTAGAACCTCCCCATTGTGGTGAGTTGTTGGAGCTGCTCGGATATGGTGCTGCTTATGATCTCCGCCCACTCAAAGCGTTGATCTGGAACATTCTTGTTCATAGTTTCAAGGTACCTGAGCATCCATTTGTGAAAGTAATGGGCATCAGAAAGCCCAAAAACTCTACTTAGGAATGTGATGGTGTCACTCAATTCCTCAGAGAAGTCACTGTGGTGAATAACCTGTGGCCATCTGGTTATTACCTTCTTGTTTTTCAAGTACACTTCATTCATCAGCTGCATGCACTTGTCTTCATTATCCTCCCATGCCTTGGTGCAGTCCTCTTGGCTTACAGCCACAAAGTGTCGGTGGTGAGGGATGCCTAGCATGATTTTGAAGTGCCGGGCAGTGAGGTTGATTATGACCTCGCCCTTTTCATTTTCGACACACCTTGTGTCTTTGTTGTAATAGTGGGCCACCACCATCATAAATTCATTGTTTACTGCACTGACGGGGATCCCCCCAGCAAAATGTAGTCCACTGCCCACTAGCTTGTCCATCCAAGGACTTCTTGTGACTCTCCTGGTTCTGGCCCAGAAATCCTCCATGTCGATGTGACCGAGTTCAGAGTCTCTTATGTCCAGGTCACATTCTCGCCTGGGACTCGGGCATTCTGACCCTCTGGTATTTATACTTCATCTCTTCTTCTATAAGCTTAGCCTTACCCTTTGACTTGGTTGGCTTTTTGCTTGATGTAGACATATATGGATCTGAGTTTAGTTGTTGATCTGTAAGAAGAAGGAGTGAAGTCCAACGCAAAAGAGCCATGTTAGCTATCAGATCTTCCATTAAAGCACTACAAAATGAGGAGTTAGCAATTTTAAGGCCTCAGGGGCATAGGGTGTAGGAACACTGCAGGCTGTAGAGTTAATAGAATGGTGCACTGAATCAGAGTGTTACAAGGAACAAATCAGTGCCAAAGGGCACAGGGCGCAAGGATTTTGCATATGACATTATTGTTATTGTAAGCGGGGATGCGCCTGCGCCGTTTATGTAGTTTTATACTGGGTGCAAATAATTTTGGTGTTGCATGGGGTAGGGTGCGCCAATGGTGCATGCAATTTACGTGTAACACCATGCGACACCAAAATAAATGCGTGCGCAAAGACCGAAATTATGTGCGCAAAGGAGGCTTTGCGCGGTGTAGGGAAATCTTACATGACACTTTGTTGGTGTAAACAGGATGCGCGGTGCAAAGATGCTTAGTTTTTGTATCAGTGAAGAATGGCACGTGCTTTGCAAGGTAAACAATGCACCTTAGGTGTGACTGTGTTTTATGCAGCAGGAGTGGTGATTGCGCCAAGGGAGAAACGTAGCCTGAAATAAATTTTTAGGTTCTTGACTCTTCTGTTCGTGATTTTCAAGTTTTCTTGACATATTTTGACATAGTGGGAGGAACACAGCAAAGAGGTCTAGATCCATTTTTAGGTAGAGCCCTCTTGGCCAGCAGATCTAGAAAGAGGGTGCAAACAACTTGGGAAGAGAGATTTGCAAGAATGGTAGGGGGTTTAAAGCTTCAGATCCATTTCACCAAATCACAAACAAGCAGCAACAGAAAACACAAGAGGGATGAGGACCACTTACCTGGAAATATATAGAAAGTGAGAGATGAAGCGGGGTCCACGAACGCGATACGAGGAGGACAAAGGCTGACAGTGCAGAGGAATAAAATTTATCCCGTGTTTTCAATTGTGAAAGTGACAGGACGGTGCACCTATATATAGGCAAAGGTGCAATAAATGCACCAACCACTTTTTCAAGGGGTGCACCAAAACATGTGTCAACACGTAAAACTTTGCACCCTTTGGCGTGGATAAACGCGTGTCAACATGGAAATATTTGTGCCCTTGGCGCAAATTTACTACTATCAACACTTCATTTTGAGTGCCCTTGTGCATCAAAACACGACGCAACAATTTAGTTGTTAACATGAAGGTGCATGCGCCTTGGCACATGCAAGAAAGGTGCATCACGGGAAGGTGCAACAATTGATGTGTCAACACATCAAAGGGTGCGCCAAAGGAAATGAAGGGGGCACAAATTTAGTCTGTGTTACATAGATAAAAGGTGCGCCCAACCAAAAAGACCAAAATGACTAAGTTCAGAGAACTAGATTTCCTAGAAAGGGATTTTGTAACATTCTGAACGTAGAGGGGTCCCTGACAAGGGACTAGGACAAAATTTTTGTATGGTTACCTATAAAATTGCCCTTGTCAATTTTACAGGATAACAAATACGAGTTGGAAAAATAGCCCCCATATTACCTACACCCCTACTTCTTAAACTACCTCATGATATTCAACCTTTCCTTGCTCTTATTCCTAAGCAAAATAATTTTTCATCTACCTCCACAACTTATTCCTCACATAAACAAGATGATAGCGATGATTGTTATCGCCAAATCACTACACCCTCCAAATGGCCAAAATGTGAGTAGGATGTTCGGTGTATTGGGTTACATGGGATCACCTTTCAAGCTATGGGACTTGGGATTGAGGTGAACCTCTGGAGAAGGCCATATTCCTCTTCCTAAACTAAGTGCTATACTACTCCTAGTGTAATAAAATGGTTATCTAGACCTATGCTAACATTTTTATGGGATTTAGGGAGAGAGATTTGTAAGAAATAAAACTATACTAGGGATGGTGATGCACCAAATAAAGGGTATTACTAGAATTTGGGAAAGGTTGTTTTGAAGAGGGTGTTGTACACCACAAGCCAACTTCACCTACTGCAACTTAGAAAGGGTAAACAAAATACCACAAACTAAGAAGCATGTGTTCCCTTTGTTAAAATCAACTCGAAAAAAATCTTTCGGTCTTCCAGTGAAGAAGAATGAAACTAAGAAGGGTGAACAAGCACCACAACTAAATTGCATGTAAAACTCCACCACTTGATAAGCACAAAACTCCAAGAACTTGCAATGGAAACTTAAACTTGCACAATGTACCTGTAAGCATGAGAAAGGCACAAAGAAGTATATAGGATGATGAAAGGACTAATAGTAGTCACAAAACACACACTTTTATTACTTCAACAATGTGCACAATGCATCATTACATTCAGAAGAGGAAATGGTTTCCATTACAGTATTAGAAAGGAGGCTTGAGAGTTCCCCAATCTACAAAGCTAACTTACAAAAGAGAGAGGATTCTTGAAAGATATGCACTTGTCTAAGATGTCTAACTTTTCCAACTTGTGTCACACATCTAAGTTTTGTAACCAATGTGTAACCCCTTGGAATGAACTTCTAACTTACATTTATAGAATAATTTTGTGAGAGAGAAAAGAGGAGAAGTCATAAATTCCTTCTAAAATAAAGGCACATGATGGTCTACATTAATTACAGAATTAGTTGAACCACTTAAGAACCTTCCATCATGTGTCATTAATGAATGGTTTGACTTAATCTTCTCATTTAATTAAAAGAAAATTTAAATAAAATATTTTAATAATAATAATAAATATC
The DNA here is from genome assembly GCA_018340775.1 of Taxus wallichiana var. yunnanensis. NCBI lineage: Eukaryota > Viridiplantae > Streptophyta > Pinopsida > Cupressales > Taxaceae > Taxus > Taxus wallichiana. Next base: position 195,709,444 of record CM031236.1, read on the forward strand.
ATTATTAAAATATTTTAATAATTAAAAAAATTAATATAAAATATTAATTTAATAATTAATTAAGCGGGACCCCCCGAAGACTGGTTTACATTGAAGGGGGTCCATGATAAAGGTCAAAACAGACCAACTTGATGGTTGGCTCACCGAGTGAACTCAATGAGTTGGTATCGAGCTCCTCCTTCCATTACATTGACCGATCTATGCTAACTCGACCTACTCTCTATGTCTATCTCGGCCAATGTGTGAGCTCTGCTAAGTTTTTCTGCCGAGCTCCCATTTACTCCTTCCAAGTTTTCCTTCCCTTCTCATGCATCAAGCTCTATTGAAACCTTTGCACACTATCTCAACCATTCCAAGATCCCTCTATTCCTAGTTTTTTGAGCCATCTCCAAATGAGTTCTCTCTACAACATTATCAGGTCTTCTAGTGGGCTCTGTTTCCATGAGCTCTCGATCGAGCCCAATGCTCACTTTTTAGCAACTCTTTATCTACACGGCTTATTACATTCTCCATGGTATTAAACTCACCATCGATCTCTCGATGTCATGCCAAATCACATCCATTACGGTATTTTCTAGCTTACCTTTCACGAGCTCACCTCATTTGTGACTCAACTCAACTCCTTGAGAGATCCTCAATGATCGAGACTACTCCACCCTTTGAGCCGAGTTTCTCGGCTTCTCCGCTGTGAGAACTCAAAAATCATTTAGTATGTCTCACCATCGAGCTTTGGTCGAGATTTTTTTCTGCATCGAGTGAGTTACTTTACCTCGGATCATTGGGTGAGTGATTTCTACTACGACTGGACCATCTCTATCCCATCAAAGGACTAAGTCCAACCTACATGGATCTTAGCGAGCACTCTTCCATTCCAAGTCCATGAATCATTCTTCAACCATCACCATGATCCATATGTAGACATGGAAATCAACACCCCTCGGCCATGAATTCCGATTCAGCTCCATCTATACACCCACTAATCCATCCAAGCCTGTTTAACAAATTGACATCAAATACCTTCATTATGACTTGGCTTATTCTATCGATCTCACATCGAGTTCCTCTCGTGACTCCTTGTCGAGTGCTTTCCGATACCAAATGACTCACCCAAAATGATCCAAGCTCATCAATCGATCTCTCCTCACCTTCATTTCAATAGAGTTCGATATGAGCTCGTGGCACATCAGCCCCCATTTTGTTGTGACTACAAGTTGCTAAGCTCTTCATTTGCTTTTCGAATCCCAAGCTTGTCATGCCAACTCCATTATGTGTGATGTTCAGAATCTTGATAGGAGTTCCCTACCTCAGCCTCATTACTAAGATATATCCACCATGATCTCCAATGGAGCCATCAAGCGAGTTCCTTGATTGATAGTGACTCGGCTGCCATTAACAAGATTCTCTACAACCGCGACTTGCTTGAACATCTAGATATTTATCCTCCGAATTTTCTCTCGATGAAGAGTCTCGTGAACTCAAGTGTACAATGACCAAACTAAACCATGAAATAATTTCCCTCCTTTACATGGTGATCTAACTCCACCATGCTTCATATTCATGACCCGAAACTAGCTCCTCTGAAAGTTGTGGTTCCCCCACAACTCACTCACCCTATCAATCATCATGTCAACCCGGAAGGTAACTAAATGAATCACTTGAATCTTGGCCATAGACTTGGGCTCTTTATTAACATGTTTGGTTTGTGAAAATTCTCCCTTGGCTTGCCAAGTGATTATCTCCACTTGAAAATTATTCTCACGATCCCCACAAAGTGGAAAGCTTGTGTTGGTTTTCCATCTCAACATTTCCACATGGAAATTTGGTCACTAATCTCCCTGATGCGTGGAAACCATGTGTTATATTTCCATCAATTTTTCCCCCACCACTTGGAAATTACTTCATGGATCCCCACATCCTTGGCAATTGAGTCTTGGGAACCCACGGATCATCTCACCATCATGACATGGCTTGTTCATCACCAAAGTCCACATTTGTGGCATTTAAACCCTCAGAACCACCTTGACCGAGCCCTTATCAATCTTTGCAACCGAGATCTCGTAATCGAACTCACTCTCATGTTTCACGGTCATTTTATCTCTGTGATGACCAGAAGTGGGTCCCTGGGATCAATGTCTTTATTTGACCATAATAGGAACTCGTTGTCCAATTTTTCCATGTGTGAAAAATTGGATAATAATGACCTTATACCCTTGATAAAAAAGTTATCTAATGAAATTGTTTCTCTCAAGAAGCAACAAGATCAAACATCTAGAAACTACCCAAGTTTCAATCAAGGGAAACATTCAGGTCGAAGTTTAATCAAGACTATTAGTAGTAGAGGTATCAAAATATAAATTAGATATATGGACAAAATAATCAAGTAAATAGGTTCTAGGGTCATAATCCAAATCTATCTCTTCAAATAGTTTCTCCTACACAAAAAAATTCTACCGCAAGCATAAGAAAATACATTATCCCAAAGTGTAAAACAATGTAATAAAAGAATATGAATGGTGTTTTCCATGCAATTAATTGTATAATCATAGTACTTGTGTAAATGGTGTCTAAGTTCATACACTAATGGTGTAAAATTATCTTAATTAGCAAGAAAAATTGATGGAAGTGATAAATTCCAATAGAAATGTAATGCAAGAAACCGTAAAATCTAATCTTAAATGTTCTCTAATCTAGAATAATTTTACGCGGTTAATCAAACTATAGAAAACTTAAATAGACCACAAGTTCATGTTGTGGATAATACAAGGCCAAAGAATAAGTAATTGGGAAGTTTTGATCCATCCCCTTTAGTGTGAATTCCGCATCTCAAAGAAAAGTAATCGGGGGACTTGAGTGGAAGCACATTAACAACTTCATTCCGTAGCTCCGACTTTAATAGATAAAGTATGCCATTTAAAGCACCAGCCCACCGATTGAGAAGATAAGAAAAGATAATGTTGCACCCTTAATGCATAAATCTATGGGTGTTCTCCCGAACATTGTTGGTAAAATGAAGAAGAAAAACCTAAACATGATAATATGAGATGCCTTGCTTATCCTATCTCGAGAGGGATCTCCTACAAAAATCCTTGAACCAAATGCCACAATCTAAACTAGTTATGTGAAAGTCAAACTTTGCATTTAATTTCTACCAACCAAAGGATGAATAAGGGAGTTAGGTTAAGAAGCCTTCACCCTTCTACATGTCTCTAATTGTGGGAAAGCACCTAGTGCATAATTGCATGTTAGATTCCAGTGCTAGTATTTCGTAATGCCCAATAAAATAGCAGACATTTTAGGAATTGAGTACAACCTAGTTTCTAGGGGAGTCCTGTAACTTGATGGCTCAACTGTCAAAATATTAGGAGTGATAAAATATCTTGAGTTGACCCTTCATGCTTATCTCGAGCCTAACCATACCTCAAAATATCTTAGTTATTAGCTTGCCTCCTTTAATTTCCATTTGCTTATCATGATATTTCATAGCCAAAGTAGGTGAGTATTTTTATTCTAATTGATCTCGCATGATTTTAATAACTATATGTGGCACAAGATTTATTATCGAAGCTGAGTTAATTTATTCTTACCATGTTGAATCTTATGACCCTAATCCTATTAGTTCTAATTGTATAATCAAATACTAGGAAGAAAATGAATTAATGCCATTACAATAGTATACTCATCATTGTTCAATCCCTAATATTTTATTAGATGAGTAGGCCAAGTAGCATTACGATTTCGAACCTTATGATACACCTATAGAGACTATCTTGGGTACTTATTACATTCTTGAAGAATAATCCATCCCCCTTTCAAATAAAGAAGAAGATGATGCTTTTGGTTTATGGAAAATGTTCTTTATGGATCTAGAAGAAAAAATGGGTCTAGGTGAGGTGTAGTTTTTGTTTCACCAAAGGGAAATAAGTTCTTCTTTGCTTACATTTTGTAATTTGTATGGTCTAACAACATAACAAGATGAGGCTTTGATACATGGCTTGTTATTGGAAGAGAAGAGGTATATTAAGTCCTTGAAAGTGTTTGGATACACTAAGTTGATTATTTAGCAACAGGAAGGTGTGCTACCAAGAATAAGATTTTAAAAGTTTATATAAATAGAGTATGAGATCTCATGGAAAACATTTATGCCATCAACTTATAAGTAGTTCCAAGAAAGTTAAATGTAGAAGAAGATCAAATTGAGGATATTGAATCAAAATTTTATCCATATGAAGACCTCATCCAAGGTAATGAGAAACATGTAAAGATGATAATAAGACATCCATTCCCAACAACAAGGTCAACTAGATGGTTTTTTACAAAGTGATGAGAAGATTGTCTAATTCATTCAAAATGAGGCAGAGTTTTCATCAAACTTGTAATTTGAATTGCAAAAATCTATGGTGATCATATTATTCAGTTGAGGACAAATTGTTTTCCTAAAGGGCTGGTTACACTTGAAGATATCATCTAGATCAAAGAGGAGAAGAAGAATATAATAGCTAAAGAGGAAGACTACCAACTAGTCACCATCACTCAAAATAAGGAGTTATTGCTTGGAAAGGTATGTGATGAAACTAAAAAGTAAGATTTCATTTCTTTATGTCAAACAAATAGTGATGTTTTTAATGGATCTATAAAGATATTAGAGAGTTCAATCCAAATATTTCTCAACATGCTATAGATCTTAACCCCAATATCAAACCAATTAGACAAAAGAAAAGGCCTATCAATGATATATAAAATTCAAATTTGGAACTTTGCAAACCACAACCTTTATTGTTATACTTTAAACTTTTGAAAATGACAATCCTTTTAATTAATTATGAGCAAACTAAACTTAGAATTATGTTGGAGCAAAGGAAATAATAATTAGAACACCAAAATTTTATCCTGGAAACCCCCAAGTTGAGGGAAAACCAGTTGGGAAGGGAAATTGCTCTTTCTTCCCAAATTTTAATGGCCAATTTTAAATTGAATACAAATTACAACAAGAGGAAAGGAAGAAAACAATGTAAAACTTTATTTCTATACTTGGATTCTCCATTTCTTCAACTTTCTTCTACATAACAACTCAGCTCCAATGGTTTCTTCTCACTTCTTACGCCCAACTTGGATTTTTTGCGATAATTGATTCTTGCCTATGGTCCTCCTTAAATAGCCTTCTTCCCATGTCCTCATGTGCACTAGAGAATGAGAAACATCCTCCAACAGAGAGACACAAATGATACATTTGAATTATGTATATGTTCGTGGATCTATTTTTAGTTTTTGTCCATAAGTGACAGGATCATTAGTTTTTGTAGACTGGTGGTTATGTAACTACCATGGTGGTTACACAACTGCCTCTTTCGCCTGAGGGGCAGGTCTCAGTAACTCTACAAATTTCTCTTCATTCTCGCTCAATTTTTCATTCTAAAATTGGTCATTCGATGAAGTAGTGTTTATTTGGATCCCTATGGATCACACCTCCCGCTTAGGAGGATTTTGGTCCCACAAAATATTAATGGGTATAGTCATCTTTCATATAACTTCTTTCTACCTCAATCATGTCAGCCTATCACCCAATATGTGTTGGCCGCTCACCCAAGGCATGCAGGTGCTAAGCCCCTCCTTTATGTGAGCTTCATTGGAATGTTCTGCCATTAATGGAGGATGGGGTGAAGGAATAAAAATATCTACATTCACTCAAAAATAGAAAGTACAGATACTAGATCCATGCACAAATGTACCTTAAATGGAAATAAACATTGTAATAAACATAAAGAAGTTAGATCTGATCCATAACAACATAAATAACACAAGATTTTATACCCATTAAAAAGGATATCTAGAATAACACATCATATATTGATTTATAAACATTTATAGTAGCCTCATTACATCACAAGGGTCATACAAACCAAATATATCAAGAAATACCATCTCAAAACCCTACAAGATACTTTGTGAAGAGAGTTATTAACTATACCCTCCACTTCCTATGCATATCTCTACTAAGTTTATTTCAGACCCAAGCACTCCTTTAAATAGAATTTGGATCCTTCCTTCACCGCCATATTTCACCCATGAGAAGATTGCATGCCATGTGGAAATGTAGTCCTCCATGATCAAGTGCCTTCGCCAGCTTTTCAAACCCTGATAAACCTCCACTAATTGTAATGATTCTTATCCCAGAATATTCCCTTCATGGAATATTCTTTCCTTGAGCTCTAAGACTCCATGCTGGCACCTTATCCACTCATCATGCCTACTTGATTCATCACATGTTTTCCATGTGATGCTATAGAAAAAATATGGCTAAGTTGTTAAACCCCGTTCTACTTCCGCACGTGCCCTAGTTCCAACTCAAACCATTTCCTTGCATGCTTTTCCCTAAGAACCTTCCTCTTGTACTTCCTTCCGTGTGTGCTAACCTTCTACCTTGGGACTTAGTCAATTCAGGGCCCAACATTACCCCACACTACACGTGTTATTTGTCCTCATAAATACTATGCTCTTTTCCCACGAATAAAGAATAGGAGAAATGAAATAATCTACAATTGAATAAATAAATGAAGAATAGAAGGATCCTACTACTACTGCATGAGGAGTGGGAAGTCTCTCTTCACGGGTGCTTCAATTTTATCCCAAGAATCTACCTCACCCTATGCTTGTTGAATTAAATCACCTACCAACACGCTAACTTCATCAAAACTTAGTTCATCTTCCTTAGCCCTCAATGTATATAAATTTTTTTCCATTTGCATGCTAAGGTCTCCCAACGTATCCATCTTGTGAGTGACTTGGGGGTACAATTCCTTTAGTTTATTTTTAATCGAAACCCTCAAGGTTTTGATCACCTCTAATTTCTTCTCAACTTCTGCCAACATCTTATCTCGCTTCGCCTTATTGCCATTGTTTTTCTCTTGAAACTCCTTCATATCTACCTCATGGCTAGCAATTGTTATCCAAATAACCCTCTTAGTTATTTAGAAAACTTACATACATATTCCAGCTCAAATATATTCATTGCATTCATGCACACATCAGTTGTCTCATTGGCACATTCACTTGGTCATTGTTTCCTCATGCGCACTTACATGCTTCCCATTCTTCCTTTCCATTTTCCTTTTCCTCTTTGTTCCACTTAGACCTTGCACACATCTTTTGGGCATTTGCCTCATTCTAGTAGGTGTTCATCTTGCACACGCACCTTGTACTTTCTTCAACCATCTAAGTCATTGGCCCTCTCGCGCGCCCACACATTACCTTGTAATAGTTACGCCTTGACCATATGTTCTCCGCTCACCAATTTACCTCGGTTTCCCCATGCATATCAACGCGCCTTCCTTCTACCTTCTTCCCATAGCTCATTCTTTAGTGCGTATACCTTTACACCCTCATCGTGCCTTTTTGTGCCATGTCATTCTGACATGCTTGAGTGTGCCACAAGAAAATTATCAAATCGCGCCAACAGGTGTTGAATCCTTACAACAAATCAATGGGTGACACATGGTAGAAATGGCAAGAACATTTTCACATTTGACCATCCTTTCAGCCAATCTACACGTGCCACACATCTTACATGCATAGATGACACCGAAAAAAAATTGATAGCCATATCTTTTGATATAGATCTACGATCAAAGTGCATGCTTAGACTTAATCGATAACTACGACTGTGCTATAATGCTAAATATTCAAATTCAAATTCTTGGCAGATCTGGTAGGTGAGAAGTGGGAAAATGTTGTTATAGACATTAATGAGAAGATCTAATTGCTCCAACCACCGATTTGATTTGATCCACCCTCTTTCTTTCTCTAACACAACAAACAAACTTAGGGAAGCACATTTGATAGATTTTTAGGTGGATTTTCAGACATTTAATGCTTCTTGTTGGTGGTTGCATTTCAAATTCAGATTTTTTCCTCCTTTTCTTCTTCTTCCATGAATTCATCTATAAATATAAGAGCTAAGATCATTGTTAACGTTGGACATTCTAGATCCTTACGCATTTTGCTAAGGACTTCATATTTTCTGTATTTTGAGTCACAGACCTCTAGATCTAGCTCGTGCATGTGGATATCAGCCTCTTTCACCATTGTAACAGCTCTGTGCATTTTTGGAAGTAATGGAAGCATCATTTTGTGACTATTCTCTATCCTAACGTGTTTGTATTCCTTCTTCTTGCCTTTTATTTTGCATTGTTTACTTATGTCATTTCACATCCCTCACAGTTCCTTTCTAGTTGTGTTCCATGAAATTAATCTGGTAAATATGTTTTAGTTATGCTACATGTGCCTAGCCTTCTTTCATGCCTTTCCCTTCATTTTTTCTCATAACAAATAGTGTTCATCCCTCTTTTTCTAGTGCTATCACCTTTTAGTGTATTTTCCTTTCATGTTATCCTTCTATCCTTGGTCCCTTAGCATTGTTAGCTTACCCCTCCCTTTCAAAACTAGGGTAGTAGTAGAAATAAATAGAGGAAATGACTTTCTCCAGAGATCCGTCTCAAGTGCACAAGGTCCCAAAACTTGGATATGGTTCCATTTTTGTCTCAAACAACTTGATACTTCCAGATCCGAGACATGGATGGAAGTTTGAGGACTAATAACAAACAATATTCTTCCTACTCTATCTCTCACCATAATTTTCATACATAACTTTGGTCATTTGCATCTGCAGACTTCACCGAGGCAAACAATTTTCAGTACCAAGTTATTATCTCCCCAATATTCAACTTTTCTTCTTCCTTCTAGCACACCATCACCTCTTCTTCCATCTCCAATGCAAGTGGTTTCCTCTCCATGGTGAGTATGTACATCAAATCTTCCAAGCAATGCATGGTTGAATCATACTTCTGCTTAGGAGGGTGAGTCTGGATTCTTTAAGATAAAGGCATTTGAAATAACCTCTACCTTCTTATGGACTTCGCACACCTTTGAATTTTCATTCGTTAGCTAACACCCTAATTATGCATTGATCAATTTCTTTTGTTTTATCTCCCTATCCCTCTCAATGATCTCCTCATTGTTTTTATCAAGCTCATCCTCCAAGACTCTTATTCTATCATTTCTACTGAAAAATATTTCTTCCAGCTCCATCAACACTTTTCAAAGTGCATTATAGATATTCTCATCAGATATCCATTGGGTATCTATAATAGGATTCACCCCTTAGTGTTTAGTATCTCCATCAATTCATCCTTGTTAACCTTGAAATCGAGCTCATCAATGTGGGACTCAAAAGCCTAGGATATCATTTTCCTTATGCATGGGTACACACACTCTTCATCAAAAGATGACCAATAGAGGAACCGGTATGTGGGCACTATGATTTGGAAGCATGCACACAACACCTTATTTGGATCATTAATGTAAGTCATGTCATGTTCTGTGCTACTACTACCCCTTTCCACCCATGCACACTACCTTAGGGACACTTACTTGCTAGGCTAGCATCTCGCCCATTCTTCCATACTATTTCCCTACACTCGCGCTCTCCTCTATTTCTTTTAGCACTTTATTAACATTTTGCTCCACCTCTTTCTCCACTAACTATTTTATGATACCCGTCACCTCCTTCTCTACTATACCATCTAACTATTTTTCCTGGTGGGGTCGAGGTCTTCTGAGCATGCATGTCTAATTCCTCACTTCCTCCTTGGTTATGGGATCCCTCTTCATACTCATTCTTCTCTTCATCCCTTTCTTCATTGAACTCATGTACATCGTACACAGGAGGATTATGAGCTTCCTCATGCTCCTTGTTTTATTCCTCGATCCTGTGGCCTTCCACGCTCTCTATCTTCTCTTGTCTCGAACCTTACACCACCCTTTTCTTATTCATTACTAGTGACTCTTCTAACATAGGGGACTTCTCTTTCTCGGGTGACTCTTCCCTCTCGGGTGACTCCTTCACGGTGGAATTCTTCCTGCAAGTGTAAGTGCTTGTGCCGAGTTGGATTCATGTTCCCCATAGTCCGAACTATATACACAATCGACACCTTCTCTATAGGAGTCTCCTCTCGTTCCCTCTTATTTATTACTACTTTCTTTCTTCTAGTGGGGTCCTCTGGGATGGAAACATCATCCTCAACATATGCACCCTTTTCGAACTTGGGCCTGAGGTGTATATACAACCTCGCTATTGTCTTCCCCACAATAGGTAGTGACATAGGTTTCAACATGTGTATGTCATGAGAGACATACTTCTCTACATAAGCGCACTTCTTGGGGTATTAAAAATTTCAATGCAATGCATGGTACTCTTGGTCTACCTCACTTAGATAAAATCTAAGCTTCTTGGCCTCCTTAAACCTATTGACCACACTTTGAAAGTATTACGTTGTGAAGGAGAAGGGAAATTTACACCAAGGAATCTTGGTTCCATTCATCAACGTAAAATTTTTGATAAATAAGTTTTGGTATACGACAAACTTAACTTCTCCATCCACCAATGTGTTAGGAATTAATAATATCTAATGCGGAATAATTCCTTAGAATTGCAATAATAAGAAGTATGAATAGAATTATAGAAATGAAAAAATGCACAACACGAAGACAATATTTAACGCGGTTCACCCAATGTGGGCTACATCCACCAAGAACACTTGCTCGATTTTATTCCAAGCCAACATTCTTCATGCTTATAATAATCAGATCTTGTTTAGATTTGCGCTCAACAAACCCTCCCAAATTTACACACACTATTCACCTTCACAAAATACACTCATATAAATCCTATTGTATGTCCATCTATTTATAAGTACATCAATAGGTAGCCGAAGAGGTAGTTTTACAAAATAATGGGTACCGAAAAACCATGGGCCCAAAAACAGCCCATAACGGTTACCCATTACCCATGGGTTAATAAACCACCCATGAAAATTTACTTTAGGGCTTTGCCCTACTGTGCCCCCATCGAGGGGCTTTACCCCAAACGCCCTTGACCCACTCACCGGTGAGTAGGAATACCGTAAAAATATCTGAGTGTAACACATGGAAGGTGTACCAAACTCTAACATGAAAACAGGCTCCATAAACATAACACAATGATGGAAACTACTCAGGTATTCTCCATTCTACCCTAAACGCATCACGCATCCACTTGTACCATTTCTCTAAGCATGCCTTATGAGAAGCCATCATTATGTCACAAGTGTAGGCTTCAAATCTTTTAGTAGGGGAGGGGTCCTCATCCGAGTACTCCCAAACATACTTATCCAGCCCATCGGGCACTCCAATTTCTAAAAACACAATGGTGAGAAGGATGTTACCATACATAATCTTGTCTCCATCACGTGTTGCATCTATGATGTCCTCTGTAATAAAGGCTGAGAGGTTGTAGACCATTCCCTCTAAAATCTTGTGACAAACATTCAACCACCTCTTGTTTATCTATGTCCACCTCTCTTTCCCATTCAACTTGGTGACTAGATGTGTGGCCATCTTCATCACAGGATCGGTGATTGAGATGATATCAAAGTATCGCAAACCCTTCTTGTACTCATATGCAATGAATGTCTTCTTGATGGAATTCTTGTCACCTAAGTCATCATCTAGTGACTCTCCTTCGTAGATAAGGCTAGTGTACTTGGAGATGAGTTGAGTGATCAAGTGCATTCTCCTTCCTGTAAAATAAAAATAGTCCTAATGCACATGCAACATCAAACATTGGTATAACCTTTTGGGCTTGTCGAAATAGGGCAACTCATAGAGTTGCAATAGTCTAGCCTTCTCCATCTTTTTCTTCACCTCATCATCATACACGGGATTTCCATCCTATGTCATTCTTCCCATGGGGCAAACCAACTCTAATGCAATTTCCTTTTCAGTGGTCATCATCTGATGGTTGTAGTTGCTCATGGCCATCTTGTGTATGTGAGACACCCATTCCTTCCCTAACAACACACCATCTGGTTATTGCATCTCTGCGTACCACTCTTTATTAAAAATGGTCGAAACGGATGGTTTTTCTTTTCCCTTACCTTTTTCTTATTTGGTGAAGTGTTTTATCCCTTCCTTGGTACCATTTCTCTTCTCCTTGGACTATTGTAATTCCTTCCTCGTGTCTAGTTTCATCACTTTGCTCAAACCCTCGGCTCCACTCTTGTGAAATATCCTCAAAAACCCATGCCCTAGATTTTTAAATCCTAACCTGGAGCACCCTTTTTCCACAAGGTAGTGTAATCAATCACAAAATCCACTAAACAAACTCCTCCACATACGATCGTGTACTCTTCTCCCAACTGGTTCACAAATCTATCGATTTCTCACCTTCACACACCACTTTTCACATTTTTTTGAAAGAATGCCTTAGATTATAAGAGCTCTTCAATATCAAATGCAAGGTGAAAAACAATAGCTTTCTTGACCTTCTATTTATAGTTTCCCACTTTTCTCCACATTAAAATTTGTGCCACCTACCACCGTACCTCTACATTAAAGTTGGATTTTTCCTCCGCTATCCCATGCGTGTTTTATCTAGCATTTTTCCTCCAAGTGCAAACCTGCGTGAAACTCTCACAACCTTTCAAAAGTGCGTAAAAACTTTATTGATAATAGATCCTTGTGTGCACTTACAACGCCGAATGAAATCTTCCTATGTGTCTTAATTCTAGATCTTGACTTTGCTTACCTCATGTTGTTATGTGCCTTTTATCCTTGTACGTGGTTTTCTCAAAGCCTTTTGACACCATTCTTCCACCATGAACACTTCTACTATGTGCTTTCCTCCATCCTACGAACCTTTGACTTTACAACCTGGGCTACTAACCAACATTACTCCCAACACTTACCGCATCCTTTTCTAAAGTTCTCCTTTACATTCCACCCCACACTAAATAGATGCACGGTCCTCTGTGCATAAGAAACCTTTGAGATAGTAAGTGGCTATTGGCGCATAAGTCCACCCACAAAAAAACAAACCAAAAGAAAAATCAAAGAAATGACGAAGGGAAACACAAGAAAGGGAAATTTCCTTAAGGGAAATCCTAAGCTAACTGGAAATAATGCCTTATTTACATAAACAAAGAAGACTTATTTATAGTAGGGCTTCACCCTACTCCCATTGAAATAACTTGGCAACCATGTTCCATCCAATGCTTATAACTGGAAAGCACCAAAATCAAGTATATAGGATATTATATCTGAGACCTAACCAATGGACTTTGAATTTCCAAGGATGGCGAAAAAACTTAGAATCATAAAGTAGAACCATCTTCCCAACCTCAAACTGATTATTCTTGATGTTTCTATCATGCCATGCCTTCTGCCTAGCTTTTTCTATTTTTTGACTCCATCGTGCTATTGTAAATATTTCATCCAACTACATTAACTTGTCAATCTTTTGCTCAAGTGCTTATTCATTAACTAAACCTCCTACGCGTGCAATACACAACGATGATAACATAAATTCAACATGTAACACGGACTCCACACCAAAAAACCAATTGAAAAGGTATGTCCTTGTTTAGTATTTTATAAGTAGTATGATATGACCATAACATGACAAAAAATTTATCATCCCAGTCTTGTCTCCCAACATCACAAATCTTGGTCAATGTGTGACTCAAAATTTTGTTAAAAGCTTCTGCTATCCCATTAGCTTGTGGGTGGTAAGGGGTAGTCTTGTGATGGGCCACCATGAATTATTTCAATAAGACTATAAATGTCTCATTTAGGAAATGAGTACCCCTATCACTTAAACTCAGCGGGCATCCATACCTGCTAATTATATTCTCCCACAAGAATCTACTTGTTTTTGTTGTCATGTAATCCTTCGTAGGCACCAATTTTTCCCACCATGTAAGATAGTCTGTGCATGTAATGATATAGCATGAACATGACCTTCACGTGGCTAGGGAAATAGGGCCACTGATTCAATTTCCCACTTCTCGAATGGCTCTGCACTAGCGATAGGCCTTAATGGCATTTCATCTCTTTTCCTTGGTTTACCAAGGCACTGACAATGGTCACAAGCCTTGCAATACTTGATACAATCCTTGTAAACCATTTCCCAACAAAGGCTAGCTAAAAGGATCTTACGTGTGGTCACATTCCCCACATAGTGTCCTCTTGCAATTCCACCATGAGCCTCTTTCATGATTGCAAAGTGCGCTCATGTTCTAGTACACACCGACACAAAAATCATCACGACCTAGCTTGTATAAGTCTCCACCAATTAATAGATAGGGCATGGTGCATATGGCTGACTTCTTCCTTTTCAATTCCTTCATCCCCTCTAACACCATACCCATTCATATGAACACTTGTGTATTTGGCATTGCATCATTAATGCTCTGCATGTCTTCACCTGAAGTAATCCTTGATAAATGATCAGGTCCCAAATTACTTTTCCCCATTTTCACTACATTGTAAACTCAAAATCCTGAAATAATAATATCCAACGGCTTATGTGCCCTTGAAAATGGGATTTTTCACTAAGTAATTTAATGCCATGTGGTCTGTGTAGAAAATAAAAGGAGTTACTAGCAAATACTTCCTAAATTTGTGCAATACGTAGATCATTGATAATGCCTCGTGCTCTATGGTGGTATAATTTTATTCTACTGGAGTAAGCTTCCTACTAGAAAAGCACAAGGGATGATCAACAATCCCCTCTCCAGGTTGTGTTAAGACTTCTCCAATTACCATACCCAGAAGCATCAACATGTACATGGAACAAATTATCCCAAGAGGGAAAGCATAAGATGGCACGATAGTAAGTTTGTCCTTCAACGTGTTAAAATCTATCTCTGCGCCTCATCCTAATGAAATATCCCTTTATGCTTCAACAACACCTCCATTAGCATGGCAATCTTGGCATAACCCTTAATGAATTTTCTGTAGTACCTTGTATGTCATAGAAATCCACACGAGGATGCTTTGGTTGGTAGGTTCCTCTAACCGAAAAATAACAACAATCTTGACAAGATCAACTAATAAGCCCTCTTTGCATATGACGTGACCTAACAAAGTGCCAAATGGAGTAGAAAAGACACATTTCTTGATGTTGAGGGAGATACTTAGCTTCGCACCACTCAAATATCAACCTCGATTTTCAAAGTGGTCCTTTACTAGTCCAGTAAATCATCCAATCATCTAGGTAGACTTGAATAAACTTGTGAATGGATTCTTGGAAGGCCTATACTATAATGCGTGAAAACATAGTAGGCACATTCTTAAGCCTAAAGGGCATAAAAATATAGGAAAATCTTCCCCATTCTATTGTGAAAGTGGTTTTCTCCTGGTCTTCCTTCACAATTATAACTTGATGATATCCAGAGAATCCATCTGTAAACGAATAAATTTCTTGCCCCATGACACCATCTAAAATCTCCTTAGTAAATGGGGTTTGAAAAGGATCTATGACACATACTACATTCAAGTCTTTATATTCAAAAAAAAAAAATTTATTCTCCCATCTATCTTAATGCTGATGATCATCGGTCTTACCCACTCAAATTCTTCAACAAATTCTATTATACTAGATGCGATCATCTTGTCAATCTCTTCCTTAACCTTGACGCATATATTTGGGTTCATCCAATAAGGTCTCTTCCGAATCGGGAATGCACCCTCCTTTAGCTTGATCTTCATTTCTCCTAATAAGGGGTGAAATCCTTTAAGCTCATGGTACCCGCATGGAAACAAATCCTAAAATTGCGTAGAAGCTCAATAATATTTGAGACCTCCTAGTCTCATCCAATAGTCCCCAATGATATCTTCCTTTGGTTTCACTTTTGTACCAATGTTAACATTATTTTTCTTCAATGGCTTATGGTAGGCACACGCTCTCTCATCAACACCATCCATAACCTCGCATGTACCCTCAGCATGGTTAACATCCAAGTTCTCCACCTCTTCATCAACTATCAAGTAAACCAACTTTCCTTTCTCTTGGAAAGTGCACTCGACTATACTTCCTTTGATTTTCCTCATCGAAGTGCACCTCCAAACTAGGATCCCCTAACAAATGTAGTATTATTTCCTCCGCCATGGACCTATCTCCCATAATAAGGCACTTGATTACCTATAACTCCTTGTTTACCAATGGCTTAGAACTATGATACTCAAACATTTGAATAATACTCGTTGTCAGATCCCTGCAAATTACCTATCGACGCAAAGCTCTAAATGAATGCACCAATCGCATACATATCCCTATAAGGTGGAATAGAACTTATGTACCCATAATGATGGAGGCAAGGCTTCAGTCCTCCCATCCAAGCATTTTCACATTCCTAGATGTGGGACAAGGCAGGATCCTTCCCATGATAATATTATATAGCATAGGGTGCATTTATCCTTAGAAATCTAACAGAGAACATGATTCTCACTTCACGCCACTCCAATAGATTATCTTGATGTATCACCCACCAATGTGCTATTGTCTTGTGTAAGGTATAGGCTAGCATATTTCTCCTTTTAATCTGACAAGTCCACTGAACTTCCATTGATTGCAGAAAAACATCACAATTTCCTTTCTGGTATAACTCGATAACTATCTTCCTCCTAGGCACCTAAGTGAGTGCACTTTGGAAATTCTAGTTAATGTACCCCTCATTTTCCTTCCCACCGGTTCATAGGTCCTATGTTCCTGATTGTCACATGAAACACTAGTTGTATCACTTATAGATTGAGCATCGTCCCACTAAATGAAACCTTCCTTTAATGGATGAACCACCTCGGGGTCTCTAATGGTGCAAACATAGATCCTATCTAGGTCCTCTTCTCCCAAGGGTTCCATATAGGGTGCAAAATTCCCATCCATTAGTGAAATGATGACGTGCTTGTCCTTGGTATCAAAAATTAATAACCGCTTATTAAATCATAAGTTAGCATTATTATTGTAACACCATGGGTGCTCAAATAATGCTAGAATGTTATCCACCTCAGCAAGCATTAAGACTTCAAAATCTCCAGTGAACATTTCCCCTAGATGGTTATAGATGCATCCTTTAACACACCGACAGGCATAGCCTTTTTCTATTTACCATATACAACACATTTGAAGATGGTTACAATGGGGGCCTTCCCATTTGATTCCATGCATCCAAAGTGAGAACATTCACTTTCACGCCCATGTCAATCATAATATTACTCAAGAGCCATCCATCAACAATCTGCGTTCAATGTGATCTCTTTGTCATAGTCAATACTATGAGGTGGTAGATTAGCATGCAATACCTACCTCTTGTGCTCACCTCTAGCGCTTGGTACTTTTCCTCTTACCCACTCTCCCAATAGAGGGATGATATTATCTTGGCGCAACATTTTACATACTTATCTGACCTCATCTATATCATCTGGGAGACTTCAATGATTTTTTTCTACTCCAACTTCCATGACTACTCTTTTGAATCTCCCTTGAATAATCCTAATCATCTCCATGGTCTCTTGGTAGACCTAGTTTTTATGAGTCGGGTTAGGATATTTCACATTTAATACCTCTTCTCTAGTGATGAGAGGCATTTGCTTCATAATCTCCCTTGTGTGCATAGCCTTAGCTCGCATGGTCACCAGGACATGTTCTAGTTTAAGGTTCTACACCAACCTAGGCATCCACTATGGATCAACACACTTCATGCTCACCATCCCCACACCCTTGTCCTTCTTCTGGTTCTAGCTCATGTGTTCATATAACTCGGGAACTCTTCATACTTGTGCTTCTTTCCACACCATGAGCATTGCAACATGTCGGACACTCATGCTTGTAATGCTCTATAGATCCACAATTATAATAGGTTCCACAAGGAAATTCACTTCTTCCTCCTCCGTGATTGCCATAGCCTCAGAATCCACCTCAAAATCCTCTACCTCAACCTCCTCCATCCATGTGCCCTTCATAATGATGACCATCATCCTTGGATCTACTTGCAATATTGGTTTGATGCACACCAAGATCAATGGCATCATGTATTTGGTCAATCAATCTATAATCCTTGGTGTCATGAGTAGTAGAGGTGAAAATATTGCAATAACAAGACACATTATTATGGATTGCACACTTTAGTAATGAGAATCTATTTGCATCATGATCTCCGTGGAAAATAGCATAATCCACTGTCACGATGTGCACCAAACTTCATAGGCAAATATCCTTTGTGTGTCCCTCTACTTCAAAATTTGTGCACCATAAACCACTGCGAGTCTCATGAGTTGAGTTTGCAGACAATTTTTCCATCGATTTTCCATGGCGTAATATAGGCTTCTATGAATGGGCTAACTCGGTATCAACGCTTCCCACTACCTCGGTGTGCGCAAGGCAACCTCCAAGTTCTCATGTGGATCTATGAATGTCTTATGTAAAAATGCCCTCCTAAATAGTGTGATCGGTCCTCCGATGAACCACTGAGCATGCTATGAAGGATGAATGTCATAAGACAACTTAGATAGGAGAGTTTTGAAACATGTGTCATACTCCCGCACACTCTCTGCCATGCCTTACTTGGATTTCCTTCAACATGCTAATGCTATTCTATTCCAACTCAGTAATGTGGAACTCTACAAAGAAGTCATCAAGCAACATGGTATAATCCATAACCATATGATGGGGTCATACTTTTGGTACCAGCTATATGCATGCCCTTACAATGTAGTTGTAAATTGACTTGCCTTCCTCTCTGGGGTAGTGATTCCCTTGGTGCGCCATAGTAACTCACACTTGTGCACATTCTCTGCAACATCTTCCACACCCTTATAGTCTGGAAAATGCAAAGACATCTCAAAGAACACTTGCTAAGGTGGTTAAGGCCCTTGTCCACCAGATCTAGAACCTTGACCTCCTCTTGTATTTCCTCCACCACTAGCACCACTAGATCCATTAACACCTATCCCTCAAAATCCTCCAGATCCTCATGTTGCTTCTCAGATATCATAGGTAAGTGGCTTGATGCATTTTATCCCCGAGAACCCACCACCGTACTAAACATTTTGCCCACACTGCGAAGTTGAACAAATTCCAAATGTGGCACTCAAAATTATACCCACACCTTGCCAAAATTTCATACCAAATAGAATACCTCTAAATATAGGGCATGGATGTGCGGCCATAGATGTACCAAATGAAAAATTATATCTCCTAGGTGTGGCTCGACCACCAATGCCAAGACCAACTGGGTTAATAATAATTATCTTTGGATTTGGAAAACCAAGCACCAGGTTTTGGTCACGAGGTGGGTCTAGATGCACTAAGCTCTCTAAAAAATGAGTTCTCCCTTCTCTAAACAACGAGCTCTCACCGGAAGATGAGGGGGTCTCTCTTCCACACTTTCCAAGATTGGGTAAGACAGACTTCTCGGATCCCATGCCTTCTACATGAACCTCAAATCCATCACCCTGCAACTTCACATTGTCTCTCCAACTCCCTCTCCTGAGTTTCATTATACTTGAGTTTTATCTCGTCTTTCCATTTCAACTGCAAGGCTTGCCATCTTTCTCCACACTAGCTTCCACACCCTGTGCTTAGTGGGAAGTTATCCATCCATAGCAAGTTACTCCAAACTCAAAGTAATAACCAGGATCTTGATAGCTAGAGGTATAGCCCGCAAGAATGATCCTCTTGGCTCCCTCAATAAATAAAACTCAACAACCTCTGAACAAGAATACGTAGAGATTACGTATTCTAGAGTATAGCTAGTTAATACCCTACTCCACCAATGATCCACAACATGAGTCCAAGTCAGATTAACATCATACATCCTCTGAAACTCTTCCTAGGTCCATAAACAAGGTCTATAATACCAACTTGACCTTGATGCATATGCTAATAGCCATTCATACAACTATATTAGGACACGAAGAATAATTTCTTATACAACTCATGATACAAGTGATCCTTTACCCATTTACATACATCAAACTCTCATGACTTACTCTTCATTCTCGCTCAATTTTTCATTCGAAACTAGTTGTTCTAATGAAGTAGTGTTTATTTGGATCCCTATGGATCACACCTCCCTTTCGAGGAGGCTTTTAGTCCCAAAAAATTTTAGTGGGTGTAGTCATCTTTCATATAACTTCTTTCGACCCCAAGTGTGTTAGCCTATCACCCAGTATGTGTTGGGTGCTCACCTGTGGTGTGTAGGGCGTCGAACCCCTCCTTTACGTGAGATTTGTGGGAATGTTCCACCATTAATGGAGGATGGGTTGTAGGAACAAAAATATATGCATTCACTCAAAAATAGAAAGTATAGATACCAAATCTAGGCACAAATGTACCATAAATGGAAATAAACATTGTAATAAGCATAAAGAAGCTATATCTGATCCATAACAACATGAATAACACAATGGTTTATACCCATAAAAAATATATCCAGAATAACACATCATATATTGATTTATAAACATTTACAATAGCCTCATTACATCATAAGGGTCATACAGACCGAATATATCAAGAAATACCATCTCAAAACCCTACAAGATACTCTACGCAGAGAGTTCTTAACTATACCCTCCTAGTTCCTACACATCTCTCTACTAAGTTTCTTTGTCCTATAAAAACCCTCTCTATTTTGGACCCAAGCACTCCTTTAAATAGAATCTGGATCCTTCCTTCACTGTCATAGTTCACCCATGAGTAGATCGCATGCCATGTGGAAATGTGGTCCTCCATGATCGAGTGCCTTTGCCAACTCACCAAACCCTGATAAACCTCCACTAATTGTAATGATTCTTATCCCAAAATATTCCCTTCATGGAATATTCTTTCCTTGAGCTCCAAGACTCCAAGCTGGCACCTTATCCACTCATCACGCCTACTTGAGCCTTCACGTGTTTTCCATGTGACACTATAACAAAAAATATGGCTAAGTCCTTAAACCCTTGTTTTGCTTCCATGTGCACCCTAGTTCTAACTCAAACCCTTTTGTTGCATGCTTTTACCCGAGTTCCTTCCTATTGTACTTCCTACCACATGTGTTGAACTTCTTCCTTAGGACTTAGTCAATTCAGTGGCCCAACAATGGGGGAGTCGTTGAGGAAAAATTTCCCTCACTTGCTCCTTTGAGTACCACCGGGCCTACCTTGGTGTCTTCTATTTTAGTCCAAGTTGTCAAGACTCCCTGTGGACCTCTCCTTATCTCTCCGATCTTCTATCGCAACATTACGCATCTTGCTCTAATTCACCTTATAAATCCAAGACACAATATTCTATGGAAGGTAGCAATTGACATTCTTCTTCTTCAAACATGGATGGCTCATATAGGTGTAATTTCTCACAATTTACTACTAAGTACATATGCATGAATGGTGGCACATCAAGCCTGAAGACATTTTCTCCAACCTGCTCCAATATGGTGAATGGTCCATACCATAGTGGCTTGAGTTTCCTTGTTTGGCCTTGTAGTCTCACCTTACTCAAGTAAAGCCAAAGTATATCTCCAACATGAAGTTTGTGTTCCCTCCAACGGCGATCATGTTGATCCTTATACTTGCCTTGATATTTCTCTAATTGTTCTTTCACCTTGAGATGGATTTTTCAGGATCCTCTCAATGAATTTTTCTACTCTAGTCACCTCTAAATCATGTATCTCCCCTTCTTCTTACTACCAAAATGTTATGTATAGTGGATTCATAGGTAGATATCCAAAGCATGCTTCAAATGGTGACTTCATAGTGGATGTGTGTAGTTCCCGGTTATAGGAATGTTGAATGTAGGCTAAGGACTCATCCTAAGTCCTTGGATATTTTCTATTATACCCTCTAATCAGCTACACCAAAGTCTTGTTTACCACCTCTATTCTCGTTTATGGATGGAAGGTTATGCTCTTGTGTAACTTGGTGTCCATCTTGTCCCACAAAGTATTCCAAAACTTTCCCAAGAACCGGAACCTCTGTAAAAATAATAGACTTTGGCAAGAAAAAATGCACCCATATATTTGCAAAGAAAAGTTCAGCTGCCTCGTATGAATTTATCGTCGTTTTACATGCGGTAAAAACACACATATTACCGAATCTCTCTACAAAAACATATAGATAATCATGGCCATGCCTTGACACAGGTAGTCCTCCTACAAAATCCATAGAAATATCTTCCAAGGACGAGTAGGGACCGGTAAAGGAATATATAAACCTTCCTTCCTGATTTTAGGCTTGCTTGTATAACAAATTTTACATCCTCTTATGAATTTAGATACTTATTCTTACATATTGGGCCAATACATGTACCTTTACAAGTGGGCTAGGGTTTTACCAACACTGAAATGTAATGCTAATTTCGAGGTATCTCGCTTCCCTCATCAACATAATATTTTCTTCCTTTGGCACACAAAGCTTCCCCCATTAGTAGAGTAGCCCATATTTGAGATAACAATCTTCAATACCCATCCTTTCAGCCCCTTGAGACTGTAACTACTGATATGTCACCCCAAAGTCTTTGTCTTGAGAATATGCCTCCTCATAAGCTTCCTTCGTGAAGGGATCAATATGAGAGATAGTGGCCAAACAAGAGATTTTATATTGTGTGGGTGACCTAGACAACATGTATACCACCAAATTTGTGCTACCTTTCTTATATTTGATCAATAAAGAGAATCGCTTAAGGAATCCCATCCACTTGAAGTGCCTTTCCTGTTGCAATTTAGATTGTGCTTGGAAATATTGGAGAGGTTTGTGGTTAGTGTGCACAATAGTTTGTTTCCCAACAAATAATGTTTACATTTCTTTATTACCTGCACTACTACATACATCTCTTTATCATAAAAAGAATATACTCTAACTGCTGAAGTGAAATTTTCTGAATGATAACATCTTTGGCTTACCTCCGTATAACGACACTTCTCCCATAACATAATCACTGACATTTATCTCTACTTTAAAGGGCTGCTGAAAATTAGGAAGAGCAAGTACTAGATCATGACTAATCTTGTATTTCAACAACTCAAAATCCTAATATTTTTCCTTACCCCAATCAAAACCCTTACTCTTTCAGATAATCTTTGTGTGTAGAGATGTTGCAATAGCAGTGAAGCATGGAAAGAAATTCCTCATGTATTGTTCTACTCCCACAAAACTTCTACTCTATGGACCTCATTGGTTTTGGCCATTGGTGATGTCTTCCACCTTCTTTGGATCTACTCGTAGCTCTCTTCCTCCAACCACGTGCCCAAGATATAAAAGTGATTTTTTGGAAAATTCACACTTCTTCATGTTGTATAATAGTTGTTTCTTCTTGAGAAATTTCAAGACTTACTACAAATGTGCTAGATTTTCCTACCATATGGCACTAAAAATCATAATATCATCGAGATAAAAATGACACATTAATATATGAATTCCCGCAATACACCATTCATCAATCTCATAAATGTAGCGTGTGCCTTACATAAACCAAATGGAACTACTAACTACTCATACAAACCCTGGTTTATTTTGGATGTAGTCTTCCATATATCCTCCTCCTTCATCGACGACTGGTGATAACTCAACTTTAGATCCAACTTCATGAAAAAATTTGCATGTTGAATTTGGTTGAGAAGGTCATCTATGTGTGGGAGTTGATATATATTCTTTATGATGATCTTATTCAAGGCTCGGTAGTCAATGCACATCCTCCAAGAACCATCCTTCTTCAGCACCATCACAATAGGTGAACCGCATGGTGAGGTGCTTGGGCGTATTACCCCTTGGTCCAATAGCTCTTGGAGTTGTTTCTTTACCTCTGTACTCTCTAATAAGGATTTCCTATACAACCCGATGTTTGGTAGAGGAGACTCTGGAAATAGCTAAATCTCATGCTCTACCTCCCATTTTGGTGGTAACCCACTGGGAGTCTGAAATACTTCCTGAAAAGACTAAATAATGCTATCCAAATCCTTCATCCCTTGGTTAGAAACATCTGAAATTTCCACCCCATCTTATTTATCCTTTAATAAAAGTAAACAAAAATGATTATGATTTTCCTAAATAAGTATTTTTGCTTGGTTAGCACTTACCATAGCAATTTTTGTCTTACGTTGGTGTGCCTAGATGTTGTAATTGATTCCATCCTTGACCCATTTGTATCGTTTCTCCCTTCTTGTGAATATGGCATCCTTGATATACAAGTAAGGACTCCCAAAAACAACATCAAATGCATCAAGTGGAATTACATCAGCTTCCAATACATCTATATACTGAGATTTTATCCCAAAATTGAACCTACATCTTCTTGTTACTGAATCTCTACACCCTTATTCACCCATCCCAAAGGATATGGATGTGGATGCTCATAAGTTTCAAGACCAAGCTTCTTCAAAACTACATCAGAAATCAAATTAGATTGAGAACCAATATCAACCAAAGCATTTACCTTAGTTCTCTTGATTTGGATTTTGATCTGGAATAGTCTACTCATCTCCTCTTCATGTTCTTGGTTGTCCATGTTGGTGGCCGTGCATCCAAGCCTCTTGTCTACATCGGAATCATCCTCTATTTCCACCTCCCATATTTCTTTCTGGATGTCATGGATTTCTTTGAATCCTTGGTTTGGTTCTTCGAATATAACTCTGGATGTAACTTCTAACATGTAGCGTCAATATGACCATTGATATCATAATTCTTACAAAAATTCTTGGGATCTTTACAAGTATTCAAAGTAGTGGCAGTTTTTTACATTTCCCCTTCCATTTACCTTTGTTAATTTTATGTCCCTACTCTTTCTTTGTCTGATTTTTTGTCTTCTTTGTCTTTGATTCCGCCTCTCCTTGCTTCCTTTCATCATCTATGTAATATCATTGCACACAAGCTTCATTGAGATACTTGGGCTTCATGGATATGACCTTCCTTTAAAGGTGAGTGTGAAGTCCTCCTAAATACTTGGTCATAATATCCTCATCCTCTAAGTCCATATTAAGCAACATGGCTTGTCTTTGAAACTATGTAGTATAATCCTACACACTTTGATTATTGCCTTGTCTAAAGTAATGCCATTTAATCATTTGTTCAGTATTATGGCCAATAGGATAAAATTTATCTCTAAGCAATTATTTAAAACCCTCCCAAGTACTGAAAACATGATGTTTCTTCTTTTCGCAAGTGGCTAAATGGTTTTCCCACCAAACTAGAGCATGACCTTTCATTTTGAGATGTGCAAAGGTAATCCTTTGTGCCTCAGTGATATTATGCACACTAAAGTAAACTTCCATTTTCTTTAACCATTTATCTAATAACTCTAAATCTAATTGTCCTTCAAAGATCTTAATTTCAACCTTAGTTTCAACTTTTAAAGGAACATGATAATATTTTAAATTTTCTTTTACAAATGGAGTTTCTTCTTCATGCCCTTCTACATATTCCTCATCGTGGCTCTTACCTATGCCAAAATTTTCAGCCAAATCTCAAACCACTGAGTCCATGTTATCTTGCTTGACTGAATCCATCTTTTGTAGATATGAGAGTTCTTGTTGATGTCTATACATCCTATCCATCATGGTCTCTAGCAGCTCAATTATATGAACCAAGTTATCTTCCTCCATTTGACCTTGGAATATTTATTTCCACTTCTTCATAGATATGTCTATATTTCAAGGTAAAACTTCTTCACCTTTAGACCTTGTCACTTTCATACAAATCACAAGAATGAATACCATAGTCTTGGATACTTATTATCAGCTCTGATACCAAAATGATCTGTAAACCTCAAACTTTGGAACTTTATAAACCACAACCTTTACTGTTCTACTTTCAACTTTTGAAAATGACAGTCCTTTTAATTAATTTTGAGCAAACTGAACTTAGAATTATGTTGTAGCAAAGGAAATAACAATTCAAACACCAAAATTTTATCTTGAAACCCCCAAGTTGAGGGAAAACCATCCAGAAGGGAAATTTCTCTTTCTTCCCAAATTTTATTGGCCAATTTTAAATTAAATACAGATTACAACAAGAGGAAAGGAAGAAAACAATGTAAACACTTCCTTTCTATACTTGGTTTCTCTGTTTCTTCACCTTTCTTCTACAAAACAACTCTAACTCCAATGGTTTCTTCTCACTTCTTGCATCCAACTCTGATTGTCTTCGATAATTGATTATTTCCTATGCTTCTCCTTAAATAGCCTTTTTCCCATGTCCTCCCATGTATTGGATAATGGGAAACATCCTCTAAGGAAGAGACATAGATAAGACATTTGAATTTCACGTCCGTTCATGGCTCTAGTTTTATTTTTTATCAATAAGTGATAGGACTTCCGGTGTTTGTAGACCAGTGGTTATACAACCACCGTTCTATGAAGGGGAGTTACACAACTTCCAAGGTGGTTATGCAACCTCCTCTCTATATAAAGGGGTGGTTCTGTAACTCTATAGTATTTTCTTCATTTTACTTAATTTTTCCTTCGAAGGTGGTTGTTACGATGAATTAGTGTTTATTTGGATCCCCATGGATAAATCAATCCCAAAATAGAGCCCATTATGAGAAAAGAACCAGTCAATCTTATAGAAGCTAGAATGATATTCCCCATCAAGTATTCCTCTTAGGTTGCTAATTTAGTCCATGTTAGGAAGAAGAATGGAGAAATCAGGCTATGTGTGGATTTCATATATTTGAATATAGCCTCCTTAAAGGATCACTATCCTCCGCCCTCCCGAATTTTTTTTTACAAATAGTGGCAGGAGCTGAAATTTGCTCCCTTTTAGATGGTTATTTTGGATTCAATCAAATTAGAGTTAAAGAGGAAGATCAACATAATACAACTTTCAAAACCAAATGGGGAACATACTCCTATGAAAATATGCCATTTAGCCTAACCAATGCAAGTGCTAATTTCTATAGAGCCATGTATATTGCATTCAATGGTTACATAAATAAGTTTATCCTTATTTACTTAGATGATATCATAGTTTTCTCAAGATCAGGTGAAGATCATATTAAACATCTCAAGAAAATATTTGAAAGGTGTAGAGATTTTTAAGTGTCACTCCATCCAAAGAAGTGCTTCTTTGCAGTTCCACAAGGAAAACTTATGGGTTATGTTGTCTCAAAGGAAGGTATTTCTATTGACCCAAAAAGGATCTCAACCATTATTTCTCTTTCATTTCTAGCTCAAAAGAAATCACTGCAATATTTCATTAACAAGATTAATTTTCTTAGGAAATTCATTCGTAGCTATGCATGACTTATCAAGCCCATTACCTTAATGCTCAAGAAGGATGCAAATTTTAAATGGACCAAAGAAGGAAAAAAATATTTTTAAACATCAAGAAGTTAATTACTCATGGACCCATTCTCATAAACCCAAATTATTTAAAGGACTTCATTCTTTATGCCTATGGGGATGAAGCTATTATTGCTACGGTATTAACACAACAAAGTGGTAAAGGTTAATATAAACTAGTAGATTTCTTTAGTCAAACATTAGAATACTATGAGTTGAGATACAATCATGTGGAGAAACATATTTTTCCATCACGAGAGATCTTAAGAAATTAAAATGTATTCTCAACACTAACCACATCAAGTTATTAGTCTCCCATACCAGTGTGAGAGACTTCATTATGGGAGCTAAAATTAGTGAAAAGAGTTGGATGGGTGACAAAAATCATGGAGTATGATGTGACTATCATGGATAAAATATTGGTTATAGGAAAAGGAATTTGTGATAAAATGGATTATAATGCTTATGATAAGGAAGAAACCTCCTATCTCTTGGAGGAATAACATGAACAACCCATAAAGAGTCTAATTAATGACATTAGTTGGGTAAGTAATATGGCCAAATTATTAGAAAATGTCCTCCTGGTTTGAGGAATGATAAAAGGTGGCATTTAATAGTGTATTCTATGCCTTATGAATTAATAGGAAGAGTTATATTTAGAAATAACCTAGATGGAGTATTACTAAGATGCGTTAAATGAGAAAAAGTCAAACATTAGTGGAATTTCATAATGATTTCTCTAGTGGGAATTTCTTAACAAAGGCCACAACACTCAAATTCTTGAAGTAGGATACTTTTGACCCCATTGGTTAGATTCATATCAATGGGTTAGGAAATGCAAGGAATATGCCTTATCTTTTAGTAAGAAGAGGTTAAAATCCCTCCCACTTCATCTAATTTATGTGGATGAACTTTTTTATCAATGGGGACTTAATTCTATTAGCATGAACAATGCAATATCAATAACAAGCCATAAATGGGTCATAACAATGACTAATTACTTTACCAAGTGGACATAAGCTATGACACTCAAGGAAGAAACCGAATCAACTATCCTTGATTTCTTGGAGGATATTATAATATGGTTTGGGGCTCCTTAAACTATAATTTTTTTATAATACTAAGGACTTCTTAGGATACAAAATTTCTAGATGGGCCATCAAGCATTTTGTATATATAAAGACTTATTCCAATTATTTTGTTAGGGAAATGACTTAGCGAGTCTACCAACAAAACCGATTAGAATAATGAAGAGAAAATGGAGATGAATGAAAGGAAATGGAATATAAAGATAAAAATTATCTTTGGGCTAACAAAATCACACCAAAAATAGCAATAGGTAATTCTCTTTTCATCCTTTTATATGGGAAAGAGGTTGGGCTTCCATTATATCTCTAATTTCCTTCATTGGAGATGATACATTAGTTGGAATTGGAGGGTAAAAATGAAATGAAAATATGAATGGAGGAGTTGGTTGAACTTGAATAACTAAGGCAATCTGCCATGATCAAGTTAGAGGAACATCAAATATTAACTAAACATTTTTTGACAAGGACAAAGCACAATATTTTAAAACATGAGATCTGGTTCTAAAATGGGATACATATAGAGATAAACCATGGTGACACTCTAAGTTTTATGCTCTTTAGAGTGGGCCATATGTCATTATTGCCTATAAGTAGGCTGAATATTTTGAGTTGTCTAAGATTGATGGGGAGGCACTTCAAATCCAAATCAATTAGATTTATCTTAAACCTTGTCACTAAGTTCACTAGCTTGCATCATGTACATAGTTATTTGTTTTGTTTCCTTTCCTTGTTATTGTTGTAGTTCCCTATTTTTGTTATGTGGTGATCACTAATTGATTTCCTTTTCCTCAATCCTTGAAGTGATATTCGAATAAGTGCCTTTTTACAAAAGTGTTAGTTCTATTTGTATTCTTTATGTTGTATGCTTCAAAGAAAGTGAGAGATCACATCATAATATAGTGTTCGACAAAATGAAGTGGTGAGTAAATTAAAAGTGTATGGATAAATGAGAAAATTGGTCTCACAAATATTTATAAGTCATGTTCCAACTCCATTGCCAATGGATATGTCACGCCACCGATTGACCCATCTAATAGGAATAATTTCATTGAAAGTCACAAAATTGATATCCAAAATAACACCCATGTTATTTTGAAAACTTGATTTAAGCTAAGGACTTAAGTAGATCCTGTTTGAAAAGCCACAAAATAGAGGAGTTTAGTGTTATGTAGAAATCAAGAACTTAGTGTTTTGTGTCTTTACCTAACCTATAAAACAAAGCAAAATAACCATAGGGAAATATGCCACGTAACAAAGGATTAACACTTCATGGAATTACAGGAGTGATAGAAAGGCCCTCAAGATGAAAACCTATGCTTGTTTTGTAGTTCTACGTAATAAAGAAAAATTCACGAAGTTATACGTCATGAGCAAGAAAAATAAAGTCTGCAGGCAACACAAGAAACCCACATAATGAAGGAGTGGTTGTCTATGGAAAAAGGTATATTATAACCCATAGAATGAAGCAATGGTCATTCACATAACAAGGAAAATACAAATCTGTGGAATAAAGAGCCTACGATATAAGGAAAAATATTCCGAACACAAAAAAAATTGTGGAACAAAGATCACTCCCTTTGGAGAAGGAAAGATTAGGCTACGGTGGTAAGAGGAATTATGGAGTTAAAATGTTGTTCGCAGATCAAGGCTAAAGTCTCGTAATAAAGGTGTAAATTATCTAAGTTTCTCCAAGTTAAATATAAATCCATGGAGGACATGATCAAAGTTGTGAAAAATTAAAATCCATGAAACTTAAAAATTTGTGCCTAATCCAAACCATGTGTCCAACCGCTCCAACAAACAAAATTTATTTTTGAACAACATTGTACTCTTATACTAAAAATTTGATGGTGTGCAATTGAAGAAAAATGAGGCACCCATACCTAGACTACAAAACCAATGGTGATTGGTCCCGTATATAGGTAGGATGGTTAAATTCATTGATCACTGGATGTGATCATTTCCATCTTCTTACTCTCTCAAATTTTATATATGTAAGTGAAAAAGCACATGTAAAGGTTCACATTTCTGCTAAGTCCAAGAGCTTTATCCTTTTGAGCTCAAAGATTTTGATCATAGACCTATGTGATGCACTTGTGAATATTTCACATCCGTGACTCTTTAGACTATAAATGGATAAGTTCTTGATATTGAATGCAAGTGTAATTTTTTCATTTGAATGATTTTGTAGTTGATGTGAATATCTCTATCCTTTTGCTAGTCTTCAGTCTTATTCTATTTATTTACATCCAAGTTTTATGCACATTGTCTTGGGTATTTACATATGTTTTGATATATGTGTCTCAAGATCCGTAATCAAACCATATTCTAGTTTTGTGCATCACCTCTCTTTATTTCAACATTTCCCTCTTTCAACCTTGGTCCCTTGGAATACTTAGGATATGATTAGAGAGATGTTGTGTGGTCTTGGTTAGTTTTTCATAGTGAGCTAGGATGAAGGAGCCATCCTTTTCTAGGATTAACCTCAAAAGGAACCATTGTCCCACACTTTGGAGGTATTTCAATGTTTTTTACCGAGGTGTTAAGATTGGTATCGAAAAAGTGCAATATCGGGAAACAACATTGACATAATTTCAATAAAATTGAACTAATTTCCCAAAAATTGACCTAATTTTCCTCATTTCCTCAAATTTGACAACTTAGAATGACACACTAACACGAAACCCTTTCCCCTAATTTTGAGTAATTCCCCCTAATTTGACTTAATTTCCCCAAAATCCCCAAAATTGACATAATTTCCCCAAATTTGACCTAATGACACCTAAATTGACACCTGAATTTGACAAATTAGAACAACACACTAATACAACACCCTATCACAACACCATATCCCAAAACCCCGATGTAAAACCCTAATTATATAACACCCTATCATGACACTATAATGTGACATCCTAGCATGACACCCTAATGTAACACCCTTATAATTAAACACGTTAATGAGAACAACTAATTAACACAAGTGCAACACCCCTAATAATAAATGTGATACCATAAACACCAATGCAACACATTAAACACTAGCGTGACACCCTAAACAACTAATGTGACACCCTAAACACCAATGTGAAAACCTAAACAACAAACGTGATATCCTAAACACTAATTTGATACTATAAACAAAAAATACAACACCCTAAACACTATTGCAACACCCTAAACCTCAATGTGACATTGTAAACACTAGTTTGATACCCTAAAAAAATATGACACCCTAAACACCAATGTGACACCTTAAATACTAGTTGATGTAGCCTAGAATTTGCAAGATAACACCCTAGTCACGCTGGCACATCACTCAGCCTAGACTGAGTGCTCACCCAAAGTGCACAAAGGTACCAGGTCCCTCTTTAGGGTTGCTATAACAAGATGTTAACATGATGAAGATAGAAAGATATAGATTCATAACTAATCCATCATTCTACAAAGGTCAAGCCACCCACATATTTATAAAATACCAAGCTTAAATAGTAATAATCATTGAATTAATAACATGCACTACTGGGCGGTTACGAGAATGACACTTAGATTCAGCCAATATCCTCCATCTACTAATAAATATAGAAGCTTCTTACAGTACTATCAATTTATATCAAGGCACGTATGGATCTGATACACACATTCATACATCTAAAATCATACATACACCGCTCTTTGTGATCTCTCTATCTCTATTTCTACTATGCACTTAACATCATATATATAGGGTGGGGACTTTCCCTTCATTGCTTAACTATTCTAGAAATAGGTTGCATGTTATTGATAGCCACATGCCATTTACAATTATAGCCACACATGCAAGTGCGCTATCTATAGTCCTCTTGCAATTTAACTGAAGTGTCAATTCTATTATTAGCTTGTCTCCATGCATAGACACTTTGAACCGCTTCTCCAAATATAGACAATGCATAGCATGCACATCTCTGCATCGTTGATGTGTTCCGCATGCCATCTTCTAAAAATAGGTCTCTATGCCCAAAATCAGCTAAGTCCTGAAATCTGAACTTGCCTTCCATGCGCAGGTCCCTCCTATCCTTCCACGCTTTTGTTCTTGGCCTTTTATCCCGCATGGACTCCTTGTGTGATTTTAGACAAGTATTATTTGATCAACACTAGTGTATCACCCTAAAAAATAAATTTGGCACTTTAAACCCAAATGCAACACTTTAAACCCCAATGCGACACCGCAAACACTAGTGTGAAACCCGAAACATAGTATTAACACACCGAACAAAAACATGACACTTTAAACACCAATGTCATACCCTAAACATTAGTGTCACACCCTAAACAAAAAATGTGACACCCTAAAATTAAATATGACATGCTAAACCTCATACACCATAAACAGTAGTGTGAAACCCTAAAAGATAAATTTGACACCCTAAACCCCAATGTGACACTTTAAACACTAGTGTGATAACATGAACACTAGTGCCACACTTTAAACACTAGTTTAACACCTTAAACCAACAATGTGACATACTAAACACCAATACAACATGTTAAACACTTGGTGTGGCACCCTAAGAAAAAAATTGACATGCTAAACACTAGTGAGACACTCTAAAAAACCAATATGACACCTTAAACCCCAATACGGTTGTACAAACACTAGTGTGAAAATCTAAACACTATTACGGCACCCTAAACAACACATGTGAGACCTTAAATATCAATTTAACACCCTAAATACTATTATGTCATCTCAAACACTAATACAACACCCTAAAAAACTATGACACCCTAAGCACTAATGTGACACCCTAAACAATAAATACGACACCCTAAACATTAGTGTAACACCTTAAGAAATAGTTTGATACCCCAATCAATATTGTGAAACTAAACAAAATATGACACCCTAAACCCCAATGTGATAGAGTAAACACTATAGTGATACTATATCACTAGTGTGACATCTGAATAAAAAATGTAGCACCTTAAACACTAATGTGATAAGATAAACACTAGTATGATATCCTAAACATTAATACACCATCCTAAAATAAAAAGGTGACCCATAAACACCATTTTTGACAACCTAAACAATAAATGTGAAACCCTAAACACTAGTTTGACACCATAAACTACAAATGTGACATACTAAACACTAAAGTGGAACCCTAAACAACAAATATGAAACCCAAAACTCCAATGTGACACCATAATAACTAGTGTGATAACCAAAACACTAGTGCAATACCTTAAATAAAAATTATGATACCCTAATCCCTAGTGTTACACTCTAAATAAATAATATGACACCCTAAACACTAGTTCCCTAAATAAAACATATGAAATCCTAAACCCCAATGAAAATTGTAAACACTAGTGGGATATGCTAAACACTAGTTTAATATCCTAAACAAAAAATTGCAATACCCTAAACACTAGTTTGACACCTTAAACAACAATTGTGACACCATAAACGGTGAGTGAAACACCGTAAACAATAAATGTAACACCTTAAACACAAAGGTGACATATAAACACTAGTACAATACCATAAGCACTAGTGCAATACCCTAAAAAAAAAAAATTTGGCACCCTAAACCCTAATGTAAAACCCTAAACAAAAATATGACACCCTAAACCCTAACGTGGAACTATGAAAACTAGTGCAAGAACCTAAACATTAGTGAACCATATTAAACAAAAATATAACACCGTAAATCCTATTGTGACACTCTAAATAACAAATATGACACCCTAAACACTAGTGGGACACCCTACACAAAACATATGACACCTAAACCCTAATGTGGCACTTTACACAACAAATCTAAAATAATAAACACTAGTATGATACCTTAAACACTAATGTGAAACCCTAAACAAAAAGTATGTCACTTAAATACAAATATGACATAGTAAATGTAGTGTAACCCCTTAGATAGAAAACATGAAAACCTAAACCCTAATGAGGCATTGCAAACACTAGTGAAACACCCTAAACACTAGTTAAGTACCCTAAACAAAATGTGTGACACCCCAAATACTAGTGTGACACCGTAAACAATAATACAACACCGAAACTAAAAATTTGACAATATAAAAACTAGTGTGACACCAAAGATAAAAATAAACATGACACCTTACACCAAATGTAATAGAGTAAAAGCTAGTGCGATACTCTAAAAACTAGTGAAATACCTTAAATAAAAAATTTGACACCCTAAAAAACAAACGAGACATCTTAAATGAAAATGGAATATCCTAAAAACTAAAACACTAGTGTGACACCCTAAACATTAGTGTGACACCCCTAACACAAGTGTGACATCTTAAACACTAGTGCAACACCCTAAACACTAGTGTGGCACCATAAACACTAGTGTGACACACTAAACACTAGTGCCACATCTTAAACAACAAATGTAACACATTAAAAACTAGTGTAAAACCCTAAAAACAAATATGATGCCCTAAACATAGTATGATGCCATAAACACTAAGATGACAACCTAAACACTAGTGTGACTCCATAAATAGTAGTAAAATACCCTTAAAACTAGTGTTACACCCTAAAAAACAAATATAACACCCTAAACACTAGTGTAAACACTAAAAATTGCACAAAATCACTATTACATTATGCTTTTGTCGAATTATATGTACATGAGTTTTGAACAATGAAACAAAATCTTAGTGACATTAGTCCTTCATTGATTTTCTCTTTGTTACTTGATTGAACTCAAAATATTTCTATTTTCTTATTTGATTGGATGTTGATCCTTTATACAAATATCTATAACACTTTACTTTTATTGGTTCTGTTATTTAAGCTTGGGTCAAAACCATATAATAGGGTCAAGACCGTACATATGGTCTTGACCATAGTGTCTGATCTTTCCCATAGTTTATGGTCTTGACCCCTTTTGTTTTCTATTTTTATATCCACATGGGCCCATTTGTCACTCTTACGCTTTTCGCGCTTAATATCTTTTGGGTCAACATTTTCCACTAGTAAGGTACTAATTTCAAAGTAAGAACTCATATATATATACAATTCTAACCTAAGAATTTATCATCTAGAAATCACTTATATATCTATCATATATGATGTGGAAAAATACTAAGAGAACTTATACATACTATATACACAACATAAGAGGGCATAAATCTAGTTTTTCTCATTAGCACACAAGGGTTTGACTGGGATGAAGTAGTCTATCCCACTATCGGTGTGGAAACACGAGTAAATCTAGGAAAAGGGAGTTACATGAATATCAACACAAAGCACTAGAATAACTACATGGAGTTTTATATATAGTGTAAAAATTAGTGAGATCATAAAGGGGTGACCACCAAGGTCAGTTCGAATCAAGAATTTTCATTTTTTAATTTAATTTTTTCTTGAATGTGTTACATTATAGGTAGGGTTTCTTTTACGGGTTCAAGTGCAAATACTAGGGTTTGATGCGACACAAAAGATTTGAAAGATAATGATATATAGTGACATTGGAGTTTATAGAACCCCATTTTCTACATGTTGAAAACCATACGATAAGGTCAAGTTATGTTATATGGTCCTACCCGAGTTGTAAGGTCATGATGAGGAAGTCACATATGTACAAGAATTGATTTATATAGTTTCCGGGTTTATTCTAGTTCTAGATCTCCCCCAACACATCTTGACTATCATCTCGAGCCAATCAAATTACTCTTTCTATCCCATTTACATTTGTGATTTCTAGTATATCCTACTTATAATGAGTGATATATTGTATATGCCTTGTATTTGATATGAAATATAATTATGAATGCATCTATAATAATATTTTCTATATTATGAACTCAAAAGAACTAATTACTTTAATTAAGGTTGATAAAATTAATATGACACCCTAAACGATAAATGTGACACCTTAAACCCCAATGTGACATTGTAAACACAAGTATGACACCCTAAATAATAAATGTGACACCCTCAACACTAGTGTGGCACCTTAAACACTAATGAGGCACCATAAACAACAAATGTGACATTATAAACATTATATTGACACCATAAATGTTCTTGATTAATTATAAATTTATAGGGGACTTTAGTGCCACTTTAAGGCCATATTTTCAAGGGTGACATTTGCGTAGCTTTAATAATGTCACAATTAACATTCTAAGTCAACATAGAATAAACAATAAAAAAACCATAAATGCCAAAAATGAATAGAATGTCCCATTTCATTCACATGTAAACATTTCATGGGCGAACTGTAAAAACTATTTCATTATTTTTTATTGTTATTATGCTTTGTGGGGTAGTGTAGAAGCTTTTTAGCATTTTATTGTCTAGAGAATCATTGAAAAGAGAATTTTGGCCTTGGTGGGTTTTTTGTAGATTTGGG
Source organism: Taxus wallichiana var. yunnanensis (assembly GCA_018340775.1). Taxonomy (NCBI): domain Eukaryota; kingdom Viridiplantae; phylum Streptophyta; class Pinopsida; order Cupressales; family Taxaceae; genus Taxus; species Taxus wallichiana. The sequence goes on from CM031236.1 coordinate 195,746,023, forward strand.
GGCCATTATATAAGGTTTTATTACATATTTATGGTTGTTTTTTCTTAGGTTTTATTATAGATTTTTGGGCCATCATTGCAAGGGTATACTATCAGAGAAATACCATGGATATACTAGTTTGAATATTGCATAGGTGAATGATGTGAGACGTGAATTGTTCCAAGAAAAAAATGCAAGCATACAAGACTGCAAATTACGAAAATACAAGAGAGATAATTGCAATAACACAAAAATAACTCTAACTCAGTATGATCAAATAGAATAATGTAAGAGATGTACATATAGGAGGTGAATGTATAACCTCCTCCTAGAATCAATGCAATCTCTACCTAGAATATTGGTAACCAATAACTAGAATGGTGTAGTCAAGTAGTGACTCACACCTAGAATAGTGTAGTCAAGTGGTAACCAACACCTATAATAGTGTAGTCAAGTGTACACCTAAGAAAGCATATCCCATAAGTGTAGGGAAACACCAAGTGAGGTGGAATATCCTGAGTAGGATAATACAAATAAAGCGAGGAAAATAAATCCTACACTAACATCTACTACATATTATAAGTTCATTTTTGTAGGGTTTTTTTGTATATTTGTGGAGAATTGTTATAGGAGTTTGTTGCATATTTTTGCATTGCAGATTGATAGGGGTTTGTTGTAGATTTTGGGAAAAATTGTAGGAGATTGTTAAAAATTGTGGGTTTTTTGTGAAGGGTTTTTATGGGATTTGTAATAAAATTTATGGCAAAGAAAATCCATTGAAAGGATGACTAGGTAAACCTTATGCTTAGCTTTATCATTTGTTTTATGTGCTTCAATATTATTTCTTTTAGTTATTAGCACATTAATTATATTCATTACTCTTATTGCTTCCTATGATTAGCATATATTTTTGAAAACACTAAAATATGAACCAAAATTGTTTTCTCAAATAACTATTCAAACCTTACATTACTGATATACCTTTTTATTACTACACTCAACCCTCCTCCAATCCATCCACCAAAACTACCTATGCTTCATTGTTTTTCCAATCTTTCAATCCCTAATTTTGATGAATCCTGTAAGAGCATAATAAAATCCATCTCGACCCCAATAAGAGAGAAATTTAAGTCTCTATGAATATTTCAACATAACTACTTGTGCACACTACAAACATTGCAACCCATGATACCACATTTATTTAATACATTTGTCAAATATATGTGATACAAATCACAACACCAATAATTTAATGACATATAATATGGTCAAAAACATGCAAGTAGTAGCGTGGTAAGAAACTTATAATCCAACACAAAATAAGTGGCATAAAACACTCAAATGCATGGAGTAGTCAATTCAATCAATGTTGTGCAACATGTAAAAGCATAAAGAATTCATGCAAATAAAAATGTGCAATTTCCAAGTCAAAAATGTCATATAACAAGTAATGACTTACACAAGCTATGTACAAGAACTTGAGTGTACTGTTAGATGTGTTTTCCATAGGGAGGATTGGTGTAAATAGGTGTATGTATTGTATCATGAGATATGATCAAATTTCATGATATATTAAAAATTAAAGAAGTGATTTCATGTGTTATAGTAACTAGAATCATTGATAACTATGTCACTTAGTTGTGCATCATATATACTCATGTAATAATCACAAGATATTAATGTAAATGAAATGGAATTAGTGTCCTTTGAGGGCCATGCTGAAAAAAGTATAACAAATTACATCATTTCATGAAAAACTATGTATTATATATTATCAACAATATTTGTAGAAGGTAGAACCTATTAAACACATTATATGAATAAAATGCTTACTTGAGCCACCATCATATAACATGATATAGGTGTTTGTAACTACCTAAGTTGTATTTGAAATATCATATTTGAAGGGGTGAGATGTATATTGATAAATAATAATGATTATAAGACTAAATTTTATGTAATGACTGAATGCATCAAATAAAATTCCCATTTTGTATTTTCATAATATTGTATTTTTTTATTTTTCTATAAGTGAATGAAAGGAAAAAAATTACTAACTAGAATCAGTAATAGTATCCCTTGGGCATAGTATATATATGGTAGAAGATATGGGGTGAGCTAATTAATAAGAAAATATCCCTCAAAAATTGAATCAAACACATAATATGATGCATCTTCTGGTAATTATCTAGTCATGGACTTGGGAGTAGAATTCAATGATTAGTAATCATTATAAGAGTATGCGTGTGCATGAAGCTATGCATAATTTAATGTGAGGAAATCCCTAGGAGGGGATAATTTATTATTATTTCAAGGGTATATCCTTTACCAAGATTAAGATAATGTAAATTAGTCATTATTGTCTAAGATAAAAACATGTTAGTATCATACTTTGTGTCATTATTGTCACAAGTCGTCGTAGTTACCATAGGATCTTGATGTAAATGAAGTGCATCAATGTCCCATGAGGGTCACACCCACATTCTGCTACCTAATTGTTATGTGTCACATATGAATAAATAACACATGGTGCATTTGAGGATGTGTAGGGTGATATCATAGATGATTGTGCTCACATGATGTAATTTATAATTTTTAGTTGATTAACTAATGAATGAAATATAATGGATATTGGTTTATTGAATTAAAAATATATTTTCATATATATTTTTCATTTTTTACTTCTGTATTCTAAAAATGTTATATAATCAATTAATCATTCAATTATTTTTTCAACATCTAGATCATTGCATATGTCAAAGTAACTTGAATATGTATTTATTTCCATTTTATGTTCTCACACACACACACACACACACACACACACACACACACACACACACACACACACACCACACACACACACACACACACACACACACAATCCAAATGAGATACACTTTGATATAGAGGTAAATCATCAAACCAATTATCACATTTAACAATTTTTATTTAGTGCTTGAGAAACTTGTGTTGGTAATGCTTCACATGGTATGTTTCTTTTCTCTTGAATGGGTGAGATATATATTTATTACTATGATGAAATGGATTCTACTTTCTCCTCACTAGGTGTGGAGAATTTCACCTATGTAAGATATGTGTTACTATATCCTCACTAGGCATTGAGACTGGTATTTTCCCTACTATAATAGAAAATGATTTATCTTCACTAGGTATGGGACTTATACTTGCCTTGCTATGATAAAAATTGATTTCTCATCACTAGGTGTGGAGGATTGAACTTTATATAATGTACTTGACACCACTTGCTCATCAACTGGGTGGAGAATTGAACTTGATCTAACGGAATAATCATTATGGAATTTACCTTATTCATATGAAAAATTATATGTTTGTGATCAATCTCGTATGATTTTTATCATGTAGTAATCATATATAAAACTAATATGCTCATTTTTGTACCCAAAGTTGTAATATTGCATTGAATTTTTCATTACTAGCCACAACATGAATTAATGTATCTATAAACTTTGGACTTATTGTAATAAGAAGATTAAGATGTCCCATAAAGCTAGCATAATATGATAAATGATTAACTCAATTTTTTTAAGACTTTGATTATTGGTTCTTCCTTTAATATAATATGTTTTTAGATTATTCCTCTTACTTGGGACTATTGGAAACTTGTTTGTATACTTGGTTATATTTTTGAGGTGCTTTTTTTTTTTTTAAGGTTCTATCCTTCTATGAGTATAATATGTTTGTAGGTTAGATCGTTGATGCGATCATATAAGGAATAACGGTTATTTTTTCCATGTCCATTAATGCATTGTATTTATAAAATTGCCTTCATATATGCAATATTAAACAATGTTTTGGTATATACCAAGTTGATAATTTAACTAGCTTCTTGTCAAGTAATTTTCATTAGGTAATGATAGGTGTATCCATGTTGTTGTATAATGATATTGTTATTGAATTGAAAAATCCTTGGATGGGTGTCATACATTTTATTCTATGAATATTGATCCTTATTGTAAGTTGAATGAATTACACTTTTTGATGTAGAAACATTATAATAGGTGTCTGAGGTAGGGGTCCTTAGCATGTAAGTACATGCATATGACAAATCCTTAATGGAATTGGAAGTAAGGGTCTCATCTAGTTTGGGATTTTCATATGATGAAACCTATTTATGATATAATATCTTATCTACTAATTGATAAATTGATTAATTGATTTTACTAATCATCAAAGCAAGAAATGGAGTTAGTAGGCCTTTACAAAATATTTGTTATTCTTTGGGACTAGGGCTAAACATTAACTAATGTACTTAGATTTTGAAACATGCTACATAATATTGGATAGAATCATTGTTTTTTCATATCATATCTAAATTATCAAAACCATCATAGGTAATAATATGTGATAAAAAATCAATTTAACTATTCTCTTGTTATTTATGAAAGCTATCAATGGATCCCTGGAAACCACACAACCGAACTAAAGAAAGGATTAAAAGAATATATGAGAATAATTTGAGTAAAATTTGATCATTATATGCATATGCTAATAGGGATGTTGTAAAATGAGAGATGTGTGGAGAATAAATATATATTTTGATGAATAAGATGAAATTGGGCATGCAAAATATAGGTGGGAAAGGAGAATTATAGATTTTAAAACTATTGTATGATTTTGAATAATATTATTATATGTCCATTTTATTTTTGATTACATACTTTCATTACCGTAGGATGATTTTATGGTGGGATTAAATACATAAGGTGAAAAGAAATATTGAGAAATTAAAATTTTCCCAAATAGCACATAACCAAACCATATGGATAATGTATTTCTTCATTGCAGTAGATGTGGTTGACCAATACTAATATGATTGTCACCTTTTGTTATTATAACTATATATCAAATTGTTTGATTTTCTTCTCTAATTGGTTATATAAATTATCTTAGACATGTTCAGAGAGTTTCATTTACATTCACTCCTTAAGTAGAATTGTTAGTTCAATAGATGAGTAGTTTTAGCCTTCTATTATATTTTTACAATGGGTTAAGAAAGGTACAATCACCAATAGTTTCATAAAGAGGGTGTTTATAATATATTTATGGCATTTTTATGACTCGCTTTTGGATTTAACCTTATTGAATAATTATAAATCTGCCCTTCATAATAGTTTTCTTGTTGATTTTAAATTAATGCTAAATTAAGGGTTGAAATCCTATTCTCTTAGCATTCCTATTTAAATATAGTCTTACATTTAAGCGTGTTTAAGATTCACCTAATTTATATCTTTAAATTTGATTGTATTACATTTTTATATGACATGTTTGGGACATTTTAGAATAACATACTTCTTTGAATGTAAGTGTTACAAATAATTGTTGTTTTTCTCCTTATTTGTAGCTCTCTTGAGTGTCCTCCATCTTTCAAATTGATATGTATGCATGTTATGTACACTATAGCCAAATATATCATGGATATATTATATCTCTCTTTATAATATATTCTTATATCCTCACAATATTCATTTATTACCTTGTGATAGTAAGTTGTATGATCCATCTACTTTGGGAACAATATTGTGTTGAGTTTTGTTGGAATTCTAAGAGGAATGTGATATAGTTTTCTTGAAAATCATATTTTGATTGAGACTATGGTAAATTTGTACATGATTTTATGACATTATTGATTGTGATCATAAGAATTGTTGACATCATCTCCTTTTGGGGAAGTAGGAGTAGACCTACCTAAACTCTGTCATAGAAAACAAATTATTTGTAACTTTTACTCTATTTAAATTCATTATATTATAGATTATTGAAACTATTTTTGTGTTTTGCTAATTTTATAATATTTTTAACATTGGTTTATATTTTTTATATAAGGGACACACAATGTCATCCCAAGGAGTAGGTGGAAAATGCCTCAAGAAATAAATGGAAGCCACATCACTATTTGGGTTATCATTCAAAAAATGCTTTAGGTAGTGGATACAAAGTGGGGATTTGGACATTGGACATGTTTATGGAGGTTTTAATGATACAATAGTTGAGGGTGATGTTACTCATGAGCATGGGAGAGATGAGAGCCTAGGGGAAATGAACATGAGAACCTTAATTTTTAAGGTTGGACTTGAATATTATGAATTTTTATTGCAGATGTTGACCCTAATATTGTATGGGGTCAATAATGACTCTATACTATTTTTGATTATAATATTATTACGAATTTTAATTAATTATTGAGTGATTTGATTATCTGGTTTAATTTATTATTGTTTTTCCATTTTATTCAATTTTCTACTTGAAATTATTTTCATTTTTAATATATAATTAAAATTATCGTTACCATAAACACTTAGTAATTGCATAATATAATTAAACAAATGAAGTTAAAAAACATTATATATATTTATATCGTTGTAATAACTAAAATCACAAAACAAGTTGGACCTAAGTTACATTGAAGTCATACATAAGTCTTATTTTGCATTACACTAGAATATTTTAAGTATGGAATTAAGTCATAATTTTAGATGAGATAAATTCACAATTTAAGTTAGATGTAGTGTCGCAATTTAATTCATAACTAATGTTGTTATTAAAGTTGGATGTAGTTTTGTAATTTAAGTCACAATTAAAATCATATTTTAAGTCACACTCAAGGTCAATGTAAATATGATGTTAAAGACCCTTATTAATTTAGGAATTAAGTCATACTAAATTCCTTAATCAAGTTAAATATAAATTTTCCATTTAGGTCAACTTAATGTCTTAGTGTAAGTAACCCTAATGTCATACAAGTGATGTTAAGGGTGAAGTGTCCGGTATTGTCCATGACTAATATATATGTCAAAGTGGAAACATTAAGATATGGATGTTTTCTCGAATCCAACTATGTTAAGTGAATATGATTGTTTCAACTACAGGGGTTCTTGGAAACATAGTGATAAAATAATTGACTTTAATAAAGTAATGTTAGTAATGTGGGCCTTACAATGACTAGTGTCATGTTTAGCTATATAGTGATAATAAAAAAAAAGAGTTGATCCAGTTTCGAGATATATTTTTACTAGAGCAATGTCATAAATATGGTAAAGTAAGTGTTTACACCCTAGTTAGATTTGAAATGAAACCAAATTGATTTTTAGGGAATTAGTACACTAAAGGATGTAGGGGTTAGTAATAGGTGATTATTTTGATTAAATAAATTTTCACATTAATTTACATAATTAGAATAATGTTTCTATACTTGTAAATGATATGATAAGCAAGATAAAAACTTGAAAACATAAAGTAATGAGTGCACTTAGTTGATTATATATGGTCCCAAGAGGTTCTAGAAGGATGTATTGTTGGAACATGGAGATATGACCTTGATGATGATTTATTTTGGAGATTGTAATTGGAAGCTGACCTGGGGTAGGACTATACATGTTTTCTAGGATTGTCTTTATGGTATTGACCCTACTATATGGTCTTGAGTTTACTTGGTTTTGGGATTTGTAACTTTTACACACTATTGGTTTCTTGGAAATATTTTTAATTTTTGAATCCTAATTTATGATCATGCTACAAATCTCTTTGAATAATCTAATCATGATCTCAAACCCTAACTATGGATGGGAAGTCCTACAAAAAAACATTATCTTTGTTGTGGGTACCCCGTGTACCACTAACATTGGCACTACTCTAAAGAGGACGTAAACTAAATTTTGTTCTCCACCTAGCATATGATATTTGAATGAATGCAACTAGATTTGATAACCACCTTTGACAATGCTTGAGTTGAGTTGGCTCTTGGTAAGATACTTTGGAAAGGAATGTTTGAGTTCTTGTAGATGAGAGATATCATTATCTTAACCTGGTAAGAAACTTCGACATGTAGAAACTTCTTCCCTAATACTTTAGCTATGTTATTACAAGATTTATGGAGCCTTTTGTAAGTGTAGTAAGTGATCATATCAATATAGTACCATATGATTTCTAGGTTCGCAAATGAGGTAGTGTTTACTTGAGTATATAGGGTTTTATAAATGAATTATTAAAGAAATGATGATACTTCGAGATATTATAAGACCCAACAAAAGATATGAATTGAAACCAAAATTTTAAGAACATGTCCGTTCAAGAATGTACAAGTCATCTTGGACCAGATGTAATAACTGACCAAACTTTACATCCTTGACCAAGGAAGGAAAATATGCAATCTGAAGTTTGGAACTTGTTATTTGATGTTTGTGTATGATGGGTAAAATAGAGGTTTCTAGATAGGTTCTCAAATGTAGGGATCCAATATAATATGACCACATTATGTAGGTACAAATGTTCTCAAGGATCACTAAAGTTGTAAATCTAGAGGATAGTAGTCCTAACCCTAAGATAGTTATAGGTTTCTAAGGCCTACAACCAAGATAAAGATAGGTATCCTACTAGGATTCTAAAGTAGAAGAAAGATAACCAAGGGGTGGATAAATCCAATGGGTGTAGTAATAATAAGACAATGCAATAGATAAAATGAAACCTAGATATACTCTAATCTATAAAAACGAATGACTAAGAACGATAAACACATACATAAAAAGGTAAAAGAATAAAGAGGGTTATAAATACTTGCTTGTAACATGCCCGTGATTTGTTAATGCATAATCCTCCCTAAAGATAATGACATTGAGAGAGAATCATTCTGTGTGGAGAAAGGGAAATCTCAACAAGAAGATCTCTAGTCCTATCTCACTATGGTGACCAAAATGAAAAATAGGTAAGATCCAAGACTCCAAAGTGCATCAATAACAGTGAAATAATGTGAAATAGTGCAAGAAAGAGTAAGCATGAGTGTAAGTAAATAATTTTTAATTGGTTTTATTAATAAGAAATTAATGGGTCTAAATACCTAACTTCATTGCCCATGGGCTAGTGTTGGCTATGGAAAATCCAAAATAAACACCATAGCCTATGGGCAATGGTGTCGGCCTTGGGGAAACCTTAAGGTCATAGGATGAAAATATGAGGATTATAGGCTAAGGAATAAATGGGAATACATGAAGAAGGCCCAAAATGACAAAAACATGTATAATAACACATAATAAGAGGAAGCATGTAGACATGATGGGAGAAGTTGACATAGTGAGTGAAATGTGTGAATTAAAGTAAGAAATGAGGAAAGTATAGGGAAATTAAGGGTAATAGTGACATCTCCAAAATACTATGGTCTAGCCCACATGACCAAGTATGATCATACCCCAATCTTGTAAATCCCCTAGGAAATTTCTTAGGAGAAGAATGCACTAGTAGACCATGCACAAAAAAAATGATTAACAAGCATAAAAAATATGGTGTATACAATTTGTCTATGGATTTTTGCATTGTACTATTAGAATTTGATGACATATTAGTGTGAAAGGATAAAAAAGATAAACAAGATACATTAGAATATGATAAGTGGGAAAGGGAAGGTTGCATTTATCTTAGCAAGAGTGTATTATCAAAACCGCTATTATCAAAGAGTGAATTGTCAAGATTGAGTGTCTATATTTCCCCCTTTAAGTATGAAATGAAAATACATGCTTAAATGAAAAGATACTTGAGTGGATTTAACATTTGGAAAAAAATCAAATATATTTCCTACTCATTAATTTCTACTAACGATTATTCATTAGCCAATTAGATAGATAGAGTTCTCTATCTATCTATTTTCAAGTTTTTCAAAGAGTATCTCTGAAATGGATTCAGACGTTTTGGAGGGTATCTCTAAAGTCGATTTGAATGGAGATTCATAAGATTGATGAAAAAACTTCTCCCCTTCATTTTTAGGTCCAATATTAAACCTATGCTTTCTAGTGAAATACCACTTGCCTTACTTGAGACTCATGTAGAGACACTTTGTCTTTGCTCAAACATTTTTTACAATATCCAATTGTGCTTGGTTTGGAATGCTCTATGATGAAACCTCAAACATAGAGTGTGGTAAATTTTGATAATAAAGAATTGAACTTTAACTCAAATGTAAATTCTAACATGAAATACTTTCATTTGCATAATAATGAAATTAAGTATTTGTAAAAATTAAGGAATACACTGTCTATATACATAAGGAGAAAATTTTTGTGCTTTTCTTGTTCTTGAAGATTTACTTCACTATTTTTTTTAACTTTGCTAAATAATTCTGGGTGGCCACTCCACAATTTTACTAAGGAGAAACCTAAGTATTAGGTGCATACAACTGAACATGGAATATTGAGGAGAGAAGAATAAAAATGAAGTGTGGAAATAACTCACTAAAGAAGAATATTGGGTATCATAATTATACTCTAAAGTACATCAATATGTGTGAAGTAGTGTGATACAAGTGTGAGAAAGAGTAAGCATGAGTGTAGGTAAATTATTTTTAATTGGTTGTATTACTAAGAAATCAATGGGGTATAAATACATGAAGCCATCACCCACCCATGATAGAATTGGCTATGAGAAAGCAAAAAATAGGTGTCATTTCCCATGGGTGATGACATCAGCCTGGGGGAAATCCCAATATCGTGGAATGAAAACTCAAGAATGGAGGACAAGGAATAAATGGTAATGCATGATGAAGGTCCATAGTAACCAAAAATAGGTATAATAATATAAAATAAAAGGAAACAAGTAGACATGGTAGGAAAAGTATACATAATGAGCATAATGTGTGAACCAAGGAAGAAATAAGGTAACCATAAGGTGACTAAGGTAAATAATGACATCACTAAAATGGCATGGTCTATCCCACATGACCAAATATAATCATAACCTAATCCCAAGAGGCCTCTTAAGGCACATTCTCAAGAAAAAAATGCATCGACATCCCATGCACAAAAGAATAGATAGTAAGAATAAAAATATGGTGTATACATATTCCCAACTGAAGATCATCATGTGTTACAATCATGAAACATGATATGGCATTTGAGAAAACATCTATGGAACAAAAAATAAAAAGTATATGTTGAAAGTAAAGTTGAATTGAAAGTGTTGAAAAGAAGTAATTAAATATGAAGTGAAATATACCTACCTCATACATACCTTCCGATGTTTCTCAAATTTCATGTGGTGGGTAAAATAGCTACTTGTAACTCTGGATAAGAAAAAATGAAAATAAACACTAGAAGATAATCAATAAAATAAGACATAAATCACCTAGGATAGGAAGAACATGGAAGGAATGCTATCTAATGTTGAAATGACGTAAATATGAGGATTTTGGAAGAAGGTAGTAGAGATAGGTGTAATAGGTAGAAATTAATAGGTTGATGTCATGAGTGTGGCAAAATTTACAGACTAATTTTATGGTTTGTAATGTGAAATATACGAAGGTTTGAATATTGGAGGAAATCACAAAAAAACTAGTTACTATAAATGGTTATAAATAAAAACACGAAATTCATTTACCTCTTTATTAATTTAATATTAAGAGAAATGAGATTTAAATAGCCCAAATTGAGTGGTTTTAGTGTCTATGGTGAGAGTATGTGGTGGTGGATGACGTGGTCAATACGGGAATGTGGTGGTTTAAATCCCATGGTAGGTGTTGTTTTTAAATTGGGAATGGGTAGTTAATTGAAAAAGGGAAAAATGTGTGTTAAGGAAAATTTATTAGTGAAATTTACCCCAAAGGTAATACTTATGTATATTAGGTTTATATCTATGTGGGCTTGGGAGAATTTAAAATTTTGAGAGCGTTAGGTTATGTTTTTGAATTAAATACAAAAACTTTATAGTGGACCTTGAAATGGAAAGGATCGACCATCTTTGGGATGACCACCTACAAGAAAACCCATGGCGTCTGGTGGAGGAGAACTTTTTCCATGGTTGATGGAGTAGGAATGTAGATTTTTCTTAGGGGCCGATAATGTTAATCCAATAGGGTTGATGTATTATGAAGTATATAATTTTTGTTGTTTTTGATGCATTTTTATTACTTTGATGATGGATTTGTATTGGGATCTAATGAGTAATTGTCATTTAACTTTTCATGTGCCATGAAGGATTTGACTATGGAGATTTGTGGATGTGGCATGGCTTCTAGAGGTTTGAGAATTTTATCTACATATGACATTAAATAGTTACACGGCCTTGGTCTTAAAGGAATTATGTAGATGGAGCAGTCCCATTGGATGTATATATGATACAAATGTTCTTGATGTATTGGTAGTTTAGGTACATTACCTTTAGGTGGAGGGATGCTAATTAGATAATAGAGGTTGCAATGATACTATAAGATACACATTCCATTTTGTGACTACCAATTTAGAGAGTTCACGTGTTTTGTGGTGTGCCCATGGATACAAGGAGGAGAACACTTACACAATGGGCCATAGGTAATGATGAATATCACCTGGATTCATTGATAATTAGATTGATCATCGTATATAGATTATGGATATATGAAAAGATATTATTGGGATGGTTGTGGCACAAGTATTTTACCACAAGGAAGATGGATTTGTATGATTTTTGTGCTAGTAGCATACAAGGATTCTTTATAGGTTGGGATACATTTCATTTGGGGAAGAACCACATGGGTGTCAATAGTGTAGGATTTGTACAAGATTTTTTTGAGATAAAAGAAGTTCATAGGGCTGGTAATACTATTGTCATCTTGGATATATGAGTGGTTCCCGATGTATAGGCCTATAGGTACACCACTACAAGTAGTATAGGATGACTTAAGGATTATGTAGTAGGAGAGGGGCCCAAAAGTGAGGCCAATGATTAGATTTATGAGGTTTCCACAGTGCAAGAGGTAATGTGGGAGCTCAGAGAGGGACGATAGATCAATGAATTAGCTATCAAATGATAGTTGTAGCTAACGGGATGGATGGGATTATAGGTCATTGTTTATGATGGGTGGATTGACACACCCAATGGATAGAGTATGTTTTTAGTTTGGGCATCCAACACATGTGGTGACTCCATGTCTCCCGAGTATCAATAGAGACATGTAAGCGAGAGGGAGGGAGAGAGGGACGGATAATAGACATACCATTATCAGAGCCACACTATATGAGACACGTTCTACAAATTAGTGGTAGAAGAAAATAAAACAAGGGATTCGAGAGGTGTAGAGGGACCTCGGTTGGTAGAGGTAGATGAAAAAATCCAGAGCTAGGCTACTAAAGAGGAGGAGGGAGTAGTTATATCTTAAGGATGACACTAGGAGTGATGACTTATAGAGGTCGAAGGAGAATATTTATCAGATACAATGGCCTAGATAATGACCTACATGATGGGGTTTCATAGGGAAGAGGAACCGAGGAGATCACTCTTGATATTAGTACCCCAAGATAGATGAAAAAAATTGGTAAGGTCTCGACAATTGAGATATGAGTAGGCAAGTATAATTTTAGAAGGACATGTCAATGGAGCCATAGAGGACATGAAAATATTGGTTTAGGGTCTTTTATAGGCATATATAACATTAACATAACAGTAGGTAGTGAGATTGTTTGATGCACAAGGGTTGGTAGAGTTCTAGGTGGAAAATGCAACATGTATTTCTAAATTACATGCTCAAGTGGCTAGAATAGAGAGAGAGAGAGAGAGAGAGAGAGAGAGAGAGAGAGAGAGGCCATAGGGGATTGATCAAGAGCCACATCTTTGGCATGATCTTTTGAGATTCTAATTAGAGACCATTATCTCAAAGCATTGGATGAAATCCATTTGAGGGAGGGAATTTCTAAGGGATGGTTATTGTATGATTTTATGAGTTGCAGATGATGATGTATAAAATTATTCATTGTGATATGTATGTATATATATATATATATATATATATATATATATATATACCATTTTGAGATGTTGTTAATGTTGGTGTATGTTTAACTTTGTGATTATTTTTTCTTATGTATGTACAAAAGTATGGAAATTCATGATTAGTAAATGAAATGATAAAATTTTTATAGGTTAATAGAGTAGGGATTTTGGAAAAAATAGGTTGGGATGGGGACCAAGGGTAGGACCATCCCAAGCAAGAGGAGATAAACCCACGCAGGAGATAATAGAAAAATGTAGATCATAGTATCAAGGTGGGAAGCCATGATCCGTATAAATCTAAATAGGATGGAAAAACCAAAGTGAAAGATAAATGAGAATTACCAAAGCATCCAAGATAGGAATCAATGGCCTTATAAACCAAAGTGGGAATGAGGAATTGAAGTGGGAGATAAATGAGAATAGATCAAGTGAGATAATATGTCTCAATGAAAATGTGGGAATAATTGGCATATGTCATTAATAATTACAATGGTATTGTTAAGGATTTGTTAGTCAAGTATAAATATTTAGATCCTCAAGGTTATCTTGGATGATATGGATACCTTGATGAAATTTTTATTGTGTAGAAAAGAGTGAATCGTCAATCTTGTCATAGCTTTGCGGCGAGCATATCATGACATATGTCATCAAGGGGGATGCAGGGGACATTGAGAGTTAAAGGATGGAATAGAATTATGTGAATGAGGGATTAGAATTGATTCTTAGATGCTTGAGGAGAGGGATCTTTAGATTTGTGCTTGGAAGAAAGGACTTGACAAGTGTTGTTTGTATGTGAGAAAAAGCCATGATGAGGAAAACGAGTGGTGTGAAGAAGAGGGTTACATAATTATTTATTGTTGGTCTTTCCTAACCTTAGCCTCAAGTCTCTTTATATGTTATATATAGGATATACACTCATAAAAATTATATCTAGGAGCCTCATGCCATGTATAGTATGACTTAACCATGAGTAGGCTAGGAGACATAAAAAACAAGCGTTGGTGGTGATATCGTGGAAGGTAAATGTAAATTAGAATGGGAAGGAGTGAGAGAAGAAAGAGAGGAAGATGTCATGATAGGATATGTGGTAGGGTGAATTGATGGATCGTACTTTGGATCAGGTGTTGAGTCATCGATGAGATGATTGTAGGTCATAAAATTATCTTTGGAGTCAAAGTAGGAATAGAGATTGACATTTTCCATAATATCATCAACCTCCATATTGAAAGGAAGATCTAAATGTAGTATGGAAATGGTGATAATTTTGATGTTATGATGAAAGGCAGAGCGTAGGGTGTGATGGTAGTGAAGAATCTCTACATTCTTATCCTAGGCATAACCTTCTAAGAAGGGATCATATAGATAATAACCATCATCATAATCAAGAGTAATAATATTGATTACATATAAGTCAATGATAGACTCGGGTTGAGTGAAATGCTCTATAAGAGGATACTAAGTATGAATGATGGTGATATTGACATCCTTCTTATGTGATAGTGGTTGTAAGGTGGGAGATAAATGTTGAAACTAGTTAATTAGTGTTGTTATTGATGTCAAGTGGCATTGAGGATAAAGGTGTGAATGGTGAAGTGAGTCTCGGTCAGAACATAGATATTGATCTTTCATAAAAGTCACAGTGTGTTGCAGGATTGGTTAGTGAGGTAGGATCCCACTAGAGGTATAGAGTTGGTTGGTATGGTGTTTTATAGGTCATACATGATGATTCTAGCATGTGCAAGAGTGTTTGGAATGAGAAACATGTCAAATTTGGAAGTCACAGTTGAAACTGACTCGTTAAGCCTAGTTCTAGAGCCTAATGAGGTGTATGGGTATAAATCAGGTCAAGAAAAGACTATGTAATCATGGGAGGATCCTAAGAACATTGCATAGGGAATTTATGAGCAATCACAAGGCTTATTTTATCTCCTGGAGGCAAAATTCAAATGTCCACCAAAAATGTCTTAGAAAAATAATAACGGTGGAAGTTGAGGTAAATGAGATTTGTATGAGATGTAAAAGAATGTTTATGAGAAATGAAATCATGGAGAATGTGTAGAGGTGTGTTGAAGTGCTTCATGTCAAGTTTCATCAAGTTTTGAAGAATATTGTGGAAGTTATGCAAGTTTTACTAAACTCGGTTTATTAAGGAATGTAATTTGAGTACTGGCTTCTTAGCCTCTAAAAATATATTAGATCCTCCTTCAGATAAATAATAAAATAAAATTTTAAGATAACTCTAATCCTTAACTTTTTCAAATTTTTTTAGGAATTTAGACAATAAACAGAGATGTTATGACCATTTTTCTAACATGATTTCTCTCTCCTCAAGCATCCTTCTTGAAGCGATAGGCATGAAATGAGTTATATTGTCTCCAAATAAATTATGTGAGTTATTTCAACTACTCGGGGATGAAATAGTTGGTATCCAGGTCAAAATGATGCTTTAATTATTATTCAATCTTGGTAGTCTTATTATAATTCCAACTCAACTTGCACAAAGTGGTGTATGCTTAAGTCATGAGGTTTGGTTCAGTGTTCATGGGTGTGTACAAGTTCAATGTCAAGATAGAATATAGTCACCATTTCCTCATAAAAGTAAAGAATGACTTGATGAAGGTTGTAGTATGCTCTTGTAATAAAGTTTTTTGTTTGATGTTCAAGGTCACTAAACTGTTTAGTACAGCTTTTGCCAAACATCTTGAAATTTGGGATGGTCTGTAAGTCTCTTCCTCAATCTCTGCATTCTTCATTGATAGATATGGCATGTGAAATATTTTTAATTCACCCTTTCCACAAGTGTCTCATAGATATAGTAATGAGTGCAAGGAGGGTACAAATCTAGAATGTATTGTGTTTTTCAAAGGAAAGAGTGGTTTTAAGGCTAAAATGCTCTACCCTCATGTTAATTTTGTGATAGTTGATGTTTAAATAAATGTTATCATGTGCATCAACATTGGTTATCTCAAGGAAGTACTCTAAGTGTCTATAACAAGGTGTTTCTTGCAAGCTTTTCCACTTTGAAACCCTATGTTCCACTCCACTATAATAGTTAAGTAGGACCAAGCCTATAACAATCTCTTTCTTAAGTTTCTCTCTCCATCTCATGAACCTAAATCCTTCAACCTAGAGCAAAAAAATTCATTGAGTGGTGATATAGCTTGTCCGATGAAGAATTAAGACACAATGAGGCCATAACCTATCAAACAGAGAATGAGGGTTTGTGGTTTAAAACCCTAACATTGTAAAATACTAAGGGATGAGCTAAACAAATTATGTGATAAATCCACCAAGAATTTTATGGAAATGTGAAGATACAAAGATAGTATTGTTCTCTCTCAAAATTTTCTTGTGAAAACTCAAGTGGGTAAGATTGATTGTGATTCCTTAAAAACTATAAGTTTGACAAGTCTATGTGAACCAAACTGTATACTCTATGCACCGTATGTTATCTTGAGTAATGTTATACTCCTAAAATGTCTTGGAAGATGTGCTTTTTCCCAAAGAGAATCTCTAGAATGTGAATGCATTTGGTCTTTTTCCTTCTATGCATGATCCATTCTATATCCGACTATAGATAAAGAGACTCAAGTCTAAGATCTTCCACTTTGAAATCAAAAGCTTGGATGACCTACTTTCTTGAATCTAACCAGGTCTCAATCACATGTGATCATTTTTGGATTCCATGAACACATCTTGATTATTGGTGGTTGAACTAATAAGAACAATTAGTCTCAAGTCTTATAAGCTGTGAAGAGACCTCTTGTGCAAGAAGTGAGTCTATCATTGGTGAAGAAGTCTTTTGAGACCAATTTGAGCTCTAACCATGCTTCAATATTTTGAAGGTGTGAATATATCATCATCATATGGGAAAAAAATTTAGTGTGCTTCTTTCTATATGTATCAAGGTTACTACAGGTAGGGATTTCCCTCAATGATCCTTTTCAGTCTAAATGAAAAAGTGAAGATAAATGGTGAAGGAGTAAAGGATTTGTGAAGTTACAAAGGAGTTTGGGAATATTTGGGATGTATGAATCAATTTTTAACTCCATCCTAATGATAAATATCTACTCAAGTTAGTTACATGCTCATTTCCTTCCCTTATGACAGCTTGTAGATTAGTTATCCTTTGTGCCTTTAGACGTCAAATCTCAGAATATAAACTAATAGAGAAAAGTGCAAAGGAGATTGAAATGTTCCACATGTAAACTAATAAAATATTAAGTATATTAAGAGGCTTGTGAACATATGTAGGGATTTCAAATATCTAATATACACATATGAAAAATAATGGGTAGTTACAAACTTTGTAATGTTCCTCATCTAGCTCGAACCATTTTAAGTAAAAATAAAAGGTGGAGATTTTTTTTTAAATATGAAAGGCCAAGAAGAGGTGTGCAATAGTGTGTATACAGTAAGATTTTTTTAATTTTATGTTGTGGTTGACAAGGTCATATATGCGGGAGATTGAAATGAGGGATATTAAGAGAAATAAAAATGTGTTGAAGTGTTCATGAGTTATGTAAGATTGAAGGCAGCCTGTGAGAATATAAAAAAGGTAGTGAAATCATGTTTAAATAATGGATGATAAAGAAAATATTATGATATGGAAATTAGAAGAGAAAGACATGGGATTATGAGAGTATACTCAAGGAGATATGATCCTTAATGAGATAATAGGTTTACTTTCCATTACAGTTAGAACACAAAACAATACAATCAAGATATGATATAAGGTTGGAAACAGATCGGGACATATAGTGTGTAGCTTGTCAAAGCTTGTAAATTGATATGAAGAGATTTAACATACCTTTTGAAGGTAGATGAATACATGACACACATAGGTGTCAAATTTTGTAGATCATTGTCAATGCATATGATGGAGATAGGTGAAAAGTGTGTAATGAAATTAATATAGAGAGGCATAATAGTATGAGAGGGTGGTTCTCATAAATATGGTGAGAATTTTTGAAAGAAAGAAAGCTATTATTGAAGTAAGGTATATGAGATGAAATAAATTTAGAGAATGAGATGTGTTAAAATAAGATAATATTCTTACAATAGAGATTATGAGTTAGAGTCCACATCTATCTTTGAAAACCTGAGTTCAAATAGGTGAGTAGAGAAGGGAATGAAGAAACAAAGGGTGAATCAAGAGAGTATTGTGAAAAACATGAGAAGTGTGATGAAAACCTTGTTTGACTAAGAATGGTTGCCAATTAGATAACCAAAGAGAGTGGGTAAAAGAGAAATTTGAGAAGGATAATGAGAAAATCTAGCTATCACCATCAGTTGTAGAAGACAACAAATTTAGTGTTATCAAAACTCTCAAAATTCTAAGTTGTATCTTAGCATATGCGAAGTTGTATCTTCCTTGTAAGTTGAAGCTTATGAAGGTTAGTAGTTGTTGGACCAAAATTGGGAGTTGAAGCTTCTAGGAAAGTATTATCTTGTCAAATATTGAGTAGAAGCTTGGTTAAATTTTAAAGTTAAAGCTATATGTTGAGTCTAATCTCAACCACAAAATCAATGTAACATTTGCAGGATGTTATTTTCCAAAGCTAGTTCTTTGTTTTAATGGGTTTTTCTCCTAGTCTTGGTTTCCCACATTAAATATTGTCGACGTGTGCTTTATCTCATGTTTTTGCTTTTATATGTTGATTTGGTTTTATTCTCACAAATTAAGTGGATTGAATTGATTTTCAATGTTTGAGAAGACACTTATTCACCCCCCTCTTAGTGTCTAAATTTCCAACAATTGGTATTAGAGCTTGGTACTTGTGAATCAAGTCTAATAGCTTGGAGTAGGTCCTTTCTGAAACAAAAGCATGGTTATTGAGATAATCCCTAACAACATCTCAAGAGATAGGTATGTTAGTGAGGATGAAATCTCATATGAAGAGGAATCTGAGGTAAATCTTGAAGCATAATTGATAAGTGCCCTGGATGAATTGAAACATCAAAGGAAAAAGAACCAAAAATGAAGATAATGATGAAAGATTATGAAGATTAGATCAAGATTTTTGAGGAGAGGTAGAAGCAGAAAGATGAAGATGGAATAAAATAACTGAGGCACAATTGGAGCTGATTTCATCATCTCTCATAGAAAAAGAGAAAGAGCATCTCAAAATTAGTAGAGAGTTGAAATCTCAGGTTGAAATAGTATCAAAAGCTCTACATACCAAAGAATACACTTGCATGGGACATAAAGAAGAACTTATATCCTTGAGAGCTGAACTAGAGGAAGAAAAAGAGAGACTAAAGATGGAAAAGAGATATGAAGCCTTGAATGGAATGTTGGATAGAAAAAGGAAACTAGGTGACAAAATAGGACTAGGATTCATAGAAGAACCCATGAATAAGTGTGAAGAGAAAAAAATGGTTTAATCAGACAATCAAACATGAATATGGACAAGGGGAAAAATTCAATACGACCTAAATAAGTTATGCAACCAACTACATTCAGGTATGAAAGAAAATTTAATGGTATTGTTTGTCTTGTCATAATTTTGGATGCAAAGCTAAGGAGTGCGAAAGAATTTTATGACTGGTCACTCATAAGGAGACAAAAATATGAGAGAAAAAATAATAGAGTGTGCTTCAACTATAGAGAGAAAGGTCACACAACTCAATATTTCCTTGAAGAACCAAACAATCAGTTTTGGAGAACAAAAAAATCAAGAGGTATGATAGTTTGCTATAATTGTAACAGGATTGGACATGTTGCTAGTAATTTTTATGGTCATATGAGTGTTAAGTATAGTTGGAATCCAAGAACATACTCATTTTTCATGAAATTGGACATTTTGCAAAGCAGTGCTATCAAAATCAATTTCCAAGGCATAGCAGTAGAAATCAAACACTTAAAATAAAAGTCAAGAAGGTTTATAGAGTGAAAAAAAATCCTAAGAGTGTATTAGAGAAAGTCATGGGAGAGACCAAATCAAGAAGGACATCAGAAAGTAGTGATCACACTAAGAAAGTTGAAAGAAAGCCAAGAAGAGAAGCAAATGAAATCCATCATGCATGTTTGACAAGTATGCAATTAGGTGATGAAGAATTAGGAGATGGAATCAACACATGCAACTCATCTAAGAAAATTGACAAGGCTTCAAGGGAAAGAAAAGAAAGGATTGAGTCATCATGTTTCTTTGATGATTATCTCTTATTTTGAAGTGATCCCACAAGGTTGTGTGCCTTCTCTATAAAAAATTTCAAGGAGTTGGATTTTAGATGAAATTCCTATGGGATCAATTGTGGTAGAAGTTATACCATAGGGTCTAATAGTGTAAGGATTAACAAAGGGTTTTATGGATGGGATTAGCCCTATAGGAGGATCTACATGGGGGTCGATGGAATTATCTGGGTTGAGGAATAGGGTAAAAATCTGATTTGTGAGGTGTTTTTCATAAGGAATATGTATGAATGATCATGTAGGAGATAGGATGGGATGATTGATGATAAGAAGGTTTGATACAAGTGATAATTAGTATAGAATCATCCATATGAATTGCATTTTTGGTATATGCACTAGTAGAAGGATATGAGGTATTGACAATTTTTGTGGTTATCTTATCAACTTGATCAAAGTATTGAATTTCTCAATATTTACGAGTGATCAAGGATGGGTTCATTATATATTTTGAGACATTCATTAGCTTGATAAAACACCTTGTGTCGATCACATTGTTTGGTTTTGTCACATGCCTTGATGTCTCTTGTATAACCTTTACAAGGTGATCTATTTGTGGTCATATCTGCTAACAAAGAGGAAGGTGTAGGAAAAATATTGAATGAATGATAATTTTATTATGAGTGGCCCTAATTGGTGTGCTACAAATAAAATTTACTATTAGCATGCCATTGGGGAAGATGGCGAGAGGAATTTCTTGCCATGGTGAATGGGTGAGGTAGGTGTCATTTCAACTCTTCTTTGGATAAAGTTTGGTGACGATTGGCTTGGTAAAAATTTGAATGTTATTAATTAGTAGACTAGTTGATGTTATGGATGGTCCTAGTAGAGGAAATTCTAGAAGAAATAGTATTTATGACTCTATCATCAATAGAATTATTGTTAGGATGCATGAGAACTTGAACATTCTTAGGGCCTTTAGCAAAATAAGAAGGGTGAGAGGACCCATTTTTGTAGTCTATATTTCTTTTGAGTGGGGTGGATGTATCAACAATATTTGGCACTCCTTTGTAGAGTAATTGAAAAATAGCTCTGGGAAGACATGGTCAATTCAATTCAACAAAGGCTAACTCTCACGAGTTGTCACTTCTAGATAGTGCAATGTCTTCTAAACAAATCTCATACTAAAGACAAGTATGGAACCATCTTTGCTTTAGCATATTTTTGGCTTTAATGAGGAAATCATGGGTAGTTCTGGTAGGATTAGTTAGTTTTGGTTGTATTTGATTTGGGAATTAAGTAAGATAAAGTTGATTATACCAAATTTCAAGGAACTTTTAACAAATGTTGGGAGATCTACCAAGTGCAAAGAAAAATACACCTCAAATAGCTCACAATGAACCTTCAACTAGAAGATGTACACTCATGGAAGCCCAAGAATGCATGGTTTCACACAATATTTAAGGATTCAAACACAAAATCTCATGTTGAAGACTTAATAAAACATCAGAGATTCACAATTTATCATGCCTAAGATACACTCAAAGGCTTACAAGAAACATTTAACAAAGTGGAGACATAATGACTTTTAAAATTTTTATTACACAAATGAAATGAAATCTCTTCTCAATAGTGCAATTGTAATTTCTAGAATGCTACTAGAATGATAAAGTTATGTGTGACTTAAAGGATCTCTAAAATAAGATTGCAATGGGAGCATGAATAACTATTTTAAAGTATATCATCTTGACAAAAGATACAACAATGCTCATGATTAACACAATTAATTCAAGGCTCATCAAATTTATCAACAAGGGAAAGTAGATCTATAGTCTCAGTGTTTGTCAATGGTTGTACACTTGCAACCATCTTGACATGATTTAATTTGAAGGCTCAAAGAAAGTAACAGGTTTCTCAGATGAGTTCTTGGGAAATTGGTTTTTTCTCTCATTTTTCTTTCTCTTTGAAAAATCTCAAAAAATTTAACCCCCCCCTATGAGATTATTCTCATCACATTTATACAATTCTATTTTCTCACTTACTCCCAATTTTCCCCAAAAAACATGGATCTTCAAAGAATATCCTTCTTTACAATATATAATTTAATTTATGTTATCCTCATGGAGATGACTCATCAAATGTTTCAAGTGTGAGAAATATGATATTTTCACATTTTTTTTTTTCTATTTATGTATGACTGGGATGTCAATGTCATCACTTTTGGCCACTTATTTAATCATTATTTTTCCCTTGGTGACTGGACATCCACTTTTGATGATTTTGAGTGCACCTCTAGGTGATTTGATTTGACAGATGCTCTTATTTTCTTTTCTAGAATCCATTTTGAATGTTGTACATTTATTTTCATGCCTTTTGGGTTAGTTATCACACATGATTCTTGTCAAATCAGATCAATTCACCATTTTTTCTCAATGCCAATTCATTTCAACTTTTAATTTCCTCATGTAGATATCTTATTAGGAGATCTCAAAGTGATTTTCACCATGATTGCACCTAATCTCAGCTCATATGCTTCAAAAATCCTATAAAAAACACACCATTTACTTAATCAATTCATACTTTCTTCTTTTGTGTATAAGAATTTTGAGAAATTCATTTATATTATGGAAGGAAAACTAGTAGCATCTAGTTTGAAAGGAAATATCCATGAAGACTTGCATTCCATTTTGATTTATCAGGTCTGGATGAAATTTTGTGAGGATGATTTTTGAAATTGATGACCCTGAGGATTACACTGGGCCCTTGACACCTCCAGTTGTTCGAGTTGCATTAGTTAGGAGACTTGTCAAGATAAGTCTCATGTTCTCTACCTTTTAGATGATGTAATTTCACTTGTTCAAGCTTGAACTTAGAGAACTCTGAGTCACTGAGGAAATTTTGGAATGAGTAGGCCTATGTATCATGTATTCAATCATGTATGCCCATTCATTTTAATGAAGCATTTTTGTGAAAAGAAATCCCCTTGAGATCATATGTGCTTGATGGAGAGATTTTATTGGACACAATGCCTTCCCTTCTATCACCAATTAAATGCATTAGAGAAGCATGTTTCAGTCTTGGAGGAAAAACAACCAATGAGTACCCCCTCCATCTCTGAACCATCACTTCCTTTTGTGAAAAACATAAGGGTGAGTCTAGATCTCTAGAGTCTAGCTTACCTCCATGCCTTTTCTACTCCAATTATACCTCCATGCCTTCTTACTAGTTCCTACCTCCATTCTTTCTACTAGTCATTTAGGGTTAGTTGTGGTTGCACTTCTAGTTCAAGCTTCTCAACCAACTTCTTCTACCAAAACTAGAGGGAAAAGGGAATTTTCTAAAGGTGGTTTGGATATGAGTGAATGGGTCTCTTCTTACAGAAGAGGTTAGAATTTCTTAGTCTATTATATGGTCCCTTGTCTAGTATGGATGACCTTCAATGGGCATGTCTCACACACTAGTAGGAGACATTATTTTTTTTGTTCAAATGGCACTAGGGATAGATGAACATGGGCTTAGGAAAAAAATTAAATTAGTGAAGAAACTTCCTCTTTGAGAGAGAGGATTTTTGTAAAGAGATTTTTTGTGGTATTGGATGCCTAAAGTTTCTTGTTATTGTCCCTTTTTTTGTGATACAACTCTTAAGGATATATGTAATATTTATTTTCATGGGTTGGGGCCCCTATAGATCCCCATTTTTCCTTTTTCAAAATATAGAAAGTACAAACATCTCATTAGTTTATATGCTTTTACAATGGACATAAAATTTCATCCAAGCAATATAAAAATCTAATGCATTATATCAAATTACAATTTATATCAGAGAATAAAAATTTTTTAAAAGTAATATTCATCCTTCATGAAGCAATAGTATAAAAAAACATCAATTACAAATGAAATATGAAAAGAAGATAAATTTTTAAGAATGACAAGCCTAAGCTTGTTCATCATCTTTCATGTCTGCATCCTTTTCTTCTTTCTTCTTCTTCTTCTTCTTCTTTTGGTAACCTTGCCACATATGCATCATACCTTGAAAAATCTCATTGATTTCTTCTTCATCTGGCCCTGTATGGTGTTGGAAAATCAATATCTACCTATTTATTGCATCCACACAAGTGACCCATTTTCACTTGAATTCAATGGTTTAGCTCTTAACTCTGTAATTTTGTCTCAATTTTCCTCATTGCTTTAATAACTTCATAAGAAAAGTCATCTTTTTTTGAATTTTTTCTCAAAATAACTAAAAAAAATTCAGTCTTTAGATCACCATAGCTTTTCTTGAATTTTTCAAAAACTATATCTTCAAGTTTTAAATCAATAACATCTAAGGTATCATCAACCCATTTCCTTTTAGCTTCTATTTTTTCTTTGATCCATTCAAAACTTCCACCCTGATCTTGCTAATTCCTCCATAGCATGTTGAGTTCCTTTGAATTCCTTTGGCACAATCCCTTCTTTTTCAACCAATTCATCACTGAGTTGAGTTATATGTTTAACTTGGGAAAAATTCCTTCAAAGTAGAAGATTTTATTATCACATTACTCAATCATTTCATCAATTTCATTAAGCCTATTCTTGAGCTCTTCATACTTTGTCTAGCTTCTTCAATTGCTTCTTTTCCCCTTTTTTGTCAACTTCTCAACCCATGTGTCCACAACCTGAAACTTTCTTAACAACCTTATCAATATTTTCCATTCCTTTAGGGGTATTGGCAGAGGTACTTGCTTGAGTTTGACTAGACTACCCAATTAATTGTTGTAGACTAGAACTCAAAGCTTTGACTTGTTCTTTCAATTTTTTTAGTTATCTATCCTCATCAACCTTTTGTAACAAGTCACTTACTACCTCTGATACTCCTATTTCAATTGGTCTCTTGAAGGATTTCCTAAGGGAATAAGTTGGACACTATAATCATTGGTTGTTATATTTTCTCTTTTTTCCCTCATGAGGGATTTCCACTTCTAAAGTTTTAGATCCCAAGTGGATCAGTATGAGTTTTGGTGAGAACTCTAGCCCTTTTGGAGGTTCTTACTTGGTTTTGGAAAAGATAGAGCTATGAGATCTATAGCCTTCATCACAGGGACAATTTCCTCTTCTTTTTGAGATCAGCTCTCCTATCCATCCTTTTGTAAGAGTGGTCCCAAATTTTTTTTTTTCCTGTAATTCTTGTTGGGGTTTTTTGGGGACAATCACCAACTGATTGGACCTCTCTTATACTTTTGGATGATGATTCTTTTTTTTTTCATGTTCATCTCCCATAGTTATCTCTTTGTTCTCACTCTGTACTAGCACTTCCCCTAATTTTTTTCCTTCTTGATCTTGAGTTTGGGGATGGCCAATCTCTCCTTTAAATTACATCAGTGATTACAATATTTCTTTCTTTATTTCTTCAGCTGATGCAATCTTAACTTCATCCTTTTCCTTGGGATTTTCTTGAGTTGATACTACCTCTCTTGCAGGCATTCCTTTTCCTTCCATGATTCCCATCTCCTTTGGAGGTTGTTGAGTTGACACATTATCATTTTTTCCCTATTGATACCTCATGTTGTAACATGGTGGGTTGGATTTCCATTATTGGTTCCTTATCCTTACCCAAATCTTGTACATCCACACTATCAATAACCTTATCCTCAATAGTTACATCTTGTGTAACCTCTGTTATCTTTTCATCTATAATTTTCCTTTTGAGATGGTTCACTATCCTTAGTGACCTTGACTTCATGGGAGGGATCCTTCTCATCCAATACCTCTGTACTTACACTTTTTCCACTAGGTACTTTTGGCTTGTTCAACTCTGGATCTTCTTGCTTGATCTAGAGAGTACCTCTGATGTTTGAACTCTAGTTTTAGTAGTTGGCACATGAGTAGTTTTTTCTACTCCTTCACTCAATTAAGGATCACTTACACCCTTTACTGGTTGTTCATCAATAGATATGTCAAATGCATCCAATGTGGAAAACTCCTCACCAATATCAACATCCATTATCTCTACCTAACTCTTTTTTGACTCTTGCAATTGTTCAAATAAAGGTACACTGATATTTTCAACTGACATGGTTTCATATGTTTTCACACCTTGATTCAAGACATCACTATCTACTGGATTAGATAAGACATTACCTTGAATTTTTTTTTCTTGAGTGCTCCCAATTGTCACTCCTCTGAAGACAAAGATGAAAATAAAGTTGCTAACTAATAAATGGTTTAACAATGCTACATGTTGTACTTGGGAAACATCAATTTCTTTCATGTTTTGGGGGATCAATCACTACATCCCTATGCTTATGTTTCTTGTGTGTATGAGCACCTTCTCTTACTAGAGATTGGCTCATACACAATTTTGTGTCTCTTGTGTGCCCTTTCAAACTTCTTAAGGTCTGGTGTTGCTCTCTTTTCTTCACCATGTGGCTTAGGTTGTGCATGGCCACTTGTTATGGCCCCACTCATTAACTTATCAACACTTTGGGGTTTTGGAAAAACATCTGGAGGAGTCCTATGAGTATCATACCCTTTCCTTTTGATTGTAGTGGAACTAAAAAAGTGATAGTAGCATTTTGCATTGATTTTAGGAGCATTTCTTTAGTTTTTTGCTTTAGAGTAGACATAGAAGTACCAGTCCCACTAGTAGTAAAAGTCCATTCATCTACAAGTCCTAAAGTAGGCCTTTTTGAAGGAAATTGAGGAGATTTTCCTCCCAAGGGATCCATTTTGTCAGCTCCTTCTTTCAAGGGAGGAAGGTCATCTTTCAATTTTCCCAAATCCTAAACTTATTAAGAACTCTTGTGCTTTGAATTGATAAATCAATGTTTTTTTTGGGCTAACCAATTCAATGTTCTTCTCATTACATCAGTTATTGGGCATATGAGTCATCTGACTCCTCTTCATTCAATTCAAGGGGACCATTGGTTGTCCCTCCACCTTTTGATCAAGATAGTATTGACTCACAGTATGTGGATCATCCACAACTCCCTCAGGGATAACAAAATCTTGAAGTCTATAATTTGGGTGAGGGTCATTCTTGAGAAGTCTCTTAGCCTGACCTCCTCCTCATCTCTACAATTCATCCAATAATCCTCAAATTGAGGCTCATGTTCAAAAGTGTTTGCAAGATTATTGAATACCCACCTGATGTCATAGTTGGCCCTTGCCTCAAACCTTTCCATCTCAAACCTTTTCATCTCATCTTCCATTAATCTAGCCTTTATAATTGAAGGGAAGGAGTACCTTCCAATCTTGATGGGGAACTTGATGTTTGTCTTGTGTTTTCCAACAATTAATTTGTGAACTGGTGTCAATTGTCTTGCCAATTCACACAAGGCCATTTTTTCATCTAAATATCTGGGAAGCTTACATGGTTGGCCTTCAAATCCACTAACCTTGATGTATGTAAACTTCTTGTACTAAATGAAATAACATCCATATTCCATGATTACTTGTCTAGCCTCCTCATAAATCATGTATTGTTCCCATTTTAGCCTGAATAAGCATATGATTGGTGCAAAGAAGGCATCATTAACTAATCTCACATTCTCTTTCCAATTACTCAACTGTAATTGAGGGAAGATCTTATGCATTTGGAATTTTTTAAAGTCAGCACATGGCACAAGGCAAGGAACCACTATGGCCTACAATATTATAAATCAAGTAGGTCATCATGTAAAATTCCAATTCTCTAGTGTCATCCATCTACATTTTTTTTTAGTGCTATCATGTGGTCATGAAGTGCTTCTACAATGAAGGTTTCCCAAAAATGTTCCCCTTCTTCTCCAAAACTATCCACATATAGGTGCACATCCACTCCTTGAATTCATTCATTGTCTCTAATCAACCATTTGACTCAACAATACAATCACATCTTCTGCTTCCTCAATGAATTGTGCCCTAACAAGTCTTTTAGGGATTTGAGTGGTTTTTTTCTTCTCTGTTAAAATCCATTTGGTATTTATAATCTGGGCATATTCCTTTTTCTTAGCTTCATAATCTTGTAGGGCTAAGTCGATACCTAGGGTTATTGGATTTCTAATCATAGGAAATTTTAGCATTATCCTGATGGTTGTAGGTGTCAAAGTTAATACCACTTCACCACTTCCATCCAAGTACTTCCCTCTTCTCTAGGATCATAATTCATGGCACAAAGTCTTACCAGTTTTGGGAAGTGTAATGAGGGTGAAATAACACCAAGCTAAAGCAATATTACTTGGTTTGAATCACTTCCATTAATTCACTCTTGTTTGGGCTATTGAATCTTTGCAAGAATTCATCTAGGTCAACATTCATCAAATTATATCCATGATTTTTTCTAGATTACTAGTGATTCCAGGAAGTAACAAGAAAACCCGATGACATGGTCTTCATCTTTAATGCCCTAGTTTTACTTCAAATTTCCTTGCAAATGAATAAGAGTATGGGAGTATCTTAGTTCTTACCATTTTTTGGTGAATATCCATGTAATTGGCTCTGGTTTCAAAGGATTTTCAATCTTTGGTTCTCTATTCGTGTTCCATGATCGATTTCATTGTTCCTCAAGAAATTATGCTAACAATGGCATCCAGATCTCAAAAATGATAGAAAAAAATCTCAATGCATTTGAAGACTTCAAAATTCCTCCTTGATTTGTGTGAAAATGCATTAATAATGGTGAAAGTCATTCATTAATGTGTTGCATCATGGCCCTCCATTTCACCTTTCCCAATTTTAAATATGAGCCATCCACGTGGAATATCCTTATGCAATGTGGGCTTGGGGAAATTTTTTGCACTTTTGCATCATGTTTTAAATGTATACATATTTAGCTATTTGACCCGATCACCACCCTTGACTTCCATCCCAAGTTTGACAGTTTGACATGTGGTTGCATCCCTAATGGTGGTGGAGCTGTGGGCTATTTTTGAATATTTTTCTCTTTCTCAATTGAACTCAAAGTTACCAATTTTCTCGATGACCCACTTCCCCACTCTTTGCATGAGAAAGTGCCATGTGTCTTGTGGTCTCTGGGAGCTTTTTACACTTTTATACTTTATCACCTTAGTGTCAAGAAATACAATCAAGCCCGATCCCCCACATTCAACCAACTTGTGACATGTGTATCTCTTGGAGGGGATCAATTTCTATTTTTGCATTTTTTGACTATGAATATTTGAAGGAATATTTTTTGGGCCTGGGGCCAAGTTAGAAAATTGTTAATGTTATATGATTGTTGTAACTTTGTAACTTAAATCCACCATACCACAACCAACTGGAGAATGCCACATATCATATCATCGGTGATGGAGACAAACATGAAATTTACAACACAATAGGGAATGGTATACAAAGGCATTTTTCATGATTTAAAACGATTCATGATCAAATTTTTTTGTAGGGATCTTCAAGAACAACACATCTAACATGATCCTTAACCCATTAAAAAAGAGGAATAAAACCTAAACATGGGATTTCAAATGGATTTAATCATGATGAATGTAAATTTGAACTCACATTTTCACATGGGAAAACTAAAAAATATAAAAAAATTTGAAGGCATGTTCAAGACAAAGGGGTGAGATCATTTTGAGCACCAACACCTAGCTCGACTCGGGGATGGGCACCCCTGTGGGTGCCACAAGAACCATACAAAGTACACACACACAGACCAAGTGCCAAAGTCCATTGGGTTATGGAGTCAAGTAAAATACACACTAGGTCAAGTGATAATAACACATCTCTCAAAAAAATATACCGAGAAACTAGGAAACTGGTCATGGTCACTATAGACCAGAAAACAAAAAGGGAAAAAAAACACAAAAAAAAAAAAAAAAAAAAAAAAAAATACTATACATTGTACATTGATTCATACCTTTCTTTGAAATCAATCAAGAAAATGTTTTAGGTGCCTTCCATTAACAGGAAACTCAAGTAATTCTCCATCTAGATCCTTTAAGAAGAAAGTGTGTTCACCAATTTTGATATCAATGGAATAAGGGCCCATCCATAATGCATCAAATTTTCCATGTTTCCCTTATCCTCATGTCTACTATCCCACAATAATACAAGATCCCAACACTAAAATTTCTAGGAGTTACCTTTTTTATCAAATAACCTTTTGAGCTTTTCCCTAAATTTCAGATGCCTTTAGTGGGATTCTCTTCTTTCTCATCTAACTCAACAATTTGATTAATTCTTGCATCATAAGGGCTAACTTCTTCATCCTCAAGTTTTTGAATGAATTGGTAAGAAGATAATTACATGTGTAGGGGAAGAAGGGCCTGACTCCATAGACTAGTTCAAATGGGATCTTTTCCAGTGGCTCTTTTAGTAGTGATTCTATCTTCCCAAACAAAAAACTTCAATTTCTCACCCCATCTTCTTTTGTTAACCTCTAGTGTCCTTCTAATTATCTTCAAAATTTTTTTGTTTCTTGATTCAACCTGTCCATTTCCCTGAGGGTTGTAGTTAGATGCATATGTTAGGTTTATCCCATACTCTTGACACATGGCCACTAATGGTTTGGCTCTTGAAATCTCATGGCATTATCAACAACTATTTTGGTAGGTACTCCAAACCTACAAATTATATGATTTAGGATAAAATCCATAACAATATGATGAGTTTCTTTCTTAGTAGGGATAGCCTCAACCCACTTGGTGAAGTAATCAGTGGCCACCAATATCCATCTGTGGCCTACACTTGAAGGATCTGAAATCTCTCTCCAACAAAATCCATACCCCATTGTTTAAAAGGGGCTTCAATTGACACTGGTTGTAAAGGGAGAGCACCTGAAGCCTTCATTCTTCCTAAAAATATTTGACAACTTTCACATTTTCTTACTAACAAGGTTGTATCTTTAAAGAGTGTGGGCCACCAATAACCTACCCTTAAGATCTTGTGGGTAGTTACTCTTCCAAAAAAATGACCCCCACATACTCCCCCATGAAAATATGTAATTAATTTGGGGGCTTCATCTTCATATAATACATCTTAGGAGAACCCTTTAGGATTCTTCCATGCCAACCCATAATCAGTGATGATGTACTTTTGGGAGGCTAATTTGAGTGTCCTTCTTTGATTCTTATCTAAATGTCCAGGACACTCTAAATTCCTAAGGTAAAATATGATGTCCTTATACCATGTAGAGTTGACTAATTTCTCATGAACATTCATATCTCCCTCCTCAACTTCATTTACTTCCATCACTTTACAGATTATTGCTTTCTACCATTAGCTTTTCCAAGCCTAGACCTCTAACCAACTTAGTGGTCTAAATATCCATGTCATATTCTTGTAATTTTTTCACCCATCGACATATTTTACTTGAGATTTCCATTTTTGATAAGATGTCCTTGACCATGGTATGGGGAACATAAGCTATAATCTTGGAACTTAAGATATATGGCCTAAAAATTTTTTTTTCTCTAACCAAGGAAAAGGCCTGCTTCTCCATGATGGTGTATTTCAACTCATCCCCCCTAATAATGCTTTTACTAAAAAAATAAATTGGCCTTTCATTTCCTTCCTCATCCTTCTGCATAATAATACAGATGCAATGGTATTTTAGAGGAAAAAAAAAAAATTTGAAAATTTTTTTTTGTAATCAGGGGCTGCTAAGACAGGAGCATTTTTTAGTGCTTCCTTGATTCCTATGAAATCTTGGACAACTTCCTCTTCCCATTTGATAATCTGATCCTTCTTTAGCATACTTGTGATGGGGATAGTCATTTCAGAAAAATTGGAAATGAATCTCTGATGAAGTTTATCTAACCAAAGAAGGACTGAATTCCTTTCTTAGTTTTGGGAATAGGAACTTTTCCAATAGCTTCCACTCTTTCAGGTCAATCATGACCCCTCCTTAGATACAATGTGCCCCAATAAATTTTCCTTTTGAACCCCAAAATGGAACTTTTAGGATTCAATGAGATGTCATATTCTCTACATCTCAAGCAACATTTTTCCACATGTTGCAAGTGATCATTCCTCTTTCTTGAGAACATTGTCACATCATCTGGTACACAACAATAAAATCATTGATATAACTTGAGAATGCTACATCCATAGCTCTTTGAAAGGTAGCTCAACATTCATCAGGCCAAATGGCATTCTCACATACACATAGGTACCCCATGGAGTGGTGAAAGTAGTTTTGATTCTTTTATTGCTTTACTACCACTTGGTTATACCCTGAGAATCCATCTAGAGTAGACAACAACTCAGATCTAGTAACCAATTGCAACATGTTATCCATATTAGGAAATGGATAGTTGTCTTTGATTGAGGCCTTATTCAAATTTCTAAAGTCCACACACAACCTTATATCTCCATTTTTCTTTTCGAACTGGCACTAGGTTTTCCACCCATGAAGAATATCTTGTTGGTTGTATGATGCCTCCATCCCTTATTTTTTTAACTCTTCTTGCATTTTGAGGGAAAGGAGTGGATTGATTGGCCTTTTGATTTTTCCTAAATGGCTTAACATTAGGTTCTAATGGTATCTCATGTTGGAAAAGGTCTTCCCTATATGCCTTCAATTCTGAATATGACCATGCCAAGTAGTCTGGTACTTTTTTAACAAGTTGGACATAAGACTTCTTTTCTTCTTTACTCAGGTTACTACCTAGCCATATTTTTCTAGGTTTTTCCTTAGTCCCCAAGTTGTTCTCTTCCACATCTCTTGAGGATGACATATGTCTATTAACAATCCTATTAGCATTGTCAAAATTTGACTCTAAAGAAACCAAACCTCTTGGAATGGTATTGGTTTTAATTGAATAATATCTTTACCAAAAAGGTCTCCTTACCATCACAAACACAAACCATTGGTTCCTAGTCCACATTTTGGTTTGTAAACTCTCCTTCATTCTGTAAGAACCTCTAAACCTGGGCATCATCTTCAAAAACCTGCCAATGTTTGACATTTTCAGGGACAGATGGTCTTGACAACACTTCTATATCATATTCACAATAAGGAGACATTGTATAATTTTCAAATCTAGATCCCAATACTACCAACTCTATCTGCAACAACATTTGATTTCATCATGATATACTATGTTGAAAGAGTCAAACATTTCAATAAAGTCCCAAACTACATGCTTATATTGTTTCATTCTTTGATTCTTGGTTGCATATACAATTTCCTAACTTGTTTGACTACTAATTTTGAATCTCCTTTAACAATAATGTCCTTGATACCATACCTCCAAGAAATCCTTAAACCCAAAAGCAATGCTTCATATTCTGTAATATTGTTAGTGCACTCAAATCTAAAGTTTAAAGGAAAAATTGAAATTCTCTTGGTTTGGAGACACAAGGACAACACCAACACCATTCCCAAATTTAGAGCAAGCTCCATCAAACATCAAAATCTAGGAAAGCCATTTTTTTCAAGGACATTTACACTTATCAATGTTATGCTCTTTAAAATCTGCATAGCCCACAAAATTATCAACATCTACATCTGTATATAATACTTCATAAGAAGCATTGTTAGGGTCTTCAATCAGATGTAGCATCTTTTTCTCACCATACAATTTAACAAGGCTTCCCTCTATTGGTATGGTTGCATATGACATGTCCATCTATACACTCCCACCCACACTAGCAACCCACTTTCTTGACAATAACATTCCCCACTTAGCAAGGACAATCCACAATAACTACATTCATGGTTAAACATTTTCCGGGTAAGCTGCCAATTGCACTACCAATCCTTTAACATACCCAATCATCAACACCTCCCTTGAATCCATAGTAGTGCACTTTCCAAAAAATATTTTGTCACTTTGATATTCAATTCATTCATTACCTCAAGAGGCATCACATTACATGAGGCCCCTGAATCAAACATGTAGTTGTGCACTAATCTATCCTTGATGATTAAAGTAGTATAGAAAGGATCAACATCAAGTTGAGATTCAACAAGAGAAGTACCAAATATACCTCAGGTGATTCTCCCAAGTCTTCCAATGCTTGTGGCACTTCTATTTCTACAATGATCAAGGGGAGTATCCACATTATTCACATTCTTGTTTTGGGGTATTACCTCCTCTTTGAATCCCAAATATTCAAATGCCCTTTTTCTATGCTCAGGGATCCTAAAATTCAACAATAGGCACAATGAATTTGATTTGACTCAACATCTAGGCTATATCATAGGGGATGTATTTGGGTAAGATTATATTGGGAGGGAGAGTTACTACCCCTTCTTGTGGTATGAGACTCTTTATAACTTGGGCATGAGTTGGGGTACAAGTTTTATTTGGAGTGATTGGACCTTTGCTAGGTGTATCCTTTTTAGGGGATCCTTTGGGATATTAGTGAGAAGTGGATTTTTTTTGGTTTGGTTGTGGCCCTCCCCCTTTGACAACTCTACTTTTGAGATTGTACTCCTTTTCTGAGAAACCACTGCATTCATCAAAAGCTTCATGTCTTCCTCAAAAGGAATTCCCCCATCATACTTCTTAATCATTAGAGATCTCAAATATTCAAATTCATGATTAGGTAAATCAAAATATTACACCATATCAACTTCAATATCATCATTAGGAGGAAGAGGAGATACCCAGTGAATGCAATCCCAAAAAATTTCTACATTCTGACACTTATCAGCTCATTTGAAGTGGCACCTTGTTGTGGATTATCAGGGCACTCCATCATGCATACATCACCATAAGTTTCATCATCATCTACCTCTTCAATTTCCTTATTTAGATCACAAGGGGGATGTGGCAAGAAGACACTTGTCACACCAATCAATAACATGGTTTTCTTCTACCATGAAACCCTAGTAGTCAAAGGATTAGGGACCAACTTATTTTCTCTAGGTTGTGGTTGTTTATTTCTGATCCCATGGGCCCTTTTCCTCTCTCATCTGATCTATGATCACCTCTAGGATGATTTCCAAATCTATTTTGGCCCTGAGGTTGGTGTTGCATGAGAGCTCTCTTTCCTATTCTTTTTCTTCTCTGGAAATCTTATAAGATATTTCTTTAACTTTCTCTAGGCCAGAGTCTTCACAACTTCTTCTAGATCCACTTGCCTTTCCTTGACTGAGGTTTCAAGATTAATCAATTTGACACCCTCCCTCTTAGGAGGTTTTCCAGCTTCCTTAATATTGTTTTCAATTTGTAAGGCCATGGTGAAGGCCTACCTTAAAGTTCCAGGGTTCTTATCCCTCAAATAATAAGCAAATTTCTTGTCAAAAGCATTAAATATTTAATTAGGAAAGACTCATCACTAGGCCTCAAAATTATGGGTAATCTAGTCAAAGTCTTATTGAATCTAGTATTGAAGTCTTGAACAGGCTCATTGGGATTATTTTTATATTCTCAAACTTAGATAAGAGGAACCTTGGGTCATTCTTATCCCCATATTGTAATCTAAAGGCATTCTTCATCTCATTCCATGAATCTATTGAGTTGTCTAGTAAAGATTTATACTAGTCACGTGCATCTTCTTCAAGAGTGTGAATGAATAACTTTACATATACATCTTCATGTTCTATTTCAAAATCCTCCATCATATTAACAAATAGTTTTAAGTGTTGATCACTAGTGATGGCATTATTTCCCTAAAATTTGGGTAACCTATTTCTTACATCTTGTGGTACAACATTAGGATACCCAACCATGCCTCTAAAATCTATTGGTCCAAACACATTGACAACAAAGGGAGGTCTAGGTGGAGGATGAGCCATGTTATTATGAGGAGGTGATCCTATAGGAGGATTAAAATGGTGTGGGACAAGAGGTATTTTGAGACACAGGTGTATGATCTTCAAAGTAAGTATCCTTCAATGACTTAGTCTCACAAAAACCCTATTAGTTCTAAGTGATAAAGGAGGAAGGTGAGGAATACCTATTCCAGTTACAAATGATGGCCCTTCACTAGTTGGAGTGTTTAGATTTGTATGAGGACTACTTGATTCTGAACTATTTGAAGATGTAGAATAATCCTCTATTAAAGGTTGATCACTTTCCACGACTAGCACTACCTTCTCTCCTGACCTTTGATCCCCAAAGCTTTCTAGACTTGTTTCTTATTTGGTTTGTTCTTCCAAGCTCTAGAAATAGTCTTCTAGTAGGATATTTGTTAAAGAAGGACCTTCTTCCTTCCATCTTTGCAAATATCAACAAAAAATTTCAATTATCAAAGCTTAAGACATTGGCATTTACAAAAATTCTGAAAAAATATGGAGTCACCACTAAGGATTTACACCTTAGATGTGTAAAACACTGTAAATGACTTGTCAATTGTAAATCAATACTCAATTTCTATAAATCTTGACAAATCTGAGCATCCTTTGTCAATATTTATCATTAGCCAAGAAGATTTAGTGCAAAGTTTACTTAAACTAGGAAATATCATGCAAATAACTTTTGATCTTGCTTAATTTTCACAAATCTTAACAAAGGATGATGTTTAGACCACGTATTTGCATCTAAACATGTATGAAACATTACCAGAGGTTGATATTTGTATGTATTTACACAAATGTCCCCGAAACAATGCAGTAGAGGTGTTGGTACCCAAATTGGTCCTCCCTTTGTGGCTGAGAAACATCAACAAGAATGAGAAGGATGCTTAGAGGATGATGGATCTAGATTTGTGTCATTTTGTAGCTGGGGAAGGATCTCATCATCTCTTTATCACTTGAGCTCGGAGGATTTAGGTAGCACCATGTTGAGGGTATGACCTACCCTCCTACTTTAGGCTCTTCCTTTAGCTAGGTGAGAGGACCCATTTTGTAGTCTGTAATTGTGAGTGGGGTGGATGTATCAACAATATTTGGCACTCCTTTGTAAAGTAATTGAAAAAATCTCTGGGAAGACATGGTCAATTCAACAAAGGCTAACTCTCACGAGTTGTCACTTCTAGACAGTGCAGATGTCTTCTAAACAAATCTCAGACTACTAAAGATAATATGGAACCAATTGCTTTAGCATATTTTTGGCTTTAATGAGGCAAGCATGGGTAGTTCTGGTAGGATTAGTTGGTTTTGGTTGTATTTGATTTGGGGAATTAAGTAGGATAAAGTTGATTATACCATAGATTTCAAGGAATTTTAACAAATGTTGGGAGATCTACCAAGTGCAAGACAAATACACCTCAAATAGCTCACAATGAACCTTCAACTAGAAGATGTACACTCATGGAATCCCAAGAATGCATGGTTTCACACAATCTTTAAGGATTCAAACACAAAATATCATGTTGAAGACTTAATAAAACATCAGAGATTCACAATTTATCATGCCTAAGATACACTCAAAGGCTTATAAGAAACATTTAACAAAGTGGAGACATAATGACTTTAAAATTGTTTATTACACAAATGAAATGAAATCTCTTCTCAAAAAGTGCAATTGCAATTTCCAGAATGCTACCAAGAATGATAAATTTTTGTGTGACTTAAAGGATCTCTAAAATAAGATTGCAATGGGAGCATGAATAACTATTTTAAAGTATTTCATCATCTTGACAAAGATAAACAATGCTCATGATTAACACAATTAATTCAAGGCTCATCAAATTTATCAAGCAAGGGAAAGTAGATCTATAGTCTCAATGTTTGTCAATGGTTGTACACTTGCAACCATCTTGACATGATTTAATTTGAAGGCTCAAAAAAGTAACAGGTTTCTTAGATGAGTTCTTGGGAAATTATTTTTTCTCTCATTTTTCCTTTCTCTTCAAAAATATTAGAAAATTTTACCCCCCCTTAGAGAGTATTCTCATCACATTTATACAATTCTATTCACTCATTACTTTCCAATTTTCCCCCAAAAAACATGAATCTTCAAGGGAATATTCTTCTTACAACATATAATTTAATTTATGTTATTCTCATGAAGATGCCTCATCAAATGTTTCCAGTGTGAGAATATGATATTTTCACATTTTTCTCTCTATTTACATATGACTGGGATGCCATGTCATCACTTTTGGCCATTTATTTAATCATTATTTTCCTTGGTGACTGGACATATCCACTTTTGATGATTTTTGAGCACCTCCAGGTGATTTGATTTGATAGATGCTCTTATTTTATTTTCAGAATCCATTTTGAATGTTGTATATTTATTTTCATGCCTTTTGGGTTAGTTATCACACATGATTCTTGTCAAATTAGATCAATTCACCATTTTTTCTCAATGCCAATTCATTTCAACTTTTAATTTCCTTGTGCAAATATCTTATTGGGATCTTAGGAATAATTTCACCATGATTTACACCACCAAATCTCAGCTCATATGCTTCAAAATTCCTATAAAAACACACCATTTACTTAATCAATTCATACTTTCTTCTTTTTTTGCGTATAGGCACTTTGAAGAAATTCATTTGTATCATGGTGGGGGAACCAGTAGCATCTAGTTTGAAAGAAATATCCTATGAAGACTTGCATTCATATTTTATTTATCAGGTCCAGATGAAAGTTTGTGAGGATGCTTTTTGAAATTATATGACCCTAAGGATTACACCGGGCCTTTAACACCTCCAGTTGTTTGAGTTACATTAGTTAGGAGACTTATCAAGATAAGTCTCATGTTCTCTACCTTTCAGATGATGTATTTTCACTTGTTTAGGCTTGAACATCAAAGAACTCCCTGAGTTTGAAGAAATTTTTGGAATGAGTAGGCCCTATATGTGTAGGTTTGGAAAACATGTATGCCCATTCATTTGTAATGAGGCATTTTTGTGAAATAAATCCCTCTAGAATCATATGTGCTTGATGGAGAGATTTTTTGACATAGTTCCTTCTCTCTATATCACAATTGAATGCATTAGAGAAGCATGTTTCATTCTTGGAGGAAAAACAACCAGTGAGTACACCCCTCCATCTTGAACCATCACTTCCTTTTGTGAAAAAACATAAGGGTGAGTCTAGCTCTGGGCCTTTTGCTCTATTACTACCTCCATGCCTTCTCTCTCATTATTACCTCCATACCTTCTCTCTAGTCATTCTAGAATTAGTTGTGGTTGTTCCACATTTTGTGGTTTCTTCAATTCAACTTCTCAACCAACTTCTTCTACCAAAACCAGAGGGAAAAGGGCATTTTCTAAAGGTGGTTTGGATATGGGTGAATGGGTCTCTTCTTACAAGAAGAGGTCAAAATTGCTTAGTCTATTAGATGGTCCCTTGTCTAGTATGGATGACCTTTTAATCAATGGGCATGTCTCGCACACTAGAAGGAGACATTATTTTTGTTCAAATGGCACTAGGGAGATGAACATGGGCTTAGGAAAAACAAATTAGTGAAAAAACTTCCTCTTTGTAGAGAGGATTTTTGTAAAGGATTTTGTGGTATTGGATGCCTAAAGTTTCTTGTTATTCCCTTTTTTGTGATACAACTCTTAAGGATATATGTAATCTTTCTTTTCATGGGATGGGGCCCTATAGATCCCCATTTTTCCTTTTTCAAAAATAGAAAGTAAAACATCTCATTAGTTTATATGCTTTTACAAATGGACATAAAATTTCATCCAAGCAATATAAAAAATAATGCATTGTATCAAATTACAATTTATATCAGAGAATAACAAGTTTTAAAAGTAATATTCATCCTTCATGAAGAAATAGTATCAAATGAAACACTAATTACAAATGAAATATGAAAAGAAGATAAAGTTTTAAGAATGACAAGCCTAAGCTTGTTCATCATCTTTCATGTTTGCATCCTTTTCTTCTTTAGAGTTTCTTTCTTCTTCTTCTTGTGGAAGCCTTGCCACATATGCATCATACCTTCAAAAGAGCTCATTGATTTCTTCTTCATTTGGCCCTGTATGGTGTTGGAAAATCAATGTCTATCTTATTTATTGCATCCACACATTAGCCCATTTTTTTGCT
This sequence comes from Taxus wallichiana var. yunnanensis, assembly GCA_018340775.1. NCBI lineage: Eukaryota > Viridiplantae > Streptophyta > Pinopsida > Cupressales > Taxaceae > Taxus > Taxus wallichiana. Next base: position 195,786,723 of record CM031236.1, read on the forward strand.
TGTATTCCAATGGTCTAGATTCTTAACTCTATAATTTTGTTCTCAATTTTCCTCATTGTTTTAATAACTTCATAAGAAAGTCATATTTTTGAATTTTTTCTCAAAAGAACTAAACAAAAATTCATCCTTTAGATCACCATATCTCTTCTTGAATTTTTCAAAAACCATATCTTCAAGTTTTAAATCAATAACATCTAAGGTATCATCAACCCATTTTTTAGCTTATATTTTTCTTTGATTCCATTCAAAACTTCCACCCTGATCTTGTTAATTCCTCCATAGCATGTTGAGTTCCTTTGAATTCCTTTGGCACAATCCCTTCTTTTTCAACCAATTCATCACTGAGTTGAGTTATATGGTTTAACTTGGGAAAAATTCCTTCAAAGTAGAAGATTTTTCATTATCACATTACTCAATCATTTCATCAATTTCATTAAGCCTATTCTTGAGCTCTTCATACTTTGTCTTGGCTTCTTCAATTGCTTCTTTTCCCTTTTTTCAACTTCTCAACCCATGTGTCCACAACCTGAAATTTCTTAACAACCTTATCAATATTTTCCATTCCTTTCAGGGGTATTAGTAGAGGTACTTCTTGAGTTTGACTAGACTTCCCAATTAATTATTACAAACTAGAACTCAAAGCTTTGACTTGTTCTTTCAATTGTTTTTTAGTTATCCTATCCTCATCAAACTTTTACAATAAGTCACTTACTTGCCTCTAATACTCCTATTTCAATTGGTCTCTTGAAGGCTTTCCTAAGGGAATAAGTTGGACACTATAATCATTGGTTGTTATATTTTCTCTTGTTTTTCCTCATGAGGGATTGCCACTTCTAAAGTTTTAGATCCTAGTGGATCAAGTATGAGTTTTGGTGAGAACTCTAGCTCTTTTGGAGGTTCTTACTGGTTTTGGAAAAGATAGAGTTGTGAGATCTATAGCCTTCATAGGGAAATTTCTCTTCTTCTTTTGAGATCATCTCTCCTATCCATCCTTTTGTAAGAGTGGTCCCAAATTTTTGTTTCCTGTAGTTCTTGTTGGGGTTTTTTGGGGACAATCACCAACTGATTGGACACCTCTTGTACCTCTTGGACTGATGATTCTCCTTCTTTTCATGTTCATCTCCCATAGTTATCTCTTTATTCTCACTCTGTACTGGCACTTCCCCTGATTTTTTCCTTCTTGATCTTGAGTTTGGGGTTGGCCAATCTCCTTTAGAATTACATCAGTGATTACAATATATTCTTTCTTTATTTCTTCATTTGATGTAATCTTAACTTCAACCTTTTCCTTGGGAGTTTCTTGAACTGATACCTCTCTTCAGAATTCCTTTTCCTTCCATGATTCCCATCTCCTTTTAGAGGCTGTTGAGTTAACACATTATCATCTTTTTTTCCCTATTGATACCTCATGTTGTAACATGGTGGGTTGGATTTCCATTATTGGTTCCTTATCCTTACCCAAATCTTGTACATCCACACTATCAACAATCTTATCCTCAATAGTTGCATCTTATGTAACCTCTTATCTTTTCATCTACATTTTTCCTTTTTGAGATGGTTCATTATCCTTAGACCTTGACTTCATGGGAGGGATCATTCTCATCAATACCTCTTTACTTAAAAACTTTTTCCACTAGGTACTTTTGGTTTGTTCAACTTTGGATCTACCTGATCTATAGAGAGTACCTTTGATGTTTGAACTCTAATTTTAGTAGTTGGCATACATGAGTAGTTTTTTCTACTCCTTCACTCAATTGAGGATCACTTACATCCTTTACTATTAGTTTTTCATCAATAGATATGTCAAATGCATCCAATGTGGAAAACTCCTCACCAATATCAACATCCATTATCTACCTGAATCTTTGTTGACTCTTGCAATTGTTTAAATAAAGGTACATTGATATTTTCAACTGACATGGTTTCATATGTTTTCACACCTTGATTCAAGACATCACTATCTACTGGATTAGATAAGACATTACCTTGAGTTGTTTGTTCCTAAGTGCTCCCAATTTTCACTCCCTCTAAAGACAAAGATGAAAATAAAGGCATTGATGCTACATGTTGTACTTGGGAAACATCAATTTGGGAAACATCAATTCTTTCATGTTTATGGGGGATCAATCACTACATCCATATGCTTATGTTTCTTGTGTGTATGAGCACCTTCTCTTACTAGGATTGGCTCATACATAATTTTTGTCTCTTGTGTGCCCTTTCAAACTTCTTAAGGTCTGGTGCTACTCTTTTTCTTCACCATGTGGCTTAGGTTGTGCATGGCCACTTTTTATGGCCCCACTCATTAAATTATCAACACTTTGGGTTTTGGAAAAACATATAGAGGATTCCTATGAGTATCCATACCCTTTCCTTTTGATTGTAGTGGAACTGTAAAAGTGAAAGTAGCATTTTGCATTGATTTTATGAGCATTTCTTTGGTTTTTTAGCTTTAGAGTAGACATAGAAGTACCATCCCACTGGTAGTAGAAGTCCATTCATCTACAAGTCTGAAGTAGGAATTTTTGAAGGAAATTGAGGAGATTTTCCTCCCAAGGGATCCATTTTGTCAGCTCCTTATTTTAGGGAGGAAGGTCATCTTTCAATTTTCCAAATCCTGAACTTATTAAGAACTCTTGTGCTTTGAATTGATAAATCAATGTTTTTCTAGGCTAACCAATTCAATGTTCTTCTCATTACATTAGTTATTCGGGCATATGAGTCATCTGACTCCTCTTCATTCCAATTCAAGGGGGCCATTGGTTGTCCCTCCACCTTTTGATCAAGATATAATATTGACTCATAGTATGTGGATCATCCACAACTCCCTCAGGGATAACAATAATCTTGAAGTCTATAATTTGGGTAAGGGTCATTCTTGATAAATCTCTTGGCCTCACCTCCTCCTCATCTCTAAAATTCATCCAATAATCCTCAAATTGAGGCTCATGTTCAAAAGTATTTTCAAGATTATTGAATACCTACCTAATGTCATAGTTGGCCCTTGCCTTAAACCTTCCATCTCAAACCTTTTCATCTAATCTTCTATCAATCTGGATTTTATAATTGAAGGACGGGAGTACCTTCCAATCTTGATGGGGAAATTAATATTTTTCTTATGTTTTCCAGCTTATTAATTTGTGAACTATTTTTGATTGTCTTGCCAATTCACACAAGGAAATTTTATCATCTAAATATATGGGAATCTTACATGGTTGGCCTTCAAATCCACTAATTATGATATATGTAAAATTCCTATACTAAATGAAATACCATCCATACTCCATGATTACTTGTCTAACCTCCTCAAAAATCATGTATGTGTAAATTCAGCACATGAGACATGCACAGGAATTTGGTGCACAGATTGTGAAGTAGAAGGTCACACAGAGGATAGTTTTCCCTGCAGATCAATGAGCTTATTATTGTTAGACTATGAGATATGCCATTTAAAGCATGATGCTAGCCGCTTCCCATTATTACAACACATGATAAGGAATAATGTCTCATGCTACTGTAAAATTTATAGGTCCATGACTCATGATACAAAAGACTGCCAACTGATTGGTCAAATCCATGATGTTATATATATTGGTGTACGACAAAAAGGAGTTTTAGATAACTCTAAAGGAAAGAATGAGCATCAGGATCGGGATCACAATCAGGCATGCTATGATCAAAATGAAGGGCATTTTGAAGGCGGTCATGATAGAGGTCAAGGATACCATGGTGGATTTGGAGGATGAGGTTGTGGTGGTGGACAAGGAAAGTTCCCTCGTGAAACATGTTATACATGCGGATCTCCTGACCACTACAGGCGTGAATGTCCTCGAGAATATTAAATGTTCTTTCTAAGAAAAGAATCGTAGCTATGAGGAATTCCCATACTTGTATGATCATCTTAGCAAGAAGCATAAACAAGAAAATAAAGGTGCAGGGATGGTTAGGATACAACGTGCTATGGAAAATCAGTGGATGCCCAAGTTGGAACCATAATCTGAGGCATTGCAAGTAAGGATCACTACCCACACTAAAGCGACACATGCCAAAGAAGCATTGCAGTAGAATCCTACCATCACTAAGCATGAAGTTCTACATGCATGGTACCAAAATCCTACCCATCAGAAGGAGGTTTATGAGGAAAGCATAGAGGTAGTCGAAATCTTCAAGGTGAAATATAGTATTTAAAGGAGCAATCGCAGAAGATGGAGCAAAATAAAGCATTAGAGATGGTCCAATCTGATATGGATGACTTGAAAGAAGTGTGCAAGATGTTGCACTAGGAGAATATCATTCCACTGTTAGGGAATTGGTTAAAGGGAAACACTTTGCATGCAAGTATTGAGACTAGACGGTAAATCCTGCATGCAAATCTTCCCCCTCATAGCCTAGATTATGACAAGGAAATCACTCTGAATGTTGTTGTGGATGGGTGGCTTTTGAGTAATATATTGATTGATACATGCATGGAAGTCAATGTTCTTACCTTAGATGCATGGGTACAAATGGGGAGACCTCCATTGCATCCATCTTCGAATGTATTGTTCATGGCTAACTAGACTAAGGCCACTCCCATTGGATTTTTAAAAGATGCCTCTATTACCATACAAGGAGCCAAGTTCACTAGATATTTTGAGGTTTTAGTCGTTGGAAGAGGTAGATAACTTCCCAACTCTACTAGGGCGCCCGTGGTACTATGCAAATAATGTTGATCTTTGGTTCAACAAGGGTTATATTAGCTTTGAAAACAAGGAGGAAAGAGTTATTATCCCTTTAACAGATGGAAAATTTGCACCCTATGTCGAGCCCTTAAGGGAGGAATACCTTAATAGGATTTATGTACGCATCATTTGGGATCTAGAGGTGCTTGAGGCATGTCAAAAAGGAATCCTTCGGTGGGAGGATGCGCAATCTATTAGCGATACTACAAGTGTTTCTTGTGGAAATTGGGCTTATAGCACTTATGAGTTAGTAGGGCGTGAAGTAAAGAGCATATTCGCTAGGGACAACAGACCACGTTGTTCCAGGAAAATAGGTAACAAATCAGTACCTCATTACACCGAGAAGGAGACTCTATGATGTTCCCTGCGCACCATGGAGGAACAAAGTGGATAGACCAGTTAGAGAGAAGGAATATGATAGCATATACCCTACACAAGACAACAATGCAGTAGTGGGTGGTTCACAAGGATAATATTATAGGACGGAATGAAATTAGGATTTATCTTACTACTAGGTTCTTTATGAGTAGTGCACCTACTTAAATCTATACTTATTGTGGTAATCAACTTGTTCAGCACCACATTCAGTAGTGTTAGAGACTCTAGACAGAGGGGCAAGAAGCTTTACCACCTTCACTTTGGGTGCACAAGTTTTATTCCACTTTACAAGGTTGCACGCGTGTTTGGTATGTATATGTAGAACTCTATAGAGAGACTAGGAATTGGTAGGATTTAATTACATGAATGGCCTAGACATTTGACTTCTTCTCTACTAAACCTCCGGTGGAAGAAGCATTAAAGGTTATAAAGCACTTAACTATGGGAGATAGTGCAAGGCGGGACCACTCATTCGGGATTTATTTGCGAAAGAGACCTAGGAGAACATTTTGCGGAAGCAAAAAAATAGATGCCACACTACTTAAACGTGCTTGCCTTGCAAGAAAAAGGAAAAATGCTCTACTTAGTGGATGATGAAGAACTAGAAAATTGGATATATACCATTCAACAGGTAAGTGTGAGGTGTTGGACGAGTGTAGAAAGACCACGCGCACCTATCATGAACCAATGAATAAAAAATAAATTGAATATTAAATCAGATATTGAGCCTAAGGAGGCCATAATTGGAGACTATTGGTCTAACTCTGAAGTGGCAAAAATCATTGAGTTACTACGGGATTATCAGGACTTATTCCCTCGAGGATACCATGAACTTAAAGGCATGCATAAATCATTAGGAGAGATGAAGATAAAGCTTAAGGAAGGTGTGTACCTAGTTAGAAAGAGACCCTACAAGATGAACCCCAACTTGCATGAAAAGGTCAAAGAAGAGATTGACAAAATGTTGAAGTTTGGAATCATCAAACCCCTGGACAAGTTAGAATGGGTTAGTCCAATGGTGATCAGTATCAAGAAGGATGGTCGATTAGGATCTGTGTGGACTACATGGAGCTGAATGTTGCATGTGTGACTAATCCCTTTCCTATGCCATTCATTGAGGAAATACTAGAAGGCATTGCATGGTGCAAAATCTATTCATTTACAAATGGGTTCTCTGGGTATCATCAAGTTAGGATTTCCTAGGAGGATCAGGAAAAGACTAATTTTACTATTGAATAGGGCACCTTTGCCTATAATGTGATGCCTTTTAGACTGAAAATTGTGTCCGTTGTCTTTTCATGAATAGTTGTTCAGGAGTTTAAAGATTTTATTCACAACTTCTTACATGTTTATTTGGATGACTAGATGGTGTATGGACTTTTTAAGGATCACTATGCCAATCTATGCTTAGTGTTTGAAATATGTAGATAGTTGAGTATATCTTTGAACATCAAGAAGTGCATATTTACTACACCATTTGGAATACTTTTAGGAAACATAATATTTAAGGAAGGCTTTTGGTTGATCCCGGCTAAGGTTGCAGTCATTATTAGCCTAAAAGAGCCTTCGAGTCAAACAAAGTGAGGTGCGTGGATTCTTGGGTCTCATGGGGTATTATAGGAAATTCAAAAAGGGTTATGCCAAGGTTTCTGAACCTTTGGAGGAGTTACTGAAAGGAAAAGGTACATTCTACTAGGGAGAACCATAGCATTGCACATTCAAGACATTAAAGGAGAAACTTACTACCACACCTATTCTATGATTTCCTTCGTGGGACCAACAATTTCATGTGCATGTGGACACCTCTGGCATGGCCATTAGCATGGTGTTGGCTCAACCAAGAGAAGGTATTATAGATCATCATATATGTTTTGCTAGTAGAAAGTTGATTCCTACAGAGCACAATTACACAACTATAGAGCATGAAGCTTTGTTAATGATCTATGCACTACATAAATTTAGACAGTACCTGCAAGTTAAACCATTTTTATTTTATACAGATTACATGGCATTGAAGTATTTGGTAAACAAGCCCATTTTACAGGGGCGCATATACAAATGGGTACTCTTATTTCAAGAATTTGATTTCACAGTTTTGGTAAAACCAGGGAAAAGTAATTTTGGACCATACCATTTATCCAGAATATAATCAGGAGAAAAAGCGTAGGCCATTAAAGATACCATGTCTGATGCACAGTTATACAGGTTACAATGCATACCATCAGAATTAGAGGACATTTTTGTCTTTCTACAAACAAGTATGACACCCGAAGGAATGAAATCCTTAGAGAATAAAAAAACTTGCTATACGTGCGGCACCCTATATGTTGATTAGCAGTGACATGTAAAAGTCATGTCGGGATGAAGTATTACACTGCTGTGTACTAGAACATGAGTGCACAGATATCATGGAGGAATATCATGGTGGTATTACAGGTGGCCACCATGCGGTGAATCCACCGCACACAAGATTCTACTCATTGGATTATGGTGGGAGACCCGTATAAAGATTGTAAAGCATATTGCAAGGCTTGTGATCATTGTTGTCATCTTGGGAAACCAAGTCAATGAGATGAAATGCCTCTAAGACCTATTACTAGTATAGAACCATTTGAGAAATGGGCTATAGAATTTTTGGGTCCTATTTCACTAGTGTGTGTAGGACTGGATCATGTTACATCATTACTTTTACATATTATCTCACAAGGTGGGCGAAGTAGCACCTATAAAGGATTGTATAGCAATAACAACCAAATTTTTACGGGAAAATATTCTTACAAGGTATGGATGCCCACTAATTTCGACAAGTGATAGGGGCACACATTTTTTGAATGAGACAATCAAGATATCATTGGATTATTTTATGATTGTGCACCATAAGACTACACCCTATCATCATTAGGCTAATGGAACTGCTAAGGCCTTCAAAAAAAAATTGAGCCAGACATTGACAAAAAAATTGATGTTGGAAGGAAATATTGGGATGATAAAGTTTCTAATGTACTATGGGCATATTGAACAACATATAAAATGATAAACAAGGCCACACCCTTTCAATTGGTGTTTGGCGAGGAACTAGTTCTTCCTATGGAATTCATGTTACCTTATTTTCATATTGCACATCTTTGGAGGTCTAGCTAATAAACAAGCATTAGAAGAACAAATTGAAAAATTAATCAAGTTGGATGAGTGACAAGCAATATCACGTTGGAGTAAAAAAAAAAAAGAAAAGGCAAGGCAGAAAGCATGGCATGATAGGCACATTAGGGAAAAAAGCTTGAGATAAGGCAAATGGTGCTTCTCTACAATTCTAAGTTTCTGCGCCATCCAGGAAAACTCAAGGTAAATTGGTTAGGGTTGTATTTTATCACTCACATACTTGAAATAGGCGCTTCCAAGTTAGAAATGCTTGATGGAATATGGTTACCCGGTTACTTCAATGGGAGTAGGCTAAAGCCCTACTATAAATAAGTCTTCTTGGTGTTTGTAATAAGGCAAAGTGTTGTCATTTAGATTAGGTTTTCAATTCTATATTTCCTTAATGTATTTCATTATTCGTTACCATGCTTTGTCAATTTAGTTGGTGTTTTTGTGTAATAAGCATGTTTACACGCCAGAAGATAATTATTATTTAAAGAATTTTTATGCATAGAGGAATGCACATACCATTAGTGTGGGGTGGTTATTAATATCCAGGTACATGACTATTGAAAATAAGTACACATGAAAGGAACAAACTGCTATAGGTGTTATTCAAGTTGGAAAATTGTTAAAAAAGAAAAAGATTGCTTCTAGAAATGAGGACCATAGGTGGAGATGAATGAAGAAACAAGTATAATGCGAGGTAAGTAGGGGCCATGGGAACTACCAAGGGAAGGTGTAGTGGTAAGGTACTCGGGTGCATGGAGGCACGCTGAAGAGAATTTTCAGCTAGAAGGTAGGAAGGCACGCTAGAAGGTTATAGCTTGCGCGTAAAGATGTACTACACGAAAAGAACAAAAATGGTCAATTAATGAGAGGATTGTTGGTAGGTGAAGGACCAATAAATGCACTAAATTTTTTAAAATCTATATAAGGAAGAGATGTGAGTTCATTCTTACCATTGAAATTATGAGAATTTGAAAAGAGCTAAGTGCAAATGAGTTGAGTGAATCGTGTTGAGGTGTGAAGAGTGTGAAACTAGACGTGGAGAGAAGATTTGTGCACATGAGAAGCTTGTGTCCCCATAGGTGAAGGTTTTGAGTGAAGTAGATGCATTACGAAAGAGCTAGGGCACATGACTTTCACTAGGGCATGAAGATTTTAATTAAGGTTTTAACTTTCTTGTTACAGAGGATAGAAAGGAGATATTTTCAAATGGCGTCGAAGAAAGCACCTGCAAAGCATAGGAGTAAAAGGGAAGAAGAAGGTCAAAGTGGAAGAAGAAATTGCTCCCAAGAGTAATTTATCATAAATGTAGTATCCAGAGGGCATGATTGTGGGACAAGAATGGGATGAAGTTGCTAAAGAATATTGGAGTCTACTAGTTGTATGAGCTACCATACTTTGGAAATTATGAACCATTGTATCGATGGTTGATGAACAGAGTCCATGAGAACTTCTTCTACTTTTCCGGATGGAGGGTTAGAATCATAGTCGCCTTAATTTCAATAGTAACAGGATTAAGGGCCTCAGGAGCACATCTGGTGAGTGACTTAACAGATAAAGCATTGATCCTGTAGATAAGGATGGAGCTAAAATATACCAAGGGTCGATTTACGTAGCATGGACATTGATAAATTGAAGAAGTACCTAGTGGTACAGGTAGTTGCACATCTGATAACAAAGTTTAATGACCAAGAAATGTGGTCGTAGGTGAATACAATGTGGTTGCACGTTGCAAGGAAAATGTCTCAAGGAGTGATCTACAACATCATGGGTTACATAGAAGAGACAATTGTTGAAGAATTACATACAGGTGAGAATTAGTTTTGGCACTATTTTATTGTCTTTGGTGTTTATGGAGATTGGAGTGCCCGATGGGCCAAAGGAAAAGATTTGGGAGTACCCCATGGAAAATAAATCTCTGGCAGAAAGATTTGATAAATACTTATGTGAAGGGACCATGGGTGGGACATTTAAATAGAGGGCGAGATGTGGTATGATAGGATCCATGCGGTGTTCGAAGAGGAGTGGCGCATACCCAAGGAGTTACCTTCGTTGGTGGGTAAGGCGACAGCTTTGCGGTCTACCAACGTTTTTGCATTCCGCAAATTGTGATGAATGACGTAACTTGGATCCCTTGGTGCAAACTACCATATGCCTTCACAACATGCTACTTCTAGGCATCAGTTCATTGGTTCTGATGCGCACCGCCTAAGCTTCATTGCAGATAAGGTAGATTGTGATTATCACACTCTAAGAAAAACATATGTATATCCAGGATGGACTACCTACATTGAGAGGCTTATCTCAGATGTAATAAGCATGAAGCTGGTAAGCTTGGCAGTCAGAGACATTGGAGCAATGCTTATGTATCTTCAACTCAAGCCCAAGATGGAGAACAAAAATATGTGGAAAGAGAGTTTGTGCTTCGAGTGTCTACCTAAGGGTAAGCATACAAAGAGAGAATGTGACAACTCCACTGACCCTACGATACTATAATGGTGGATGAAGAGGAGGATGAATGAGAAGATAGTGGTGGCCTGGAGCATAGAGGACAAAGGTAGCCTACAAAAAGGTAGGAACTGAGTGCACGACTACACCACCTTAGGTGCAAGAAGGAGGTGATGAGGACCTGGATGTAGTACAAGGAGAACACCATTTCAAAAAGGTATTCAAGAAGAACCAGAATCCAAGGTGCTACACCATAATTAGTGTGCAGATCACCATGAATCTCTCCACGAAGGAGACAACTGAGAAAAGAAGGAGAAATTTGAAGCTAGACGAGGAGGTGGAAGATTCTGAGGAGAGCATGCCCAAATATCCTACACCACCAGAAAACGTGGAAGAGCCAAAGGATGAAGAAATGAAGGATGGAGAAGAAGGAGTAAAGGAGGTAGATGGGATAGCGTAAGAGACTGCTTAGGGCATAGTAGAAAAATCTCAAAATCTTAGCACTCAAGTTCCTAAGGGGCCAAGATCGAAGAGGAAAAGTGGAGAGTATATTACAATGGTCATGGGCTATGTTGAGGACACAAGTAAAATTATCCACACCCATTTCCAAAGCATGGTGGGCCTTAAGGAATTGTATGGATGGGAGTTGATGGATGAGGACATGGCCACCGTGCGCACAAGGAAATAGTTGTCTGGTCAATAATGCACACATATGGATGAACCAGACTTTGACGTATGTGAAGAGTCCTATGTATCAAGAAGATTGAAGAAGACACCTTAGGCCGAAACATAACAATAAAGCCTATTGTTATGTCAGATGAACAAGTAAGTAATGCCTTAGTGAAGGTATCTACAGAGGTGGCAAGGAGGAATGTGGATAAAGCTACAACTATTAGGGCATTAAAAGAAGAGATTAAGGCCAAAGATGTAGAGATAGCGCGCCTACGACAAGAGAAGGACTTAGAGAAGAAGAAGAACAATGCTTTCATCAAGCATGGCAGAGGAAATTGGAGACCATGTCCTAAAAGCAAGACCACATTTGGAGTCCAAGGTACCCAAAAATTTCCTTTGGCAATGCATTATGTACGTACCTTGGTGGATTTGGTGCTTGAGGATGGACTTATGCGCATGCCATAATTAAAATATCCTGAGCATGAAGCAGAGTGAGAAAAGGCTTCAGATGATGAGGAAAATTACATCTTATGAGGCATTGCTCCAAACCTTGTAGGAGGAGCGAGGAAAGAAGACCAGGCATTGAATATTTGCACTGACTCTAGAGGTGGTCATCAAGATAAGGACCATGGTAGAGGAAAATGAAGTCCTAAAAGTGATGAAGGATGAGACATTGGGTCACGCAAAGAGGTTGACATTGGTAAAACAAAAGCGTGAGGCCCTGCGTAGCAGCACATGAACCCCATAAGGAAAGGTTAGATGAGCTAGGGAAGATTATAGTGCAGAAGATGGATCTGCTAAAAGGAAGAATGTCTGCAATTTCCACAATGTCCAACATTTTTCTGGTTTTACATAATGAAAAGGGAGAAATTGCCCAAGATGAGTTGGAGTCTATTGCGGTAGATATTCTAGAAGAATTAGAGGCCGCACTAAGTGAATGGAAGACATTAGAGGCCAAAATAAAGGAAGAATATACATAATTCATTCTTCTAGTTGAAGCAGAGGGTGGTGTCGAGTAAATAACTATTCTTTGTATAGAAATTATTTCACATTATTTCCATTACTTTATTATTTATTGTTCAAGGAGTAGCCATTGTCGGGGTGGCAATTTAGGTTAGTGTGGGGTAATGTTGAGCAGACAATATATAACACTTAGCAGAAGGCATACAAAATATCCGTGTGGAAGAACAGAGCATGTTCAAAGGCACGGGAGGATTGAGAAGGAATATTATGTGGAGGACAAAGATAGATTTGGGACTTAGTTGTTTTAATGATTATGATCTATTTTTGGAAGATGACGTGTAGAGCACACAAAACATCAACTATTTTTCAACTAAGAGCGGTTATGGAGCGCTTTGCATGGATGTGGGCTAAAGATAGAATTTCTACTGACAGTTAACTAGGAGAGATCTATTGTTAGCACACTTGCATGTGTGGTTGTATTGTAAAGGCGCATGGTTATTTTTAGCATGTGGCCTATTTTTGGAATTATACAAGCGGTGAAGGGAAATTCCCCACCCTTATAAATATGTAATGATCTACGTAGTATAGATTGGTGTGAGAATTGAAGTATTGTGAAGTTATGTTGCCAAATCTGATGCACGCATAAACTATGGTATTATCTATTGTAATGAGCTTCTATGTATTTATCATATTTAATATAATGGAGTGTATTGGCTGAATCAAAGTATTAATCCATGAGTATAATTGGTTCTTGCATGTTTTGATTTCATCATGGTTATCATTTAAGTATGTTATTATTTAGATATAGATCTGAACATGCACTATAGAATGATGTATTAATTATGGATCTGAATGCATTAATTCTTCAGCATGCTAACATCCTACAATAACAACCCTAAAGAGGGTCTGGTACCTTTTCACACTTTGGGTGAGCACTCGATCTAGGATGGGTGATGTGTCAAAGCACGCCTAGGTTATTACCGATAAATTCTAGGTTGCATCGGTCTTACCAGTTTTGGGAAGTTTTCGAGGGTGAAATAACACCAGCTAAAGCAATATTACTGGTTTGAATTGCTTCCATTAATTCACTCTTGTTTGGGTTATTGACTCTTTGTAAGAATTCATCTAGGTCGACATTCATCAAATTTGTATCCGTGATTTTTTCTAGATTACTAGTGATTTCGGAAGTAATAGGAAAACCCGATGGCATGGTCTTCATCTTTAGTGCCCTAGTTTTACTTCAAATTTCCTTGCAAATGAATAAGAGTACAAGAGAGTCTTATTTATTACTGATTTTCTAGTGAATACATGTGCAATTCAACTCTGGTTTGAAATATTTTCAATATTTGGTTCTCAATCCAGCTCCGTAATCAATTTCATGTTATTCTCTAATAAATTTTGCTAACAATGGCATCCAGATCTCAAAAACAATAGAAAAATATCAATGCATTCAAAGACCTCAAAATTTCTCCTTGAATTGTGTGAAAATGCATTAATAGTGGTAGTCATTAATGTGTTGCATCATGGCCCTCCAATCCGCCCTTCCCAATTTTTAAATATGAGTCATCCACATGAAATAGCCTTATGCAATGTGGGCTCAGGAAAATTTTTACACTTTTGCATCGTGTTTTAAACACATACACATTTATCTATTTGACCCAATCGCTAACTTTTAACTTTCATCCTAAGTTTGACACATGGTTACATCTTAATGGTGGCGAGTTGTGGGCCATTTCTGAATATTTGTTTTCTTTCTCAATTGAACTCAAAGTTACCAATTTTCTTTGATGACCCACTTCCCTGCTCTTTACATGAGAAAGTGCCACGTGTCCTTGGTGGGCCTCGAGGAGCTTCTTTGCACTTTTATACTTTATTACCTTAGTGTGCGAAATACAACCAGGCCTCGATTCCCCACATTCAACCAACTTGTGACACATGTATTTCTTTGGAGGTGGAGTCAATTTCTGTTTTTACACCTTTTGACTGTGAATATTGGAAGAATATTCATCGAGGCCTTGGGGATTAATTTGTAAATTGTGAATGTTATAAAATTGTTACAAGTTTGCAACTTAAACTAGCCATCTTGTGATGAACTGGAACACACCACGTATCATTAGGTGGCAGAGCCAAAAATGAAATTTATAACATGATTAGGGAATAATGTATAGAGGTATTTTTCATTATTTAAAACCGATTCACAATCAATTTTTGTAGGGATTTTCGATAACATATCTAACACAGTCCTCGACCAAAAAAGAGGAAAAACAACCTAAACACGGGATTTTTAGATGGGTTTAACATGACTATGTCTTTTGAACTCGCATTTTCACATGGGTAAACCAGAAAATGTCAAAACATTTCAAATTCATGTTCCAAAAAGGGCTGAGATTATTTTGAGCACCAATAGAAAGCATTAATGTTGTTTTCATAAAGGTAATGGTATTGGAATTCATTGACTAGGCGAGTTACCAAACTTTTTATCTCAACAATGAAGTTGGATGGGAGGGTGTTTTGGTGTGGGATATTATTTTCCTTGTATTTTTTATATACTTGGAATATTTTCTACACACATGGAGTATCCCTACTATCATGTGTAATATTTCTTAGGTTTCATATGTCATAATTGATTGGAATGTGTAATATCTAGATGTCATATGTCATAGGAGTTTATTAAATATCATTATTAGATAAGTGTTTCATAGAATTTACATTAGGTTGGTTGATCATTTGATTGCCTATTCCGGGATTGTAACTCCCATTCATGTTCATGGAGTGTTTTCCACTATTCTAGGAGGAGTTACTCATTCACTCTCTTATATGTCCACCTATTTCATGAGATTTTCTAGGTGGTCAATGAGTGTATACATTTTATTATATTATTGATTGAGTTTATGTGTTGAGTGATTATGATTTAAATTCACAGTGCATCTTCCTAATATATTTCTTGATTCTTGTAACTACATACTGCATTCATTGATGATCCAAAATTCTCACACACTTTGATATGGCATCGAGTGTGTTTGTTATACATTGTTCTAGTTTACATATTACAAGTTATATTTTGAAATCTTAGTTTTTATTAATCATTATAGAGGTTTTTTACAAGTTTGTTAATTTCATTATTGAGGGTTTACAAAAATTCTAAGGGTTTAAAAAATTTCAAAAACCTCGGGATTTGTTTTAGGGGAATTTTTATG
Organism: Taxus wallichiana var. yunnanensis; assembly: GCA_018340775.1. NCBI lineage: Eukaryota > Viridiplantae > Streptophyta > Pinopsida > Cupressales > Taxaceae > Taxus > Taxus wallichiana. Next base: position 195,802,249 of record CM031236.1, read on the forward strand.
GAAACATGAGTACATTGGGTTTCATATCCTACTGGTACTTTCATGGGCCAAGCTTAGGGTCATGAGATCTACAAGCTTTCCAAACTCATCATGGATGTTCTCACCTTGATTTGCACTAATACCTAACTTATCTCACATTTGGAGCCCATTCGAATCAAATTGGACTCACCTCATCTCGTATTGAGCCAAATCAGACCCTAACTTACTTATACTACACTCATCAAACTCAAATCGCTTAGGTGTTATCTTGACTACTCACCTATCTTGGATTTGTGCCAACATTCATCTTGGCTCATCATATTGAATTATCTATGCGGCCCTAAATCTTCAAGATTTGCATTTTTAGTGTGTTTTCTCCTGCATGACCTACTCATACCCATCTCTATATTTCATAACCATTTTTTTATCACAACACTCAGTGGCATCTTGGGTAATCCTTTTATGGACCGATAAGCCGATTCTATACTCGTTCGAGTTCCTAGGTTCTTGTATCATTTATCTTGGCACTTTGACTCTGTGGTGGCTTTGCTCAACCAATTGCCTTGACATTTTGTCCCTCCTTGTCCCCAAGTTCTAGTTTACATATGAGGTCTCAACTCCTTGGCTCTAGGCCTATTTTTGACTGAATTCATCTCCAATTATTCCTACTAGCTCGGTCTTCTACCATAATTGACATTCCTATTAGTCTACGCACTTAAAGCTGGAGACTTTAACTTGGTGGTTATAACGAGCTCTTAATCCCTTTGAATCTAGGTTACTTGGTCTCTATCCTTGGTCCCATTATCTTGTGGGCTCTTTTGAATTGATTATTCAAAACCAAAATCCCACCTAACATTTAAAAGGAGGTCACATGTTTAAACTTCCATCTCTACCATATTTTTGCTAAAAAAACCTTTAGAGAATTTAAATTTCTAAGTGTAAATGAATTAATTGGGATAATAGCGAAAATTATATTCCCTTGTAACTTTTGACAGAAACTCATAATTTAGTGCTTCTTTTTTCAAAATTTATTTTTTCATTCCCATTTTAATGGGCCTATGTATTTAGTAATCACACTAAAATTATAAAGTGCCAAAATTGGGGATTTAAATGCAAAATTTCAAGAGGTTGTAATCACATGCAAACACATTTTTGGATGAGTCTAACATCTCACATCCTTGAGTATGTTCTTATATCTCTTTTTGTATTCCATATACATATTTTTGGATGATTCCTATTTAAATATAATATTGCACTGATTTCTCTCATTTCATATAGATGATGGAAGATGTGCTTCAAAGAATTATTCTTTGTAGGATTCAATCTGCATCACAACATCTGTCACTTCTTCTTAGTAGGCCTAACTATGCTCCATGGAATTTGAGAATGAAAAAAAATTCTCATTCAATATGACCTTTATCAAATTTTTATGGACAATTAATTGCCCCCAGTGACCCAGATCAAATTGATGACTAGATCAACTCATGTGACATGGTTCTTAGTTATTTGATGTATATTTCTATGCCTTTACACCATCATATGACACACATACTATGTCCTAGGGTTTTTGGATAATTATTCATACCTTATTTGAGGAGCCTTAAAATATTTTAGTTCTTATTCCTTCAGAGACTACTATTTCCACCCCCATTTCATGTGATGATAGTTCTGTTGATACAGATTTGCCTGTTCATATTCTTGATGATGAGGATTTTTCTTCTAGTTTTGATGACATGAGTATTGATGAGGATACATATGCTACCTCTCCGATCACATTTTAATAATGTTGAATCTCTTTTGGTCTCTTTCACCATCGAGAGATCCATTAGACACTAGGCATACATGTTCATAGTTCCATGGTATTCCACTTGTTTTCATTGCAATTACCTCGATCTACGGTCGTTATGTGAGGAATATTATTATCTGAAAATGGGTGAAGGTAAATTTTCACTTATAAAAATTTCCAAATATATAAGTAATTCAACAAAAAAATTTATGGCTCTATAACTCCAAAATTGATTAATTCCATTAAAATGATGCACCTCTAGTCTAAATTTCATTCACCACACTGAAATGTGCATTTGTGGATTATGGATACTAAAATCAATATTCATTACAATTTATTATTTTTAATGATGAATACTTAATCAAAATAATTAAAACCTATTACTTTTTTATTTGATCAAAAGCTTCATCAAAACAAAATTGAAACATCCACAAAAACTAGATTGATAATGGAGTTCACTGAAGGCTACGTCTCCAAATTCTTGAAAAGAGAATCGATCATTCAACATCTAATGAAGTATAATTAACCCTTCAATAATGAATAATAGACCATTATACCTACAAATGAGCTGATCTAAGACTCATGGAACTCTGCACAAAATTAGAAACTATCCTGAAGTTTATTTGTGGCTCTTATAGTGCTTCCACATTGTGATCCCCTTGAAAATGTGACCAAAAATTCCTATAACTAGATATTTTTAAAAATACATAGAAACAAATTACATATCTGGAATCCTCATGAAATTATGAGCAATTTTCCTTTTTACACCATGGCCTAGTTCGACCCCTAGGTGCTTGAAAAACTTAGATCTTTGCTTGCTCCCAGTGCCCTTTTCATGCAAATGTGATGCAAAATAACCTAAAATAGAAAATAAGTAGAACTTCATGGGAAAAAAATTAAATATTTGGATTCCTTTCATAATTTTTAGTAATTTTTCATTTTTACACCAAGTTCAAATTCAAAGCATAAGTGCCTCAAAATTGGCCTTTTCTGCAACTTCCCCTATTTTGCTCCTTCCACAAACCTGCACATAAAGCTCTTTAAATAAAGCCGATCTCACTTAACCTCCCATCAAGCCACATGGGTGAGTTGGTTGCAGATTGGTCTTGGAGCACGGAGGTTAGGGGTTTGAATCTTACTCGCACCATTTTCGCCGCTTTGTTTACACCAAAGTGGGTATTATCCCACATTTGTAGCGTGGAATGCGGGTTTATGGTTTAAATATAGGCATGAATTCCTATCCATGTGTGACAATAGCCATACTTTCCCCTTTTAAGGCCACATAGTCTCTTCCGAGTAATTATGTTGGCTATCGAGTGGTTTGAATGTTTGTTGTGTCATGTGGCATCGAGCTATTGGTTTGTTTGGTGCACCTTTGTTGGTTGAAATCATCAAGCATTTCGTTTAACTACCCATGCGAGACCCTCTAGTTACAATGTTTGAATGACCAAAATGTGGGCCAATTCATTGAGATTGGATCTTCGTTCATTGTTATTCGACCCGCCTAATGTAGGTCCCGAGCTAAGCGTGAACCCGCCAAATAATGTGGAAGCTAAATAGATAGGCTTTGACCAAGATAATAGTCATAATCTCAAACACGGTGGAAATCAAAGTGATCAACTCAATGGGGAGTTGATCACCTCACCGAGCTAGAAATAGCTCACTCAAGCCAAAATCACCCTAAAATGCACAATTCAACTCTTTAAAAACAATAATCCCACATGGGCAATGTTAGAGAGATATATGGCATATAAAATCGTAAAAACAATAATAACAATGTGAATAAAAGGTGGAAAAGGCACCCCTCCTACAAAAGAGTGTGTCGAACTTGGCTAAGGGCCCCCGACCAGTAAATAGTGGGGTCCACCAAATTTTTAACCATTTGTCGAAGACCGGTGGTCAAAACAACAAAACTTAACCTTTTTCACCTTTTTCCAAAATTACCACATGTCAACACGTGATTCACCAGTTGACCAACTTTGACCATTTTTAAACCCAATCTTTGACTGCGATAACTTTGCACTGGACTCTATTTTTGGAGTTACGCACACCTGTCAAAAAGGTCTTAGAATACTTTGTAGTGTGGTAACAGTTTAGGAAAATTCACTTCATATGAACATTCTTTCATAATGATCCATACCCATCCTTTGAAATATCTACTTCGGTGGAATTACCATAATTTCTTTTGTATAATATTTCCATACCTATGCTACATTTTAGTTGTGGACCACCTACAAACTACCTCCTATTTCCTTCATGGACTAGGCATATTTTTAGTACACCTCTTTTGTTCTTCCTAAGGACATAAATTTTTAATGCAAATGGACCTTCTTTAGTCTTCAGGAGAAATACCACATCACTAAAACTCTTATGGGGGGCCTTCTATACCTCACATCTTCTTTCTCTCTCTACTTTATGGGAACTTCTCTATGTACATCTAGGGGGATGTTTTTAAGAGATTCATTCGATGTACTTATGTTTTCTCTCTTTTGGGGGATTTTTTTCACTAAGTTTTATTCTTTTCTCCACTTTATGAGATATTTGCATTGTATGTCGATACCTCATAAGGAATTGGTCCTGAGACCCACTTTTTCTACCCACATAAGCTACGCTTAGGAGGTTATGATGTAGAATATTATTTTTCTTGTATTTTTATCTACTTGGAATCTTTCCTACACACATGGAGTATCCATACTCTCATGTGTAAGCTTGTTTTAAGTGTCACATGTCATAACTAAGTAGCATGTGTCATACCTAGGTGTTATATGTCATAGGAGTTTCTTAATTCTCATTATTAGATTAGTGTGTCATAATAGTTACATTAGGTTGGTTGATTATTTGATTATCTATTACAAGATTGTAACTCCCATTCATATCCATAGAGTGATGTCCACTATTATAGGTGTAGTTACACATTCAATTTCTTATACATACACATCTTTTGTGAGATTTTTAGGTGGTTGTTGGGTTAATAAATTTGATCAAATTCTTTATTGATTTCATGTGTTGATTGATTATGATTTACATTCATATTGCATCTTCCTAGTGGATTTATCGATTTTTGTAACTATATAGTGTATTCGTTGAGCCAAAATCCTTGCACAATTTGATATGTGTGATACCAATCCAATTTATCTCTAGTGCCTTAACAACAATTTTTTTTTAGCATAGGAGTTTTTTTGACCTAGTATTTGTAAATATTTCCAAAAGCCTTGATATAAAGAGTAGGGTTAGTAGAACCATCATAGGTGAAGGAAGGAAAGACACCTCTAATATCCATAACAATGATATAGGAGGAACATGGTTATATTTGAATAACTTGAAGGGTATTCTTGGAAATGGGGATTTATGCAACAAGATGTCCATTAGTACCAACCTGGAAGTGGAGGAGATGACCTTGGTTGGTTGTGCCCCCATTGGATTTGTTTATGTTCAATTGGCAAGATGAGTTAGATTGATTTTAAATTTTAGAAATTTATTGCAGTCATGGTTTATTTGTAATTCAAGTAATCCATGAGTTGTATGATGATTTGGGTAGGATCCATGTTGGAAGGAATATTGGTGTGATTGGAAAGATGAGGTTCTTCTCCATTTGGAGGAGGATCAAGGGGATTTGATGCCAACATAAAATTTCTTAGAGAAGTATTCATAAATAAGTTTGCATATCATCTTTGGATACTCTCCTACATAATCAAGAAATTTTTACATTAATTTTTACATAATAGGGGTATAATCAAACCCAAGGAATATTCATGCTTTCATTCTCCTTCAACATCAAACAAATGGTTCGGGATGCTAGATATAGTTTGTATCTATCGAGGTGGTGGTTTTATCCTTAGTGTTATCTCTTATGGCATGAAAGTTAACATGATGTAGAACTAGCTTAGGAAAGACATGATTATGAGAGTTACTATGTTTAGTAAGGGCTTGTCTAATTGGATAATAATAAGAATATTCAATAGGTACTCCATGGAGAAGTAATATTAATTCAAGAAATATTACCTGGAGATGATCTTCAGATAGGATTGGCCATGCAATAAGTTTTCATAGGGATCAATGGCGTCTAGGAAATAATCTAAAGAAAAAGGAAAAAAATGGGATTGACCCTATAGGAAATTATATACACCGATTGATGGTTTTGGTAAAAAAATTCCAATTAAAATTAGATCGGTCATGAAATATGGTTATGCACATGGGCCAATGACATTCGTAAGAGAAAAAAAAAAGAGTGAATCGGCCTAGTTTGAATAGAGTAAGATTCATGTTAGGTTCACTAGAGTGTATTACAATTAAAATAGAGGCTCCCAAATGATATCTCAAATGTAGGGATATAATTCAATACCATCTACATTTTTTAGATAAAAAGGTGCTCAAAGATCACTAAATTCATAAATATAGATTATAGTAGTCATAAACCTAAGATAGGTACAAGCTTCCAAGGCCTACAACCAAGATAAAGAAAGGTACCATACTAGGATTATAAATTAAAAGAGAGATAACCAATGGGTAGATAAAGAAAAGGGGTGTAGTAATAATAAGGAAATGCAATGGATAAAATAAAACCTAGATCTACTCTAATCTATAAAGAATGAATAAGCATTAATGATAAAAACATACATACAAAATGAAAAGACTAAAGAGGGTTAAAAACACTTACCTGTAGCATTTGTGTGAATGTTGATGCATAATATTCCATAGTGATAACAACGCCAAGAGATAATCATTATGGGCGAGAGAAGGGAAATCTCAACAAGAAGATCTTTAGTCCCATCTCACTATAGTGACCTAAATACAAAAGAGGTAAGCTCAATTCTTCAAAGTACATCAATAAGTTTGAAGTAATGTGAAAGAGTGTGAGAAATAGTCATCATGAGTGTAATAAAATAACTATTAATTGGTTTTATTATTGATAAAGTAATGGGGTATAATACGTAATTCCATTTCCCATGGGTGATGACATTGACTTTAGGAAATCCAAAATAAGCACCATCACCCATGGGTAATTGTGTTGAAATTGGGAAACCCCTAAGGTCATGGGAATAAACCATGAGGAACGGAGGTTAGGGAATAAATGGGAAGGAATGATGAAGGCCCGGAGTGACCAAAATTATGTATAATAGCATAAAATAAGAGGAAACAAATAGACATGGTGGGAGAAGTAGTAATGTGTAAACTAAGGGAAGAAATAAGGTAAGTATAGGGTGAATAAGGCTAATAGATACATATTTCAAATATTGTGGTCTATTCCACATGACCAATTCCAACCATACCCCAATGTCGGTAGGCCCTTTAAGGCACATTTTTAAAAGAATAATTCATTAATAGACCCTATATAAAAGACATATTTAACTCACATACAAAATATAGTATATATAGTTTGTATATGGATTTTGTGCATTGTACTCTCAAAATTTGATGACATGTTAGTGTGTAAGAATAAAAATGATAAACAAGATACCTAAGAATGTGATAATTAGGAAAGGGAAGGTGGCATTTATCTTAAAAAGAGTGCATTATCAAAACCAGTAGTTTCAAAGAGTGAATTACCAAATTTGAGTGTCTACGTTCGCCCCTTAAGTATGAAATGAAATTAAATGCTTAAATGAAAATATACATGAGTGTGTAGACACACTCTATCTTCAATCGAATGTTTTTTTTAGACAATCTCATTGTGCTTGGTTTAGGCATGCTCAATGATGAAACCTACAACAAAAAGTTTAGTCAATGTTTGTGATAAATAATTAAAACTTAACTAAATTTAAAGTGTAACATGAAATATTTGCATTTACATAAGAATGAAATGTAATAGATGTAAACAAGGAAGGAATACACATTTTTTTCTATGGAGGGAGAAAAAATCCATTCTTTCTTGGTGCTTGAAGATTTTTTCCACTAAATTTGCTGAAATTTGCTTAGGAATTGGGGGTGACCAGTCCCTAATTGTGCCGAAGAGAAACCAGAGTAATAGGTGCATCCAACCCAACATGGAATATTGAGGAGAGGATAAAAAAAATGAAATTTCGAAACACCTCACTAACAAATAAGACCGGGTATCATAGTTATTCGAAAACTCTGATATCTTCCCCTTTAAGTGCAAGAAGAAAAGAAAATATGCCTATGAAGAAATTAGCCACTTCAATATCTTCCATAACTCCATGGAACACACCATTGTAGATGGATCTAGGACCGATTATACAAATAAGGACACACATTAAAAAATAGAATGATTTTCCCGTGCCCTTCCCATGTACCTTACAATTGAATAGAAACTATAATGTGCTGAAATGATTATGATGGAGAATTATGCCCCTAAGATTCCTGAAAATATAGTAAAAATTGAATGCCATGACGAAGGAGTGATGTACTTCCTATACCTTTTAATGGTTTGAAAAGTGCCAAAAACCTAAAAGCGTAGCTCAAAATATGAAATTGCTAAGAAATTGATGTAACTTACCCCGAGTAAAAATGTGATGTAGGGTCGGGACTATACAAATGGTCTTGACCAATATGTATGGTTCTAAACGTGTATTTTTGTTTGAATTTATGTGTTTGTCTAGATTTATGAGTACTTGTACCCTATTTGTACTTGTATTATACCCTATAATTCTTCTTATTTCTACCATAACTATAGAATATACCCAGATGAATGCCCCTCTTTTGAGGCATGTGTGAAAACCATGTTGAACACTTGGTTGAAAATAAAATATATGTGTGTTGATGTAAAAGATGTCTAACAAATTGTAGAGTGTAATATGTGGAAGAGGTGACCACCTTGAAGAACATGTACCTATAAAAGGGAAGGTGTTTTCACATGGTGGAAACTATGATGTGTAAGAAAAATAGTGATAATGTACTATATAAAAACCATATAGATGATAACAACAATAGTACAAATGCATGTAGGAGAAGACACATACAATAATAATGAAATCAAATACAAGAAATATGCAAATAATGTCACCAAAAAGGCATTAATTGGAAAACATGGGACACCCAAGGTGTTGTAAGACAATCAAGGCCCCTACGACGGAAAAACACGATAAAGCTATAGTAAAAAAAGCTAGGCATGATGCCACAAACATGGGACACCCATAATGGCACAAGACAAGAAATACATAAAGGCCACTAGTAATGAAAACAAAAAATAGTAATACACACACATAATCAAGTATACTTAAAATAAGAGTGTCAAAACATGGTAACTTGATACAATAGCTAATGTAGGTGAAAATATGTGAAAAAGAAAGATCATCATTACACAAGACACATGTATTAGTATTTTTAGCTTAAATGATAACATGTACACAATATATGCAATCAAATATGATGAGGGATGCAAAATGAACTATAATAGAATAATAACACCGAGGTGTAGTAAAAATAAATTCCCCAAATGTATAGGGAGTCCTGGGTAAAGGGGTTGGAAAACACATATCATCGTGTAACACTCTATATATGTCCTTAATCATGCTCAAAATACCATGTAATTGCATGTTTGTAAATAGTAAATAAGAATGTTGTCTATCAAACCAAAGTAAAAAATAACATGTATAATGTAAGGTGCTAACAACTTAAGTGAAATTTGTAGTTCCTCACTTTGAATTTTTATAAATATGTGATTTTTGTATTTTGAGATTATGCCAACATTTTTATATTTTCTAAGTTCTTAAATATGTACATGAAAGCGGGGTAGCATTGGGCTACCTAACGAGAAACTACATAAGAGGTGGAGTAATGGTTAAAGAAGATTCAATGGGCTCATCCCATTCAATTGCATTTTTATTAATAAGATATTGCATAATATGTCAAATCTTGTTGTTTTTGGTAGATTTTGATTCAATTTATTATATGGAATAAATTACTAAAAAACACAGAGGAAAACATAACAATACCTGCATTGATGAATGTCAATATGTGAAGCACAAATGGATGTGAGAGACTCCTTCCAATGAATGAGAGAACCATACACACAAAGAGATAACTAGAAAAGATAGATATTAGATAAAAGATGAAAATTTTCTTGGAAAAGACTGATCTTAGGAACCAATGAGCTTCCTTTGAAGGGTGTTAATTCATTTTGACAATCAAGTAATAAATGATAAAAGATACAATATGATAGCTAGATAATGGAAAGACAAATTAAACGTCCAGAGGGATAGAGAGATCATGCTCTATGTGATAAGTGGCCTAGGAAAGGGCTAAGGCAAGCTTGAACTCTTAGAAATATTTGACTCGCACATGTTCAAGTAACATCTTATTCTTCTCATATGACTTTAAGTTGATCTTCAACCTCATCGATGTTTGGTGTTAAAGAGATGGCACATAGACTCAACTCATGTGCGATATCAAATTTCTCCTAGAAAAATGGTTGTGAGATGATAGAATTGTCGTATATATTGGTAATTGGATGTGCCTAACATTAATCTACAAGAAAATACAATTTGGAAACATATAGATTAGAGAAAAAAACATATCAAGATACTAATTAGAGATATAAAAATGTGATTAAATGACTAAAAGATAGAGACCACTAGCAATTCAATACAGTCACTCAATTTAAGGTAATCTCTTGCAATTCAAAGGAATCATTGATGATTGATATGGAACAAGTTGATTCCTTAGAAGATTAAAATTAGATGCAAAACCAATTATTTTTAGATTGATTTGAGATTTAATATGATGCATGCATAGACAAAGAATGAGAATGGGTGAAAATGCCTTACCTTTGATGTGGAATGCCAAGAAACAATGTTGTAAGTGGTCTTAGAATATTTTTAAGGCTCCCAAGGATGTGTTATGGATGTAGAAAATTTCTAGATATCTGAAAAGATGTCCAAATATTTGAAATGGTGTCATCTAGGATTCCAAAGTATTAGAGATTTCTTGTAATTATCATGGATCTAGATTCATGAATTTTGATGGGATTTTATGAAAACATTGGCGATTAGTTAGAATCACTTTGGCGATTCAAAAAAGAGGGAAACTTCCTTAGAAGTGGTTTTAACCACTTCCAAATGGGTTATTCGAGGTTTAGAAGTGAGTAAAGAGGGGTAGGAGGGTGTTAAGAGTGTTGGTAGGTTAGGAAGTTAGACTTAAAATAGGATAGAATGGTTTTAGGTGGTTTGGGAGGTTTAGGTTGTTTAGGATGAGTAAATAGGTATTTACTAAGAGTAAAGTGTGGTTTTATTAAGATGAGTACATGGTTTATAGGAGAATAGAATAGGTTTAATGTTTGAATGAAAATTTGAGGGGTATGGATAGGTCATGCAATGTGCTGAAAAATGAGTGCCTACATTTTCCCCTTTTGTCAAGTGGTTTATAATTGATAAACCATTAGACAAAAACAAGTGAGATGATTGGATTTGTGTTAGATAGATGGTTCCCCTTAAAACAGGGGGTCATTACAAAAATTTCAATGGTCACTTTGATTTGAATAGGTTGTTGGATGAGACAGTTTTTGTAGGTATGTGTTTCATTTTAAGGTGCCCCAAGACTAGGCATGAAAATAGATTGCCATAAAGGTGGGCTTATGTGACCGGGGAATTCAAGTGGTAGGGGAACCAATGGTTTCTCAATCTATAGACATATGACTTATAGGAAACATCGGTAAAAGTTTCTCGGAGAGAGCTTATAGTATCAAGGTGTATTGGGAAATGTAAGTTGAGTGTAAGGTATATTGCCACAAAGGTGGGTTTACGTGACCAGAAAGTCAAGTGATAGGGGAATCAATGGGTTCTCATCCTATAGACGTATGACTTAATGGGAGAGGCATGAAAATTTCCCCAAAAAGACTATGAAATCTGAGATATCTTTGGATTTTAAAAGGGTCTTGGAGCCCCAAAAAAGGAAGAACATATTGTGAGATGTGTAATTTTGGACAAGGGATTATTACAATGATGCTTTAATGTTTGGAGACCAAACAATGATATTTTGGATAAATGGGGGTAATCATTGGCGATTATTGTGGGTCATTGGCATTTTGTAAAATCACCGGTGATTAACCCGATTATCAGCGATCTAGTGGGCTGGAAAAAAATCAATATAAAAGGGTGCATGGAGGTTCATTGTTGTTATTGCAATTTGAGAGCTAAATAACTTAAAAAATCCCCATTTTCCAAGTTCTCGACATTTTTAGAGATATGGAGGAATTTGGAGGTAGAAGAGATGACATAGGCCGAGTGTGCCAAGGTAAGTGATGTTTTTATGTTTGTATTTATTTTTGTTTATTTTTTGTTTTCTAAAAAAATGGGAAATTGTTATGAAATCGCTAGAGATTGATAAAATAATAAGCGATTAGATGTAGTCACCAATTATTCATGTGGAATCATTGGTGATTCAGTGTTTTGATAATAAAGAGAGAATTTAAGATTTTTATTTTTATTTTTGATGAATGGTATTTGATAGTGTGTTATTGGTTTTTTTATGGATGTAGGCTAGACATTGATTGACTACATGGGATAGGATCCCAAAGATATTGGATAGTGTTCATATTCAGCTTTTGGATGATGATTGGGATAATTTGGAGGAGATTGGATTGAGAGGGATGTGTCATTACAGATGTATCCCTAGAGACATAGGATTATTATTGGCTTTTTTAGAGATGGGACCATATGATAGGGACATTTTGGTTGCTTACTAGAGAGATGACTATTAATTAGAGGCAATACACAGGAGCCTATGTCTTCGGTACATGGTGAGTAGGTATATGTCATTAATGAGGAAAGTAGGGGTACTTCCATGTAGTAATTATATGGAGATGATGGAGGTGGTGGGGTAATTTAGATGGGTTCGAGATGCGGTGGGAACTCATGTAGAGGTTGTGTCGAGAGGGTGGTATTGAGGGAGGGGGAGGAGGATGATATAGTAGCTTTGTTGGAGGTGACCATAGCGATCCTAGAGGTATAGAAGGGTGAATTATTAATTGAGTGAGTTAACTTGATTATTGAGTGAGATATTCTTATAGGTTCTCGGGACACGGTGGTCGACAAGAGGGATGGGTGAGTCGATAGCTCGCGACTATGCAGGGTGAGTTACCCATACTAGGGAAGATAGGGATAGGTATCAGTGTGATAAGGAGACTCTGTGGAAGGACTTTAGTGTTACGAGACTCATCAATATTGGGGCTGAGCTACATGAAGATAGAGCTCGGACTAGTGGTGAAGTGGGGCCACCTGATAGTGTGAGTATGGTGACTACTATACATTAGGCAATGAGATTCATTATTATGAGGACATAATGAGGTAGAGGCTTCGAGATGAGCCTCACTATGCTAAGTTTTGGATCAACGACAAAAATTTCCATCACGTAGTGCTACAAGCATGAGTCACCATCGAGAGGTCTAGGCGAGGGACCATCTAGAGTTCTAGATGAGGATAAGAGGAGTAGTGATGGAGGAAGCGTTCAATTTACAAGGATACAATTTACTAGATAGTTTTGTAGACCCATTTTGATATATTTTGATGTATGAGGCTCTTTGGAGCCCTTGATGATATATATATATATATATATATATATATATATATATATATATATATGTACATATATATATATATATATACATATATATATGTACATATATATATATATACATATATATATATATACACATATATATATATACACACACATATATATATATATACATATATATATATATACATATATATATATATATATATGTATGTATGTATGTATGTATGTATATGTATGTATATATGTATATGTATATATATATATATATATATATATATATATATATATATATATATATATATATATATATATATATGATTTTGATGTTGTGTTATATTTTGAGTTGTGTAATGGTTTCGATGGATGTATGTTTATTATTAGAGATGTGGTTGATGATTATGATTATGATTTTGATGTGATGTTTTATGGAATTTATTTGAAATGTATGGTTTTAGATTAGAGATATATGTGTTATAATATGATTTTGATGATTTTGGATATGGTTATGACAAATGATGATCTTATTGTTTGATTAATGCATTATACAATGGATAAGAACATAATGTTGGATGTTTGATTCTTTACTATTCCTAGCATATATAATGTATGATGAAAAACTCGTTATCTTGAGATACTACATGTGCAGCCTTGTAATTAATGTTAACATATGACTCACAATGGTTAGTCATACTAGGATCATAGATAAATGTGGGATAGTTATATCTATCCTTTTTTGACATGGGAAAGGTTTGTATGTAGCAAGCATGGGGAAATGAGTTCTTCTTGATAGTTCCTAGGTTTTTCCCCAGCTTTATTATATTTGGTACAAGTTGATCGATGTGGGAAGCTTGTGTTTTATGGGAAAGATGATCAATGCGGGAAGCTTTTCTGATGGTTGTTTTTTTAATTTTGATATGAGGGTTGATCGATACGGGAAGCCCTTTTTGATATGAGGACTAATAAATTCAAAAATTCCTTATTTGTGTATTTAATTGGGCATCCATCCTTCGAGGAGTGGTCTATAATTTTATTGAATTTTTTATTTCATGGTATCCATCCTTCAAGGGATTGGTCTACAACTTTTTGACATTATTTGTTTTTTTATAATCCTCCTTCAAGGGATCGGTCTATATTTTCATTGTATCCATCCCATAGATATTTTCATTTTTGAACTAAGGGTAAGCCTAGTTGACTTCTTAGAAAGGGATAAGTAAGTGTGTAATCTATAAGTATATCCTTACCATGTCGTAAAATATGATAAGATATGGGGATGGTGAGAGTAATGATTGCGGGGTTCCCTAATTATGAGTAGGGAACTTGTCCATGAGGAATGTGTTATGAGTAGATCCATGGTGCCCATATTTAAGGTTGTAACATGTATATTGTGGAAGAGACCACATGATTCCAAATCATTACGAGGGTGATAGGATGTGTGGGCTGATGGATGGAGATTGTAGTGTGACTAAGGTATCATGAGTCGATATTTTAACAATAGAATGACCGCAAGTGTAGGGTGTTAAGAGGATCCTTTTTAGGTTTACCATTAAGGGAGGATAAATGATAAGCCCCAAACCCATATTTATGAGTGATAATATATGGTCCAAGATAGTTTGGAGAAAAATTTCCACATTTACTCTTTTCCATGTTAGTGACATGTTGATTCTATTTGAGAACAAGATCACCAACATTAAAGTCATGTTGTTTGAGATGTTTGTTATAGGCTCGTTTGATTCATTATTGATAGATGTTGATATTTTTAGGGTAGTTAGATGATGTATGTCAAATAGTTTAAGTTGTGATAGGAATTCTTAACGATATTCTTCTTTTGGGATGAAATATTTGAGAGAAACGTGTAAAGATGGGATCTGGACTTCGAGAGGAAGAACAAATTTGGCACCATTTACTAAGGAGAAATGTGTAGTGCTTGTAGGGGTCCAAAAGTTGGTTCAAGTATGCTCATAATGCAAATGGGATTTGAAGATTCTAGTTTCTAACAACTTGGTCAATGATTTTCATGAGGATTTTGTTGAGGGTTTTATTGGATGCTTTGGCTTGGTCATTTTCTTATGGATAATAAGGAGAGGAAAATTTGAGCTTGATGTTGTAAGTGTCACAAAGTTTTTGATATTTTTATTTTAAATGATTTACCATTATCTGTGATGATTTTATGAGGAATACCAAAGTAACAAATAATGTGATGATGAATACATTGACGATTTTATTTTTTTAATAAACATAAGGGGAATTGATTCCACCTATTTTTGTAAAATATTCAGTTTCCATGATGATGGAATTGTGTCATTATAATGAAAGAGGATTGATAAGTCAAATAAGGTCAATCCCCCATTGTGAAAAAGGCCAAATATCTTGAGTGGGTTGAAGATCATGGCTAGCGATATATGTGAGTTTGGAATGTTGTTGACATTTTGTTATCCCGTTTTGAGTTCACAACGAAACGATCGGATAACCCCTACAAAATTTTTGAAGTGATTTTGCATTATGACCTCTTTTAGAGAAAATCGGGTTTTCGGGTGTTACTAACAGCTTGACATAAGTTTTAACATGCTTTATGTCTTATGACCTCCGAAACCCGAAACCCGCCTTGCAATGAGAAAATCCTTTGTAATCGGGTTTTCGGAAATTCAACTCATCGGAACATACTTGAGTTAAAACATGCTTTGTGTCGCGTGACTTCCGAAACCCGAGACCCGCCTTGTGTTAAGACAATCCTTTGTATTCGGGTTTTCGGAACTCTAAAGCATCGGGACATTCATGTTCCAAAACATGTTTTATGCGCCATGTTCTCCGATTCCCGAAGTCCGCTCAATCCTTTGTAATCGGGTTTTCGGAAGTTCAATGCATCGGAACATTCATGATTCAAAACATGTTTTGTGCTCCATGTTTTCCGAAGCCCGAAACCCGAAATGCACTAAATCTCCTCGTGTCGGGTTTTCGGACTCCTCCAACATGCTGACGTGGCATTCATGCCGAGTGGTGGTGAGTTGGCACGTGCCGAGCTGAAGTGTATTTATTACTGATTTTCTTATAAATACCTGGATTTCCACGTCATTCTTACCGTTCATATTTTTAATTCGTGGATTTTTCGCATGCTCTTCCGCTCCCAAAACCCGCAAACTCGCGTTGCGGTGGATCATTTGTTTTCGATTTTACATCTCGAATTGAAGGTATTTTTTCGCTCCTTCTTTATTCTTGATTTTTCTGGATCGACTGCGTGTATTTTCTTTCCAATTTCTTGCCAGTTGTTGAGGGTTTTTCTTCCTTCTTCTTTCTGTGTTGTTTTGGAAAGGGTTTTGGGTTTTTAGGGTTTATTTTCTTTTTGAGATTATCGATTGGTGCTGTTCCTTCCAAATTCCAATTACTTGCATGATGTATGGAATATGAATAACAAAAAAGAAAGGAAGTTGTGTATGTAGAAATTCAAAGGAAAGACTCTGTTTTTGTTTCCCGGATTTTGAAGGTTGTGTTGCAGATTCAAAAGTCCGAAGAACATTGGAAGCTCGAAGTGACGGGGTTTCTCAACATTCCGACCTCAACACTAAGTTCTGGGCATCTCCTAAGTTCCGTCATCGAAAGTGGGTGCCGGGTTTTCTCCTGTTTCCGCCATTGAAAGCAAGTGTCGGGTTTCGCCAAGATTCCGACATATCAGACCTGTCGGGTTCTTCTCTTCTTCCGACGCATTCAGTCAATCAGGTTTTTCAGTGTGCACAGCATCTCCGGAGTTCCGAGCCTTTCTCCTTCCAATATTCTTCATGTCGGATCCTGGTTCATCACGGGAGAAGGTAGAAAAATCTATCGAGGATGAAATACAAATTTAAGAAACCAGAATCCCGTCATATATCGACTGTAATTATGATATCAGGGATACTGAGATGGGAAACATAGATATGGACGACTTTTGGAATAGGGTGAAGAGTTCTTCTCAAACCCCATGGATGGTGGCTTTAGCTAACAGTGGCTTGCCCCTTGCGGCAGAGCTTCCCATGTCCGCCCTTGATGTCCAGAGTTTGTTTTGGCGTGTGCATCCAGCTATGACTCGGCTTTCGTTCCGTAAGGAATCAAGCTGGTGAAGTAGTTATCAAACTAGATGGAGCTTATTTTGATGATCTCCTGAAACTACCAAATTTTGAAGAGTATGGGGCCCTAGACATCAAGTCGGCTCAGAAGGCCTGGGACAGTAACCAGGAAAATTGCATTAGGGATGTCAATAAGAAGTTCTTGGTCAAGGCAAAACCAGTAATATCTAGATTTCCAAGAACTATCCCTAGATCGGATTTCATACAAGAAATCAACGATATTATCACCCTACTGAGCCGGGTTTTTGGCTTGCCGGAATCAAATTTATTTCATGGATGGATGTACCAATTTATGGTCACCATCAAGAAGAACAAGCAAGGGATTGACTGGGGGACCCTTATCAGTGATGAAATTGATTCCCAGATGACGACGGTCCTGTCAACCGGAAAGTTTTATATGTTCTCATATGTGGCCTATGCAGCTGGGATGAGGAGCTATCCCGGGCTGGAGACTAAAGGAAGCAGAACGACAAATCCAGTCTATAAGTATTATCCTCAAATAACGAAGAAGGCAAGGATCATTTTAGGAGGATAAATGCACGGGCCTTTTCCATGAGAACGTCTTTGTGAAAAATTTGAAAGAAAACAAAGGTCAGAGAGATGAGCTTAAGGAAAAAGTGGGGGATGTGACAGAGGTTTTGATCAAACTCTCAAAAGTTTGAATCCATACCACCTTCTTCGGTCATGTACTGCCTCGGATTTGATTTCTCATCGGTGCCTACGATTGAGAAGATTGCCAAAAAAGGAAGAGTGGTTGATGAATGGATCCAAAAGTTACTCCAACAAGGGAAGGAAGTAATTCTAGCGTGGTGAAAGTTCATCGAGTCTTTGGGGAGATTCGAGGAAGGAAGGAGAGAAGATGGATGAGGAATTCATGAAGAAATTGGACAACTTGATTTGACTTGTGAAGCTCTCAAGTGCTAAAGCAAATACCAGCACATCTCTTGGTAGAAGAAGGCGTTCTTCCACATCGAGATAAACACTTTCGGCTGATCAAGGCCATCAAGTTGGAGTAAAGATTCTCAACGAAGCTGCAGCAAGTTGAGAGAATCAAGGATAAATTGATCGATGGGAAAAGTGATCTCGGAAGAAGAATTGCTAAAGATTTGTCCAAAGGTGTCGGTTGGGAAACGGGTATCCTAAGCGAGATGATCTCTTCAAACAAGTTAGAATCTATTCATCATGAACTTTGTAGACGGATTTGACCTTGAAGTCATTGAGTGAGTTTGTAAGGATTGAGCACACTTTAGGGGCCTTAAGAAAGCTCATTGAAAGGATTGAAGAAACTTCATCAAAGTGATGTTCATGAGACCTGCGAAATGTGGAATGATCATTCCTTTTGAGAAAATGAAATGCAAGGCATTATTCGGAAGTTCCGGGAGTTCGGAACAAAGCAGTCTCGGTGGAGGAAGAGAAAGAAGAAGAAGAATGACTCGGATTAAGTTCCAACGTCCCATGACATTTCTATTTTTAGAATGACATATCTTTTATTTCCGTTTTGTCATTATTTTTAATTCATACTTTGACTTGATCTCTGCGTGAGAATCATGCAAAGTGAACTCTAGTTAGCATGCTAAGGAGGATCTGTCTGTTTTATCTCTAGCTTCTTTTGTTATAAATAAGGGATGCTTGTGCATTCTAAAGGGTCGAGAATTTTGAAGCATTAAGAGGCTATTGGAAAGGAGAAAAACTTTGTGTTTTCTTTCAATCATTTTGAAGAATAGAAGTTGATATTGTTTTCTGAGACTTTGTGTTGTGAAATATATCTTATTTAAAACAGTGTTCTTATGTTCATGATCTTAAAGCTATTCTTTGCATAGAATCTCAGTGTTTCTAATTATCTCGGACACTATATCTTGTGATCTAAAACTCGTATGATTATTTCGTGCTCTGTGTTTACTCGAAAGAAAATACGTTTCTCCCATTTCTTTTCTACCGTGCTTCTTTCAGCATGTGAGTTTCTAACCTATTTCACTTACGAAAGCAATATCCTTGAATCGTGTGAATGTGGATTTTAGGATTTCATCCCAACCCCAATGGTTAGATTAGTGTGAATATTGTATATATTATTTACTGTGTTTTAGATTAGCAATAAACAGGCAGCCTCACTGTCTTTGAGGAGGATTTAATCCCATGTCGTGGTTGAACCTCATATTTTGGTTTGACAAAATATCCAACCAACAGTTTTTGGCGACTCCGCTTGGGAAATACGGATCAATAGTATAAAGCTTATCCTCTCGGTGTCTGGCGACTCCATATTTGCCTTATTTTTAATAAGATCTCCTTTCAGTTCAAGCTGGCCAGGAGGATCTTCACTCGGTCTCGCCGAGCTCAAGGTGAAATTGATCCACTCTTCGAGTTACTGCAGCAGCATAATTTCAGCCTTTCTCCCAACAGCGTTGTCTCTAACCGAGCCAGAAGTTCTTCACCTGTTCGGAGAAATCGGATCCCTGAAGAACGGGAAGCATCTGCAACTTGTCGTGCACTACTCTTGTCTGATACCCGGATCCCTGTACGCACTCTTTTCAGAAGGATGGCGGTTCAACCTGTGCCTTGGGGTGCAGTCATTGGTCCTCTTACTTTGACTCCTCCATTGCATGAGTTACCACGTGGATCACGTAAAAACATTCCCAAGTTCAATGGGGATGGGAAGCAGCATCCTGATGAGCATATTGCATCTTTCTTTGTTGCATGCGGTGTCCTCGGAGTAGCCCACGAAGATGTCTCTGTTCGACTCTTCGTTGAAACATTGCAGGGAGTAGCAGCTGAATGGTTTTATCACCTCCCGAATGCATGCATTCCAGATTGGGCTACCATGCGGACCAAGTTTGAGGCACGTTTCAAACCAGCCGAAGATTCTCATGCATTGTTAGCTCAGCTTACTCATATGAAGAAGGAATCGCATGAACCTATGCGGGAATTCGTGGCTAAGTTCAATAAGCTGATCCGGAAAATTCCAGTTATAGCTGTACCAACTCTGGAAAACCAAAAGTGCTTCTTCATCAATGCTCAACCTCCTGATATAAGCTTTTTATTACGAAGGTCGGTTATCCCAGATCTGGCTACTGCTCAGTCAACGGCTACTGAAATAGAGGATGATCTCATCTTAGCGGAAGGATCAAGAAAGATATACCCAAAATCAAAAATCAAGGTTCTTCTCAAGGTAATACTGACCCTATGTTTCAAAAAATGGCTAATGATTTGATTGCTTTAAAGAAGCAAGTGTCTCAGCAGGTGAGCAATGTTCCGTACCGGGATATCCCTAGGCGGAATTTTAATAACAATGGTGTACCTGCCAGAGATAGGCCACGGTTAGCTCCTGCTCAACCGAGATTAGCAATTGAAGCTCCGCCTGTTAATGCAGCAGTGGAAATAATTGAAGAAGATGATGAACCAGAAGAACAAGATTCCCGTGAGGATTTCGAAGCTTCAGGATATGCTGATGAGTCTTATGACGAGTCAGCTGGTGACTCCAGCATTGGTTATTTGGAATATGATGAAGATGAATGTGAGCCAGATGGTCAATCATTTGCTGTTTTCACTCGGTCCCAATCTCAGGTTCCCAGAAAGCCTCTGGAAAATACTAAGGAGAAGAATAAGGAACCTCCCATATCCATAGTCAAGAGGGGTACCCCTATTTCGGCACAAACTGAAAAGAGGTTACTAAAAAGACAGCTGCTCCTTATTCTCCTTCTCCTAAGGCCAGTGCCCCAGCACAAGCTCATGTAATTAGAACTGAACCTACCATCATTCCTTCTTATCACTGCTTTTGATATTATTGATCATGCAAAGAGAACCAAAATTCAAATGTCAGAAGCAGAATACCTTCAGTCGAATCCCGAACAATTTGAAAAGCTGGCCAAGTTCATCAGAAGTAAAGCGGCCGTTCCATCACCTGCTAAAGGTCTCCTTTCAAATCCTACTCAACCCACACCTCAGAATAATCTGACTTCTGCTTCTTCCTCAGGAAAGATTGAACCATTTTATTTGTCTCTACTTATAAATGGGTTTAAACTCAGCAATTGCATTATTGATTCAGGGGCCTCTGATAATGTTATGCCCGCAAAAGTGGCCCATGCCCTTGGGCTTACTTTGACTAAGTCATATGGACGGTGCTATTCCATGGAAACTAAACAAGTCCCTCTGATTGGTCAAATCAAGGACGCACAGTTCGCATTTGTTGCTTTTCCTGAGAAGAGAGTGAAAATGACTATCCTAGTTGCAGATATTCCTGCGGCTTACGGTATTCTCTTGGGTAGAGGATTTTGTAAAGATGTCGGAGGAGAGATTAGTATGGATTGGACCAAAGCCAAGATCCCAGTCAAAGGGGTTCAACAGGTTCTTCATCCTGAACCGCAGGCAAAGTATTTGGTGACTAAATCAGATGATCCTAAGGCTCAGATTCTTTTCGAAGATGCTAGCTTCGGGAATTATTTCATGGCATCAGAGATACCCATTGTAGATGTGGAAGAGGAAGATCTCAATGCAATTTGGACGCTCGAATTTGATGGTAGCTGCTCAACCTCTGGATCAGGCGCTGGTGTTGTTCTCATATCTCCTAGCTCCGAGATTTTCCCATCAGCTTATAAGTTGCAATTTGATAATACTAATAACACGGCCGAATATGAAGCCCTGTTATTAGGATTAGAATTGGCCAGACAGAAGGGAATCAGGAATCTCAAGGTGCAGGGAGATGCGGAGCTGATTGTTAATCAGGTCAGGGGTATATATCAGGTGAAAAATGATCGGTTGAGGCATTACAGGAACAAAGTTTGGGATAGTATAGAATGCTTTGATGCATTTTCTATTAAGGCAGTTTTAAGAGATTATAATGACAAGGCTGATTCTTTGGCCGTATCTGCATCTCTTCTTCTTCCTCATCCTCAGTTCAAGCAAGACACATACTCTATCGAGATTGTGTACCGCCCTAGCGTCCCAGATAATGCAACTCACTGGCAGGTGTTCAATGATGATCAACAAGTGTTGGCTTTTCTAGAAAAAGCTGACAATTTCAGTGAGCTATATTTTGAAGGTTCGGAATCAGCCTTTCGTGAAACTATTTCAGATCCATATCAAGAGGTTGATGGTGAATTTATCCAGCTGAAAGGCAACAAGATACCAAAAGGTCTGGTTTCTCTGGAGGGTCTGTTTGACAAGCATGATCGCTTCATCCAAAACAAAAGGCAGGTTGAAGGAGCTTCTTCCTCTGAAGTGGATCAAATCAATCTAGGTTCATCTGATCAACCTCGGATGGTGAATATCGGTAAATGTTGTTCTCCTGAAGAGAAGGAAAGATTCACTTCGCTTTTGAAGAAATACATCGATGTGTTAGCATGGTCCTATGCAGATTTGAAATCTTTCAAGCCCAAGGATGTTCAGCACAGTATTCCTTTGAAGCCTGATGTGAAGCCTTATAGACAGAAGCAAAGGCATTACAATCCGAAGATTTCAGGGACCATCCTGGCAGAAATTCAGAAGATGTTAGATGCTAGAATTATTTTCCCAATCCATCACTCCACTTGGATTGCTAACATTGTTCCTGTCAGGAAGAAGAATGGCGAGATCCGGATTTGTGTTGACTTCCGAAACTTGAATCAGTCCTCGTTGAAGGATAATTATCCCTTGCCGATCATGGATCAGGTATTGCAAACTGTTACTGGATCAGAAATGTTATCCATGCTCGACGGGTTTTCAGGATATAATCAAGTCGAGGTAACCACAGAGGATCAACACAAGACAGCTTTCACGACCCCATGGGGTACCTTTGCTTACAGGAGGATGCCATTCGGCTTGATCAACGCAGGAGCTACTTTTCAGAGAGCTATGGACCTAGCATTCAGAGATCTGATGGGTAAGGTCATAGTCGTGTATTTGGATGACTTGACTGTCTTTTCTAAAAAACGAAGTGATCATTATGATCATTTAGAACAGGTACTTCAGAGATGCAGACGTCACGGAATTTCATTGAATCCTAAGAAATCCATGTTCGGGGTGACAGAAGGAAAGCTGCTGGGTCATATTGTGACTAGAGAAGGAACTAAAATTGACCCAGAGAGGGTAAAGGCTATTCAGAGCCTTACCTTGCCCACAAGTAAAACAGGAGTTCATTCTTTCTTCGGAAAGGTTAATTTTTGAGAAGATTTGTACCTGATTTTGCTGACAAGACCAAGGATATCCTTGGAATGATGAAAAGCAAAGTTCCATTTCGATGGAGTACAGAAGGGAAGCTGGCATTTGAAGAAATAAAAAAGGCAGTTGCTAGCGCTCCTGTTTTAGTATGTCCAGACTTCAAGAAAGATTTCATCATGTATAGCTATGCTTCTGCCCACACAGTGTCAGCGATCCTGATGCAGGAAAATGGAGAAGGCATTGAAGCTCCTATCGCATTCATGAGCTGTCCGTTGAAAGAGCATGAATTGAAGATGTCGCAGATTGAAAAACATGCTTATGCGGTGGTGCGAGCGGTGAAGCATTTCAGGTACTATGTGCTGAATTCTCATACTCGTGTTCTCGTTCCTGATACTGCTGTTAAATCCATTCTAACTCAACAAGAGCTGGGAAGCCAACGAGGTACTTGGATTGCTAAGGTTCAGGAGTATGACTTGGACATCAAACCTACCAAGTTGGTACGAGGAAGAGGCTGTGTCGATTGATTGCGAGAGAATCATCTTTGTCAAGCGAGTGTGAGAAGAATCAAGATACTTCTTCCGAGCTGCCTATGGTGCTTTTTGTGAGTACGACCGATGAATGGTACACGGACATTGCTTTCTTCTTAACTTATGGTGAATGCCCTCCGCATTTAAATCAAAAAGAGAAGAGGACCATCAAGTTGAGATCTGCGAAATACCTTTTGTGGAATAATGCAATATACAAGAAAGGTATCGATGGTGTCTTCTTGCGTTGTGTTGATAAATCGCAACAGGAAAAGTTATTAGAATCCTTTCATAGCCTAGCATGCGGAGGACATTTTTCGTCTTCTGTAACAGCGTATAAGATCTTACGGGCTAGGTATTATTGGCCTACTCTTTTCCGGGACTCAGCAGAATGGGTGTCTAAATGTGAAGCTTGTCAACATTTTGTTGGTCGTCCCAAGTTAGCAGCTCTTCCTCTGAAGCCTGTGGTGATTGAAGAACCTTTTCGCCAATGGGGGATTGATTTTATCGGAACATTGAATCCTGCTTCGAGTCTTTGGACACACTATATGTGCTACTTTCTGATTATTTTACCAAGTGGGTAGAGGTGTACCCAATCAAGCAGCGACAGAAATTTGTTTGCAAGTTCCTGAAAGAAAACATAATCGTCAGATTCGGTATTCCTCATAAGATTGTAGCGGATAATGCGTCTAACTTCTCGTCACATGAGTTGACAGAATTCTGCTATGGATTCGGCATTACTTTGGCTCACTCATCTGACTATTATCCCCAGGGCAATGGGCAAGCTGAGTCCAGCAATAAGAATCTGGTTACTATAATCAGGAAATTAGTAGACGAAAATCAGAGGAATTGGCACAAAGCATTGTATGATGCGTTGTGGGCTGATCGGATCACTCCAAAGCGAGCCATAGGGATGTCCCCTTTTCAGTTGCTATATGGGATTGATGCTGAAATTCCTATCTCAGTAGAATTGCCAGCCTTGCAATTAGCGAAAGCGGTTGAAGATGTAGCTTTTCAGAATTCAATCGAAAAGAGGGTTATGTACCTAACCAAGCTAGAAGAAGAGCGAATCAAGGTGATTGATCGTATAGCAGATCATCAGAGCAGGGTGAAGAAGATTTTTGATAAAAAATCAAAGCAACGTGACTTCCAGATTGGAGACCTGGTGTTGCTTTGGGATAAAAGAAGAGAACAGAAAGGAATGCATGGAAAGTTTGATTCTTTATGGAAAGGACCTTTCAAGATCCACGAGTTGAATGGTGAAAATAGTTTCCTTCTATCATATCTGGATGGAGGGTTACTCCCTTTGCCTTTCAGTGGACAACATCTAAAGTTGTTCCACCATTAATGCAAGATGCTCTCTTGCATTGTACATATTTTGCTTTTGTTGTGTGTTTGCTTTTGGTTTTCTTTCTTTCTTTCTTCGTTTTGTTTTGTTTTGGTTTTCTCCTTGACCCCGTAGCCCAATGAGCGAGACCAGAGATTCTGAGTTCTCTTCCTTTGGTATTACAAAGAAAGTCCCCAACTGGAGCCAGCTGTTATCCCCGTTTTGAGTTCACAACGAAACGATCGGATAACCCCTACAAAATTTTTGAAGTGATTTTGCATTATGACCTCTTTTAGAGAAAATCGGGTTTTCGGGTGTTACTAACAGCTTGACATAAGTTTTAACATGCTTTATGTCTTATGACCTCCGAAACCCGAAACCCGCCTTGCAATGAGAAAATCCTTTGTAATCGGGTTTTCAGAAATTCAACTCATCGGAACATACTTGAGTTAAAACATGCTTTGTGTCGCGTGACTTCCGAAACCCGAGACCCGCCTTGTGTTAAGACAATCCTTTGTATTCGGGTTTTCGGAACTCTAAAGCATCGGGACATTCATGTTCCAAAACATGTTTTATGCGCCATGTTCTCCGATTCCCGAAGTCCGCTCAATCCTTTGTAATCGGGTTTTCGGAAGTTCAATGCATCGGAACATTCATGATTCAAAACATGTTTTGTGCTCCATGTTTTCCGAAGCCCGAAACCCGAAATGCACTAAATTTCCTCGTGTCGGGTTTTCGGACTCCTCAACATACTGACGTGGCATTCATGCCGAGTGGTCGGTGAGTTGGCACGTGCCGAGCTGAAGTGTATTTATTACTGATTTTCTTATAAATACGCGGATTTCCACGTCATTCTTACCGTTCATATTTTTAATTCGTGGATTTTTCGCATGCTCTTCCGCTCCCAAAACCCGCAAACTCGCGTTACCAGACTGGATCGTTTGTTTTCGATTTTACCTGTCTCGAATTGAAGGTATTTTTCGTTCCTTCTTTATTCTTGATTTTTCTGGATCGACTGCGTGTATTTTCTTTCCAATTTCTTGCCAGTTGTTGAGGGTTTTTCTTCCTTCTTCTTTCTGTGTTGTTTTGGAAAGGGTTTTGGGTTTTTAGGGTTTATTTTCTTTTTGAGATTATCGATTGGTGTTGTTCCTTCCAAATTCCAATTACTTGCATGATGTATGGAATATGAATAACAAAAAAGAAAGGAAGTTGTGTATGTAGAAATTCAAAGGAAAGACTCTGTTTTTGTTTCCCGGATTTTGAAGGTTGTGTTGCAGATTCAAAAGTCTGAAGAACATTGGAAGCTCGAAGTGACGGGGTTTCTCAACATTCCGACCTCAACACTAAGTTCGGGCATCTCCTAAGTTCCGTCATCGAAAGTGGGTGCGGGTTTTCTCCTGTTTCCACCATTGAAAGCAAGTGTCGGGTTTCATTCCAAGATTCGGGTTCATATTTCGATATCTTCTTGCGTGTCGGGTTCTTCTCTTCTTCCGACGCATTGATCAATCAGGTTTTTCAAAGTGTGCACATGATCATCTCGGAGTTAGAGCCTTTCTCCTTCCAATATTCTTCATGTCGGATCTGGTTCATCACGGGAGAAGGCCGAAAAATCTAGCGAGGATGAAATACAAATTTAAGAAACCGAGAATCCCGTCATATATCGACTGTAATTATGATATCAGGGATACTGAAATGGGCAACATAGATATGGACGACTTTTGGAATAGGGTGAAGAGTTCTTCTCAAACCCCATGGATGGTGGCTTTAGCTAACAGTGGCTTGCCCCTTGCGGCGAGCTTTCCCCATGTCTGCCCAATGTCCAGAGTTTGTTTTGGCGTGTGCATCCAGCTACGACTCAGCTTCTCGTTCCGTAAGGAATCAGGCTGGTGAAGTAGTTATCAAACTAGATGGAGCTTATTTTGATGATCTCCTGAAACTACCAAATTTTGAAGAGTATGGGGCCCTAGACATCAAGTCGGCTCGAGGAAGGCCTGGGACAGTAACCAGGAAAATTGCATTAGGGATGTCAATAAGAAGTTCTTGGTCAAGGCAAAACCAGTAATATCTAGATTTCCAAGAACTATCCCTAGATCGGATTTCATACAAGAAATCAACGATATTATCACCCTACTGAGCCGGGTTTTTGGCTTGCCGGAATCAAATTTATTTCATGGATGGATGTACCAATTTATGGTCACCATCAAGAAGAACAAGCAAGGGATTGGTGGGGACCCTTATCAGTGATGAAATTGATTCCCAGATGACGACGGTCCTGTCAACCGGAAAGTTTTATATGTTCTCATATGTGGCCTATGCAGCAGCTGGGATGAGGAGCTATCCCGGGCTGGAGACTAAAGGAAGCAGAACGACAAATCCAGTCTATAAGTATTATCCTCAAATAACGAAGAAGGGGCGCAACAAGATGCACGGGCTTCCATGAGGCGTCTTTGTGCCAAAAGTTGAAAGAAACAAAGGTCAGGAGAGATGAGCTTAAGGAAAAAGTGGAGCAGTTGACAGAGGTTTTGATCAAACTCTCAAAACCCCTTGAATCCATACCATCTTCTTCTGTTTCTGCCGGATTTGATTTCTCATCGGTGCCTACGATTGAGAAGATTGCTAAAAAAGGAAGGGTGGTTGATGAATGGATCCAAAAGTTGCTCCAACAAGGGAAGGAAGTAATTCAAGACGTGGTGAAAGTTCATCAGTCTTTGGGGGAGATTCAGAAGGAAGGAGAGAAGATGGATGAGGAATTCACTGAAGAAATTGGACAGCTTGATTTGACTTGTGAAGCTCTCCAAGTGCTAAAGCAAATACCAGCACATCTCTTGGTAGAAGAAGGCGTTCTTCCACATACAGATAAACACTTTCAGCTGATCAAGGCCATCAAGTTCAGAGTAAAGATTCTCAACGAAGCCTACAGCAAGTTGAGAGAATCAAGGGATAAATTGATCGATGGGAAAAGTGATCTGGAAGAAGAATTGCTAAAGATTTGTCCAAAGGTGTCAGTTGGGAACTCAGGTATCCTATCAGCAGATGATCTCTTCAAACAAGTCCAAGAATCTATTCAGCATGAACCTGTACACGGATTTGACCTTGAAGTCATTGGTCAGTTTGTAAGGATTGAGCACACTTTGGAGGCCTTAAGAAAGCTCAGCAAAGGATTGAAGAAACTTCCCGGCACTGCCAGTGATGTTCATGAGACCTGCGAAATGTGGAATGATCATTCCACTGCACCTGAGGAAAATGAAATGCAAGGCATTATTCGGAAGTTCCAGGAGTTCCGGAACAAACAGTCTCAGCTGGAGGAAGAGAAAGAAGAAGAATCAAAAGATGATGACTCGGATTAAGTTCCAACGTCCCATGACATTTCTATTTTTAGAATGACATATCTTTTATTTCCGTTTTGTCATTATTTTTAATTCATACTTTGACTTGATCTCCTGCGTGAGAATCATGCAAAGCTGAACTCTAGTTAGCATGCTACTTTTCAGGATCTGTCCTGTTTTATCTCTAGCTTCTTTTGTTATAAATAAGGGATGCTTGTGCATTCTAAAGGGTCGAGAATTTTTGAAGCATTAAGAGGCTATTGGAAAGGAGAAAAACTTTGTGTTTTCTTTCAATCATTTTGAAGAATAGAAGTTGATATTGTTTTGCAGACTTTGTGTTGTGAAATATATCTTATTTAAGACAGTGTTCTTATGTTCATGATCTTAAAGCTATTCTTTGCATAGAATCTCAGTGTTTCTAATTATCTCGGACACTATATCTGTGATCTAAAACTCGTATGATTATTTCGTGCTCTGTGTTTACTCGAAAGAAAATACGTTTCTCCCATTTCTTTTCTATCGTGCTTCTTTCACTGCATATGTGATTTCTAACCTATTTCACTTACGAAAGCAATATCCTGAATCGTGTGAATGTGGATTTCGGGATTTCATCCCAACCCCCAATGGTTAGATTAGTGTGAATATTGTATATATTATTTACTGTGTTTTAGATTAGCAATAAACAGGCAGCCTCACCTGTCTTTGAGGAGGGATTTAATCCCATGTACTGTGGTTGAACCTCATATTTTGGTTTGACAAAATATCCAACCAACACATTTGATGCATTTCTTGACATAGTCACAATAGTCTTGGTTAAGTGTAGGCCAATAGTAACCCATGTGCATGATTTGTTTAGCAATAGATAAACCATTGAAGTGTCCAACACATATGTCATCATGGAATTCTTGGATAGCTAGATAATCCTCTTGACTTTTAAGGCATTAGAGGAGGATGTCGTTAAATCCTCTTTTATAAAGGATACCTCCAAGTATGATGTAACGAGATGTGTGTTGTTGAAATGATATTTTACCTTTTCAAGATATATTTGAAGGTATTTTTTTAGTGGAAAGATAGTCATATGTTAGGGTATACCAAGTGTTAGATGAGCTATCTTTTATGTGATTGATGGTAGGAATATCAATGTTAGTATAGGATGGTTGATCTAGTTTGTGTACGAAGAGGAAGACTTTATAATTATCCGGGGATAAAGGAATAAGAGAGGAAAGTGAAGTCATGGTATCCACAATTTTTTTAGATGAGAGAGGGGTGTTTTGGATTTTTAATGGTAAAATATTTGCAATAATCCTTTGGTAATGGTTTTGTATTTTTGTAGGACCTCATTTTTACATTGATAAGTCCCTTTGATTTGATTGATGACAAGTTGTGAGTCTCTGTAGATGTCAAGGATTTGTACACCAAGAAAGGTGGTGGTTTGAATTCCCAAGATGAGAACCTTGTATTCTTCCATGTTATTAGTGCATTCAAAATTGGTTTCAAGGATGATGTATTAGGAGTGTCCTGAGAGGGAATTATTTCGACACCCCTTGTCTGTATTTGGACCCATCGAAGAACAAGGTAATTTTAAGAGGGGTGTTGTCATGATCAAGAGTGTTAATAGGTTCGTTAGGGAATTTTTTTCAAGGAAATTGATTATAAGGGAGGAGAGCTTCTATGAGATGATCGAAAATGACCTACCCATTAATAGAATTTTGAGAGATAAATTCAAGGTCAAACTCAGTCATGAGCATGGGCCATCTGGTGATAAAATCATTGTGATAAGGCTTAGAGTGCATAGATTTAAGTGGATTAAATTTGGTGACAATATAGGTTTTTTAATTTAAGAGGTAGTGATAGAGTTTGGAAGTTGCAAAGTACAAGGAACAACACAAATTTTCTACTTGAATAACGAGTTTCGTAATCTTGAAGGGTGCAACTTATGTAACAGATGGCATTCTCCTTACCTTATTTATCTTGATGTTCAAACATGGCTTCCAAGGCATGGAAATTCATAGAGATGTAAATATAAGAAGGCTCCTACTTGCATGGAGGTGTAAGCACTGGTGGAGATAAAATATATTATTTGAGGGCATCGAAGGCCTGTTGATAATTATCATCCCACTTAAAGTGGATGTCTTTTCTTAGAAGATGATGGAAAGGTTGAAAATGATTTGATAGTTGAGAAATGAAATGGTAGATTGATTGAATCTT
Organism: Taxus wallichiana var. yunnanensis; assembly: GCA_018340775.1. NCBI lineage: Eukaryota > Viridiplantae > Streptophyta > Pinopsida > Cupressales > Taxaceae > Taxus > Taxus wallichiana. The sequence continues at coordinate 195,833,094 of CM031236.1, forward strand.
TGATGTATGGCACAATCACACTTAACCAACCAATAAGTTAGTATAGCCAAAACTTGCAAAACTGTCCTAAACTTGGTGAAAATACCCCACTTTCTCAAGGTTAACTAGTCCAAAATAAACAAATTCAAGGCTTGAGGTCCCAATGGAATTACCCAAAAAAATCACCCTACTCCTAGACCTTATTACATTCCATATCAATCATTAAAATGATACAAACCCAACAAAAGCTTGAACTCTCTTACCTTTTCTTAAAATTACCCTCTCAATGCTTTTTACGAACAAACATCTCTGCCAGAAAAAAAAAAATTCATCCATGTATTTTTTTGTACAAGGCCAATTGTCTTTAAAAATTATAGCTTCTAGTAGTCTCTACAAAGAACATATTTTCTAAATTTCATGCATTTTTGTTATGGAATTCAAAAGTTATGACTTTTTTCGAGAATACATTATATCAAACAACTTACATGCTTCCTCATCAGAAAAATTTATGTCTTCATAACATTCAAAAAATATAAGCCAATAATATTCATTGATAATTCCACATTCATTCATCAATACATATTTTTTCCTAAAAGAAGCCTTCTCATTTTTATCAATTCAATGGAGTAAAAGACTTGAGCCACATGGCTCTGAAACAAACTTTCTTCCTTCACTACTAACCTTATTACTACTCACCAACCTCTCATCACTCGAATATATTTTCTTTTTAAGAGAAAAGGAGGTAGTTAGGTTGATAAACAACTAACTCACCTCGGCTTAAACTTAATTAGATGAGGTTTAGAGTCTAGTTAGGATCTTATAATTCATTTTAAAATGCATACATAATTTATGACCCTTTTATTATAGCTTAGTGAACCTATACTAACACTTAGGTGACTAACATACTAACATGACAATTCAAATATTCAAACTATGGTTTTGGAGGGAAACTCTCAAAACCATTTATTACATGCTTAGAGAGTCCAAATGGACTTGACACACCTCAAGGACAACCAAATGGATTCAACACACCCAAAATGAATAGAAAAAAAAAAATGTGAATGTACAAGTTATGATCCTACATCAAGCTTTCCTTGAAGGATATGAAGCTATTTGAGATTAGATGGTGGAGGAATTTGGATGATGACTTTGAATTTGGTTGGGTCAACCTCAATTCCCCTAATAGACACTAGAAATTATGATTTTTTCCTTGTGAGAACTACGAATACACATTTAGCGCAGAATTAAGGTGGAGAAATATTTATAATATACATACAAATATGACATCAAGGATGGCTATATGGTATCCTTGGTGTTTGGATTTACCTAAGAGATAATCGACATAGTATTCTATAATTTTATGGACAAGGTCATGAAAGATGTAGGTCATAACACATTGATAAGTATCTCCTATAATTTTTAAGGCAAAGGGCATTACTCTATAAAGAAGGTTCCCCATGGGGTGATAAAGGATTTCTTATCTAATATATTGGTGCAATGAGGATTTGATTATAACAAGAGAAATCATCCATAAGAGGCATCATCTTATGGCATGTTGTTGCAACCTAGAATTTACCAGATAACACCCTAGTCACGTTGGCACATCACTCAACCTAGACTGATCACTCACCTAAAGCGTGCAAAGGTACCAGGTCCCTCTTTAGGGTTGATGTAGCAGGATGTTAGCGTGATGAAGGAAGAAACATATAGATTCATAACTAATCTATCATTCTACAATGTATGCTACATTCAGATCTATGACAGAAAAAACTTTAAACAGAATCATGTTTGAATCAATAACATGTACTACTTAATTCCACACAAGAATGACACTCGAGTTCAGCCAATATCTTCCATCTATTAATAAACACAAGCTCCTTACAATAATGTTAATCTATGCTAATGTGCGTATGGGTATGATACTGATAATTTAGTCATATGCGTATATCTCTATACCTCCATACATCCCTCACACTAATCCCCATTTCCACTATGTACGTCACATCATATATATAGGGTGGAGACTTTCCTTCATCACTTATCTATTCCAGAAATAGGCCCCATACTATTAATAGCCACGCACCATTCACGAGCATAGCCACACATGCAAGTGTGATATCTATAGACCTCTTATAGTTAACTGAAATGTTAATCATATTCTTAGCTCATCTCCATGAAAAGCACTTCGATCTAATCCTCCAAAAATAGACAATGCATGGAACTCACGTCTCTGTATTATTGGTGTGTTACACATGCCATCTTCTAAAAATAGGTCGTCATGCCCAAAATCAGCTAATTCCTTAATGCTAAACTTGCCTTCCACACGCAGTCCTTCCTATCCCTCGCACCCTTGATCCTGGCCTTTTCTCCCGAATGGAATCCTTGTGTGTTCTCTAACAAGTATTCTCTACGATCAACACATGTTGTTAGATTGACAAGCTGATCGATGTGAGGTAGGGGAAAATCATCTTTTGTACAAGTAAGATTAATGTCTTGGAAGTTTGTACAGATGCAGAATTTTCTAGTAGTTCTAGTGATAACGATGATGTTTTAAACCCATTTTAGATAATTAATAGGTAATACAAAGTTGGTAGAAATAAGACATCTGAATTTTTCTTTGACTAGCAATGCAACACAAGGATGCATCCTACAAATTTTTTTTTTCACAGGATTAACATCCGGGATAGTGATGCTATTATGGATAATGATAGTAGGGTCTATACTAAGCATATCATTGTAGGACCATGTAAAGGCTTAGCGAGTTTGGATAAGAAATTGACGCATTCTTGGAGTTTTTGTGGGTGTAAGGCTTGAATGATCTTGAAAATGTGTGGCTCTTGTGATGTGTTGATATTAACATCGGTGGTCAATTTATTGAGAAGTGTAGATGTGTCAAGAGGTAATGATTTTGAAGGTAATGATCCTCGGCCCCCATTTAAGTCAAGATAGCGGTATCATCATGGTAATGAAGGATGTTTATAGTAGGGTAATCTTCCTCTATCATGTGTGGTAATGTTAGGGGAGGAGTTTTAGTTCGCTATTAGCTTGATAAGATAGCGGTCAAAGTGTGATAACATTGCTTAAAAAATGTTAGGTGGGGTAGATACGATATCATTGATGTGGTAGGTTGGATGATGATGATGTTGGTGCTCGAGGTTCGAAGCTGAAAGTGATGGATTAGAGGAAGATGATTTCAATCTGAGGCCATGTTTTTCATGAGGTTTCCTTAAGTTTTCAAAGGGTAGGTCATATGGACCCTTCTCATATCAACCCAGACTAAATCCCTTCCATACATAGTGGTGGAGGTAGGTTTGGGAAAAGCGTGGTTTATTTAAGAATCAAAATTCTGATGAGAATTGTTTAGCATGGGGTTTAATGTCAAGATGAGGTGATGGGTGGTCATTACCTCCATAAAAAAATCTATGTTCGGAGGAAAGGGGGCAAAGGAAATAACAATTCTTACGTTAGGCTCATAGAGCAATTTTTTTATCAAGTCTCCCATATGTTTTAGACATATGGACTATATTAAGGGTTAGGAGGTGATACTCCCCAACAAGAGACATTACATGACATATTAAAAGGTTTGAACATCTGTTAGTTTGGATGTGGGGATGGAGGATCTTATAGAATCTTGATTTGAAGACATGGAGTTTTGTAATGGAAGAAACATGTCATTAGGTATGTAGGTCATGTGACAGGATTTGAATGGATTTGGATCGGCATGGAGTGTAAAGGTTTTGCCTCGTATTCATATTTTAGACATTGATTTAATGTGGATGGGATACAATGCATAATGTGTATCCATGGATGACCTAGTAGTATGTTATATTGGAACTCTCCTTCCGATTATTCATACATATGGAAAAATAAGTTTTCTCTTTCTCATAGATAAAAAAAAGAGTATAATAAGGAGTGTTGTGTAACTCACATGCCTGGACATGTCATACTCCAATGATGGAGTGAGGAGTTACAATGTTAGGAATAACATGTAACTCTCATATGACCTAGTAGTATGTTATATTGGAACACTCCATGGAGGAGTTACAATGCATAAAGTGTATCCATGGATGACCTAGTAGTATGTTATATTAGAACACTCCTTCCGATTATTCGTACATAAGGAAAAACATGTTTTCTCTTTCTCATAGATAAAAAATAGAGTATACTTAGGATTGTTATGTAACTCCCATGCCTAGACATTTCATACTCCAATGATGGAGTGAGGAGTTACAATGTTAGGAATAACATGTAACTCCCATATGACAATGACATGTATGGCAATATGACGTATTCTATGACACAATCTATCATATGTCATATAACTCCCTAAAATACCTATGACTCACCATGTGTGAGGTGGAAAATGCACCATAAATAAATAGAAGGAAAAAGTAGTACCTCATACCAACAACACTCAATAGGTACAGGAGCGCCCAGAACAACTATCCGCTTTGGGCACTTCTATCCTCTTTCCCTCTTCTCCTATGTTTAAAAATCCACATTGACCATTATATTTTCTAAAACTCTTATTACCACTTTGGGTCAACTTTTAGGGTTGTTAATGATGAAATTCAAGTAAAGGAATCATATATATACATGAATTACTTACTATTCTAAGGGGCTAGGTAATTTGGGCTATTACTTCCTATCTATTACTTCGGAAAATAAAAGCATTCAAGGACTCGATTTTGGTTACATCATTCACTACATGGGAAGGGAAAATTCCAAGTTCCATCACACACATTCATCTTGGGGACAAAGTAGTTGTATCCCACTATCTTGTACAACTATCATAAGGGCAACCTAGATTCAAGGGACATAACTCTAGTACACACACACTAGAACTGCATTAAGTCTAAAGTTTAGTGTAACACTCATTGATAATCACATTGGGGTGACAATTGAGGTCATTTTGAATCAAACATATGTATATTTTATTTCATATAATGTGTGTTTGAGTCTTGTACAGGTAGTCAGGTTTTGTTTTACATGAACATGTGAAATCATGAAACCCTACAATGAAGTTAGAGTGAAAAATATTGAAGTGAAGAAGACATGATCAAACCCTAAAAATATTGGATCTGAAACTACTACAAGGACACTACCGCCAAGTTTAGACACTAGCACCTGAGACGGTCATGTCCTATTCTAGGAGTTTCTGTCCAAGAGACTTGTGGATCTCTATTTTCTAAATGAAGCATATAAAACTAAGATCTAACCTATTCCATCACTTTTCCAACCCATAATCATCCAAGACAATCGGATACAAGATAATTCACTTTCATCCCTTGTTACTTGTACTTATTTTCCACCGCATGTTAAATTTTGGGCATTTATGTTATTATTTGATTGATCTCGGTTCTCGATAAAGATTTAATTTTTTTAAATAAATTATGCATGCTTAAGCCTTTACGATTGAAGAGTGAGCCAAGCATTTACAAAATTTAAATTGATGCCAGAGAGCACCGCAAGTCCAAATTTCTAAAATTTGGAACTTACATAAAGCTTATGAAGAGGAGATTCCATAAAACCGTATTTTTTAGACCAATTTGTAAAATATTGTTTAAAATGTTGTTGTACATCCTTATACCCCATGTTTTTCTGGAATCCTAGAACTTTGAATGGATACCACGGGTGCTCACAATATCTTTTTACAAACCAAGACTTTGCAGAATGATTTCAAAAATTAGAATTTGAAAATGAAAGTTTTGAGCCTTCAATATGTAAAAAAATAGAAATCCATGTTGTACATGTTTTTCTCCATGTTTGCATGGAAATCGGAACTTGAAAATTTCACATTAAAAAATTGTGAAGCAAAAAAACCCATTTTTTATTTTTTATTTTTTATGTTGTTTTCAATTAAAAATAGAAAAACATAAAAATAAGAATTTTGCCATATATGTAAAAATTCATAAAAATACATGAAAACAATATTTTTGGAAGAAAAAAACCTAAATGTTTTTTTTTGGAAACTTAGAGTGTTGGTTGTGTCAAAAATCGTGGATGATGGTTAGAGAAGTATGTAGGAATAGAGACTAAACAATGATCCTTTAAAAATTTATAATTGCCACTTGATGAAGAAAGGCTCTGGTACCATGTAAAAAATTTGAAACCCAAAAAATCCCCAACATGGAATCACACCAACCATGGACAAATTGATAATATGCTACAAAAACACATAGGGATAAAAAAATGAAAATAATATGTTATTCTCATTCTCGACACAATATACAAATAGAGGTGGTCAATATATAGCAAAAGTAAGAGTTTGGTTCTAACTTTACTTTTGACTAAGTAAAGAAAGATTTGTGAACCAACTCTTATTTTGACTAAGTAACCGACACATGTATAAAGTGATAGACACATGTGGGAAGTGGTGGCAAGTGGTTAGCGATGTCACTTATCCTATACTAATCCTACGAGTTGTGCACAAATAAAATATACTATAGTTAAAATAACATATGTCAACTTAATATTAGTGCAATTATAATATTGCACCAACAACATATACAATATAAACGAGAGTGAATGAACTTAGTTTCTCAATTCACAATTTTTTATTATGGAAATAGAAATAAATTTGTATTGGTTAAGTTTTTATCAAAAGAACATGTGTAGGATAAGACACGAGAAGGAGAATACATGGAAGTGGCATGAAATCCATAAGACTAATCGTCATTGAAGGAATAATTTCGATCCATCAAGTCCTTTCTCATCAAGTCATCGTCTTTGGCACCCATTGTTCCACTGATGACACACCCCAAGGTCAGAGATGAAGAAGATGAAATTATAGATGTTAAACCGGATGTGATCATTACCACCTTGTAAGTAAATAATATGGGTGAGAATGAAAGGAAATTTCACTCCAAGATTTGGGTAAAAGGTAATCCTCTACATTTTATTATTGATAGTGGAAGTCAAAAGAATTTATTTTTGTTGATGTTGTGAAAATTATGAACCTTCCTGTAAAGCCACATCCCCATCCATATAGTATCAGGTGGTTGAACCCAAGAAGAGATCTCCGTGTCACACAAAATGTCTCCTCCCATATGTAATCAAACCCTTCCATGATGAATTCTTATGTGATGTTGTTCCATTGAATGTTTGTGATGTGATCCTAGGCTAGCCATTCATGTGGGATAAACATGGCATCTATGAGTCATGACCTTAAAGGGTAACCATTACCATTGGGATTCGGTGCTATTGGATACCCGAGGTCATTCCCTCCAAATCTTTTTCCCTCATTAGTGCCAAGCAATGTAAGAAGTTGGTGGAGAAAACAAAGCAGTTCGTCATCCTGATGATCAGTCCAACAACTACAAGAGAGTTTTTACGGCCACCTTGAACACATATTTAGTGAAACAAAAGAAGAATATAGAAAAAATCATAGTTGAGTGTGATGATCTATTCTAGTCACCCATAGGAGTGCCACTTCAAAGTGAGGTAAAACTTGTTATTGATTTTGTCTTGAGTTCTCCTTTACCCAATAACATTGTGTATTACAGTCAGTCCTTAAAAATGACGAGATCAAGAGGTAGCTCCAAGAATTGATTCAAAAGGGACACATTAGCCCAATCTCTTCACCCTATAGAATTCCAATTATCTTAGCACTAAAAACATATGTAAACATAAAAACCATCTCTAAAAAGAGATGTATATTGCTTAGAAGATTATGATTACAATAGTTATCTCTGCAAGAAGATGTGTGTATTTCCCTTACGGGTTACATCTACTTATATAATACTTTTATAAATATGAAGAGACATCTATAAGAATGTTGAAGGTCACCAATCTTGAGGGATAGGAGATGATTTACCTTTCATTAAATACATATTCATAAATTTTGTGAAATTACTATTTTTAGACAACACTACAAAAATTGCATTTGAGGCCTTTAGGAGTGGTTTTGAGAGGTTAAAATTTTCTCAAAAAATTATACACCCATTCACCATATGCTACATGTTCCAAGATTTCCAACGCATTTTCAACATATTCAATAGAGCTACAAAGTGAAAAATGTATGACTCGGAAGTTGCCCCGCTAAAATTTCCACCTAGGTTGTTGTTTGGATCAACTTAATATTAGTGCAAGTATATTATTTCACCAAAAACATATACACTATAAACAAGAATGGATGAACTTAGTTTCTCAATTCATAATTTTTTTATTATGGAAATAGAAATAAAATTGTATTGGTTAAGTTTTTATCAAAGGAACATGTGTTGGATAAGACATCAACCTCTAAGGGCTTTGAAAAAATCATACATTGATCATGATTTTCAATGACTCATATAAGAGACAAAGAGAAAAGTTATATGAAATATGAAACATGATGGTAATTTTACCCCTCTAGGAAAAAAATCCTTAATGAATTTTTATCTCATGGAGTGTAATTATTGTTAGATATGCACAAAACAAACAATTTCGAAAGTTGTGGAGATTATAAAGCTAATGTAGCTAACACCTATAATATGAACTCAATTTCTCAACTTACAAATTTCTAATAATGCTAACAAAACCAAGTATCCTACATCATATAATAACATGAAGTTAAAATTTACATCTGGGTTTGGTTTCATAATTTTTTACATCCAAATAAAAGATAGATATTTAAGGAGAGATCCAAAAAGATTGAAAAAAACACTTAAATTTGTTAACACGTAACCACGATGTTATAGAAAAATTAATCATGATGCTAGTATTGAGTGGATCTAGGTAAGCATGAGGTTATAGACATAATGAACAACATGTAGCAAAATAAAAATGCATAAATCCCTTACACTTGAATATTAATGATTTAAAATTAATCCAATATAGATTTAAAACATAAGTTATTACCAATAGAGTTTCAATATACAAATAAGATATATACAACAATAAATTTTAAGGCTGAAATTGTTCATACCTAGAAAGAATAAGTTGAAGCTGGAAATTGTGAGTATAGTGTAAAATAACCAAAAACAAAGTGGAAGTTGGAAAATGTGTGTTATACATTGCTAGATGGTGTCTTCATTATGAGGGGTGGGATAGGTGAATGCATTAAAAACAAGTCATTCCTTCTAAGGGTGGCCAAAGCCACAAAAGAAAAAGGAATGCATTATAAATAAGGATATAAATCCAAAAGGTTAGTGTTGTCCAAAATAACTACCCTAGTTATATAGACAACTTACATCCTCATTCTAACTCGGAATTTCAAGATTTCAGAGTTGTGTGCACTTTGGTTGTTTCCTTGGAACATTGTTTGGTTACAGAGTTCTTACGCACACCCTTGCGTGCATTTCTTACTTTTTCCTTGTTCTTTATTATTCTTTATTTCTCTCTTGAAAAAATTCCACACACTTCCACCTTTCGCTTTCATTCTTCTATCTATTTTCATTTCCCTTCACGCATAACACTTGAGTGCCCGTTTTCTTTCATCGATCGTTGCACACTTCTTGTACCCACCCTCGACTTTCCTTCCAATTTGGATAAGTCCTCGCATGATTTCTCCACACATGCCATTCCTTATGAGTTCCACCCATTCCCTTATGATGCATACTTCCTTCCTTACTAGTTTTCTCCACGCGCTCCTTCCTTTCTTGCTACCACACAATCCTCAATCAAATGCATGCACCCTTCTTACTTAATTGCACATCCTTGTATATATGTACCTTTTCTTACCATTTTTGTGTGCACCCCTTTTTTGTTCTCATCTTCTACATTCTCTCTCCTCTCTCTCGCGCATGTGCCTAGTGCAATCTCCTACACCAAGTCATTATACAACATGGTAACTGCCAAATTGAGTGTTTCACACATAACCTATCAAAGTACACCAACTTAGTTCTGAATCCTTTCGGCGAACCAATACATGACACCTAGGAAAAAGACAAAACCAATGAACAATAACTAAATCCTTCCTCCGATCAGAGCATGGCATGTGTCTTGTGTGTTCACTTTATATGTAGATCTTCCGATCATCATAACTTCTCGCTACAAATCTCATATTTATGTGCTTTTGGTCTTATTATAAAGATAGTGATGTGGGCTACACTCTAAGTCATTCAAAACCATATTTTAGCAGGATTTGGTAGGTAGAAAATATGGAAATGTGTTTCATCCATTAATGCACACATTCACTTGACTCAACCACCTAGATTTGATCAAATTTGGTCTCATTCCTTCTTCTATAAGCAAAATAGGCATGAGGAGGTGCATCTAAAAACATTGCAAGTGGATTTGCAAGAATTTATTACTTTTTGTTGGTGGTTGGAAGTTTGAATCTGATTTTCCATCCTCTTTCTCCTCCTCTTCTCTCCTTCTATAAATTATAGAGCATTGCTCATTAAAAAGGTTGGACTCTCTTTGCTTGTTAAGAGCATTGTTCATCTATTTTTCTTTAACATTTTGAGTTACAAACATCAAATTTGAGCCATTACATGTATATCTTTCCTCTTTCAACTTTGTAATCTATTGTGCATCGATGGGAGCAATAAAATATTATTTTATGGCTATTCTCTTCCCTAGTTCGTATTTTATTACATTTTATTTCCTTCTTTTGCATGGTTAATCTATTGGCATATTTTATATCCTCTTGCATGGATCTTTTTGTTTTTTCCATGGAAATGGTTGTGTGAATGTGTTTCAAACTGTGGCATGTTTTTCTATCCTCCCTGCATGCATTTTTCTTCATTTTCACTCAAGCCAATTCTATTCATCCCCCTCTTTCTGGTGTTATCACCTTCCCTTAACTTGGTATTTCCCGTTCCATGCATCTCCTTCTCACCCTGGTCTCTTGGAATGATAGAGTAGTGATAGGTAGTTTCATTTCCCTTCCTAGGAGTAGTCTTAGTAGTAGAAATAGGTAGAGGAAGTTGACCTTCTCCAAAGGTCTATCTCAATTCCAAGTCCTGCAACTTGAGATAGCCCCATAATACCTCAAATCCCCAATTCATCCTAACTTGAGACGGGTGCAATTTTAAGCTCCAAATTTTTTTGCACTCCCGGTGGGACAAGTATTGAAAGTTTAAATTTCATGTTGCTAAGTTTTGGTGTATGACTTAGTGATTTGTAGCCTTTGGAGGCTTATTTCAACACATTTGGTAACTCCCATAATCATATCTACTAGTTTCAAGACTCTGCACAACCCATGTCATCAAAAAAGAAAGAAAAAACACATAAGCACATAAACACGTGCTTAAGGCATTGGCATCACATGTGCAAGGTAGATATTTGTGGACGTGAGCACGTGAGGATAGGTGTAACCAAAGGTAAAAATTTAGCACATGCAAAGCGAGAAGCACTTAGCGTGTGACCAGTTGCGTACATGGGAGAATGCACCATATTACTTCATATTCCAAGTTTATGTGTTCTTGGTAAACTTCCAACCTTCAAATACAATTCTAAGTACATCTGGAGACAACACTCGATTCAATCAACCCATTATCTCACTCGCATACCTTTCCCTCCTTCCTTTCATCCATTTATTCCTTCCCTTTCACTCTTCCATTCACCTTCATATGTTCACTTCATTTATGGCTCTACATAGAGATCCTTCCATTCTCTCATTTCATATCTTCTCCTTTCATTTGTAAAAGTGGGATGATATCCCCAAAATATTCTGATAAATTTTCCTCTTTTTCATGGAGATGGAGATCAATCTCCTATTGATCATATCCAAGACATAGCCAACCACTGCGCCATTCATAATGCCAATGAAAAAAATAACTTTTCTCGGACTTCTTTTTCTATCATTCAAAGGAAAAGCAAAAGATTGGTTTAGCAGTTTGGCTCCACAATCCATTTCCACTTGGGATCAGTGGGAGAAAAATTCTATAATCAGTTCAAGGAGAATGCAGATGTCATTATCCTTATGGAACATATTAGCACAATACAACATGCACCATCAAAGTATATCTCAAACTTTAATATCAGTTCACAAGGACTTGGCATAGAATTCCTCAAGAATTCAGACCCTCACAAGGTATGGCATTCTTGTACTATTTAAGGTCCTTGGATGTTGATTTGTCCATATTAATCCAAGACCTAGTAGGAAATACTCTTCCTCGGGCATTTGACATTGTCATATTAGCTAAGAAGAGTCTAATTCAGGATGGTCAAAGGAAACCCATCCCTATCGCATGCACTTCCATTCCTTTTGTGCCCATCCTCCCATCTTCCCATCTTCTCAATCTCCTTTGTCTAACTAGAATGTAATCGAACAATCCCTCACCTATGTATCATCCCCAAACAATATCATCATGTTTGATGACTATATAATTGTTTAAGAATGGTATGAATCTGATTGGGAATATGAGATTATGCAGAGCAAGAAAAAGATGACATCCACTTCAAAAGGAGGTCAGTTAGACTCAAAGGGATAACTTTTGAAGGAGGTAGAATTATTTTTCGAGCCATGACAATACGCGTCCTAACCTGAAAACAGTCACCTTCAGGAGGAAATTATGTACGATGATCCCATCTGTGGGATTGAGCTTCAAATCAATGGTAAAATTCAAAGGATCAACCCATGACCAATCAGATATTTGGCTAGTCTAGAGCCAAAACTAGAGTTTCCACCGGTCATGCTCATTTCAAGCATGTGGTAGAGCTTCAACGTGCAAAGGTCAGCAACAATACCTCCCAAATCCAAATGTAGAACAACTAAAGGAGGTATTTGTTTTATTTGTTGATATTTTGAAGAGAAGAGTGGAAAACCATCTCCAAGAAAGTTTTTCACTCTTGTTAGAGACTATGTTCAAAGTGAAAAATCAGTTATATGGCCTCAATTTGTGAGGAAAGACAACTACTTCTCCCTTCTTATTGCAAGTTTTGTTTGAATCTCCTTTACCTCTTGTTAGAGTAGGATAGTTTAGGTTTTTTTCGTAAAAGAAGTGCTTTGCATAGACTCTATATGTTTCCCCTTGGAACATGTATGATTTTATATTTTGCACATAGTTTTTCTCGGTGTGCTCCCTTTTGGCGTTCATTTCCTTTTCTTTTATGTGCCCTTTCACATGCTCTTCTATTGCTTCTAGGATGGCGGTCCAATTTTAAAGAGGTAGTTCCAATGGTTCGTGCATGATTTTCCACTCTCATAAAATTTCAAATTAGAACATGTTCACATAAGAATAGTAGTTCATTTTGGAATTAGAAAACTCTTCAAGTGACTTTGGGCTAGTACTTCAAGTTTCATATCAAAATTTCATGGTTTTAAGATTGAGTCCATGCCCAATGGATGCTTCAAGGCTATTGATCTCCTTCATCTAGTAGATAGATGGCCCCAAAATCACCAAATTATTGTCCAAAATAACTCCCCTAGTTATTTTCCATCTCAATATTTCAAGTTGCGTGCACTCTAGTTGTTTCCTTGGCATATTACTTGGTTGCGATTCTTCCACATGCCCTTACATTCCCTTCCAATTAATTCTTCCTTGTGCCTTATTCTTCCTTCACCCCCTCCTATGAAAATTATGTGTGTTTCCACCTTTCCCCTTCATTATTCTATCTCTTTTCATTTCCCCTTCGGGCATAACACTTGTGCACTCATTTTCTTTCACCGTAATTGTGTACTCCTTCGCGTGCACCCTCTAACTTGCCTTCCAATCTGGCTAATTCCCCTACATGCTTTCTCTGTGCATTCCCTTCCTCATAAGTTCCACACATTCCCTCACATTCCTCATACTTCCTTCCTTCCCTGTGTTCCTCCGTGCTCTCCTTCCTTTCTTGCCACCACACATTCCTCAATTGAATGCCCGCATCCTACTTACATACTTTCATATCCGTATAGATATGCATATTTTCTCCCATTTCCACATGCACCCCTTTACGTGCTTATCTTCTACATTCTTGCACCTCTTTCTCTCGAGCACATGCCTAGTGCAATATTTTATGCCAAGTCATTATACCAAGTAGTAACCTGCAGATTGAATGTTTCACACGTAACCTATCAAAGTGTGTTGACTTGGTACCAAATCCTTTCAATGAACCAATGTATGACATGTGGTAGAAAAGACAAAATAAATTAACATTCAACCTAATCCTTTAGCCGATCGAGTGTGCCACGTGTCTTACGTGTTCAACTTGTACTACAAATCTTATGATCACCATAAATTCTACTACGTGAGCTTAGATTTATGTTTTTGTGGTATTTTGGAAAGTATCTTGATGTGCACTACACTCTAGGTCATTAAAAATCAGATTTTGGTGGGATTTAGTAGGTGAAAAGCAAGGAAATATGTTTCATCCATTAATGCACACATCCAATCAACTCAACCACCTAGATTTGATATGATTTTGTCTACTTCTACAAGAAAAATAGGGATGGAGAGGTGTATATGATGGAATTACATGTGGATTTGTAGGAATTCATTACTTATTGTTGGTGGTTGGAAGTTTGAATCGAGTTTCCCTCCTCTTTCTCCTCCTCTTCTCTCCTTCATCTTCTATAAATTGTAGATCATTACTCATTGAAAAAGGTTGGTCTCTCTTGGTTTTCTAAGAGCCTTGTTCATAGCTTTTTTCTTTATCATTTTGAGTTGCATGCCTCAAATCTGAGCCATTGCATGTAGATCCTTTCCTCTTTTAGCTTTGTAATCAATTGTGTGTCATTTGGGAGTAATAAAATCTTATTTAGTGGCTATTTTCTGCCCTAGTTCAGATTTTCTTGCATCTTCTTGCCTTCTTTTGCATGGATAATCGTTGTGCATATTTTATATCCCTTTCGGGGATTTTTTTATTTTTCTCTATGGAAATGAATGTGTGAACATGTGTCGATCTGTAGCATGATTGTCTACCCTCCGCATGTGTTTTCATTCATTTTTTTCTCGGATAAATCTATTCATCCCCCTCTTTCTCGGTGCTATCACTTTCCCTTAGCTTAATATTTCCTTTCCATGCATCTCCTTCTCACCCTGGTCCCTTGGAATCATAGAGTAGTGATAGGTAGCTGCATTTCCCTTCCTAGGAGTATTTTTAGTAGTAGAAATAGGTAGAGGAAGCCGGCCTTCTCTGGAGGTCTGTCTCAAGCACAAGTCCCACAACTTGGAGATAGTCCCATGTTTCCTCAAAGCCCTAGTTCATCCTGATCTGGGACGGGTGTAATTTTTAGCTCCAACAATTAGCAAAAGGAAACACTTTATTGTTGAAATAATGTAACACCCAAAATAAATCACCCAAATTACTACTTAATTCACTATAAATACAATTTAATTTTTAATGCTCATTTTACCACAATAATTTTCAGACCTTGATTAGATTATCATTAGATATTTTGATGTACTTTTTGTTATGATATGTTTTATTTTTGCATAGGGTGCCTAGCTTGTTTATGTTTTTTTAGAGAAATATATTTTAGATGTAAAAATTATCAATATTATATAGATACATGTATTTTAAGTTACAAAAATTAATCTTGGACATTTTTACATATAATGGGTGCAATATAAACATGATGATAACGAATGCCTTGATGAGTAAACTAGGAATACATGAGTCTGAATTACCCTAACACTTAATATTAAACTTGATTATTATTACAATTGTGGTAATATTAATTAATAAAAAAGGATTACTAGATTGAATATAAGGTAGTATATAAAACTAACAAATAAAATAAAAGATGTGATCTCTCTTTTGTTGAAAAGATGGAAAATTAATATAATTAGGCTAAGAAATATAAGGTGATAGAGAATGGAAAATTCCATGAGTAGGCTTCAAGACTCGATGGTATAGCCATCATTTAGATGATCTTATATTAATTGAGAATGTAAACTATTATTATTATTATTGAACTACACTCTAACTGAATAAAAAATCATGCCACCTATGCATGAAGATGAATGAAAACTTAGAAACATTTTCTAAATGGAAAAAAATGATAATTTAATTAGGAAAACTAGTTTTGAATTGTAGTTGAAATAAATATTATGTGAATTGATTGTTGAAAAGTGGTTTGTTTATATAAAGGAGTATGATGTGTGATTATTATAAACTATGTGTATTGTGGTTTGAATGAGTTGTTTCTTGGATGAATATATTTCATGTTGTAATATGCTTGTGATGTCATGATATTTCATTATTGTTTTGGGCATATATGACTTGTTTGTTGAGTGTGCAGCTGAAAACATGTACAATAACTTGAATAAATCCATACCAAAATGAGGATAAAGGGTACCAACTCATTAAGAGCTCACTCAATGTCATGGGGTTGCCCAATGTATGTGCTTATCATTAGGATTGTTAAATGACCACATGTGTTAGGATGTTGATTTCTTATTATTATTTTCTCCATGTTTTGTGGGTTCATCCCACCCTTTGGGGGACCCTTGTGTGTTTTAATTAGTTTATTTCACATTTTTGATTTAATTTAATTTCCTTACATTCCATATTTATCACTTTCCTTTGTTAGACATACAAGTGGCTTTTGGATTGGTTAACATTTTCATTTTTATAAAATTTTGGATTCAACCTTATGGGTCATTTTTAGAAGTGTGTGGTACAAGTACCATATGTCCCATAGTCTCAAATCTTGTCTTTACATTGACCAATAGGGTAGGTGGATTTTTTTTTCCACGTTGGGCACTTAGGGGCTCAAAAATGACCCTTATAGTCACCTTGAAATACATGCCAACAAGAAACAACTTTTGCATGTGTAAGTGCATGTACATGAGTTACTAATTTTGTAAGAGTTGTATAAAGTACTTGTAAGAGGAGTCAATGAGTGCAAGTTGATTGAGTGTAAATCTAGTGGATGTGATCTTGTTTGTGCACTTTGGTTGTAGTGCTTTGATTTCGGATGTAACACCCATGTTATGATTCATCCAAATTAAGGTTTTTTTAAACAACCCCTTAAGTTCAATTAATTCTTTCAATTTTAATAATTATTTATTAGCTTGCTACTATATAATATATCTTATTTTTATCTTCCAAAATCCATCTAATAAAATATGATAACTATGTGCAACTGTAAGGGTCTACTAGATCTACCCAATCTCCCTTGATCACTCTAACCAAGTGTGTATACTATGTATACTTTTGTTAAACCTTTTATAAGTTATGAGAACATGTGCATCTCCTTAGTGCCTACCGGGAATGTATTTATGTAACTTTCATCTGGATTCAAACATTTTTTATTTAGGAGATTGGTGAACAAGACAATGTAATCAACATTTACATTACTTTGGCCAAAGATTCAAGTATCAGATCGCAAGCTTATTTTGAGACTACACACTAGCCTATAAAATCTATCTTTTTCACCACACAACCATCTCAATATAGTTATTAGGATTCCTTTTCATTTTTTAAGAATCTAATTTAATTTATAATAAGAAGAGTACATGTCCGACTCATCCTATTAATTGAAAGGATCTTATCAGTTCCACCTTAGGATTCCTATGGGAAAGATAGTGAGCATGTAATGATTTTCATCATTACGTCTAAACTACCATTTCCATAGCCATCCTAAGTTAGCACGGTAGGATTTTATTGAGAAGAAGATGGGTCATAGCACCTACACTTCTTATACACTTAAAGTTATCCTCGATAGGTAAGGTATCTAATTCTTTCTTTATGACAAGTTATAATGTGTGAATACAAGATATTAGATTCTTAAAATAGGATTATAATAACTCAATGAGATGTTAACTTTATTTAGTTCCTCTTATCAAACTAACTCAACGTAGTTTTCATCATTAAGTATAGGATTACTAATCATGTTTCACATCGAGTTGTGTTATTACAATCACTCATTAAGGATAGACCTTATTATCTTAAGTACATTAAATGTCATGATTAGTCCATTTAATTCCATAAGGTACAATGATAACTTTACTTTATTTTCATTATATTATTATTCTTATTGTCTATGTGTCATTATTCAACATACTTGATCATTTCAATTGAATCAATTGAAACCATAAATTAATATATAACATAAAACTAATCAGTTGTATAAAGTGCAACCCATATTTTTATATCTAACAAGATTATTTACAAATCATCCAAGTCATATATTAAGTTTTAAATAGGGATAATCCTTTATTTTCATTAATATTGATAAACAAATCCTCCAAATAATAAATTGTGAAAAATGCCCTTAACAATATGTGAAGAATTTTCATTCGTGTTTATTATAACAATCCTTTCTAGATTTCTATCAATTATAATATGATGTAAATCAATCATAATAATTTGGCAATCACTTCAAGAGTGTCATCCTTTTTTTAGGAGAGAGAAAATGTATTTGGAGAGAGAAAATGTATATTTGGATCTCATATTCCTTATTGTAATAAAAATGAAATTGGCATGAGTTCATAATCTCAATATATATCCTTATTGTAATATAAAATGATAATAATAGAATAATTATATAAGGTTAAATTGATTATATATATATATATATATATAATTATAAACTTATATATATATTATATATATATATATATATATATATGCAATGATACTTCATATTGTATTAGTATGTTTATAAAAAGTACATGAATTCAATATGATAGACTTAACTTTTAGATGTTAAAGTGTCATACTTTTGCTATCATTTATTACAATAATCAAAGAATAGAATTCATATATGTATCCTTCAATTCCTTTTATCTTTTGGTTGCATACAATATATATTCCACAAAGAATAATATCAACAATGTATATAAGAAAATACCTTCAACTATATATAATTGTTATGCTCAAGTAGATGATCATAAAACTAACTCATTACCCATTTTCTATATTTACAATTGACTAAAACCAGAATGGATCATTTACCATTATAGTCAAATAATCTAACAAGTGTATACATTTCCAATTCTTACTCAATAATTTAAATTACATAATGAATATAAAGGAAGAGGAATAACATCATTGCTTTATAAGAATACCATACCATTCCCAATACTTTCCCAACTTTCATTCCTTGAACTCAAAAGGAAAATCATGATCAAGATAGGTCAAACAATCATACTCTTTAAGAGAAAAATTATTAACACTCAAGTTCAAAATGAGCTTAATTACACAACATTTCCATATATATAATAAACCAAATAATATGTAGTTCTCAATGATTATCTCCACCAACCAGTGTGTGAGAGAGAGAGAGAGAGAGAGAGAGAGGGAGAGAAAGTTCAACAATTCATGTTTTAAGGTTCTTAATAACAACCACAACTACACGCAAAACAATCAATCCCATTGATAACTAATTAGGCAAGGTGATCTAAAAATAATCTAACTCGGAAAATCTCTATTTGGGTTGTGAATATTCTTCCATTTTAACCAGATCAAAGAAAATCTCAAAATGAAAATAAGTACAAGTTCTCAATGAATACCCAAATTGAGTACACTCAAGGAAAGAAAGAGAGATAGTGATATCGATATATTAATGCTTCCAATATCTTAATCATATACAATAACAACAAGCTCATAATGAGTTACAACTCATAAAAATCAAGCTCTTTTTCAAGCTAACTAACGACGGTGTCTCTAACCAAAACCAAAGGAGGATTTATAACCATCCCATAAAAACAACACAACTCCATGAGAGATTTCAAAATAAAATGAGTTAAAAGCCTTCCGAATGGGGAACTTGATATGAGAAAAAACAACTAATCTAGTAAATCTCTATATGGGATGGAATCAACCTTCCAATTTTTTTAACCAAACCAACAAAATACCCAAAACATTTAAGTTATAGGATCATTAAAATAACCAAAACGAACTATAAAATATTTTATCTTCAAACTATATTCGTTCTTCGCATGATACTTCAACAAAAAAATATTTTAAAAGTAAATAACAACAGATCTCGAATGATCGTATGTGATAATAATAACCCAAACATAATATGTTCCATATTTCATTATAAAACAGACCCAATACACCAAATCAAATGCAAATTCAAATATCACATTTACAAACAAAACCCATATCATTTTCCAAACTTTTTCCTTGTTTTCCTTTCCAAATTTTCATATTAAAAATAAAGAGAAGTTCTAGATTTTTCACATAAAATATTCAAGGATTCATTTTTAGATTTTAAACAACTACACACTCCTTTTCTTTTCCTATTTTCCCATTTTCCATATTTAACAAACCAACCTAAAATATGCATAATATTCAGAACTTCACATTCATAAAAATCAGATTCAAAATAAAGACAAGAAACCAAACGTTATCACATATTTCATCTTAAAACAACAAATAATGTGAGAGAGAGAACACATGCCTTTTTTGCTTTCCTTCAAACTTCCTTGAAATCTTCCTGTAAGGCGATTACCTTGAAAACCCCATAAAATTTTCCAGAAAGTGATTTAAATACAAAATATGCCATCATAAATAGCTTTACCACTTTGCATGCACAGACTAAGACAATTTTCTAAAAATATCTCCACCTAAATCTCCATGTAGAACTTCCAACAACAACTAAAAACTAAAAGAATGCAAACAATTTGAATGGAGGAGAGGAGTGAATGCATGGTTAGATTCTTAGG
The DNA here is from genome assembly GCA_018340775.1 of Taxus wallichiana var. yunnanensis. Taxonomy (NCBI): domain Eukaryota; kingdom Viridiplantae; phylum Streptophyta; class Pinopsida; order Cupressales; family Taxaceae; genus Taxus; species Taxus wallichiana. The sequence goes on from CM031236.1 coordinate 195,853,544, forward strand.
GAAGCTATCAGTTCCCTATGAACCTCATTAATTTCCTTCCTTCCTATCAATGCCACATCGTGTCCTCAAAATAGTAAACCTTACATGGTGGCTTTACTTGCCACATAACATCGTTTAAACAAATTTTATGTTGTATGGTCTATGACCAAAATCTATGCCTTACTAACCAATGTTCAAACCTTATTCACCAAACAATAAATAATGTTCTATGTTATGTGGTCGATGACCATTAAATCAACCAAACATTAAATAGTTTAAATGTTAATTGGTCAATTACCAACACCTTATTCCAAACATTAGAAAGTGGTCCAAAGATCCATTCCAAGCCAATTAAACCTTATAACAATGTAAACCAAATGGTGGTCATATAATAAACAAAACCTTCAAATCATAATATATATATATATATATATATATATATATATATATATATTATGATTTGAAGGTTTTGTATGTATGTATGTATGCATATGTATGTATGTATGTATGTATATATGTATGTATGTATGCATGCATGCATGCATGTATGCATATATGTATGTATGTATGTATGTATATATGTATGTATACATATATGTGTGTATGTGTGTGTGTGTGTTTATACATACATACAAAATTTTTTATATATATATATATATATATATATATATATATATATATTATTGCTAATTGTCAATCATACTTAGAATTATACATTTTTAATTAATTAAATCATTATCCAACATATATCCATTTATGTACTTGACATCAAGTTGTCACTTAGTCACAATTTACCTTATTCTTGACGAGCATCAACATGACTTGATTATCCATCAACCCCATTAGATAGCCATGTTGAAATGGCGTTATGAATGCATTAAGTTCGGGCTATTACATTGGAGGTTACTTGTGGGAGAATAGATTTTTGTCATGATTTTTGTAATAGAAGTGATCAAAGGCCCCTGTGACATGTAAGAAGCAAGTTACTTGCTTTGGAGGATGGGTCTCTGCAAAGTGGTAAGATGCTATTGGTTACTCAATTTGGGCCTTGAATTTAGTTAAGGAGACTTATGGGATTTTTAGGGGTTATTTTTTGGTTTCTTGGTTCTTTATATTTTGTGGAGTTCTATTTTTCCATTTTTAGTATTTTACTTCAAATTTTTTGAAGGTTTTGGTGGAGCCATTTAGGAGCTTGTAGGAGCTTATGCAACCTAGAAATTACTAGAAAGACCCTAGTCATGTTGGCACATCACTCACCCTAGACCGAATGCTCACCCGAAGCATGCAAAGGTATCAGGTCCCTCTTTAGGGTTGTTGTAACAGATGTTAGCGTGATAAAGGAAGAAACATATAGATTCATAACTAATCTATCATTCTACAATGTATGCTACATTCAGATCTATGACAGAACAAGCTTTAAACAATAATCATGATTGAATCAATAACATGTACCAATTAATTCCACACATGAATGACACTTAGGTTTAGCCAATATCTTCCATCTATTAATCAGCACGTAAGCTCCTTACAATAATGTTAATCTATAATAATGCATGTATGGGTCCGATACAAGTAATTCAATCATATGTGTATATCTCTATACCTCCATACATCCCTCACACTAATCCTCAACACCACTATGTACCTCACATCATATATATAGGGTGGGGACTTTCCTTTACCGATTATCTATGCCGAAATAGGCCGCATGCTATTAATATCCATGCGTTGTTCACAAGTATAGCCACACACGCAAGTGTGCTATCTATAGACCTCTTACAGCTTAATCAAGTGCCAATCCTATTCTTAGCTCATCTCCATGCAAAGTGCTTCAATCCGATCCTCCAAAAATAGAAAATACATGGCACGCGTGTCTCTCACATATTGGTGTGTTTCACACACCATCTTCTAAAAATAGGTCATCATGCCCAAAATTGGATACGTCCCGAATGCTAAACTTGCCTTCTATGTGTGGGTCCTTCCCGTCCCTCCGTGCCCTTGATCCTAGCCTTCTCTCTCACATGGACTTCTTGTGTTTTCTCTAACAAGTATTCTCTCGATCAACATTACCCCATGTTAATCTCATTGTCATCCCAATAATGGGTATTCCTCCAAAAATTGAAGTAAAGAATAGAATAATAGAAAGAATAAGAATGAAAGAATGTAGAAAAATAAATAATTGTTATGAGGTTATGAGATACCTCCCTCAGATCGTTGTGAAGTATCAATTCTAGATACTCCTCCTTTATTTTGGCCTCCAAAACCTCGCATTCATGCTGAATGCTTGTCCTACTTTTTCTTGGATGTCCATAGAAATGGATTCCAACTCATCCCTCGCAATCTCTCCCTTTTCATTCTACAAAACCAACACAACAAAGTGGACATTAATGTCATTCTTCCTTCTAAAAGATTCATCTTTTACACAATTAGCTTCCCAAGCTCTTCCAAATGAAGTCTTATGTAGCTCTTGTTCTACTATGTGGCCTCTCGCTTATGCTTAACTAGTGACAATCATTATGTGTGGCTGAATGTCTCATCCTTCATTACTTTCTGGACCTCATTATTTTCTTCTAGGGTCTTTATGTTGATAAGCACCTCTCGGAGTTGTGCGAGATATTTAAAGCCTAGCCTCGCTTCCTTCAATACCTCTATAACACTTCGTAATCCCTTCATAAGATGCAATATTTTGCATCACTGAGGCTTTCTCTCATTCTGCATCTTGCTCTAACTTCCTTGGCACTGTCATGTGTAGAGGTTCATCTTCAAGTACCAAGTCCACCAACTTTCCTACATAGTGTATCATGAAGGAAATGTCTGTGGTACCTTGGCCTCCAAGTGTGGCCTCGCTCTGATGACATTGTCCCCAATCTCCTCTGCAATGCTGATAAATACTTCATTCTTCTTCTACGTGAAGTCCCTCTCTTGTGTTATGCATGCTGCTATCTCCGCATCCTTTTTCTTCATCTCCTCATGTAGACTCTGATGATTGTTGAGATCTGTCCATGTTTCTTCTAGCCACTTCAGCAAAAACCTTCACCAATGCATTATCGACCTACTCATCTAACATGACAAAGAGGTTTTACTATCATGTGCCTAGCTTGGCGTGCCTTTTTCAGCCGTCTCAAAACGCATGACTCTTCGCATACATAAAAGTTAGGCTCATCCATGTGGGTGTGCATTGACCATGACAATTGCTTTCGAGTGTGCATAGTCACCATATCCTCATCCATTAGCTCCCAGCCGAATAAATCCTTCTATACTATCATGGTCCTGAAGTGGGCATGGAAAAAATTTTGTGTGTCCTCTGCATACCCCATGGTTGGTGGAATGTGCTCTCCACTTGTTCTTCTAGACCATTGTTGCTTAGGGACTTTAGCTTCCAAATTTGGGACTTGTGTCTCCATGTTTTGAACATTCTCGTAGCTGTCTCCTTTGGTCCCTTCTTGTCCTCTTCTCTTCCCTTTGATTCCTCACCATGTTCTTCTATGTTCTCTAGAAGTGTGGGAGAATTAGGCGTGCTTTCCTCTAAATCTTTCACCTCCTCATTTAACTTCAGTTTCCTCCTTATTTACACAGTTGCCTCCTTCTGTGGAGAGAGTTTGGGTGATCTGTGCATTGTGGTTGGAGTAGCACCTTGGGTCCTTGTTCTCCTAAATACCCTCTTAAATTTGTGCTCCCCTTGGACTACATTCAAGTCCTCATCATCCCCCTCTTATGGCTGAGGTGGTGTAATGGCACGCTCAACTTCACCCTTATTTGTAGGATGTCTCCTACCTCTATGCTCCAAACCACCACTATCTTCATGCTCCTCCTCCTCATCCTCCACTTCAATTGGCTCTGTGGGCTTAGGCATTGGGATGTTCTCCATTGTATGTTTTCCTTTGGTGGTGCTGGAAGTGTGAACTCACCTTCCACATATTTGTTATTCTCCATCTTTGGCTTTAGCTAAAGATACACCAATGTTGCCCCTACATCTGCTATATAACCAGACTTATTGGCTTAATATTCAACACCTCTAAAATGATCCTCTCGGTGAAGGCACTTCTTCAAGGATACACATTCTTCCTTCCCAACGTGTGGTAGTCACAGTCTACCTTATCTCGAATTGAATACTAGTCATGTATTCAGTAAATATGTGAACAGATGCTTGGAAATACCTTGCAGTGAAAGTGTAAGGAAATTTACAACAAGGGCTCCAAAATCCATCTTTCATTAGGAAGCATGTGATAGAAATGTTGATATACAAACAAACTAGGCTTGTTTTCCTACTATTAATGGTAGGTCCTTTGGGATGCTCCACTCTTCTCCAAATGCCACGCAAAGCCTATCATACCATTTCCCACCCTTTGTTTTATGTCATCTATCATGGCCCCTTTACATAGATACTTTCTCAACCTTTCAATCCGGGTGACTTATTCTCCATGGGGTATTCCCACACTTTTTCCTTCGGATCATCCGGTACTCCAATTTCCATGAATACTAGTGATACTAGAATAACCCCAAAGCTGATCTTCCTCCCCGTGCACACTTCCTCAACTATTTTTTCTACAATATAGACTATAATATTGTAGATTACTCCTTCTAACATCTTACGCGTAATGTGTAACCACATAGTATTTACCTATGACCACCGCTCTTGATCATTCAACTTTGTAACAAGGTGTGTTGTTGCTTACACAATCGGAAAGTTCTTCAATTTATCTATATCCATACTGCGTGGAACCTTCTGTCAGTACCCCAACTCTTTTCTCGGGTCTTTAAGATCATAGATTTATCCGTGAGATCATTCTTTATGTCCTCTCTTGTGGCCTTCAAACCTATAACTAATGAGATAAGTGCAAATGAGATTCTGACTCTGTGTCCTACAAAGTAGAAGAAGTCATCATGCGCTTTGCTCATACGCCACCGATACAAGAGCTCATACTTCCCGGAATATGGAAGCTCGTATAATTGGTAGCCCTAATTCTCTTCAAAATCTTTCTCACCGCATCATAATAAATTGGCATGTCATCCGTCGTATGCTTTTTCATCTTAGGAGTGAGAAAGGAATCGAGCTCCTTCTTGTTTTTCGTGGTCCTTTGATTGTATTCACTCACTTTTCTCTTTCGATGGGTTAATCCCACTTCTAGCCAACAATGCCTCCTAGATATTACATTTATGAAAATTCACTTTGGGATGTCATCTCTTCTTCCTCAATGACCACCTTCTTCTTTCCTTTTTGTTGTCATTGCAGATGCCTTCTTGGGTGCTTTTTTTTTCCTTTGCAAACATCTCCTCTTTAACTTTGCAAATTTGTGAATCAAACCCTAGCTCGATTCAATCATTCCCTAGGTGGAAACTTCATGCCCTAACTCCTCTTTGCCTCCTTGCTTCACTCAAACCCTTCACCACCGGGATGCAAGCTTCTTTTCACACAGATCTATTTGTCACGCTTGGTTTCACACCCTTCGCACCTTAACCCGATCACTCGGCTCTTCGCACTTAGCTCTTTCCTCAAATTCTCTTAGTCGCAACGGTAAAAATGAATTTGCATCCCATCCTTATATAATTTTTTCAAAATTTGATGCATTTATTACTCCTTCACCTACCAAATATTCTCTCATTTACTGACCAAATTTTTTTATTCCACACGGTACATCTTCGTGCCCTAGCTATAACCTTCTAGCGCACCTTCCTACCCTTTGGTCATAGACTTCTCTTCAAAGATGTGCCCTTGCACTCAAGTACCTCATCACTATACCTTCTCCGGTAGTTATCATGGCCTTCACTTACCTCACGTTATATTGTCCTTTCATTCATCTCCATCCTTGGTCACTTTTGAGAAGCAATCTTCTTTTGACTTAAAGCACACCCATAACAGATTATTCCTTTCACCTTTCAATTCCCACGGTCTTTTACTTGGATAAATACAACCACCCCACACTAAAGGTATGTGTAGTCCTCTATGCATAAACATTCTTCACATAGTAATTAGCTTCATGTGTGCAATCAAGTTTTACACAAGAATAACAACTAAATTGACAAAGCATATCAACAATGAAGGAAATACATAAGAGAAACCTAATCTAAATGGAAATACTACCTTATTACAAACACCAAGAAGTCTTATTTATAGTAGGGTTTTAGCCTACTCCCGTTAAAGTAACCATGTATCCATGTTCCAACAAGTGCTTCTAACTGGAAAGCACCTAATTCAAATATGTAAGTGATGACATACGGCCCCAACCAATGTACTTTAAGCTTTCTTAGATGCTGCAAGAACTTAGAGTCATAAAGAATTACCATTTGTCCAATCTCAAACTTCTTATCCCTTATGTTTCCGTCATGTCATGCCTTCTGCCTGGCCTTTTCCTACTTTTGAATCCATCATGCTATGGCTCGTCACTCATCCAGTTGAATCATCTTCTTGATGCACTCTTTAAATCTTATTCATCATCTAGACCTCTAGCACACGCAATACACAAAGAAGGTAACATGAATTCTATAGGGAGAATGGCTTCTGCACCAAACACCAACTGAAATGGTGTGGCTTTGTTCAATCTCTTGTAATTTATTCTATATGCCCAAATAATAGCTGACACTTTTTCATCCCAATCCTTTCTTCCAACATCACAAATTTTGTCAAAGTTTGGCTCAAAATCTTGTTAAAATCCTCAGCAATTCCATTTTCCTGAGGATGGTAGGGTGTAGTTTTATGGTGTGCAACCATAAACTCATCTAATAGGATCCTGATTGTCTCATTCAAAAAGTGTGTACCCCTATCACTTGTTAAGCTTAAAGGACATCCATATCTTGTAAGAACATTCTCTCATAGAAACCTAGTCGTTGTAGCTGATGTACAGTCCTTTGTAGGTGTTGCTTCTTCCCACCGTGTGAGATAATCTTTGTAAGTAATCATATAGCACAATCCAGTCCTGCACGTAGCTGGCAAAATAGGTCCTACAAAATCAATGGCCCATTGCTCAAATGCTTCAGCACTAGTAATTGGTCTCAAAGGCATCTCATCTCTTTGCCTTGGTTTTCCTAGGTGTCGAAAATGATCACATGCCTTACAATATTCTTTACAATCCTTATACAATGTCTCCCACCATAATCCAACAAGTAGGATCTTCCAAGCAGTCGCATCACCTGCATAATGGCCTCCTGCAATACCACCATGAGTTTTTTCCATAATATCCTTGTGCTCATGCTCTAATACACAACAATGTAATACTTCAGCTCTGCCTAACTTGTAGAGGTCATAACTCGATTAACATAAAATGTTGCACGTATAGCAAGTTATTTCTTTTCTAATACCTTCATTCCTTCTAGTGCTATATACCAATCCGTAGAAAGCAAGAAATGTCTTCTAGTAGTAAATTTTATCTTTTCTTGATATCCTAAGCAATCCTAACCTAATGATACCTAGAAAACCCATCTGTAAAGGAGTATATTTCACGCCCTGCAATGCCTTCTAGTATTTCCTCAGTAAATGGCATAGGGAATGGATGGGTGACACATGCAGCATTTAATTCCCGTAGTCCACACATATTCTAGTTCTTCCATCCTCTCGATACTAATCACCATGGGCTAACCCATTTCGACTCATCAAGGGGTTTAATAATTCCATATTTCAACATTTTATCAATTTCTTATTTTACCTTTTCACACAAATTAGGATTCATTCTGTAAGGCCTCTTTCTAACTAGGCATGCACCATCCTTAAGCTTTATCTTCATTTCCCCAAGTGATTTATGCACACCTTTAAGTTCATGATACCCTTGAGGGAATATTTCCTAATAATCCCTGAGTAACTCAATGATCTTTGCTACCTCTCGAGTCCGACCAAGTAGTCTCCAATTATGGCCTCCTTAGGCTCAGCCTCCGAACTTATATTCACCTTCTTTGTCTTCATGGGTTTATGATAGGCATGTGTATCCTTGTCTGCATTGTCCAAGACCTCACACACCCCTTGTGAATGTTCAATATCCAGGTTCTCAACTTCCTCATCATCCATGATGTAAACCATCTTTCCTTTCTCTTTCTCAAGGTAAGCACATTCAAGTAGTATGAAGTCCATTTCTTCTTCCTTTTCAAAACGCGCTTTGGACTCTATCTCACCAAATAATTCTTGAATATTCTCTTCTACTTTTGCACTATCTCCCATGGTTAAGTGCTTGATAAATTTTAATGCCTCTTCTATTGGAGGTTGAGAAGAAAAGTATTCAAAGGTATGGATCATCCCTGTAGTCAAATTTTTCCAGTTTCTAGTCTCTCAATGTAGTTATGCATATACATACCGTGCACGTGTGCATGCACATCCTTGTAATGTAGAGTATAATCTATGCACCCAGAGTGAAGGTGGTAATGCTTCATGTCCTATTGTCCAGAGTCTCTCACACTGCTAAATGTGATGCTAAACAGGTTGATCACCATGATAAGTGTAGATCTGCGTAGGTGCATTATTCCTTACAAACCTAATAAATAGGGTGATTCCAATCTCTTCCCATTCTATAATATTATCTCTATGGACTACCCACCAAAGGTGTGTTGTTATCTCGCACAAGGTATATATTAACATATATCTTCTCTTAATTTTATTTTTCCATTGTGTTTCCATGGCTTTCAAAAATGCAGAAGATCTTCTTCCCCCGCATACCAAGATACTTGTGTTACTTATCTCGTCGAATCGAATGAATTCCATTCTTCCACACAACCACACTTTTTACTTCACTCTCGACTAATTCATATGTACCATGAGCCCAATTTTTACAATCAATACTCGCAGATCACTAATAGAATGAGAATCCTCTCATTTTATGATGCCTTCTTTTGATGGTGATTGACCTCTAGGTCCTGGATAGCGCGTACATAAATTTGGTTTATATCCTCCTCACTTATAGGCTCAACATATGGTGTAGAATTCCCATCTGTCAACGGTATCACAACCCTTTCCTCCTTTTTCTCAAAGCTGATATACCCCTTATTGAATCTCAAGTCAGTGTTATTCACATAACACCAAGGGCATCCAAGCAAGGCTAGAAAATTGTCTGCTTCTGCAAGTGTTAATACCTCAAAATCCCTAGTGAACTTGGCCCCTTATATGGTTATAGATGCATCCTTCAAAACTCCTATGGGAGTGGCCTTAGTCCAATTTGCCATAAACAACACATTAGATGATGGCTGCAATGGAGGCCTCCCCATTTATACCCATGCATCTATTGTAAGCACATTTACTTCTGCACTTGTATCAATCAATATGTTGCTCAACATCCACCCATCCATAATAATATTCAAAGTAATTTTCTTGTCATAGTCAATGCTATCAGGGGGAAGATTTGCATGCAGTATCTTTCGTCTGGTCTCAAAACTTGTGTACGGAGTTTTCACCTTTAACCAACTTCTTAAGAGTGGATAATGTTATCCTGGCGTAACATTTTGCACACTTCTCACAGATCATCAATATTAGTTTGGATTGTCTCTGATGCTTTCTTCTACTCCTTTAAGTACTGTATCTCACCCTGAATATTCCTTAGCACATCCATGGTATCCTAATAAACCTCCTTCGATGAGCAGGATCTGGGTACCTTGCATGTAAAACCTCCTCCTTGGTGATTGTAGGCTTCTAGTGCAATGCTTCTCTTGCACGTGCCACTTCAGCACGTGTAGTAATATTCACTGTCAATGCCTCAAGTCCTTCTACTATCTTGGGAATCCACTAATCTTCTACTATGCGCTGGATTCTAACCATCCCAAAGTGCCTTTATTTTCTTGCTTATGTTGCTTACTCAGATGCTCATATAAGTCTGGGAACTCTTCATAGCTATGGTTCTTTCCGCAGAAATAACATGCAATATTTTGAGGACATTCATGCCTATAGTGGTCAAGAGATCCGCACGTATAACATGTTCCACGAGGGAACTCACCTCTTCCTCCACCATAGCCTCGTCCTCCATATCCACCACAATATCGCGTCCCCTTCCATGACCTCCTTCAAAATGCCCCTCATTCCTGTCATAGCGTGTTTGATTATGATCCCGATCCTGGTGCTCATTCTTACCCTTAGAATTATTTGTTACACTTGTCTGTCGTACCCCAATGTCTATAGCATCCTAGATCTAACCAATCAACTCGACAATCCTTAGTATCATGGGTCGTGGACTGTAAATCTTGCAAAAGCATTGTAAAAGCAAGATACATTCTTCCTTATCATGCACTATAACAAAGGACAGTGACTAGCATCATGATTCAAATGACATATCTCACAATCCAATAGTAATGAGCATATAGATCTGCGAGGGCAACTATCCTTGGTGTGACCTTCCACTTCACAATTTGTACACCAAATTCTTGAGTGTGTTTCATGGGTTGAATTTGTTGATAGCTTCTCTAACTACTTTTCCATAGCTGCAATTTTTGCCTCTAAGAATGGACTAATGCCAATGTCAATGCTCTCAATCGCATCAACATGCAAAGATGCTTCTAGTGATTTACACGGATTAGTGTGTCTTATGTGATAACGCCCTTCTAAATGGTGTAATCAATCCTCCAAAAACTATTGTGCATCTTTGGCTAGTGTGAATATCATAAGATAGCTTAGATAGAAGTGTCTTAAACCAAGCATCATACTCATGTACACTCTCGGTAGTGCCTTTCTTAATATCCCCGAGTGCACTTATACTCTTTCGCTCAAACTCGGGATATGGAACTCTTTCAAGAAATCATCTTTAAATGCTGCATAATCCATGCAAGTTTGAACAAGGTCAAACTCCTATACCAACTGTTTGCATGTCCCTGTAATGTAGTAGAAAATTGAATTACCTTACGCTCAGCAGTCGTGATCCCTTTAGCATGCCACAAGATTTCACACATATGCACATGTTCGACAACATCCTTTATACCTCTATACTCTGGAAGATGAAGAGAAATCTCCATATAAATATTTTGTGGTTGTTGTGGACCTTGACCACCTGATCTAGAACCTCTTGTGTTCCCTCTGCCTCAGAACCACCAGATCCACCAAAACTAGAACCACCTATACCTCCTGATCCTCCACCTGTAGTGGGAATAGGACCTGTAGATGTACTCCCTATGTTCCGATAGTAGTACTATATTGGACCCCTACAGTCTGTGAGGTAGTTCCACTTCTAGTGGTGAATCCAACATTCTGTGTGGATGATGCACCTAAGGATGTTCCTCCAAATATCATTAAAGTCATCTATCCTACCATTAATGTACTTGCTCCTTGACTTACTCATGCTCTCTTACTTCCCAAGTTAGCTTGTTGGTTACTTTTCATACTAGATACTAGAAAACCAAGCATAAGGGCTAGGTCACCAGGTGGATTAAGATGCGCGCCCATGGTCCAAGTAGTCTCTGCTGGCACACATCTATGTGAGGCCGAGGGGGGATCTCTATCATGTTTTCCAATATGGGATAGTTCCTGATGCTTTGGCTCCATGTTTTCTACGTGAGCTGTAAATCCTTCATGATTCATCTCTCTCCTCAACACCATACTTTTTGCAATGGAACGTTGCTTCTCTATCTCCCTCTCGCGTGCCTCATTATACTTAAGCCACCTTTCCTCTCTCTGCCTCTCTACCACTAGGTCTACCATCTTTCACCAAACTTGTTCCTACCCTTGTGCGTGGTGAATTTTAGTTAGCCATTGGTTTACTCTCCAAGTTCAAAGTTACCATCAATATCTTGATCACCAATAGAATACCTCACAAATATACTCCTCTTGGATACTACAAAAATAGAATTCAACTATCCTTGGGCAAGAGTACATCAAAATTAAATATTCAAGAATATACATGTTTAGAACACCATGAAAATACGTTTCCACAATGAGATTCCAGATCAAATCAACATCATAAAGGGCTTGAAATTCTTCCTTTGTCAAGACAAGTGCAGGATACCTCCAATTCTACTGAGATGCATAAGCAGTAAGCCACTCGTATAGTTCTACTAGAAAGATGGTGAAAAATCTCTCATATAAGCTGTCATATAGATTTTATTCTACCCAAGTGTGTGCATTAAACTCAGATCCACCACTGAACCACCGTGCATATTCTTCCTCTAGATCGTGTATCCATTCCTTAATACTTGCTAGAGTTAACTGGTACATTTCCATAACGAACCATCCTGAAAACAACTGAAAAAGAGGTCTTGGTAACATAACCAATGTTGTAGCCTAGAATTTACCAGATAACACCCTAGTCATGCTGGCACATCACTCAACCTTAACTGAGCACTCACCCGAAGCGCGTAAAGGTACTAGGTCCTCTTTAGGGTTGTTGTAGTAGGATGTTAGCGTGATGAAGGAAGAAACATATAGATTCATAACTAATCTATCATTCTATAATGTATGCTACATTCAGATCTATGATAGAACAAGCTTTAAACAGTAATCATGATTGAATCAATAACATGTACTACTTAATTCCACATAGGAATGACACTTAGGTTCAGCCAATATCTTCCATCTATTAATAAACACAGAAGCTCCTTACAATAATGTTAATCTATACCAATGTGCGTATGGGTCTGATATAGTAATTTAATCATATGTGTATATCTCTATACCTCCATACATCCCTCACACTAATCCTCATTACCACTATGTACCTCACATCATATATATAGGGTGGGGACTTTCCCTTCACCACTTATCTATTCTAGAAATAGGCCGCATGCTATTAATAACCACGTGTCATTCACAGGAATAGCCACACATGCAAGTGTGCTATCTATAGACCTCTTACAATTAACTGAAGTGTCAATAATATTCTTAGCTCGTCTCCATGTAAAGCACTTTGATCCGATCCTCTAAAAATAGACAATTCACGGCGTGCACGTCTCTACATCGCCGGTGTGTTCCGTACGCCATCTTCTAAAAATAGGTCTTCATGCCCAAAATCGGCTAAGTCCTAAAAGTTGAACTTGCCTTCTGCATGTTGTTCCTTCCTATCCCTCCACGCCCTTGATCATGGCCTTCTCTCCCACGCGGACTCCTTATGTGTTCTCTAACAAGTATTCTCTGCTTGTTGGGATCTTGTAGGAGCTTTCTTAGGGTGCAATCTTTGCATTTGAGTTTTGAATATAGAAAAAGGAAGTCATCCTCCAATTTTTATTTTTATTTGTGTGTGTGTGTGTATGTGTGTGTTTGTGTGTGTGTGTGTGTGTGTGTGTGTGTGTGTGTGTGTGTGTGTGTGTGTGTGTGTGTGTGTGTGTGTGTGTTTCTATATATCTTTGTGTGTGTTTATATATATATATATATATATATATATATATATATATATATATATAATTTCTCTCTTGCTCTTAAAAGAAAGAAATATGTGCTCAAAACCTTTCTCTTTGCTCTTACATTATTTTGAGTTGTTTTATTTGCTCCTTGAATATTCTATATTTATTTTTTGATGAAATATTATGAATTTTGTGCTCTTGCATTGCACCCATTGTGGGGAATGCAAGAGAAAATATAAGTGTGAGGATAAAATGTATCACCATGTTGGTGGAGGTAAAAGGGTTTTCTTGTCCTTAAATGTGGGGGAAATGTGTTGTTTTCTTATATTTTACATGAACGAATCAAGGAGTGCATGATTTTCCTTAGTTGGAGAGAAAAGGGTAATTTTTTATTTCATTGGAGGTAAAAGGGTATGTGTGTTATGTTGTTTCACTTGGAGGAACCAAAGGCCTATTTTGTCTCCTTAATGGAGTGAAATGGGCATTTTTTCATGGAGTATCTCACATTTTTGCAAACCTTACTGGTAGGCTTTGTAGTGTGTGTTTATTTCATTTTTAGAAGAATCTTTTCTTCTTCTTATCCCAAAAAAAATATTATTATTGAAATAATTGTGCTTTTTTGTGCAACTAGATATGAATGAGTGTGTGTTTGTATCCTATCATGAACTGGTTGTTGGTATTTGAGTCCCTATTGACTTGGGGTGTAATGGGGCATTGAAGATGAGATCTTTCCCTCATTATAATGTTGGGAGATGAACATTTTGGATTCCTCCTTTTGTTATGGCTTTGGAGAGAGTTGTAAAGTCTTGTGAAAGGTTGAAAAAGTGAACCTTGGTAACTTGTGTGAGTGGTGGAGAAAGAGGAGCCTTCGTGCAAATTTTGTATATTGTAAACCCAAAAAGGAGAAAGTAGTTGAGATTTGTTGAATATGGAAAAAATGGTTGTAAGTAAAATATTTTTGTTTCTCTCTCTGTCTCTCTACCTCTTTGAATTTTGAAATGGAGTTTTGTAAAAGTTGTGTGAGTTTGCTAAGTTGAAAATGTAAGATTTTGTTTCTTGTAAAGCTATTGTGAAGTTGGAAATATATTTATGGAAAGTAAGTGTTCATATAGTATTTGTTTTGTTTGAATGTATTTGTAAAATGGGAAGAAGAGAAATGTTGTATTCATTTACTTGTTCATTTTGAAACTATTCAAAATTGGCGTTCCACTTGTGGAATCATGTATTGTGGTTGTAAACCACCTTCCTATTTTGTAAATAGTTGAGAAAGTAAAGAGGATGTGAAATTGAAATAAAATTACAAACCTTATTCTCCCTCCCATCTTATCCATATTTAATTTTGAGTAAAGTAATTGTGAATTTGAGAAAGGCTACTATAAATGTGAAGTAGTTAAAATGTGAGGTACTATAGAATAGAAAATAGTTTGCAAATTTTATATATCTTTCTCCTTTCTAAACTCAAAATGAAGTCTTGATATTGAACAAGTTAAGTATGATTATTCTTGATTGAATCAAATTGTTATTATGGAAACAATGATGTTAACGTATAAATTGATGCGGGAATATGAAATTATAGTTTAGTTTAAGTTAATGTTGTAGACACCTAAATTTTGTTTTTGCAATCTTATTGCCAAAATACACACAAGTCACCCTCATTCATATCAATTCCGTTATAATTAGTGATTTTTGCTAATTAACTAATATTTCTTGCCACTTTGATCAATTAACAAGTGATTTTTTGATCACCAAATCGCTTTCACATTTAGGATGTCACTTTATGATTAATTATAAGCGAGAATCCTCTTCAAAATAGACAATTAATTTTTATTAGCTAATTAAGCCTATTTTGCCTTTATTTTAGTCAATCATACTATTGGCTCAAACCCCTCTTCCAACCATTCAAAATTTCCCCACTTTCCTCTACAACATCTCAGCAAGTTTTAAAAGCTTATCCTAGCCTCATAGTTGACCCTAAGTAGTTGATTAAGGCTCCACATATCATAATCACTTGTTAATTCACTCATTGTGATTAGAAAATCATAATCATGATTAGAAATTCTAATCTAATTTGGGCTTTTCATCCCACATGCATCAAAATAAAAGTATTTCCCAAAAGGAAAACTATAAAAAGAGTTCACCTCTTACCTTAATACTTTACATCATGCTTTGATTTACATCTCATATAATAAATATGATATATAGCCAAGTTCAATCATTGCCTAAAGCCTTCAACAAGGTTAGTAGATGGATATCTAAAGTGACTTAATAAGTCATTTGGAGAGGTAATTTCACCTTTTTGGAGTAGAAACCATACCCATTTGATTTCCCTCTTAGGTCTATTTAGGCCCATGTTAGGTAATTGAGCATATTAGTAGTAATGTTTTGTTATATTTTGAATTAGATTCATGTTAGTTAAGCATTCATTTAAGCCTCTATCTTAATGTTACATTCCTTGACTTGGAACCTTAACTAGAGGTGGCAATGTTGTTAGCCTTCCTTAGTTAGTCATGCCATTTTCTTTCTAAATTTTAGGGTGCTTTCATTTGGCACATTCGAAGGGACCATACCCCATTGCATTCAATTTTTAAAGATTTTTAACTTAGTTTCAAAGTTTTTCATTTCAAGTTTTCTAGCTTAGTTTCAAGTTTCCTAGATTAATTTCAAGTTTTCTAGTTTAATTTCAAGCTTTCTAGAGTAATTTCAACCTTTTTAGATTATTTTCTCAATATTTTTAGATTAATTTCAAAGTTTTAGAGTAATTTTCAAATTTTTGTAGATAAATTTTCAAGCTAGGTAGTTGTTTTAATTAGATTAGTAGTAGAAGTTGTGTTTTCATGTTATTTTTCAGGATATACGGAGGTGAACCCTGTCAAAATTTCCCCAAAGTGCCAAAGTTTTGATATTTTTCAAGAAAATATTTTCAAAACTCAAATTTTGAGCATCTACAGGAAAGGGTATGCCTGTGCAACCAGAAGTGTGCCTATGTAGCTAGAGGTGTGCCTATGCAACAAAAGGTGCACATGTGCAACACCGTATTTTTCCTCTCGAGTGTAACTTGCACTGTGCATTACTAGGTGTGCCTACGCCTCATTGGATGCATCTATGCAACATTGACTATGTAAAATTCATGGAGGGGGTGCCAATGCAATACTTCTTATACATGTGCACTACTAAGTGTGCCCATGCTCTAAAAAGTGTGCCCATGCACTAAGGTAAAATTTCCTCAAACTTCAAATTTTCAATTTCTGTGTTTTTAAGATTGTTGTCATTTTTAGGGGTTTTTAGTTGTTGTTTTTGTCAATTTATTGATTTTAGAGCAATATTCCTAACAAAATTGCCTTAGGGTTTGATAAGGGTTTTTGGTTAAATTGGCTTAGGGTTTGATGAGTGATTATGTTTTCATGCTTTGTTTGAGTTTGGAATAGGGTTTTGTATGCTCTTCTCTTGCACCTAGTGTGATCTTGAGAACCAAAAACACCCCTAAACCACTTTTTACTTCTTGGGAGTAAGTAGGAACAATCATCATTCATTTTGTGCTTAAGGGAACAAACTTGCATTTTTGGCATGTACTTGATCTTTTAGTTTAAGAGCTTTTTCACTTGATAAATAACCAAGGCTAAAATTTGTGTATGCTCTTCCCTTACACCTAGTGTGATCTTTGGAACCAAAATTAATTTTATTCTTTCATTAAGAAGCACTTGGATTAATCGGGAATAAACCTTGTTTTTGCAAAGATTGATAGTAGTTAGTTGATTTACAAGCATTTTCATTGCTATATTTCTATGATATTGTGAATCTTGTTGAACTACTAACCATTTGTGTGAAGGACCTAAAACAATTTTCAAATAAAGAAGGGCTCTCTTCAAACCAAATTCTAACATTCACGTGTGATTGTAGGTTTCAAAAGGAGTGCGACAAAAACTACATTAAGTCTAAAATATTAAATGCACACCATGTTTCACTATTTTCTTTACATTTTGAATGACGAAACGGATAGGGTTATGGGCTAGGAGGATTACCTATCAAATGAGTTGGTTGATGGTTGTTACGCGTGTTTTGACTTCTCGATCCAGTGTCGATTGTGAGAGCTTCCTTTTGGCTCGGAGGAACTACCTAAAATAGAAAACAATACCACAAAAGAATAATTAAATAATATATGACAGTGGACTACCTAACGTATGCTAAATCCGGTAAGTGTGATACTCCCTAGATGGCTGTCAATCCACTATTTAAAACAAATTAATGCAGAAACAAGAAAATTCCTACTACCGTTGATATGATTTAGGTATCTCATTCAATCACAATAAGCAAATCTAATATAACAAGCTAGGCTATAGTCAGATGTGAAGGATGAGGTAAGCTGTCAAGGTATTGGGGACCGAGTCGAGTGTCAGATGCAGGTTATTTAGGTCAATTGGTAGGAGTTTTTGGATCTCTTTTTTGGCAAGGTATAAAACACGAGACCGACGTCGGTTTTGTATGAGCGACAATCATTTAGTGATAACCGACGATGGTTACTACATATTTTTAATAACTCAATATTTCTTGGTTTAGGGATTTGTCTGAGACTGATTCAGGGATCGTGAGGAGTGGGTGTAAGTCAATGGAGGTGTTGGAAATACTCAGAGATTTCTAACGGTTAGGTATGGGTGATTTTATTGTGTGGGTGAGGGAATGATCAAACTTGTATGGAGATAAATGGTGGGGAAGTGAGAGTTCAAGTAGAAACTAATAACGGAAGTAACAAAGCCTACTAGAATGAAAATAGAAGAATGTTGGTTAACAGGATACTTACTTGTGATGCGATTCGATGAATGGATGGAGGTGATGGTTGATTGAAGGAATGGTGTTTGGTGTCGTGGCAGTGCTTCCCGGAATGCTACCCGTGCGTGTAATGATCATATATCTTCTGGATGATGGTTCTGGATGCTTAGATACACGGAAAGATGTTGGTTCTGCTTGCATGCAGCTTTGATCTCATTCTCATCTGGTCTCAAATGTGCCAACCTCTCAAACAAGGTTGCTAAGGTGAATAAATGGTAACCGACGATGGTTCTGTCTTGACCGATGTTGGTTTAGGTCTGACCAGTGTCGGTTAAGGTAGGATTCCCTAGGTTTACTAAAATGGGCAGATGTTTCTAATTTCTTGGGCCAAGTTGGTTGTTTTCACGGATCAAAATGGAAGATTCCCTTCTTATGAGCAAGAATGTGGTTAGAGAAATCTTAGGCATTGATTTTAGGGTTAGACCAAATCTTAGCTCATAAGGTAAGTAAGACTTAGTTATTATTAGTTATGGAAACATGTCAAGAATAGGTATAGGGTGAGTGGTTGGATGAGGTGTACAGGTGAGGTGGAAATTAGGTCAATTAAGGTAATAAAATAATAAAATTTGTAAGGATGAGGATTAATTTAATTAAAATAATTAAATTAATATTAATGTGGGGTGAAAGGGGCCATGGTTAGTTGCCCATGTTTAATTTGGTTATCTAATCAGGTGCTAAGGGGAATGTAATCAAATTTAGGTGTCTACATTTTCCCCTTTTCGTCACGTAGCTTGTATTGGTAAGCGATGCTAACACAAGAAAGAAGTGGGTGCCCCATGTGTGGGTGAATGTGATCCCCCTCAAACTAGGAATTGGTCAGGTGGAAGATGGAAGTGGTGAGTGGTTTGATAAAAGGTGGATGTGGTGAAAAGGAGTGTAGATGCAAGCAAATGTGGGAAAGGGGTAGAGGTCAAAAATAGGAAAATAGGTAAATAGGCCAGTGGTCAAAGGTAGTGGTAGTTAAATGCACATGACGTTATAAACTATGACACACACGGCTACAGGTTGAAGAGCTTGCAAACTCTACATCGTCCAAGGTCGATAGGTTTATCCAAACAAGGTTGAAGTGATTTCGGTATCCAAGGCATAGGATATGGTGTGGAAACACATGTAGGTCAGGTGCAGGAACATTTAGGTATATTCTGGTACACTAAAGGTTGGGTCAAGATAAACAGCACGGAAATAGGCAAGGTAAGGTCATTAGGTCAAACAACACGGGTAATAGTGTCGTAAGGTATAGCGAGCACATGAGTTCACAGGTCACTAACAATGTTCTAGAGTCCGGTGGCTAGGTCATGGAAAGGGTAGGACTGAGGTATGAGTAAAATAACAAGTCCCTAAATGCAATTAAGGATAGGGATAGGTAATGTAGGCTTGGCGGTAGGTTGTGATAAGGGTGAGTAAGGTCAAATGGTGGCAAAGAAGGGTAAATTTTGGTTGGAAATGGGGAAAGGGTATTGAAAAGAGTATGATAGGTAGAGATGTTGATGATTTATATATATATAGTGATGATGATGTTTATGGCATGATGTGTATATGTACTTTCGATGATGATGTTGTACATGTGATGGGAACTAGGTAAGTTAGGCATGATAGAGTCAGGTCATAGGCATGGATGGAGTCAGGTCATAGGCATGGATGGAGTCAGGTCATAGGCATGGATTGAGTCAGGTTGGTTTAGGCATGGATCGAGTCAGGTCCTAGGCATGGATTGATTCAATTCCTAGGTATGGATCGAGTTAGGTCATAGGCATGGTTGGAGTCAGGTCATATGCATGGATTTATTCAGGTTGGTTTAGATTTTAAGTTCCACATTATTAGTAATAAAGGAAACAAACAATGATGGATATGCATGTTATGTTTGAAATTTCTGAATATTTGTGAATTGTGGAAATTGGTGAATGTTATGATGATATGTGGAAAAATGGTTGATAGTGATGTTTGTTAATTGGTATTTGTTTGGTTTAATTTCTAGTTATTGATATAGAAAGGAAACTAACTAGGGTAGAATGTGAATAGGAATGGAAAAGGGGGAATGGGTCAGGGTAGAGAGTGGTTGAGCTAACCTCCAAGGGCCCCATGCCCTCGGAGTGCTACCTACATAGTCCCAATGAAAAAGGGACCTCGGGCGATGTAGTTCTCCCATAAGCTAGGGAAGATTATGATGAAGTAGAAGAATGGGTTGGCAAGTGTTAGGCATTGTTGAATGTAGGTCATAGGCATGGTTGATTTTAGGTCACAGGCATGGTCGAGTGGTTGTTAAATAGAGGTATCGATGAGCTGGTCCTATATAGGATAAGAAATAAGAAATGAGGAAGGTGAATGGTAAGAGGTGGTAAAAGAGCCACTTAATTGATAAGAACCCTAATGAGTCGATCATACCTAAGAGGGGCTCATGAACAAAAGACCCTAAAGGCATTACATAATGGACTATTCTAAAGGTGAAGAAAGTCACATTATCATGAAATGTCATGTTTTGTGGCAAGTCCCTTGAGTAAAGAGGAAATTAGACAAAAAGGAAAGGAGGTGAGAATGGGCGATTGAGCGTAACTTAGTGTACGACAGTGTGTCTTTCGGAACAAGAGACCCAGGATCAAGAATAGGAAAGTCCATGACAAAAATTTCATCCTTTGCTTCATTTTTATCTCCTTGGGAAGTCTATATGGGATGAGTATATTATCTCCTTGAGGTATTCATGAAGTTGATCAATTCGGGAAGCTTCTGGATATTTATTACATTTTGTAATGACCTTGTATATTGTCTTTTAAGGAGCAATCTATTTATATTGGCGGTATTAGAGTGAGGTGATCTCCTTTTGAGGGAGTCATCTTTCTTTGGAAGTTTTACTCAAGGGTTATATCCCTTTTTTTTTGGACATTTAATTCATTGACAAGACTATAGAGGAAGATTAGGTTCTTATTTAGAAGACAAGACCATAGCACACAAATATTAACTATGAAAGAGGTAGTTTCGAGTGATGAATGACCATGGGATTCTGTCTTGGAGAAGACGAAAAGTATCCATAAGAATCATGCTATGAGTAGAGTCGTGGTACTCATATTGAAGATAAGGCTAAAATGGTGATAGGTAATCACATGATTCTTGTTTAGTCATGGATCCTCAAAATGGGTAATATGGAAGGTGAATAGCACTCAAGGGATGAGTGATTAACTGATATAAAGTGATATAGGACTTGATATCAATAATAAAATGGTCGAAGATGCAAGGCATTAAGGGGCTCAGGATTTGGTTTACCTTCGAGTGAAGACAAATGATAAGCACCTGATCCATAGGCATGGGTAATGATATAGGGTCCAAGCCAATTAGGAGAAATTTTTCCCGTTTACTTTTCTCTTCTTTAGGTACATGTTGATTTTTTCTCAGGATGAGGTCACCAACGTGGAAGGTTTCTTCATGAACGCATTTTTCGTATGCACATTTGATATGCTTTTGGTAAATTTGGAGATTAGCATGTTGTTGGCATTTCACACAACGTTTGATGTAAACACAACAATGATGCTGATTTAGGTTTTTCCAATAATATCCTAGGCGAAGCATGTGTTTTGTGATGGCTAAACCACTAAAGTGACCTCCACAAATTCCATCGTCGAATTCCTTAATGGTGTAGGGAATTTCAGATCTCGTAAGGCATCGTAAGATAATGTTTTCAAAGCCACACTTGTAAAGAAGGCCACCCATGATGACATAACGGGAGACACTTTTAAGATAGGCTCATTTTCCATTACGAGTGAGATCAACGAGTAAAATGGAAATGGAAAGATAGTCTACATATTACTTATACAAAAGGCCATGTGGGTCGGAGGAAATGGATCCAATGGAGTAAACCTCATGAGGTAAATAAGAGGGTGAATGTAGCCTTTGTATGGTGACAAATATTTTAGAGTCGGCGGGTGAAGTAGGTATTTGAGAAGACAAACGAGGCCATGGGATCCATCCGCAAATTTATTGGTAGAACGTGGGGTGATTTGAAGTGTGTAATGGTCAAACATGGTCAAAAGTATATCTACGTGATGCTTATAATTTTGAAGGATCTCATTACGACACGGTACATACTATTGACTTGGTTTATGACCAACTGAGAATCACCAAAGATATTTATTGTCTTAACATCTAAGGCATAAGTGGCCTGGAGACCCAATACAAGTGCTTCGTATTCCACAATATTGTTTACAAAATCAAAATTGAGTTTGAAATACAAATTCATAGGTTCACCTTTAAGAGGAATGAGGATAACACCAGCCCCACCCCCATGCTGACACTTGGAGCCATCGAAGAAGAGTGTCATTTGGTAAGCAGGTTCGTCCAGGGAAATAGTAGCTATAGACTCATATGGGAAGTCAAATTTAGATGGTTGATCCCTAGAAATAGGTGTGTTAGCAAGTTGGTCAAAAATAGCCTGGCCTTTAATGGACTTTTGATGAATGAATTAGAGGTCAAGGTCAGCTAGAAGCATAATCCAACACGCAACATGTTGATGTTGATAGGGTTTAGCATACATATAGTGTAATGGGTCAGTATTAGTAATGATGAAGGTTTTGTGGTTGAGTAGGTAATGGTGGAGTTTGGTGGTGAAAAAAACTAAGGCTAGGTAGAGTTTTTGGCATGGGTATATCTAGTTTTGTAGTCTAGAAGGGTACAACTTATGTAATAAACCACTTGCTCTCGGTGTTGGTCGTCGTGATGAGCAAGCATGGCACCTAAAGAATGGTCAGTGGCGGAAATATATAGGTAAAAAGGTTGGTCATCTTTAGGAGGAATGAGTATTGGTGGTTGAAGAAGGTATTGTTTTAAGGCCTCAAATGCGTAATGGCATTTATCATGCAATTTGAATGAAACCTCTTTCTTGAGAAGATGATGAAATGGTTAAAATGGTGAGAAATTTGATAGATAAAGCAGCGAATAGATTGTAACTTTTCTTGTAGGCTTGAAGTTGACAAAGATTGGTGGCGGAGGCATTTCGAGAATATCCTTGACTTTAACGGGATCAACTTCTATGCCACAAAAACAAATAATGAAACCGGGAGTTTTCGGAAAGTACCACAAAGACACACTTTTTGGTTGAAGGCGAACACAATACTTGATGAGGTGGTTAAAGATGACTTTACGGATAGGCAGGTGTTCGGTTCAATGTCTAGATTTGGCAAGAAGATCATCTACATAATCTTCCAATATGTGATGCATGATGTCATGGAAGATGTAAGTTATAGTGCATTGGTATGTAGCACCAGCATTTTTAAGGCCAAAAGTCATGACTCGGCAAGCGAGAAGGTCCCCAAGGGGTGATGAAGAAAGTCTTTCGTTGATCCTCTGGAGCTAGTAATATTTGATTGTAACCCAAGAAACCATCCATGAGCGATAGCATTTCATGGTTAGCGGTGAGATCAACTAGTTAGTCAATTCCTGGTAGGGGAAATTCGTCTTTAAGACAGGATAGGTTGAGGTCACGGAAGTCTGTGTAGATGAGGATTCCCCTGTCATATTTTTTACATGAACGATGTTAGAGATCTATTAGGGATAATCAATGGGTATAATGAAGGAAACCGAGAGAAGGTGCTGAAGTTATTCTTTGACCAGAATAGCAATACGAGGATGCATTTTTGTAGCTTTTGTTTGATGGGTTTGGCATCAAGAATGGTTATGATATTGTGGACCATGATTTTGGGTCAATACCAAGCATATCAGCATAGGACCAGGCAAAATATTTTATGTGGTCTCGAAGAAAAGAGGTGAATACTTCTGTTCAAGTAGCATCTAAGGATTGGCCAATCTTTAGAATGTGTAGGTCGTCTAAGTGTTAATGTTTATTTCGATGGTCGATTCATTCAACATGGTTTGCATCTCGGAGAGCGGTGACCGATGAATATAAGAGTCTTCCACACCAAGGTAGATGAGGATGGACTCATCATCCTAACATTGAATGATGTTAAAAGAAGGTATATACTCATCGATCATGTCGGGATAAAGGAATGGAAGACAAGATGAAGCCTCACCATCACGTTGATAGGTTAGAGTCCCAAAGAAATGGTGTTTACGAAGAAAAAAAAGTTAGGAGGAATAGATTCGGGATCTATGGACTCCGTGGGTGAAGATAGTAATGTGGGTGAATTAGATGGGGAAGATTTCTCATCCTAGATAAGGTCAACGCGAATCTTCTTGGAGGGTGGAGCGTCAAAACTAATGCCACTACGGTCATTTTGTTTATGAGAGATACAAGAAATGACAATATGGTGGCCCTGTTCATAAAATTCAAAGCCAAATCCTTTCCATGCACACCGGTGGAGGAAAGTGTGAGTGAAGTGGCGGTTAGTGAGGGAGTGTAGGTTAGACAAAAATGGTTGGGCTTATGATGGATATTCAGGTTTATAGGTGGCAATATCAAGTCCCCCATAAGTTAGATTGGTGCAAAGGTGGGGAGGGCCATAAGGAAAAACATCATCGATGCGGATGTCATAGATAGGGTGTTGATGCAAATTACCATACTCTTGTGGGGTGAGGAAGGTGTCAATATTGTATAGGTGGTATTCCCCCAAAGTGATGCGTTGAAAACCACCTTCTAAGGGATCGATGTAGTTGGTATGTGGGTTACGGGGATAGATGGCTTGCTAGATGATGGGAAAACATGTGTGTCGATGGTATAGGCTATAGTTGCGGTTGGGGTAGCAAGGTTAGAGGTAGCCGAGGTAGTGGTAGTTACGGTAGATGGGCTTGTAGGTGAAGGTGAAGTAGTGATATTGGCAGATTCCTTGACTGGTACAAGCACATAATTGGGTTGATATAGCATGTTACAGGTCTTAAAAGGTGATGGGTTAGCAGGGATGGTGTATTTATGTCCCTCATGTTCAAATTTGAGGTAGCAATGTAAATTCCAAGGGACACAACCCATGGCATGGATCCAAGGTCGACCGAGCAGAAAATTATACTAGAACTCCCCTTCTAGGACATAGAAAAGTTTTGGGACAATGCGGGGACCCATGTAGACATGGAGAACAATGGTACCCAGAGTAGAGGTCATGGCGTCATTGAAGGAGCATAGCATAAGCGGAGTTCTATGCATGCAATTGGCAGGTATCCACATTTGGTCGTATGCATGGGAGTAGATGATGTTAATGCTAGCACCACCATCGATCATAGCGTGTCGTATGCATATATTATTGATAAATATGAAGATGAAAAGAGTGGGGTCAAGGTTGTTAGACTAGAAGGGAGTGATCTCTTCATCTGAAAAGTTGAGGGCAGTCACTTGCAAGTAGGTGGAGGTATAGAGGAAGGTGATGATTTAGTGAGAGAGGCTACATGGTGAGGGGTAATGATGGAGGCTACGGGTGTGGGGTCATTTGGTAAGACTTCAATAGATTGAAGGACCTCTATGAGGGCTTGACAATGTGACTCCGAGGTTTAGACGAGGTCATATAAAGACTTTTTGAAGGGGAGTTGGTGTAGTTGTTTTAACATTGTGTGATGTCCGACCCCTTCGAAATAGGATATGTAGGACCTCGAATGGTGACTTAAGGTATGGGTGTGGAGTATATGTTGGGTACGGGGTTGGTTGATGGGGCAGTTGATTTTCCTTTCCCTATCTTTTTAGCATGGGTGGCAATGTTGATCATGTTAATCTGAGGGGACGTGGATGAAGAGGGTGTGTCATGGAAGGTATAGCGGCATGAGGGATAAAACCCTAGTGGGGGATATGATCCTTGTGAAATTAGTAGGGCACATTGGCATCTTGGTGGTGGTTTGGAAAACTCTATGATATGAACCATGTTAATCTTGAATCTCGGGGTGGATCAAAGAGTTGTGGGGGTGGATATTTTGGTCATTGAGTAGGTAATGGGAGAAGATCTGTGGAAATTGGTGAAGGTGAAATGGGGTCCTCATCAAGAAGATTTTCATTGTCAAAATTTTCTTTGGGAGGACATAATTGGACAAGAGTAGTTTTAAAGCCTTACAGTTCTCTACATCGTGTCCTAGCACACAATGGTAGGCAAAAATTTTGGTTTCGTCAAACCCTTTTGGTTTGGGTTTGAGTGGGTCGTAAGGTATAAGAGGTGGTAATGTGATGACATAAGTTTCAAGGAGATTGGTTAAGATTTTGGCGTAGGATCCTGCTAGTGGATCACAATGGGAGGTGAATGTGGGTTTGGGTATAGGTACAACTAATTGTGGAGGAAGAGGCTTTACAGGAGGGGGTGGGTTGGTTTACTAGTTTAGCGTGTGGAGCGGTCTTACGTTTTGCCGCATTTGCTTGAGTATGGGCATGGTAGAAGAGATAGTGGCGGAAGGTTTGGTTGGTTTAACTACCTTATTGGAGGGTAGTGTATTTTTAGCTTTAGGTTACATCTTTTTGGGTGATGATGACATGAGTGTACATGATGTGGAGGAAAAATTAGATGGTGGAAGAGGACGAGTTACCCATGGGGGTAATGAGAGGTGTTGTGGAGGTGGGTGGTGTATTTTGGGTAGGAGGCATGAGTGAAAAAGAAGAGAGTGTCATGGGTAGTGAAAAATTTATGGGCGAGTAGTGGAGGTATGGGTGGTAAGAAGGTTATCGGTGAGTGAGAAAGTTGCGTGGGTCGTTTGGGTATATTAGAGGCATGTGATGAGGAAATGGGTTGTTGGGTTCTTGGTTTACTGGTGGACGGGGTTGCTTGGCCAGGGTCAAGGGGTGAGGTCCTAAGATGGGCGAAAGGGGTGAAGGTGATAATGGCATGGTAGGCAAGGTTGGTTTATTAGTCCTAGGAGATTGGATCTTCTTTTTAACGGCCGGGGTAATTTTAGCAACCAATACCAGGACTCAGCGACCAATACCTTTCATCTACTATTGGGTGAGATTACAATCACCTTGGAGGATGTGTACAGGATCCTATGGCTACCGATAGTGGGGACGTAGGTGTATTATATCTCCTCAGAGGCATCTCGAGGATTTTATGTTGATCGTGTTTGGTGTGGGGGCTGGAAGACTTGAAGTTCCATAGCACCGAGTATGAGCTACTGATGATATGTATCAGAACATCCGGAGGAGATGAGGCTAGTAGTGTTGTTGATGGAGGCATTCTACTGCTTTGCACTACCAGATGTAGAGGGTGGGAGATTCCCATGATCCTTTATGGGGGTTCTACACGACATGGTGGAGGAAAAGACCTATTTTGCATGGGCACCTACATTCCTAGTATAGTTATACAGAGAGCTATGGGCTTATGGGTGGCTATGGAGGTTTAGCCTATGTTGTACTTTCCTACTTCATTGTTGGGCATATGAGCACATTGTGTGTGTGCATCCAGTCGGTATGCCCCAGCTGATGCATTCGAACTAGGTTTTTTTGGGTGGGCTTGGTGATGGGTGCGTTCAATGGGGGAGCACCGAGCTACTAGAGCTACACACGATGTAGCCTATTACATGCAATTACTAAAGGGGTTATCCAGAGTGGACATAATTTAGAGGCCCTATGTGGGTTTTCCATCATATGGGCGGATGACAGAGGAGCTATAGAAGCTACAATTGCTTCGATGGATAGAGGGGCGATGTGCAAGAGAGCATGAGATGATACCCATAGAGAGGGTTAGATGGCAGTTTGGGATGCTTCACAATATACCTCAACCCTTCCCATAGTATAGGAGGGATGACATGGAGAGGTCGGTTGCTCTACCACACGATCGGCTTGATCTTTGATAGGGCATGAGGAACATGTGATATACCATTGGATTGATGATGATGGGCTGATTGATAGATACAAGCAGTGGTGGGCCACACATTTACGAGTAGTACCACCGAGGCTGGGGCAGCTAGATTTAGCCACCATCATAGTGTCGAGGATACCCTACGGGGTATGTGGCTACCCTAATTATAGAGTTGGGGATAGTGCGGGGGCAAGCGACAAGCTCGAGAGGCACAAAAGTTACGCAGGGGACAGTACCCGCACGAGGTGGAGATGGGGATGGAAGTGCAGTGGCTAGCCTATAGGCACATATTACTAGTTTGTAGGGCTATTTGGCCACTATACAGTGCGAGTTGATGCCCTTCAAGCCTAGATACAAGAAGAAGGCGGGACATGGTCCCTTAGGACAGTACGAGCATAGGGACAAGGTCCCTCTTTACAGGTACCAGTGGGACAGCTCCCAAGAGGCAGAGACACGTGGTCGAGGCTGATGGCACCACCACGAGGCAGTGCACTAGGTAGGTTAAGGGATTTATTAGGTGAGGTCGGGTATTATCGATGTATCGGTTGATGGCCGCAAGGATTTATTTTCTATCATATAGGGGTATAGAGCACAACATGCCTCGAGTGAGAGGACCAAGTCATGTACCCATAGTGTAGAGAGTACAAGGGGTCGGTGAGCCTCGGGACAGGAGTCGGTGATATTACCGGTGCAAACGACAGAGGCCAACTCCAAGTGAGGACCATCGGAGGATAGATCGGGGCAAGGTGGAGAGATATTAGCAGGCACCCCACCTTTGGAGGGGAGATAGAGGAGACCGATGAGACAGTGGTGGATATCGGTGGGGTGACGATTAGTCTTCATTGATGATCATTATATTCATGTTTTTGACATATTTTTATCTATATATCGTCTGCATGCCGAAGATGATGAGGATGTATATGAGATTTTTGTTATTTTTGATCCCATACTTGGTCTACATGCCAAAGATGGTGAGGCTGTATATGAGAGATTTTGAGAGATTGTGATTATTATTTGTATCTATGTTCACATGTATTTTTACACAAAACATTCCGATTTATAGATGATGGTATTTATAGTATGGATGGTGTACTTGTTTTAATTTTCATTACATATGTGTGTGTGTGTAGGTGGAAATCAAGTGGATTAGGCATGATAGAGTTAAGGTCATGTAGGCATGGTGGAGTCAGGTTTGTTTAGGCATGGTGGAGTTAGGTCGGTTTAGGCATGGTGGAGTTGGGTTGATGTAGGCATGGTGGAGTCGGAGTTGATGTAAACATTTTGAGTTAGGTCGAGTTAGGCATGATGGAGTTAGGTTGATGTAGGCATGGTTGAGTTAGGTCAAGTTAGGCATGATGGAGTCAAGTTGGTTTAGGCATAGTTGAGTTAGGTCATTTTAATGTCCAAGTTTTTGGTAATATGAGAGACAAATGTTGATGTATATACTGGTATGGGTGTAGTTTGAAAAAAATTTCCATAATGGAAATGTGAAAAGGATAAATGGATAATTTGATGATGTAATAAAATGTGTATGAGTTGATGTTTTATTAGGTTTAATTTTCAACTATTGATATAAAATGGAAACTAACTAGGGTAGACTATGAATAGAAAAGGGAATGGGGGAATTGGTTAGGATGAAGAGTGGCAGAGCTAACCTCTAAGGGCCCCATGCCCTCGGAGTGCTACCTACATAGTCCTAGCAAAAAGGGACCTCAGGACAATGTGGTTCTCCCATAAGCTAGGGAATATTGTGATGAAGTAAAGGAATGGATTGATAGATGTTTAGGAATGGGTGAATGTAGGTCATATGAATGATTGAGTGGTTGTTAAATATAGGTGTTAATGAGCTGGTCATGTATAGGATAATCAATAAGTAATGAGGAAGGCAAATGGTAAGAGGTGGTAAAAGAGCCACTTAATTGATAAGAACCCTAATGAGTCCACCATACTTAAGAGGGGCTCATGAACATAAGACCCTAAAGGCATTGTATAATGGACCATTCTAAGGGTGAAGAAAGTCACATAATCACGAAATGTTGCATTTGTGGCAAGTCCCTTGAGTAAGGAGGGAATTAGGCTAAAAAGGCAAGGAGGTGAGAATAGGTTGTTCAACGTAAATTAGTGTACGACAACATGTCTTTCGGAACAAGAAAACCAGGATCAAAAATAGACAAGTCCATGACGAAAATTTCAACTTTTTCTTCATTTGTTTTTTTTTTAATAGATTGGTCGATGTGGGAAGTCTATATGGGATGAGTATATTATCTCCTTGAGGTCTTCATGAAGCTGATCGATGTAGGAAGCTTCTGGATATTTATTACATTTTTGTAATGACTTTATATAGTTGTCCTTCAAGGGAGAAGTCTATTTATAGTAGTGGAATTAAAGTGAAGAGATGTCCCATTTGAGGGAGTCATCTTTGTTGGAATTTTGACTCAAGGAGTTGTATCCCTTTTTGTTTTTGGATGTTTAAGTCATGGACAAGACTATAAAGGAAGATTAGGTTCTTGTTTAGAAGACAAGACCGTAGCACACAAATATTAACTATGAAAGAGGTGGTTTCAAGTGATGAATAACCATGGGATTCCATCTTGAAGAAGATGAAAATTATCCATGAGAATCATGCTATGAGTAGAGTCGTGGTACTCATATTGAAGATAGGGCTGAAAGGTGACGGGAATCACATGATTCTTTTTGAGTCACGGATCCTCAAAAATAGGTAATATGGAAGGTGAATAGCACTCAAGGGATGAGTGATCAACTAACAGAAAGTGATATAGGACTCAATATCAACAATAAAATGGTCGAAAATGAAAGGAATTAAGGGGCTCAGGTTCAGGTTTACCGTTGAGTGAAGACAAACAATAAGCACATGATCCATAGGCATGGGTAACGATATAGGGTCCAAGCCAATTAGGAGCAAATTTGCCCCATTTACTTTTCTCTTCTTTAGTTACATGTTGATTTTCTTTCAAAATGAGGTCACCGACTTGGAAGGTTCATTCATGAATGTGTTTTTCATATGCATGTTTGATACACTTTTGGTAAATTTGGAGATGGTCAAGAGCATTGAGATGACATTCATCTAATAACTCAAGTTGTGCCAAATGATCTTGGAAAAAGTCATCATCATTGAGCATGTCTTGTAGTGAGATGCGGAGAGATGGAATCTGGACTTCAAGAGGTAAGACAACCTCGGTACCGTAGACCAGAGAAAAGGGGGTGGCAATCATCGAAGTGTGAATACTAGTAGGATAAGCCCATAAGGTAAAAGGAATGTGTGTATGCCAATCTTTCCCAGTATCGTTAACTATCTTCATAAGAATTTTGTTTAAGGTTTTATTGGTTGATTTGGCTTGGCCATTGGCTTGCGGGTAATAAAGTGATGAGAAGCGAGTTAGATGCCAAAAGCATCACATAGTTTACATAGGGTTTTGTTTTTGAATTGTTTTCCATTATCAGTGATGAGGCGGTGAGGAACACCAAAACGATAAATGATGTGATGGTTGATGAATTCACATATTTTTCAACTTTTTTAGAGATGAGGGGAATGGCTTCTACCCATTTAGTGTACTATTTGATAGCGGGTATGATCCATTAAGGGCATTGTGAAGAATGGGGTTTGATCTCACTGATAAGATCCAAACCCCATTGAGAGAAAGGCCAAAGGTCTCGTGCGACCTATAAGGCATGACTAGGTGTGTGGTGGAGATTAGCATGCTGCTGAAATTTCATGCAATGTTTGATGTAATCACAACAGTCGTGGTTTAGGTTTGGCCAATAATATCCTAGGTGAAGGATGCATTTTACAATGGCTAAACCACTAAAGTAACCTCCACAAATTCCATCGTGGAATTCCTTAATGGTGTAGGGAATTTTATAACTCGTAAAGAATCGTAAGAGAATGTCTTCGAAGCCAAACTTGTAAAGAAGACCACCCATGATCACATAACGGGAGACACTTTTAAGGAAGGCACATTATCCATTATGAGTGAGATTAGCGGGTAAAATGGAAAGGGAAAGATAGTCTGCATATTACTTATACCAAAGGTCACATGGGTCAGGGGCAATAGTTTGATGGAGTAGACCTCACGAGGTAAATAAGAGGGTGATTGTAGCCTTTATATTGTGACAAAGATTTTAGAGTTAGCGGGTGAAGCAGGTATCTGAGAAGCCAA
This sequence comes from Taxus wallichiana var. yunnanensis, assembly GCA_018340775.1. Lineage (NCBI taxonomy): Eukaryota > Viridiplantae > Streptophyta > Pinopsida > Cupressales > Taxaceae > Taxus > Taxus wallichiana. The sequence continues at coordinate 195,885,450 of CM031236.1, forward strand.
GCAGGTCATGGTATCTGCAAACTTATTGGTAGAATGTGGGGTGGTTTGAAGTGTATAATGGTCAAAGGTGGTCAAAAGTATGTCTACGTGTTGCTTATAATTTTGAAGGATCTCATTACAACATTGGTATAGACCATTGACTTGGTTTATGACCAATTGAGAATCACCAAAGATATTAATTATCTTAACATCTAAGGCATATGTAGCCTGGAGACCTAATATGAGTGCTTCGTATTCCGCAATATTGTTTACGAAATCAAAATTGAGCATGAAAGACAAAGGCATAGGTTCGGCCTCAAGGGGAATGAGGATAACACCAACCCCACCCCCACGCTGACACTTGAGCCATCGAAGAAGAATTTCATTTGGTAAGCGAGTTTCGTCAGGAAAGGGTAGTTATAGATTTGTCTGGGAAGTTGAAGTTAGATGGTTGATCCCCAAAAATAGTTGCGTCAGCTAGTTGGTCAGTGATAGCCTAGCCCTTAATGGATTTTTTATGAATGAACTCAAGGTCAAGGTTGGAAAGAAGCATAAGCTAATAATATGGCGCATTGATGTTGATAGGTTTTGGCATACATATAGTGTAATGGGTCAGTATTAGTAATGATGAAGGTTTTGTGATTGAGTAGGTAATGGTGGAGTTTGGTGGCGATGAAAACTAAGGCTAAGAAGAGTTTTTGGTGTGGGTATATCAAGTTTTGTAGTCCATAAGGGTACAAATTATGTAATAAATTCGCTTTCTCTATGTTACTTGTCATTATGAGCGAGCATGACACCTAGAGAATGGTCAGTGGCAGAAATATATAGATAAAAGGGTTGATCATCCTTAGGAGGAATGAACACTGGTGGTTGAAGGAGGTATTGTTTTAAGGCTTTGAAGGCTTTATGACATTCATCATCCCATTTGAAGGACACATCTTTCTTGAGTAGATGATGGAATGGTTGATAAAGTGGTCAGAAAGCTGCGAGATAAAACGATGAATGGATTACAACTTTCCTTGTAGGATTCAAAGTTGACAGAGATTAGTGGGTGGAGGAATTTCTAGAATGGCCTTGACTTTAGCAAGATTGACTTCTATGCCATGCAAAGAAATGATGAAACCTATGAGTTTTTCTAAAAGTACTACAAAGACACACTTCTTTGGTTAAAGACACACACAATACTTGATGAGTCAATCAAAGATCACTTTAAGGAAGGACAAGTGTTTGGTTCAATGTTTAGATTTGGCAATAAGATCATCTACATAATCTTCCAGTATGTGATGCATGATGTCATGGAATATGTAAGTCATGGCTCACTAATATGTAGCACCAGCATTTTTTAGGCCAAAAGACATGACTCGATAGCAGAAATTCCCCCAAGGGGTGATGAAGACAGTCTTGTGTTGATCCTATGGAGCTAGTAATATTTGATTGTAACTTGAGAAACTGTCCATGAGCGATAACATTTCATGGCCAGCGGTGAGATCAACTAGTTGGTCAATGCCTGGTAGTGGGAAATCATCTTTAGGACAGGAGAGGTTAAGGTCACAGAAGTCCATGTAAATGTGGAGTCCCCCTGTTGCCTTTGTGATAGAACGATGTTAGAAATACATTGGAGATAATCAATGGGTAGAATTAAGGAAACCAAGAGAAGGCATTAAAGTTCTTATTTGACCAGAAGAGCAATGCAAGGATGCATTTTTTGCAGCTTTTGTTTGATGGGTTTCACATCAAGGATAGTTACGATATTGTGGACCATGATTTTTGGGTCAATACCGGGCATATTGGCATAAGACCAGGAAAACGCGTTGTTATGGTCCCAAAGGAAAGAGGTGAAGGATTCCTATTCAGTAATGTATAAGGATTGGATGATCTTTAGAATGTATGGGTTGTCCTAAGTGTTAATGTTGATTTCGATGGTCGATTCGTTCAACATGGTTTACATCTCAAAGGGTAATGACCGATGAATATAAGAGTCTTCCGCACCAAGGTAGGTGAGGATGGACTCATCGTCCTAACATTGAACAACGTTAATAGAAAGGTGTATCATCATTGATCATGTCAAGATACAGGAATGGGAGAGAAGAGGGAGCTTTGCCATCACGTTGATAGGTCAGCAGTCCCAAGGAAATGGTGTTTACGAAAAAAAAAAAGTTAGGAGGAATAGATTCGGGATCTATGGACTCGTGGGTGAAGATGGTAATGTGGGTGAATGAGATGGGGAAGATTTCCCATCCTAGATGAGGTCAATACAAACCTTCTTGGAGGGTGGAGCGTCAAAACTAATGCCATTACGATCATTTTGTTTACGAGAGGTATACAAAATGACAGTATGGTGGCCCTGTTCATAAAATAAAGCCAAATCCTTTGCATGCGCACTTTGATGGAGGAAAGTGAGCGAAAAGCGGCGGTTAGTGGAGTGTAGGTCAGAAAAAAATGGTTGGGCTTGGGATGGATGTTCGGGTTTATAGGTGGCAATATGAAGTCCCCCATACGTTAGATTTGTGCGAAGGTGGGGAGGGCCATAAGGAAAAACATCACTGATGTGGATGTCATAGCTGGGGTGTTGATGTAGATTCCCATACTCTTGTGGGGTGAGGAAGGTGTCAATATTGTATAGGTGGTATTCCCCAGAGTGAGGCATTGAAAAACACCTTCTAAGGGATTAGTAGTCGGTATGTGGGTAGCGGGGATAGATGGCTCGCTAGATGATGGGGAAATAGGTGTGTCAGTGGTAGAGGCTATAGCTGCAGTGGGGATAGCAAGGTTAGATGCAACAGAGGTAGTGGTAGTTTTGGTGGATGGGCTTGTAGGTGAAGGTGAAGTAGTGATAGTGGAAGATGCCTTGACTGGTACAAGCACATCATTGGGCCGATATAGCATGTTACAGGTCTTGAAAGGTGATGGGTTAGTAGGGATGGTGTAATTATGTCCCTTGTGTTCAAATTTGAGGTAGTGATGTAAAGTCGAAGGGACACAACCCATGGCACAAATCCAAGATTAGTCGAGCAGCAAGTTATATTAGAACTCCCCTTCTAGGACATAGAAAATTTTTGAGACAATGCGAGGACCCACACGGACATGGAGAACAATGGTACCCAGGGTAGAGGTCATGGCATCATTAAAGGAGCACAGCATAACCGGGTTATTATACATGTAATTGGCAGGTATGCCCACATTTGGTCGTATGCATGGGAGGAGATGATGTTAATGCTAGCACCACCATTGATCATAATGTGTCATATGCATATATTATGATAAATACGGAGATGAAAAGAGTGGGGTCAAGGTCATCAGACTGGAAGGGAGTGATCTCTTCATCTGAAAAGTTGAGGGTGGCCACTTGGTAAGTAGGTGGAGGTGTAGAGGAAGGTGATGATCTAGTGAGAGAGGCTACGTGGTGAGGGGTAATGATGGAGGCTACGGGTGTGGGGTCATTTGGTAAGACTTCAATAGATTGAAGGACCTCCATGAGGTTTGATGATGTGACTCTGAGATTTGGATGAGGTCATATAAAGACATTTTGAGGGGGTTAGTGTAGTTGTTTTAGCATTGTGAGATACATGACCCCATCGGAAATAGGATATGCAGGACCTCGAATGATGACTTTAGGTAGGTGTACGGATGGTATGTTGGGTACAGGGGTTAGTTGATGGGTGAGTTGCTTTTTCCTTGTTCTTTTCTTGAGCACGGGTGGCAATGTTGATCATGTTAATCTGAGGGGAGGTGGATGAAGAGGGTGTGTCATGGAAGGTATAGTGGCATGAGGGACAAAACCCTAGTGGGGATACAATCCTTGTGAAATGAGTAGGGCACATTGGCATCTTGGTGGTGGTTTGGCTAACTCTCTGATACGAACCATGTTAATCTTGAATCTCAAGGGTGGATCAAAGAGTTGTGGGGGTGGAGATTTTGGTCATTGAGTAGGTAATGGGAGAAGATCTGTGGAAATTGGTGAAGGTGAAATGGGGTCCTCATCAAGAAGATCGTCGTCATCAAAATTTTCTTCGGGAGGACACAATTGGACAAGAGCATTTTTTAAAGCCTTATAATTCTCTACATCATGTCTTGGCACATGATGGTAGGCACAAATTTTGTTTCGTCAAACCCTTTTGGTTTGGGTTTGAGTGGGTCGTAAGGTCTAAGAGGTGGTAATGTGATGATAGAAGTTTCGAGGAGATTGGTTAAGATTTTGGTGTAGGATCCTGCTAGTGGATCATAATGGGAGGTGAATGTGGGTTTGGGTGTAGGTACAGTTGATTGTGGAGGAAGAGGCTTTATAGAAGGGGGTGGGTTAGTTTACTAGTTTGGTGTGTGAAGTTTTCGAGGTCTTGGTTGCATCTACTTGGGTATGGGCATGGTAGAAGAGCTAGCGTGGAAGGTTTGGTTGGTTTAACTACCTTATTGGAGGGTAGTAGATTTTTAGCTTTACGTTGCATATTTTTGGCAACAATGATGCATGGGAGTACGAGAGGTGGAGGGAAACATAGATGGTTGAAGAGGATGGGTAACCCACGAGGGTAATTGAGGTGTTGTAGAGGTGGGTGGTGTAGGTTGGGTAGGAGGCATGAGTGAAAGAGAAGAATATGTCAAGGGTAGTGAAGAAGTTATGGACAGTAGTGGAGGTATGGGTGGTAAGAAGGTTACGAGTGAGTGCGAAGTTGTGTGGGTCGCTTGGGTATATTAGAGGTCTGTGATGAGGAAATGGGTTGTTGGGTTCTTGGTTTACTAGTAGATAGGTGTTTCTTGGCCAGGTTGGGGGTGAGGTCCTAGGATGGACAGAAGGGGTGAGGGTGATAATGGTGTGGTAGGTGAGGTTAGTGTATGAGGCCTATGAGATGGGATCTTATTTTTAGGGGTGGGGTAAGTTTAGCATTAGTTTTGAAAGATGTGGCTAAAACTAATTTGATGGGTGGGTGAGTAACACTAGCAATGTCGATATGACCCCATGGTAGGATAGCTTTAGGTAAGGGAGATGATATAGGCGAGGGTATGTGTTTGGGTGTAGATGTATGTTGGTTTATGGGTAGAGGTGTGAGTTGGGCCATGGGTGGTGACGTGGAAGGTGTTACAATAATCGTGGTTATGTTTGGTTTGGTCACTTGAAACACTTTTGGATAGATAGTGGAGGTTTCAATGAGGGATAACTACATTTGTGTTGAAATAGGAAGTAGAAGGTGTCCCCAAAGTGAGGCTCCATCGACATAGTCCATGCAATCGGCCAAGCATGAAAATAGTTTTTTTGTAAGCGGGCCAACATGGATCGAGTTGTAATTCCCGTAAAATGTGTTTGAGACATAAGGAAATGGCTAGCCTTGGACTTAGTGGGTAAGAGAGATGAAAGAAAACAATGGGATCTTAAAGGTCCGATGGTGAATGATCATCCAAAGGCAATGGTATTTCTACAGATCCTCTATGGGTAGAGGAGAGGATGGGCTGACAAGGTGGAATCTCCTTGTGATGGTGTAGGCAGTGGAGATGCATCTCCTATGAGTAGGAGAGGTGTCACTAACAACTGCTCAAAAATTTGAGGGGTCAAAGGTAACGTGCTAATATATCCTTTTCCACGGGTGATGGAGAAAATGAAGGGGGTTCCTTGTGGGTGGAGGAGTAGATGAAAATTGGTTATTGTGTATGTAGAAGTGGAGCTCAGGTTAAGATTTTATCTATGGAAGGAACATGAGGCAATTAGGAAGCAACTAGTATGTCATCAAAAATAGCATGGACCTTGTGGACATTGCTATCATTATTTGAAGTGTCACCAGCTTGGTTGGAAGATGGGGCATGATTAGGGAATGGCTTCTTGAAAGATGTGTAGGTTTTAGATAGCGGGTGCATTTGAGCTATCCAAGACTAGATCTCCATTATCTAACATTTCTTAGACGATATTCTTGAAGGTGATGTAGTTATTGTCACTATGACCTTTGACATGGTGATAGTTACAAAATTCATGTTCCTTATACCATGGGGGCATGGGTCACTCAGGGTCAAAACTAGTAAGTGGTTTTATAGGTGGAAGGGTAATGGCACCACCATCTTAACAATCTTTTCCAAAATAGAAGAGTAAGGTCCTCCTATCACAAGCGTAATTTCGTTGTTCTCGTCTAAACTGGAAATCTTGGATGGGAGAGAGATTAGAAGGAGTTTTGGCTAGATTTGATTGATGAGGGGACAAGCCTTGAGAACTACGATATTGATAGATCCTTTGGGTTTTGAATAGTTGTTTTGGGTTTTGAAGATGAAAAAGCATCATTTGATTTGAATGTGACGTTCTTGTTACAAAGTTGAATTTTCTTCTCTTTGATAGCACAAATTTCTAGTTTCGTGCCATGGTGAATGCCTTTCAAAAGTGCAAAAGGTATACACCTAAAATGTTGGTGAGATGTGTCTTGTGCAAGCAAGCCCAAGTAAACAACTCTATGAGTTCAGTTTGAGGTAATTAAAATGTGAGATGGTTAATTAGGCTACGCTAGTGAGTGACAAAGTCAGAAATAGACTCATCGTCATACTGTCATGTGGAATAAAGATCAGTTATGGTAACCTTCTAAATAATGTTGATGGAGAAGTGATCTAAGAAGGTTTGGGCTACTTGATTAAACGAGTAGATGGAGTGTCTTGGTATCCCACTGTACCAGTCCAAGACAGGTACTGTCAGGGACATTGGGAAGGTTTGTAGGAGTAAACCATCATCATGGGCGATCAGGTAACACCCATGTTTGAAAGACCGTAAATGCTGATGTGGGTCTTCTTTACTATTGAAATGGTTGAATTTTGGCATTTCCCAATGTACATGGTATGGATAAATGGGGATAGATGGATGAATGGGCTCATTACAGATTTCATCGTAGGTGAGAGAATTACAAGATCCCGAAACCGATGCTTCTAGTGTCTACATCTTTTCCATCATCAATTTGATGAGGTCATTGGTGGGTTGTGATGGAAGGGCACCTCTTGTGGCATAAGGGGGTTGGTATTAAACCTGTGATGTTGGGAAGCATTCCATTATATGGTGATGCCGAATAGGGAGGTTGAGAATAAGGGACCGACATAGTGGGCATGTATCTAGAATGGGTGATAGATGAGATAGGGGGTTGTTGATAGTATGTGTATGTAGGTGGGATGGTCGTAGTGACTCTAGTAGTGATTAGGGGTAGTGTTTGTGGGATGGAGAGGACAAGATTCTAGAATGGAGTAGGGGTCACCGACACCACATGTGGTTTTTTTGTAATAGGTATTTGTGAGACAATGGGCATGGATGAGGTTATGGTGGGTGATTCTTTGAGGGGACAATAGATACTACGATTGCAATCGATATTGTCAGACACAAACGGTCATATTGGGGTATGGGTCCTAGTTTGTGAAACCACCTGGTGGTGAAGTAGTGAAGGTAACGCCAAATTATTATGAGTTGATGCGAAGTGGGAATAAGGGCAAGAGAGATGGATACATGCATGCCATATATCAACTGACCTAGAGGAGTCCCAGGTGGAAGAGTGGGAAAGGTAGAACTGTAAGGCCATAAGATTCTGATCAAGGAGTCATGTAAATTCCTTGTCACCTGTGGCAATGGTGGTAGGTAGGGTTGGATCCATGGGTGACAGGACAAAGGGTGGTGAAGGACTAGGTGGGAGTGGTTGACAACTTGCATGAAATGTAAGGGTGTTAGTTTGATTGCGAGTCAACACCATGTGAATGATTATCAGGTGATTTTTATTCTACAGATGACACAGGAAGTAGCAGGAATGAAGAAAATAGGTGTTTATAGGTAGATTTGGGTAATATATCAGTTGATGTTCAATACAAGGTAACCAACGTTGGTTAAGGATGACCGATGCCCATTGAGGACTAACCGAGGTCGGTTACTATGAGATATAAACATTTTTATCAAATGAGGAAAGACTGGTGATGGTCAGATGAACAAGTTGAATGATGATTATTTATCAAAGAAGAGAGAGTACAGAGACTCACAGGAACTTTGACAACAAAGAAAATGAAATAAGGGTTCTTTTAGGTAATTTAACCCAAAAGAACATAAAACCGATGTCGGTTAAGAAAAACCGATGCCGGTCAGGGGTAACCAATGCGGTCGGGGTAATGCTGTTTCGGTAAGGGGTAACCAATGTCGGTTACTGTGAAAATTGGAAAGATGTAGAAAATGGATTGTTATGAATTTTAGTGAGATAAATAATCAACCCAGAGGTCTAGAGATGATGCAATGAAGTCCTGACACACTCAGAAGAATTTAGAATACTCCAACTATGATTGTGGAGTGTGTAAGATAAAAAATGAAAAAATGGAGAAGTGTATTCTCACACCTCAAAATGCATGTCAATCAATAACTAAAAACACATACCTAACAAGTGACTTTTAATTTGTTGAGCTTATGCTATTTAGAAGACTGACTCATGAATTTAGAATAGAGTTTTTGGTGAGGAAGGCTTCCTACAAAGAAGGATATCTAAAAGGAGAGGTTTTAGGTATGTTATGGCGGGGAAATCCATCCTCTAAGATAATGACTCGATAGAGGTAACGAGTTGGGAGTACCTTCCAATCAGATCATGTGATCACTGACAGTGTTCCTAGGTAAGATGTTGTTTAAGAAATATGTGTATATTTCAATTTTGTGCAAGTTTGGTAAGACACAGAGAGAGAGAGAGAATGTGCTTTCTATGATTCTTTGTGTCAACCATCAGCTAGGCATGACTTCCAAGCATATAGGTTTCCCTCATTTTAATGTGAGCTAAATGTAGACAATCAGAATGTAATGTAACCAATTTTAAGCCCAAATCAAAAATATTACATTTGAAGAAGCAAATGATGAATAGGAGAGGGTATGCTCTTTCACTAAATGTAGAAATCAAGAAAGAAGAATGATTCCTTTTAAATGCACCAAGAGAAATGTTCTTTTAGAGAAATTAGAAAGAAAAGAGGATTATTAGGAAGAAAATTACTGTTTAAGCCTTTTAAATGAGAAAAAAACACACAACATTCTCCTAGAAATAAATAAAATGCAATGGAACCCCCGATGGGTCCCACTGGTGTGCCAAAATGTTTCACCATTTTTTTTTACATTTTTGAATGACGAAACAAATAAGGTTATGGGCTAGGAGGAATACCTATCAAATGGGTTGGTTGATGGTTGTTGTGTATGTTCTGACTTCTCAATCTAGTGCCGATTGTGAGAGCTTCCTTTTGGCTAGGAGGAACTACCTGAAATAGAAAACAAGACCACAAAAAAGAATAATTAAATAATATATGACAGTGGACTACCTAGCGTATGCTAGATCCGAGAAGCGTGATACTCCCTAGATGGTTGTCAATCCATTATTTAAAACAAATTAATGTGAGAAATAAGAAAATTCCTACTGTAGTTGATATGATTTAGGTATCTCATTCAATCACAATAAGCAAATCTAATATAACGGGCTAGGCTATAGTTAGATCTGAAGGATGAGGTAACTATCAAGGTACTAGACTAGTTAGGGTCTGATTCTGGGTTATTTAGGTCAATTAGTAGGAGGTTATTTTGGCTCTGTTTTTGGGTAAGGTATAAAACACAGAGACCGGTGTCATTTTTGTATGACTGACGATGGTTTAGTGATAACCAATGACGGTTACTGTGGATTTTTAATAACTCAATATTTCATGGTTTAGGGATTTGTCTGAGACTTATTCGGGGATGGTGAGGAGTGGGTGTAAGTCTGGGGAGGTGTTGGAAATACTCAGAGATGTCTAATAGTCAGGTATGGGTGATTTTATGGTGTGGGTGAGGGAATGATTGGAACTTGTATGGAGATAAATGGTGGGGAAGTGAGATTTCAAGTAAAAACTAATAACAAAAGTAACAAAGCCTACTAGAATGAAAATAGAAGAATGTTGGTTAACAAGATACTTACTGTGATGTAGATTCAATGGATGGATGGAGGTGATGGTTGATCGGAGGAATGGTGTTTGGTGTCATGAAAGTGCTTCCGGAATGCTACCATGGGTGTAATGCTCCTAGATCTACGTCTGGATGATGGTTCTAGATGCTTGGATACATGGAAAGATGCTGGTTCTACTTGCATGTAGCCTTGATCTCATTCTCATCTAGTCTCGAATGTGCCAACCTCTCAAACAAGGTTACTAAGGTGAATAAATGGTAACCGATGACAGTTCCTTCTTGGACCGCATCGGTTTAGGCCTGATTAGCGTCTTGCTAAGATGGGATTCCCTAGGTTTACTAAAATGGGAAGATGTTTCTAATTTCTTAGGCCAAGTTGGTTTTTTTCCTGGATCAGAATGGAAGCTTCCCTTCTTATGACCACGAATGTGGTTAGAGAAATATTAGGCATTGATTTTAGGGTTAGAACAAATCTTAGCTCATAAGGCAAGTAAGACTTAGTTATTGTTAGTTATGGAAACATGCCAAGAATAGGTCTAGGGTGAGGTGGTTGAATGAGGTGTCTAGGTGAGGTGGAAATTAGGTCAATTAAGGTAATAAAATAATAAAATTTGTGAGGATGAGGATTAATTTAATTAAAATAATTAAATTAATATTAATGTGGGGTGAAAGGGGCCATGGTTAGGTGCCCATGTTTAAGTTGGTTATCTGATCAGGGGCTAAGGGGAATGTAACCAAATTTAGGTGTCTACACACCAACACACAAATTCAAAAACAGACATGTATTACGAGTTTAAGAGCTACATCTCGTCTAATTTAAACTAGAACATAACCCCTTTGGCATAAGCCTTAAGCTAAAAATGGGGGTCATCCTAGGAACCCTAAAGTAGTTCAAGCAAGAGGGAACCTTGTGAATGAAACAAGTTATTGCTTCACACTACCGAATTGACTAGTGCTCCTTGAAAGTTTAGAGTCAAAGTTATTTCCATTACAACCCCATTAATAATACAATTGAACACATTAGTTGCTCATTGTATTATAAGGGGGTAACGTAAATTTGAGATACTCCTTAGGAAACCTTGGTAAATCAAGCTCGCAGAAGTAAACTTGTGACACATAGAGAGAGACCCCTAGGAAAGCTTCTTTGACGACTTAGAGCCAAATTTTGTCTTAGTTTTTAAACTTGAGAGCTCTAACAAAGTAAAAACTTTGTTGGATTCAAACTCTTATTTTTCAAATAAGGTAAATATTCTCTTAAATTCAAACCATGTGATATTTCATCACGAAATCTATTTAGTGTTACTTTGACCTAGTTTTTCACTTGTCCTAAGACAAGGTGAAACTCTGCCAAAGTTACACCAAGTATTTTTCAACACCACTTGGTTTACACCTTTGTTTTCTTGTTGCCCATTTTGGGGCAAAAGGAAACAACATATACAGATACCGCTTGATCATATTACATGTCCACCAATTTTGTATTCTACTTGTGACTAGGTTGCAATGCCAGAGTGCAAGTGTTGAAAGTGTGCATGGTACATACTCATGATCTAGTAGGCCCTCATTGTCTCAAAAACCCATATTTGAGACTCATTATCATTTGTAGTTAGGTGATATCATCATTGTCTTATTTTGAGTTGTTACGTTGCCCGCATTATAGCCATACAATTGAGATATTTACGTCTTGTTTCCATTGTGAAACTAGGCCTAAATATCTATATTGTATTGTTACGTTGCTCGCATGCATAGCAATTTCTTGTTATACTTAGACATAGTTTTTACATCCTAGCCTTGTCTTGAGTTTTGTAAGTGTTGAGGTTACTTTGTTAGCATCACTATAACGCCATTTTGATACTAAAATATTTCTTTCTCACAAATTTGGATTATGTGTCCAAATAGCATTGTTACGCTGCTCACATTTGTATCGTCCATGTTACAACACTTAGACTTTGTTAGTATTTAGAAACTAGTTTTTAGTATACCTTGTTAGAAGGTCACATCAACACTTTCTTAGCATTTAGGTCTTGTTTGTTACAAACTTGACCTAACTGGTGATATTGTGTTGTCACTATTTGGTTTCAAACCTATCTAGGAAAATCTTAGGGAGTAAACTATTTGTTGTGACTAAATTTTGAGCGTTGTACGTCATTGTATTATTCTAGAAAAAATTGTGTCATATATTACCTTGCTAGGGTAGCTTGTTCTTTATTATTTGGTTCATACGTTCGCATTGACCTATTGATTTTGTGGCTATTCTATAGTCACCTTGTTTTGATGATTTAGTGTCGTTACTCCAAAAAATTTGACTAAGGTCCCTTTTTAGTAAACCTTAGTGGAAATATTTCATGTTGTATCTCCTATCTCGAGTATGCCTACTACAAGAATGGGATCCCAAATATTAGGAGCCAATATATTTGGAGGTGAAAACCCTCTTTTAGAGGATAATCTCATGGTTGACCATAGTGGTGGAGAGGAAGATTCTCCTCGTATGAATATAGAGCATCCTCCCGCCAATTTTGACGATTACATTTTTCAAAACAAACATGAGGTTCTTATGCGTGTTATGGAACTAGGAGCTAAGTTACCTTCCATAGTAGACCCTTCTCTCATTACCACAATGGTTTGAGGAGAAGTAGACCGACCTCATCATACTTGTTAATGAAATATTAAACCCAGGTCATGCCTCTACTTTTGCATTACAGAATAATGAGGAGATACCATTTGAAAATGACAAAGATTATCAAGTACCTATTATTAGAATATGTTGTGAAGACAACGAGGAACATGTTCATCATGCACAACCTCCCCCTAACGAAGATCGTCATGAAGTACCTATTCAAGAAGTGACGTTAGAACAACAGGTCCAAGCCCTCACTTGCCAATTGGCAAGTTTGGCTTCGCATATACAAAAGGAACAACCAAAAGTTGTGAAACAAGTTATACCAAAGGAAAAACCAAAAACTTCATTTCACGAGTTCCCAATAAACACTCCTTGACGAGAGACATGAAAAATACCCTTATGAAGAATTTCTTGCAGAGAATAGAGGTGGGAATACACCTAGATTTAACCCTTCGTATAGGCCTATGCCACCCACACAAGATCCCCTCTTCAATCAAGAGTGGTCCACTATGAAGAACACCCTTCTAGCATTACAAGAAGGCAAAACTGGTAACAATAAGAAATACCAGTTCAATGAGTTGTGCCCTTATCCGTTTGATAGGGCCATGCTACAAGTACCTTTCCCACGACACTTTGATTTTCCAAAATTTGACAAGTATAAGGGAAAAGGTGACCCTCATGACCATATTAAATATTTTTATATGGCATGCCAAGAGGTTATATTTAGTGACAATTATCTTATATGCCTCTTCCCATGGAGTTTAGGAGGGAAGGTGTTGGAATGGTTTATATGCATCCCCAAGGGATCTATATCCACATGGATGGAATTAGATGAACATTTTGTACGTCACTTTTCTTTTAATATAGAGAGTGACATTACCATGTTAGATCTCTGCAATGCCAAACAACAAAATAACAAAAAATTTGTTGTATTTTTACAATGATGGAGAGGATTAGCTAGCCATTTTCCTTGCTCCATACTTGAGAAATAGTTTATAAGCACATTTTTTCCCAATCTCCATCTAGACATTATGTTCCACTTACAAATGCATTGTGGCAACACATTCAAAGAGGTAATCGAAAAAGGGAGTCAAATTGAAAAAGCATTATTAGCTAGGGGGACTCTAAAACCTTTCTCCCACAATCATAACAATTCTAAATCTAACAAAAAACCAAATTTTTTTCATAATAAGAAAAAAAATATCATTGGTGATGGGATAGTAGACTCCAAGCGAGTACAAGCCATTCAGAACCACACACCTTTGAAGCTTGCAAAGGGAAATCCACCTATGGAGTATAAATGTCATACTTTCACACCTCTATCTGAATCAATATCATCCATACTAAAGTAGTTAGAGGCCGTTAACATGGTTAAGTACTCGAAACATAACCCTATGAGGACGATGCACCTAAACCATCATGGTTTAGAGATAATGAATTTTATGGATTTCACCACGTAAAGGGTCATAAAATTGACAAGTGTTTAAGATTAAAACACTACATTCAAGACCTAGTTGATAGTGGTGATATAGAAGTAGACTCCATTTGTTGCTGCCAAATCTCCAAATGCAAACTTAGGGATATTCAAAGAGCCTTTTACCAATCATGAAGAAAATAAAAAGCCATATTGGGGACAGCTTGTTTGAATAAGAATACTAACTATGTGTCTAACAAAGACCATTTTGATGCCTTATTAGGTTGTGTTTATCCACTCATTGAGAAAATAAATACGATTAGAATTAAAAAAAGAGATTGCACCATAACAACACAACAGGCTCACCTTGTTATCTCCAACCCTACTTCCCGTCCTCCTCAAGAGATTCACTATGATGCGTTAGATCAACTAGATAAGACTACAATTAAGATTTCAATCTTAAAAATTCTAAATATTTCTAGTGTCCATAAGGATATACTTTACAAAACCTTACAATGATTAGGAGAATCTATTGATGTTGACCCAACACATTTACATGTCATAGTAGCGCAAATTTCTCCCACAAGACACATAACCTTCAGTCTGACAAAAGCCTTAACTGAAAATCCCTCCCATAACCTACCCTTACATATTGAGGTAATAATCAAGTGTAAGAAGGTCAAGAGAGTGTTTTTGGAATGTGGACCGGGTCTTAACATTTGTATGCTTAAACTAGTTTGTCAACTACATTACACAGAAGCTGATTTGGAGAAAAAGGTCATCACCATAAAGGTGTATGATAATGAAGAAAGACAATCAACTAGAATGATCACTTTCTCATTAGAATTTGGTCCCATAACCCATGATACAAAGTTCCATGTCTTGGACCTAGAGCTCCCTTACAACATCTTTCTCAGTCGTGCATGGATTCACACCATGCAAGTCATGTCATCCACGTATCATCAGTGTCTAAAGTTACAGCATGAAGTACATAAAATTACTATAGAAGGGGATCCCCAACCATTTGCTCATTGTAGAGCATTGTTAGGTTATTTTCCCACTATTTTTGAGTGTCCCCCTACGAAGATTTCTATCCCAATTCAGGTTAGAGTCCCTTGCTTCATAAGTGGATCCAGACACCACGACTCCCCGCGCAATAGTGCATCTACATCAGAATATCCTTTTGCTACATGGGAGATGAAATTCATAAACAATGGTTGTGGAGAGTATAATCTTCAACAAGACCCTTATGGTTCAAAAAATTCCACTATCAACCCAAGCACGTGGTAGACCGTGTTATAAATTCTAGAGATCAAGGAGAATTACCCTTTGACAATTTCACTTCAGGTGGCTTGCTAGAAGATGAAAGAATCCTCAATGATATTATATTTCATCCTCAAGATGATGAAATGGATTTGTGTTATAAGTCATCTAGGTATGTTATTCCTAATAGAATCATGCTTACTATGAGATATCAAGGATGTGGTTACTGACCACCAAGAACAAGGTTTGTTAGAAGCTCTTCCAATACCTCATCATATAATGGGTAAATCAGGTATTGGCATCCATTTGTATGAGTCTCACCCTTCTAGATAACAAGTATGTTTCTTCTGAGAGTGAGGATAGTTTGTCCAAAAATGAAATCAAAATAGATTCCCAGTGTAGTCTTTACGAAGACCTCACCTCTACAAACCTATTCTCTAACATGGATATCCTTACCATAACCCCTGTTACACCTACCATATCCCCTATAACTCAAAAATTAAACCTCATCTACCCATCACTCATGAATTGGGATCAATAATAGCACATACCTATTGACGTGTTTCAGAACGATGAGGCTATTGGTGAGTTCTTGGGCATCAGAGATAACATTCCAAGAAACGATCACAAGAAAGGCTTCTCCATTTAGCTCAATGCATGTGTGTACTTTGGAGAGGAGGTAGAATTATGTGGACACTTAAGTAAAAAAGTGAGCAAGGGCAAGATTCCTACAGAAAATCCTTGCAGAAATTAAAAAGGGAAGTCCTATAGCAAAACCTCTTCGAGGCACTTGTGGACAAACAAGCAGAACAACCTATGGAAAAGATAGTGTACCCATATAAAGATGAGGATCTCCCTAAACCACCTTTGATAGAGGAGGATATCAATATCCCTCCGATCCTATGTGCATAGAGGATGAGTCAAAGCTACTAGTGGAAGATATAATAGATGTTAACATTGGCATAGAGGAGCTACCTAGAATAGTTAAGTTGGGAGCTTCACTCTTAGCTCAAGAATAGAAAACATTTACAAGAATTTTGAGAGAGTATGCAAACATCTTCACTTGGTCTTATGTCAACATGTCAGGACTTGATCCTACATTAGTGGTGCATAATCTTGTTGTGCACCTAGACGCCAAGCCCATCAAACAAAAGCTTTGGAAGATGCATCCTCGCGTCACCTTGCTAGTAAAGGCAGAGCTAGAAAGGTTATTAGAAGTAGGCTTCATCAAGCCTATTGACTACTCAGAGTGGATTTCTAATGTGGTACCAATTCAGAAAAATCCATTTGGTATCAGAGTGTGTATTGATTTTAGAGATATTAACAAAGCTTGTCCCAAGGATGAATTTCCTCTCCCTAACATTGACATGATCATTGATTATATTGTTGGTTATGAGATGTTATCACTCATGGATGGCTTCTCAGGTTATAATCAGATAAATATTGCAGAGGAAGATCAACACAAGACAAATTTCACAACCCCATGGGGGACATTATGCTACCAAGTCATGCCCTTTGGCCTTAAGAATGCAGGCTACATATCAACGGGTAATGACTATAATCTTTCATGACATGATAAGTGACATCATGGAAGATTACGTAGATGATATACTAGATAAATATAGAACTCGGGAGGAGCACCCAGAGATTTTACGGCATATCTTTTAGTGCCTAAGAGACTACAAAGTCTTCCTTAACCCAAAAAGTGTGTCTTTGGTGTGCTATTTGGGAAATTACTAGGATTCATTATGTTAAGGAGAGGAATAGAAGTGGATCCCAAAAAGGTCACTGCTATCATAGAAATGCCTCCTCATAAAAATATTAGAAAATTATGTAGCTTACAAGGAAAATTCCAGGCCATCAAAAGGTTTATTTCATAGCTAGCAGACAAGTTTCATACGTTCACACATCTTCTTAAGAAATATGTTAATTTCACCTGGGACCAAAATGACAAGAAGTGTTTGCTTTGATAAAAGAATACTTGGATAAACTCCTGTTATCATGCCACCCACGGTAGGAGAACCCTTGTTGCTTTACATTTCGCTACACATTTTGTAATTGGGGCACTGTTGGCCTAGTATGATAAAGAGCAAAGAGAAAAAGTTGTATACTACTTGATCGAACATTGATAGCATATGAGCTCAACTATCTACAAATTGAAAAGGCTTGCCTAGTAGTGTTTTCTTTCCAAAAGCTACGTCACTATTTTCTCAACAATAAAATCAAGCTTATTTCGAAGGTCGATCCTTTAAAATACTTATTGTCAAAACCTACCCTAACTAGAAAGATGGCTAATTGGATCATCTTGTTAAGTGAATTTGACATTGAGTATGTGCATCAAAATTCAATAAAAGGACAAGTCTTAGTAGATCAACTAGTAGAAGCTCCACTACTAGGTACCAAACTTTGAGTCTGGAACTACCAGATGCATCTATCATGTACCTTGAGGAATCTATCATTTGGAAACTATAATTTGATGGATCCTTTACCTTTCATGGTTTAGGTGTTGGAGTTGTGTTAATCACTCCTACGGGAGACTTGATTCCCAAGAATTCTAGCTCAGTTCCTATGCACAAATAATATAGTGGAGTATGAATCTCTCATCGTAGGGATGAAGCTAGCCATCAAGTGGGATATCAGATGAGTCAATTGCATTGGTGATTCAATGCTCATTATCAAACAGGTCATAGATGAATACAAGGTCAAGGATGAAAAGCTACTTCCATATAAAAGAATGGTCGATTCCTTGAAGGAGTTCTTCCAATGAGATAACATTTGAGCAAATACCAAGAGCACAAAATAGAGTAGCTGATGTTATGGATACAAAGTAGGATCCATGTTGAGTATTCCACCAGGGAACAATGATATGCCATTCTTTGTAGAAAATCTAAGAACGTCGGCATATGACATACCAGATTCTGTATGGTGTGCGATGTTGTTGGTCCCTTTTCCCATGGTACGCTGAAATATTTAATTACCTCCATGATGGAACCTTTCCCACTAACATTTCCCATGCTGAAAAATGCACCCTCATCTAGCATATATCCCGCTATACCCTACTTGGGGGCACCCTCTTCCGCCGAGGCTACGACGGGAATCTAGTGTAATGTTTAAGTTCAGACAAATCTATCCAAACAATTAAAGAGGTACACGAAGGCATCTATGGGGCTCATACTAATGGGATCGTACTTACAAAGAAAATAATCAGAGTAGGATACTATTGACCTACCATGGAACATGACTGTTGTAACCATGTGAAGAAGTGTGTGGATTGTTAAAAGTATGGAAACTTGATACATGCGCCGACACAATCCTTGTAACTGTCACAACCCCTTAGTCATTCTCAAAGTGGGGTCTTGATCTAATAGGGAAACTTAACCCTATCTCTTTAGATGGTCATAAATTCATCATTACTGTAACTAAATACTTTACGAAATGGGTAGAGGTTGTTCCTCTCACCTATGTTGAAGGTGCCCAAATCTCTAAATTTATCATGAACCATATCATTTGTCGATACTAGTATCCCTTCTGCTATTATCATTGATAATGGTAAGCCATTTAAGAATAAAATAGTGAAAGCACTCTACAAACGCTTTCAAATCTCCCTTAAGTTCTCAACCCCTATTACCCTCAAGGTAATGGGCAAGCCGAGGCTTCCAATAAAACCCTAATTCACATTATGGAGAAGATGGTGAACAAGATAGGCCATGAATGGCATCTACAAATTCACCCTACCCTCTGGGAATTCATAACTTCTATCCACACCCCCACAGGTGCCACTCCATACTCCTTAGTATTTGGCATAGAATTTGTATTGCCTTTAGAGATCAATATCCCTTCCTTGTGTATCGAGATAAGGGACTACCTAAATGAAGAGGAGGAATATAGAGTAGCTCGATTGGCGAGTTAGATTTATTAGATGTGAAAAATATTCTCTCTCTATCACCTTGAATTATATCAGAATCGAGTGTGGAAAAGCTACAATAAAAGAGTCATACATCGTCAATTTGAGGTAGGGGACTTGGTGTTAAAATAGAATCAGAAGAACACCAATAAAGACCATGAAAAGAAAGGGAAATTTGAACCCAATTTGCTAGGACCATATGTTGTGGTTACCAAGTTTGATTCAGGTGCCTATAAGCTAGCCCATTCAGATGGCAAGAGCTTCGAGAACCCATGAATGTAATGCATCTTAAGTGTTTCTATGCTTAAGTATGGGGTCTCTAAAATATCAATAAAAAAGTATAAAAATAGAAAAATAAAAATAAAAATAAACAAGTGCGTCCAATAGTGAAAACCACACAATGGTGGAACTTTGGACAAGTTCGTTGGTGAAAACTAGTTTTTGGTGCCAAGGGACGGTCCGTTGTTCACGCGATTCAAGTTTAGGAGTACAACAAATTTTTCCTAAGTTGATCTTTGCCTTCGTTTGAGTCCCTTGTGAGCCTATCCCTCTTTGCCCTAATCTGGTTGATCCAACCTTTTGAATGCAAAGAATTTAACTTTGAATGAACCCATCTCATGCTGGGGAAACTTCACAGTGTCACTTCTAGCATATAACACGTGGCATTTTGCCCTTGTATATCCCATCTAATGTTAGGGGCATCCACGTTTCTTCATTTCCTTGCACGTTCACTTTGAAAAACTGTTTAGAAAACATCAAAAACATTCATATAACTTTTGAAAACCCCAAAACATACAAATATGTTCCTTGGAAAAATCAAAACATTCAAATATGTTTCATAGAAAACTCCAAAACAATAGAAAATTATCTTAGAGATAAAACCAAAAACAACGAAAAATGGCCCAAAACTATCCCACAAAAACAAAGTAGTAGTTTGCTTACTTTTAATTGTTGGTTTGTATGGTTTTTAGTTGTATTGATTTTTTGTATTGTGTACTTTAAGTTGGATTCACTTGTTTACTTAGATTGAATTTCACTTTATTTTGTAGCGTATTGCATTGAGTTCATTTTATATTACATACTTGTAAATAAATGTGTTGCTTTGATTAGATTTGTTTAACTTGTGCTTGTTAATTTTTACTTGTACATTGTGTTATCACTTCATCATCATATCACATATAACCATCACATCTATACATCATATATCAATAAATTCTAAGTTTACATCATACATGTATGTTAAAGCTAATCATCAAGTACCGTATCATCAATGGGGAAAGAGGGGTTGCGCATGATCACAAATTTATCCCCCACACCAATATCAAAAATATAAACATGTTTTACTCAAAGTATCTCATCAACATGCAATATGACATCAGCTAAGGCTATCTCATAATCTAACATGTGATACAAACATAAACATATAGATTAAACATGATATCTCATAAACAACATGTGATACATCAAGTAATCCATCTATCATCATACATCATCAAAAATATAAATGTTCGTGTACAAAATAGGGTGTCTCAAAATTACATCCAATATAATGAGCCATCATGGGCGTCTATACAAAAAAAGTGCCTTCATCATGAGGCATGATAAAAAATAGTACATATACATCCATGTAAAATTATGCCTTCATATCGAGGCGATACACCAAAAAAATACATCTAATACATCAATAAGAGAGTCAACCACGACTCTCACCCTCATCGGGACTACTGTTCCAGTCCACTTTGCTAGGCGGGGACATCTCGAGGTGATGGGCATATAGAAGGTGTTACTCCATGTTGTGTTGACCCATGTTTCTCTGAAGCCCTTGTTGTCCTGAAGGACCCTGTATAGATCACGCTGATCGTGATGGCCTATGGGATCTAGATCGGGACATGTAACCTATTATCTAAGTATACTCAAGAGCTCTTTACTCGGCCTGAACAGTTGGGTAAGACTCGCATCCTATAATATGTGGCCTCTCCTACTACAAAGTATCACTATGCCCAATCATTAGTTGCACCCCTAAAGATGTGCCAACCTATTGAAGTGTATCATGCTCCAATCTCACACTAGCTATCTCTATCTCGTAGCTGGATTCTTTTTGCTATAGTCGATCCATCTTTGCCTACAACTATAGAGTATCTATTATTATTTGATCTCATTTGTTCATGGCCTATAATATCTCTATTTGGGCCTGATCTATCTCTATCAAGAGTTGATCCCCATCTTTGATGGCCACAGTCTCTCTCTGTAATGGCCTAATACATCTCATTTGCCATCCTGGAGCAGTAAAGCTATCACTTGTAGTTTTTTTGCAAGGAAACCACCTACCCACCAGCCTATATATCATGTATATCAAAAATATCCTCCTCCATGTCCTCACCACCCCTGCCATCTCCTCCACCTCCTAGTGGACTGTGTCATGGACTCACGTGAGGGGGTGATGGGGGTACCTGTAATCGTATATGTAATGGAACCACCTTTGGCTGCACCACTACCTATTATTATACTAACACCTTCTGCATCGGTACCCCTATATGTGGTCCTCTATGTGGACCCGCATGTGCCTATACCTTGGATCTCGGGGCATGTCCCCCCTACACTACTGCATCCAATACCTCATGTGGTATAGTCAATCTACGTGGTATCATTGTTACATACCACGATGCATAATACAGGGTAGTCCCTAAATCCACTATCTGTGCTCATTGTACCCAAGGCTATGGAACCACCTATAAAAAATTAGTGTGAAATTGGCCCAACCTGATATGAGGCCTCATATGGAAGACCTCTCGAATACGTATGCGTACCACATATTGTTAGGCCCCTAAAATATTGACTAAGCATAAAAAGGTGCATGTGCATGCAAGGCAAGGTTCTATGAGGGTTTAGAAGGACCGTGTTATGCGCCGATAGAACAAGGTCTTGGGACTTATCCATATTTGGTGTATCGGGCAGGACATGAGAAAAGCGTGACCCACTGCGCATGATGATTGGATAAGGTGCCAACCTAGCGACATGTTGACCTAGGAAGGAATATGCCCTGTGATGGAAGCTTCTAAAAGACCATCATGGCAAGGAGTGGAGAGATAAAACCTGGAGGAGCATGCTCCCATGGAGGACCACATCTGGACACTTGGTGACAGATCTGAAGCCTCATAAAGAAGAGTTGGAAATTCAGGAGGCCTAAAAATATAAGCACCCACAAAGAGAAGAGGGAGATCAATAGAGAGTGGAGCTCTGCAGAAATGCTACAAGGAGTTATATTGGGTTGGGTAGATAAAATATAGGAGAAGGATGCATCAAGGGGCTTGGGATTGTAAATTTTATTTTTGAGAGCTAAGGAATGTAGATCCAGTTATGATGTATGACTTCAATCTACCATATTGTGGTGTTCTGTAATAGATCTAATGGATGTAATGAGGTTACCAACTTATTTGAATATGATCATTAATGATTTTGGTCCATCCTCATATCTTCATAGTTCTGTTTCATGTATGTTTATGAAATAAGTATGAATCCTTATGCATTTTCCTTTCTATTTTGGTTCAGTCCTATATTCTATTAAAGTATCTTTCTGTCTAGAATGACTACATTGGTCTAGAAGCCATTTTGAGCTCTATGATGATTACATGTCTTGTTTCCACTCACTATCCTTAAGTTCCTATCATAGATGATGTTTCCCACTAAACTCTCCTAGAGGAGAGACTTGGTATCTACGCATGCCTCGAGTGAGCGTCCAGTGCCATTGGGTGATAGGCCAACGCGTATGGGATTCCCTTGTTCTTTGGTGGGTGTAAAAATGACTACATCTTAGTTCCATTTCGGGACCTCTTTTCGAAGTTGTAGTGGGAAATGGCATACATCATGATCTTTGTAATGAGTGATGATAGATCATTTAACTTTGGAAAGTGTTGAATCATGGTTTAAGAGCACGGAGGATAAATTTTCTCAGAGATTCAACACTGGGCCTAAGTTTGATGCACGTAGATGGGTAGAAGATAACCTCTACCATGATTTGTATGAAATTTTTTTCTATTGCTTCCCAGTAGAGTTATATGAATGGCTCTCAAGTATATGCATCTAGATCAAGCTAGTATTATAGATCGTGCATATGGACCCAAGAAGAGTACCAGAGGCTACAAGATGCAAATTTGACGTGGACTCATGTTGTGGATCATTGGTGGAAAGGAGTGCTAACTAGCTACACCCTAGAATACACTATTTCAATGTATTCTTATCCAAAATTTGTTGAGTTTGAGTTTTTGTGGGAGCCCAGAGGATCATTTCTACGTGTTATCCCTTTGGTAATGAAGATCTTGATTGTTACCTTGAGTTTAGAGGCATTTCTGATGGCTAGCTAAACCATTACGAGAGTGGGGCAAGGAAGCTAGGGTGGAGGAAGATAGCAGAGATATTACGACTAAGAAATAAAGGGAGGAGAGACGGCTCAAGTATAGTGAAGCACATGAAAGGGAGATTACTAGACAAAGCATTATGTTACAAGTGTGATGGATACATGGAGGTAGACTTTGTGGGAAGGATTTTAGGTTCATGCAGAGGACGTGGAACTTGAGCAATCTGTGCTACCCCATCTTGGCAAGCACATAAGAGAGACCCCTTTGGCTTCTGATGAGATTTTGTCACACAAAGAGAGAAGATTCATTGGCATGCATTTGAACCCACCTAGTGACCAAACCCTGGCGCTTGGTTTTCTAGATCAAGGAGGAGTATCCTTGACCTAGTTGGTTTCAATGGAAGTGACAGATTTGTGCCTAGGAGATATAATTTTTCATTTCCTACTTCTATGGTTGCACATACTATTCTAGTATTTGGAGGAATTTTTGGACAAGGAGCAAATACACAAGGCTTGGGTAATGCATCAAGGAGTGGCACGGGACACACATCTAGCAGTGGCACAATCTCATAGATGGTTAGCGTGTTGTTTAATGGGACATTGGGGACCCTAGTCGTGACCGATTCAGGCCCATTACTAGCTACTGGTGGATATGGAGGTGGAAATTTTGGATCTAGAGGTGGAATTGGTGGATCTGGAGGCACAGGACCTGGTGGATCTAGTGGATCCGGCGGGGGAGGAAACACTGGAGGAAGTCAAGGGACTGGATCGAGGAGGACAAGGGCCTCACCACCTCCTCAAGTCTTCTTTGAGATGTCTTTACATTTTCTAGATTACAAGGGTATTGAAGATGCTACGGAGCATGTTCACAAGTGTGAGTTGCTATGGCACGTAAAGGGGATCACAACCCTAGAACATAAGGCCAGTCAGTTTGCAACAACGTTACAAGGGTGTGTGCATAGCTGGTATAGGAAGTATGATCCCCATCAGACTGTGGTAGATTACACCACATTGAAAAACACCTTCCTTGTTGAATTCAACATCCCCGAGTTTTAATAGAAGAACATCAATGCCCTTAAAGAGATTCGGTAGGGAATAATGGATAGTGTGTGGGAGTATGATGCATGGTTTAAGACTCTCCTATCAAAGTTTTCATATGGCATTCACCCTTCACAGCATGCTCAATGGTTTAATGGAGGATTGATAACCCCATTTAGAAGGGCACTATCTCATAAGACTTTAATGAGACTGCACGAGGCATTAGATGCTTCCCGCATGCTGAAGCTATTGGGAGCATCTACACTAGTGTTATACCATTTCTAGAAGCTCAAATCATTGTTATGGCTAAGCAAATTGGAAAAAAATTCTACAAACTTAGCTCATGAGACTCGTAGTGGAATGTGGTGTACAGATTGTGAAGTAGAGGGGCATGCCAAGGATATTTTCCCCTGGAAGACAGTACACATCATCGCGCAGTGGAATATGAGATTTTCATGGGGACCATGATGCTAGAAGCTGTCCCTTGTAACAACACATAATTAGGAAGAATGTATCTTGCTACTGTAAGATTTGCACCTCTATGACCCATGATACCAAGGATTTTCAGCTTATTGACCAGATCCATGAGGCCATTGATCATGGTGTGTGCAATACTAGCATTCCCCTGTAGTTCTAAGTGTGATTATCACCATTATGAGAAGCGCCTGAGATGGAGGCACGCGCGGAAGGGGATTCGGTAGAGGATTTTGTGGTCATGGTAACTACAGAGGAGGAATAAGTGATTTTCCATGTGGAACCTATTTTAATTGTGGGTCTATAGACCACTACAAGCGTGAGTGCCCAGACTTATTGTAGTTCTCATGGTGCAAGAAGAAGCACAAGTATGAGGATTTCCCTGAGTTTTTGAGCATATGAATCAGTAGCACCAAAAAGACAAGGGCGTTGCAATGGTAAGCATTAAGAAGGCTGACACATAATGGATGCCACAGGTGACACATGATGTAGGCTTGGAACTGTTATGGTAACAACAAGAGTAGAGGCCATGCATGCAAAGAAAATACCAAGGTAGAAGAACCTGATTTCAAGGGAAGAAGTGGTACACTGGAAGTACCCAGACCCTACGCATCAGAAGGAGGTATATCAAGAAAACATAGATGTCATTTGGATTTTACAAGGAGAAATCCAATGTCTAAAGGAGAAGTCCAAGAGGGAGGAGCAAAGAAGGAAGGTCGAGGCGCCAAAGGATGACCTGGATGAGGTCAAGGAAGTATGTAAAATGCTAAGGCAAGAGAATATTATTCCCTTGTTAGGAGCATGGTTGAGAGAAAAGGTACCACGCGTCGAGAAGAGTGTGAGAGGTAGGTCTTACATGCAAACCTTCCCCTCGTAGACTTTCTTTCGTGATAAGGAGATCACGTTAAATGCGGTCGTGGATGGATGGCTCCTTATTAATATCCACATTGACATAGGCGCAGAGGTCAATGTTCTCACCTTGGATGCATGGTATTAGATGGGAAGATCGTATTATAGCCATCTTCGAATGTGTTGTATATGGAAAAAAATGAAGGCAATGACCATCGGTGTCTTAAATGATGTAGCTATCACCATTCAGGGGCTAAGTTTCTTGTGGAATTTGAAGTCTTGGTGCTTGCTAAGGTAGAAAATTTCCCAAAGAAGACTTGAGCGCCCATGATGTTATAAGAACAATGCGGATCCTTAGTTTAACAAGGGATACATAAGATTTGATAACGAAGAGGAATGGATCATCATACCCCACGGCTAATGGGAAATCAACACTCTATAGTGAACCTTTGGGAGAAGAAGTTCGGATACAATATATGTGCGCTCAATCGGGGACCCAGAGGTAATCCATCCCATAGAAGGAGTGATCTAGTTTAAGGATGCTCAGTCCTTAAGTGACACCACCAGTATGGCATGTGATAATTGGGTGCATGGGACCTATTACTTAATCAAATGAAATTTGAGAGGATCGGTGACAAAGGTGAAAAAGGCGCACAAGGTCCGGTGCCTAGGAGGAAAGAATCTACCTAAGTATTCAGGAGGAGGCTTCCCTAAGATCTATTTACAGGAGATGGAAACTCAGTGGAAGAAGGAGAATGAACAAAAAGGGATGTTAAGCTATGTCCTACTCAAAACTATTGCGCGCTGGTGGGCAACACATCGGGATAACCTCTTAGAATGGCGCGAGGTGAGAATTGCCTTCTCCATAAGGTTTTGCAGGAGCAACGCACCCACGGCTATAAAATACTACCATGGTAAAGAGACCGCTTCCTTCCATATCCAAGCATGTGAGATAGCCTGGATGGGAAGCACAGAAGCATTGTCACCTTCATTATGGGTTCACAAGTTATATTCCACCCTACAAGGTTGTGTGCGCACATGGTACATTCATCTTTGAGACATGCCACTAGACAGGAATTGGCAAGAGTTAGCAGTTGATC
Source organism: Taxus wallichiana var. yunnanensis (assembly GCA_018340775.1). Lineage (NCBI taxonomy): Eukaryota > Viridiplantae > Streptophyta > Pinopsida > Cupressales > Taxaceae > Taxus > Taxus wallichiana. The sequence goes on from CM031236.1 coordinate 195,912,328, forward strand.
TCATTCAAACATTTGAGTATCGAAGTACAAAACCCTTGGTGGATAAGGCGTTGCAAGTTGTCAAGTGCCTTACCATTGGGGATAGTGTCATGGTAGAAGATAGGCTACTAGACTTGCTAGGTGAACCTAGCCTAGAGGCACGCTTTGAGGAAGAAGAAACATAAGAGATATGGTTTGAGCACGCATGTATAGAGAAAGAAAAAGGAAATATGGTTTATATAATTGATGGGGAAGAGGTGGAAAACTTGGACGTTGACCATTCTGTAGGGATGCGTGAGGTGTTAGATAGTTTTGATGAACGGGAACATGCCTATCATGAACCTTTAAAGACAAAGAAGGTTAACATTGGCTCAAGAGTAGAACCCAAGGAGGCAATCATTGGAGACTATTGGTCAGAGAAAGAAGTCTCTAAGATCATTGATCTTTTACGTGAGTTTGAGGATTTATTCTCGCATAGGTATCATGAACTAAAAGGCATTCACCATTCCTTGGGGAAATGAGAATTAAGTTGAAGGAGGGTTCATGCTTGGTGCTAGAAGAGACCATACCGGATGAATCCTAACATGCGCGTGAAGGTCAAGGAGCAAATAGATAAGATGATAGCATTGGGCATCATTGAAGTTGTTGAAGAGTTAGAGTGGATAATTCCAATGGTAATTAGCATCAAGAAGGATGAAAGGATAAGGATCTGTGTTGATTACAGGGACATGAATGTAGTATGTATCATTGATCCTTTCCCAACCCCATTTACTGAAGAAATATTAGGAGTGGCAAGACACGAGGTCTACTCTTTCACAAATGGATTCTTAGGCTATCACCAAGTAAGGATTTGTGAAGGAGGAACAAAGGCACAAATTTTGCCACTGAATGGGGAAGTTTTTCCTAAACTATCATGCCTTTTGGGTTGAAGAATTTTCCTGTTGTGTTCTCATGCATTGTGGTACAAGCTTTCCAGGACTTCATCCATAAATTTCTTCAAGTTTACCTGGATGATTGGACAGTATATGGGCTAGTGAAGGACCATTGTGACAACTTAAGGTTAATGTTTGAAAGGTGTCAGTAGTTGAGGATATCCCTCAATATTAATAAATGTGTCTTTTCTACCCTTTTTGGAACATTATTGGGACACATCATATATAAGGAGGGACTACTAGTAGATCCTGCAAAATTTGCAGTAATTGTGGGATTGAGGGAGCCTACTAATCAAAGCGTAGCATGTAGATTTCTCGGGCATATGGGGTACTGCAGGAATTTCATCAAGGGATATGCCAAGATCATCATGCCTTTAGAAGAGTTTCTTAAGCATAAGAGTGCCTTTCATTGGGGAGAGTCGCAATAGAAGGCATTTGACACTTTAAAGGATAGGATTATCACCGCACCCATACTATGATTCCCTTCTTGGGATAAGCCCTTCCATGTTCATGTTTATGCCTCAGGGAACACCATTGGATTAGTACTTGTATAGCCTGGTGAAGGGATTATTGACCATCCTTTATGCTTTGTAAGCAAGAAGTTAACATAAGAAGAGCGAGAATTATACTACAATTGAGTGTGAGGCATTGTCGATGATTTACGCGCTTCACAAGTTCGAGCGGATTTGCTAGCAACTCCATTTACATTTTACACTGACCATATGGCATTGAAATACTTGGTGAACAATCCCATTCTACAAGGGCACATATGTTGGTGGGTACTATTGTTCCAAGAATTCGAGTTCACAATGGTTGTCAAACCAGGAAAAAGTGATTCCATACCTGATCATTTGTCTAGAATCGATTTAGGGAGGACACACAAAGCATTGAGGATACCATGCCAAATGCACAACTATTTAGGTTGTGGTGTGCACCCTCAGACTTAGAAGATATTGTAGTATTTCTCAAGATAGGTGTAGCGCCAAAAGGGATGAAGGCATTGGATAAAAAGTAATTAGCTATATGCTCTGTGCCCTACATGTTGATTAGTGGGGATTTATAAAAACTAGGACATGATGAGATTTTACGTTGGTGTGTGTTAGAACATGAGCACCTAGCCATAATAGAAGAAGTACATGGAGGTAGTGTAGGTGGACACTATGCAGGAAATGCCACTTTGCATGCAATATATTAATGGTTGGATTATGGTGGGAGACCCTATATCAAGACTGCAAGGAATATTGTAAGGTGTGTGACCATTATCAACGCATTGGCAAACTAGGGTGACAAGATGAAATGCCTTTGCACCCTATTCCTAGTGCCAAGGCATTCAAAAATTGGGCTATAGACTTCGTAGGCCCTATTGCACCAACCTGCACGTAGGACTAGATCATGGTATATAATCACTTGCATAGATTACTTGACAAGGTGGGTAGAAGCAACACCCACTAAGGATTGTACAACAACTATTGTAGCAAGGTTCCTATGGGAAAACATTATTACAAGGTATGGATGCCCTTTGAGTTTGACTAGTGACAGGGGTATACATTTTTGAATGAGACAATAAGGATTCTGATAATCAGAATTCATGGTGGCTCATCACAAGACTACCCCTTACCATCCACAAGCAAATGGAACCACGAGAGGTGTTTAACAAAATACTTAGTCACACGTTGACTAAGATCTATGATGTTGGTAGATAGGATTGGGATGACAAAGTATCATTCATTCTTTGGGCATATAGAACAACCTATAAGAGGTTGAATAAATCCACACCATTCCAATTTGTGTTTGGCATGAGATGCTATCCTACCGAGTTGAATTCATCTTACCTTCTTTGTGTATAGCGCGTGTAAGAGGATTGGCTAATGAACAAGTCTTTGGAGGAAAGAATTGACAAATTGTTAGTGTGAAATCACAGCACCCCCAAATGAGTTATGGATCTACTTTTCTAAGGAAGGGTCATTTGGTGTGATTTGCATAACATTGGATCATTCCCCAAGTTGTGGGACTTACAAATGGGAATGATCCTCCAGAGAAGGCTGGTTCCTCTTCCTAATCCTAGCACTAAACTACTTCTAAGGAAGGAAATGTGACTATCTACTCCTAATCTAACAATTCCAAGGGACCAGGAGAGAGAGAGCATAAAAATAAAGAAATCCTACACTACAAAGGTGATAACACCGAGAAAAGGGAACTATTGATCACAAACCCAACTACCTAAAATGGAGAGAGGTGAGCAATGGAGAGGATGGACAGATGCATCACATACCAAGGATAAATTTCACACAGAACACCATTTCAAACCCCTTAAACATAGCTCCCAAAACCTGTAATGGACATCAGAGATATGCACAATATACCCTGCAATGGTGAGAGGCGAGAAGAGACAACAAAATGAGCAAAGGATGGACAAAACGCATCACAAAACAGATTTTATTGCTCCAGGAGTTCACAGTACACCATTAATAGGAAAGAGGTAAAAAAATTCCATTACAAATCCAAGGGAGGAGGCTTAAACTCCACATTCAACCCTGGAGAAGAAAGAGAGAGGGGGCAGGGAAGAAGAATGAACAACCCTTTACAATGAATCTTGCCCCTGTATTTATAGATTTGATCAGAGAGAAGAAAGAGAGAGGGAAGCGGGAGAAGTGGGTTGAAACTCAACCACTGTTGTTAATGCTTATGATAAAATATGCCCCAAATCCATCTTTACTGCATGATTCCTTGATTCGACGCCTTGAAAGAAGAGGAAACGATAGAAATAGATCAAATTTGATCTGGTTGTTGAGACAAATGGATCCTACATTGAAGGCCCGAAGATGTTTCCTCCATTTCCTTCACCTAACCTCCTCAAAAATAAATTCTCAAACATCCATCTTTGTGGGTGAGGTCGAGATCTTTCCAATGGTGTCAGATCTACAATATTTTGAGCCCTGAGTCAAAAGATATGCCCCTTCGAAGTTTGTATCGGGTCCGTATGAATGGACACGGAAAATAGTTTGAAAAATGGGCCCCCCTTTTGGTTTAGAACACGTGGCAGCCGGATTAGAACAAAAAATCACTCTTTCGGGTCCGTAATTTATCTTTTGCCCTTTGAAAGAAAGGCGAATTTTCACTTTTCCCCCTGACTCCTTGTCATGGCTTTGACTCGAGTTATAACGCTGAATTTTTACCTAATGGAGTTGTGGGCCATTTTGTAACTTTTACCCTTTTGTGATAACAAGGGGCAAAGAATCAACTTTTCCCCCGACACCCCGCTTTCCTCTAGGACAAGCGTCAGTCTGGCACTTGTTTGGTCTTCCCCTTTTTTTCTCGGTTCCTCTGTGGCACTACCCCTTCTTCTCTGACCCTGCAATTCCATTATTGAGTCCTCCCTCAACCCTTTAAATAGATTTAAGATATGGAAACGTTCAGAAGAACCGTTTCTTCTATTTCTTCTTGTGCAGGGTCAAATTTGACTTTCTCGGGCCTCTGTTTTCACTTTGCCTGGTTCTGGAACTCGAGCTCGTGGGTCTGAGTCGTTTCCTTCATAATTTCCTTATGTGCAGGAGTTTTCTTGACCAAATTTTCCTAGGGGTGAATTTGGGATAACAATTTGGTGACTCACGGGGACATCTTCCTACTAGATGAAGAAACCAGTGGCCTTGAAGCATCCATTGGGCATGGAGTCTACCTGATAAATACAAAACTGATTTAAACTTTTGAAGATCTGACCTCTGAGCCTCTTGGAAACCCACTGAACTTGGAGTTGAACTTCACCAAAATCCAACCTGAATGGATTGTGCAAGAGAAAAAAAACAACACCAAAAACTATGTACAAACTAAAAATCATACATACCCCAAGTGGGATATGCAGAGTGTGCAAAATCACTTCTTCTACTGAAAACAAACCTACCTACTCTACTCTAACCAAGAGCAAAGGGAACTCAAACAAAACCTACAACTGGCAGGGAGAAATAGCTTCCCTTCCTCAAAAATGGCAGCCATGCAACTGATTTGGCACTAAACATGGCTGGTTGGATGAGTGAAAAACTAACTACAAGCTGATCTTCCACCCAAATCACCAAAGTATCAATTGAAGACAAAACCAATACCTCTTTTAGTTGCTCTACATTTGGATTGAAGAGGTATGGCAGTTGATCCTTAGTGCTTTGTAGCTCATCCTCATGCCCGAAGTAGGCATGACTAGTTTTGGTTTCTCCTTTGGCTCTAATGAAGCCAAGTACCTGATTAGGCACGAGTCTGATCCTTTGGATGTGCCCATTTCTCTGAAATTCAACTCCAAAAATGGAGTCTTCTTGTGGACCTTCTTGAGTGGATGGTGTGAGGGAGATGATGACATCCTCCTACCTTTTCTCTTCCTCCTCCTTTGAAGAACATGGAAGATCAAGATCTTCCAACCTTGGTTCCAGAGGGTCGTTGTGAGATGCAGGTTTTTGTGCTTGAATATTCTCCTTCATGTTAGCAGGTTCATGTGTGTGGAAGATGGATGGAGGAGCGAATGATGTAATCTCCATGGGCTCCTCTTCATTAAATCAATCTCTCAAGTCTGAGAAACAGTCTACCTCCTTGTTCTGCTACATTGCAAGTGCTCTACCTCCTTCATGGTTTCCTCTTGAAGCTGCAACTTGCTCACCATGGTTTATCTCTTCCTCAAACATGAAGTTTGAAAGATCAAACTCTTCTTCAACATCATATCTTGAAGGGGATGAAGTGGAGGAAGAACTAAAGGTTCCCCCGTAGCCTACTCCACACTTAGAGCCCTCGAAGCGTAAGGTCCTCCTCCATCATGGGTTCATCAATCAAATCAAGACCTTGAAATAAAAGAAAAAAATCTTCAACGATGCCTTCTTCATTGAGTGGCCTCAACATTGATTTGATCTCTCCCAGTTGCTCCTCTTCAATGGGGCTTGGGACTGATTGTTCCTCCTCTTGTTCTTACTCTTCTTCTGCTACAAACTCGGCCTCAGCCACCACTAGTTCTTCAATCTTGACCTCCTCTATTGTCTTGACCATCAAGGGGATCTTTGTAAACCCAAATTTGGCAGCCCAACTCTTTGATTGTTTTTCATTTATTTTTTGTTGGGCTCCTCTTCTTGCTATTCTCCTTAACTGGATTCTTGAGTCTCCTCCCGACATGGACTTGGGAAAGCAAGAGGAGTGGCAGGTTGGGGTTCAACCATCTTTGTAATTGTTTGTGGTGGGATGGGAGGCGCAACTTCTTGTTTGTTTGGAGGGGATGACTGTTTGGAAGGGAAAAGGACAGAAGAACTGAGATGAGGTGGAAGACTAGGAGATGGAGAAATGAAATCAACACTTGGGGCAACAAGTGAGAAGCTTGGAAATTGGAGCTTGGGTTGAGATGGTGCCACTTGAGAAAGAGAAAAAGAAAAGCTATGAGATGTTGGACTTACCCATTAACAAGGTTGTCTTGACTCCAACTCATAAGCCCGATCTCCTTAGTCCATTGTGCAAGTTGGGGCAGCATTTCAACCATGAAGTCAAGCTTCTCTTGAGGGTTATAATGTCTTGGAAAAGGGCCTTCCCATGGAAAAGGTGCCCTACAACCAATCTTGAATGCCTTCATTCGTGTTATGCCCCTTGACTGAACCATGCCAACCTCCATTTTTTGAATTTTCTCCAATAAACCAACATTCTCCACATAGTTGTCACCATTGTATGCACCCCCTTGTTCTTGATAAGCTCCATGGCCAAACTAACTTTGACTCTGCTCATATGGGTAAGCATAATGGTCCTGGATCTGATCATAATGCTGATTTGGAGGAGTTGGGAAATGCATTGGAGGTGGATTGCATTGATGTAAGTGTGAGTTTCATGAAGCGAATGAAGTCATGATTGCACAACCTCATAGAATGGGAGAAAATGAAAGAGATGGAAGAAGAAAAGGGAAGAAATGAGTGGAAATGGATGGAAAATGTCTGCAACTCAAAGAATGGGTTTTGACCGGATGGAGTCGTCGGATGTAACTAAAAATGCCTCCAAAGGCCGAAATATTCACCAAGAGCACATCGAACTTGATGAAGTGAAGTGGTAAGGTGCTTCATACTTGTCCCACCGGGTATGCCAAAAATTTTAGTGTGAAATCATAGCACCCCCAAATGAGTTATGGATCTACTTTTCTAAGGCAGGGTCATTTGGTGTGATTTGCATAACATTGGATCATTCCCCAAGTTGTGGGACTTGCAAATGGGAATGATCCTCCAAAGAAGGTTGGTTCCTCTTCCTAATCCTAGCACTAAACTACTTCTAAGGAAGGAAATGTGACTATCTACTCCTAATCTAACAATTCTAAGGGACCAGGGAGAGAGAGAGTATAAAAATAAAGAAATCCTACACTACAAGAGATGATAGCACCGAGAAAAGGGAACTACTGATCACAAACCCAACTACCTAAAATGGAGAGAGGTGAGTAATGGAGAGGATGGAAATATGCATCATAGACCAAGAATAAATTTCATACAAAACACCATTTCAAACCCCTTAAACACAACTCCCAAAACTTGTAATGGACATTAAAGATATGCACAGTATACCCTATAATGGTGAGAGGTGAGAAGAGACAACAAAATGAGTAAATGATGGACAAAACACATCACGAAAGTGATTTTATTGATCCAAGAGTTCACACAGATTACACCATTAATGGGAAAAAGGTAGGAAAATGCCATTACAAAGCCAAGGAAGGAGGCTTAAACTCCACATTTGACCCTGGAGAAGAAAGAGAGAGGGGGCAGGAAGAAGAATGAACAACCCTTTACAATGAATCCTACTCCTATATTTATAGATTTGATCGGAGAGAAGAAAGAGAGAGGGAAGTGGGAGAAGTGGGTTGAAACTCAACCATTGTTGTTAATGCTTCTGATAAAATATGCCCCAAATCCGTCTTTACTGCATGATTCCTTGATTTGGCGCCTTGAAAGAAGAGGAAACGGCAGAAATAGATCAAATCCAATCTGGTTGTTGAGATAGATGGATCTTGCATTGAAGGCTCAAAGATGTTTCCTCCATTTCCTTCACCTAACCTCCTTAAAAATAAAGTCCCAGACCTCCATGGCATGGGTGAGGTTGAGATCTTTCTAATGGTGTCAAATCTGCAATATTTCAAGCCCTGAGTCAAAAGATATGCCCCTTTGAAGTTTGTATCGAGTCCATATGAATGGACGGGGAAAACAATTTGAAAAATGGGCCCCCTTTTGGTTTGGGACACGTGGCAGATTACAACAAAAAATTAGTCTTGCGGGTCCGCAATTTATCTTTTACCCTTTGAATGAAAGGAAAATTTTCACTTTTCCCCGACTCCCCACCTTGGCTTTGACTCGGGTTCTAACGCTAACTTTTTCCCCGACGGAGTTATGGGCCATTTTGTAACTTTTACCCTTTTTGTGATAACAAGGGGAAAAGAATCAACTTTTCCCCGACACCTTGCTTTCCTCTGGGACAAGCATCGATCCCAGTGCTCGTTTGGTCTTCCCCTTTTTTGCTCGGTGCCTCTGCGGCACTGCCCCTTCTTCTCTGACCATAAAATTCCATTGTTGAGTCCTCCCTCGACCCTTTAAATAGATTTATGATATGGAAACATTCAGAAGAACCGTTTCTTCTATTTCTTCTTGTGCAGGGTCAAATTTTACTATCTCGGGCCTCTGAGTTCACTTTTCCTAGTTCTGGGAACTCGAGCTCGTGGGTCTAAGTTGTTTCCTTCATAATTTCCTTATGAGCAAGAGTTGTCTTGACCAAATTTGCACGAGGGGTGAATTTGGGATAACTTGATACCAGATGGGGTTTTGCTTGGAAAGGAGTGGGAGTCCCATCTAAGAAACATGAAAGTAAGGTATTATAAACATCGCACAAACATGAATGAAAAAAATTGACATTGGAGTTAGTGCACCCGACAAATAAGAGGACACCAAAAGGGTTACCCATTTATAGTGACGAAGTAAAAGTGAAGTTGGAGAAGGCAAGATTGTTGCAACTCTATGAGTCTCCCTACTTTGGGAAGCCTGAGCACCTCTATCAGTGGTTGATGTCATGCGTACACAAAGATCACTTTCACTTCATGGGGCACAAGATGCGCATAAATCCTTATCTGATTTCAAACTTCACTGGTCTCATCTGTGAAGAAGAAGATATAAAGGATGACCTATGTGACAAAGAAGCCATCAAAGAAACCATCGTTGTATATGCATACAAGAAGGGGTCAAGGTACTTTGATATTGTGGATATCCAAGACCCGGTGATGAGAATGGTCACGTGCACAGTAACCAAACTTAATGACCAAGAGAGGTGGATGCAAGTGAACAAATCATGGCTCAATGTTTTGAAGGATATCAGAGGGCGCCATCTACAACTTATTTGTGTACATCGTGGATGAGATCATCAAAGCAGCACATAATAGGGTGACAAGATACTTTTTGGCAATGTCCTCTTAACTATTGTGTTTTTAGAGATCAGAGTGCCAGATGCGGCAGATAAGTTCATATGGGAGTACCTAGAGGAAGACCCTCACCTGTAAAGAGATTCGAAAATACACTTGTGATAGCATGACAACCATTCACAAGGTGCATCTTGAGAAGTGGTATACGCACTTGAGGAATGTGTTTGGGGTAGAGTGGAGGATCCAGAACAAATGCCAAAGCTCACAAAGGAGAAGCTAAATTCACAGTATACCAACACTTCTGCATTGGCGATTTAGGTTGGTTGATGAAAGCATGAGCCCATGGTGTAAAATTCCATTTTCCTTCACCACTCAGTACTTCCAGGTGGGAGTAAATAGATTCAAGGAATCCAAGAAGCTGAAGTTTGACCTTGGAAGTATGGATCGGGACCATAGGGAGATGTGCAGGATGTTGGTCTACCCCAACAAGCATGTGTACGTGGAAAAGTACATATCACATGAAGTTCAGATGATGAAACCCTTGACTCTGCCTATTAGGGAGGTCCGCGGCATGTGTATACCTTCACATAAGGCCCAAGTTTGAGAAGGGTGCTTATCTTGAGAATGAGATAGCTATACCTGAAGACCTAACAAGTAGAAAGAAGACCGCGCCCAAGAAAAAGGAGATGGAAGAGATAAAGAAAATGGCACCAAGTGTTTAAGATACTCAAGCGGTGGGCACCCCAAGAACAAGTGCTAGAACAAGTACTTACATGCGCAAGAAGAGGTCCCCAGTTAGAGAGGAGGTGCCAAAACAAGGAAAGCTTATTACAGAGGAGAAATCACCAGAGGAGGAAGAAGAGAATGCGAGAATCTCCTATCTTTGGAATCCCTAGTTAGGAAGAAATAGAAGGTGATGGAGGAATTTGATTCAGAGGAAACAAAGAGCTTAGAGAAATACAGAGGTGAGAGGGATGACAATGAAGAAGATGAACCTGAAGGGGACCAAGAACCACTTATTTTTAGCGTGCATGATTCGGAAGAAGAAGGTGAAGAGGAGAAGAATGACTATCACTTTATGTGAAGGAAGGGCAGCCTAGGAGGAGGAGGGCACCCAGGACATGGGAGGAGGTGAAGAGGTTAGCACGAAGAGTCAGAGGACTCCAAGCCTCACTAAGGATGAAGTAAACAAGGTGGTAGAAAGAGAAGAAGTGAAAATCATTAAAGCCTTGATCAAACAAGATTTGGAGCGCAACACTGAAATAGTGATGAATGAAGATAAGGAAGGAAGCATATGAAAAGACCACAGTGGCAGAGGCCCTGATCTAATGGTATATATTCCTAAGGGCACGCACATAGGATGAAAGCACATGGAGATCCAAAGAACAAGAATGAGCTACATTGATGATCCAAACAAGGTGTTGCGCACACACTTCCAAAGCATAGTCCCAATAGATCAACTCTTAGTAATGAAGTCGTTTGATGAAGAAGGTGCATACCCTCGAATGAGGAAAATGCTTTCGTGGGAAATTGAGTCCCACATCGACGAGCCAAAGTTTGAGGTAAGCTAAGGGGCACTAATGAAGATACCCAAGTCAAAAGGAGATAACCCTTGGTGAGCATTCATCACTTTCAAATGAAAAAGTCTATAATGCGCTGAATAAGGTATCGGTTGAATTGGAAGCCGGAGTTATTCGAAAGGAATGATGTGGTAAAAATTCTAGAGGCAAGAGCTAGAAAAAGGGCGGAGAAGAGCTAGAAGAGAGAACCAAGAACTTGAAGCAGGAGGAACTAATTAGTGTGTAGCTAAAGTGTGAACTAAGGGAAGAAAAGGAAAGGGTGTGCGAAGTATATAAGAAGGTAGAATCCATCACAAATGCCATTGTTTTGAAGCATCCGGACCTAGCACTACCCGTGAAAAAGTATGGATCTTCCCTTGAGTTCCTTGAAGACTTAACATGCATCCTCACCATGGAAAGGCAACCTCTGGCCTTAGAATCCATGGAAGAAGTAGCAGCGCCTAGAGAAGGAGGAAAAATTGAAGGTTGTATCAATCATTACCAAGTACAACAAGGTTCTTGCTAATGTGAAAATTACTACCCATACTATTGAGGCCGCGTATGAAAATTACGCAGACAGAGATAAAGTGGCGAGTATTTTGGTCGCCACTCATGAGGTAGAGCTCAAGGAATTCCAAGAGAAGAACAAAGGAAACATAGCAGAGCGAGAGAGGATCCGAGGTCGAGAAGAAGTCAGAAGCTATTGAAACCTTACGAGGTTCAATTAAAAACCAGGCTAAAGGAGTTGTACCCATAGATTACAAGAAGGATGGATGCACTTGAGGACGTGGGCAAGGAATTGGAAGGAATGGTTGAAACATTTAACACTCGAGGAAATGGACTAGGTTTTGAGGAGGTAAGCTCCTAGTCGGCGACCTCTACCAGAGAGTGCAAAATGAAGTCGATGCCTGGAACAAGTTGGAGGTTGACTTACAAAGAGATTGTTTTGTCTTGTTGCAGTAATGACAACACTTCCCCACTCTTTCATTTCTCCCAATTCTTCATTCCCTTATTCTTTTTCCAAGATGTTGAGTCTATTGTAATTCTTTCTTTGAAGAAGTGTTCATGAGGGTGGAGAATAGGTAAAGTGTGGGGTGATGTTGGTCCCCTAAAATATTGACTAAGTACAAAAAGGCATGGGCGCACAAGGCCTAAGTTGAGGGGTGGGCATGTAAGAAGAACACGCGCAAGGCAGGGTTCTAGGAGGGTTTAGAAGGACCGTGTTATGCACCGGCAGAACAAGGTCTTGAGACTTAGCCGTATTTGGTGTATCTGGTAGGACACAAGAAAAGCGTGACCCACCTGTGCATGATGATTGGATAAGGTACCAGCCTGGCGATAGGTTGGCCTAGGAAGGAATATGCCCTGTGATGGAAGCTTCTAGAAGACCATCATGGAAAGGAGTGCAGAGCTTATACGGAGGAACATGCTCCAATGGAGGACCACATTTGGAAACTTGGCAATGGATCTAAAGCCTCATAAAGAAGAGTTGGCCGGTTCGGAGAGGCCTATAAATACAAGTGCCCACAAAGAGAAGAGGGAGATCAATAGAGAGCGGAGCTCTATAGAAATGCCACAAGGAGTTGTATTGGGTTGGGTAGATAAAATATAGGAGAAGGATGCATCAAGGGGTTTGGGATTGTAAATTTTATTTTTGAGAGCTAAGGAATGTAGATCCAATTATGATGTATGACTTTGGTCTGCCATATTGTGGTGTTCTGTAATGGATCTAATGGATGTAATGAGGTTACCAACTTATTTGAATATGATCATTAATGATTCTGGTCCATCCTCATATCTTCATAGTTTTGTTTCATGTATGTTTATGAAATAAGTATGAATCCTTATGCAATTTCCTTTCTATTTTGGTTCAGTCCTATATTCTGTTAAAGTATCTTTTTATCTGGAATGACTGCATTGGTCTAGAAGCTGTTCTGAGTTCTATGATGATTGCACATCTTATTTCTACTCATTATCCTTAAGTTCATATCATAGATGATGTTTCCCACTAAACTCACATAAAGGAGAGACTCGGTGCTCACGCGCACCTCGGGTGAGCACCCAACACCCGTTGGGTGATAGGTCGGTGCACATGGGATTCCCTTGTTCTTTGGTGGGTGTAAAAATGAATACCTATATCATCACTAGGAATCCCTGGATGAGACAAAACTAGTGCTAGACCCTATCCACTCTGTACCACTCCAAGATATAGTTCCTGCTCCCAAGAATGAAATGATCCACGGTAGCAATACTCAACTCAACAACATCCTGAGGCCACTGGTACAACCTGTAGGGCCACCATGTGATCATGTGAGGTTGTACCTCATCAAAATCTCACCTATAATAATATGTGTCTCCTGGTGGCCATAAATATCATCCCTATCTGGAACCTAGCTCATGACAGATGGCTCTCTAAGAACCCGAGCTCTTAATGCTTTTGAAGGTCATAAAATCACAATATGGTCATAGACCCATATATGTAAAAAAGTGGCGGCACCCACTGACCTCTATCCATGATAGGCTATCAAGTGCAAATCAAAGTATAAGTGATCTAGTATACATTGACCCCAGACAGTACACCTCTCCCTGAAGTAGGCCATGAATCACTCCAATGAGGCTAAGAGGGAATCGGGCACCAGTCTTGTCAGGAAACAATATGCCACTAACAAGAGCTAACAGGAACACAGGTACTCATCAGTGTTGATCAACCATGTCTCCTAATAAATATTGTCATACCTGGCGAGGTATGTATGTCACTCCAAACAACTCGGATATCCATTGTTGAATGCGGTCTTAGTGGCCATCATAGGTAATCAAACGACCCTAGATCAAAACACGTAAGATCTGTCATACGTCCTCTAATATAATACTCATCTCACTAGTAGGCAGTCGGAAGGTCTATCTCTCGCTCTGCCTCTCGCCCTAAGGATGTGAGCAGGTCGTGATCTAAGGTAATCTATGACATGTGAGCCACGTAAGATAAGCCGGTCACCTCCACGGTGATCTCCAAGAAAATCTAGTCGCATCGGCTAAACGCCACCTCATAGGCCCAAAGTCGCCCCTACCACTCCCATGTCTCTAGCATGTCCAAATATGTCTATGGAACCAATCAAAGTCGTTTATTATCATCTAATTTTCTATTCTATCATCAAATTCTTCTATTTTGCTTATAATTCATCTATTTTTACCATCGAGGTTCCTAAAAATATTCATTTTCTTCTAAAGGCATTTTAAAATTGTCTTTTGTGCATAGGTGCACCCTTGAGTGCACCAACACACCCCTTTGTGCATAGGCACACCCATTGCACCAACACACTCTTCATTGCACTAAAGCACACTTCTTAGTGCATAGACACATTCTCATTTCTCCTCGAAAACCCTTGGTGCGTAGGCACAAGCAATCTTGCGTAGGTGCACCCCTTTGTGCACTAGCACAACATGCCCATGCTCCACTGGAAAACCAAAAAAGGCAAAAAAATAGAACATTTGCATAGGCACTCATTTTTGCACCAAGCACAAATGTGCCTGTGTAAAACCCTAGCAAATACACAAGCACATACATGCCCCCGTAACAAGCAAAAAAAATTTAAAAAAGAAAAGAAAATCAAATAATTGCGTAGGCACACTCATTATTACACTAGTTCATATGTGCCCATGCAACCACTTGCGTAGGTGCACCCCCCAATTTTCCCTATTTTTACCCAAAAAAATAAATTTTAACCAAAAATTAAATGCTTTAAAAAACCAAGGTAAAAGAGGAGCTTTGTGTACCTATGGTCCATCTCGTTGGGAGCCTCATGTAGTCTCTCATGTGATCCACATGGTGTATCCAGTTCTGCACCCTCGTCATTTCCTCCCATAGGTCAGAGCTCCAATTGGTGATAAAATGGTAAGTGAATGTGGTAAATAAACTTTCTGTGATGGCTTATATACTCATTTTTACCCCCCACGACATGTTTCTCACCCTCGAAGTGCCCTAGAGCCATCGTGGTTCTTCTACATTCTTCTACAAACTTGTCATGATGATTATTTTAAATAAATAATTATTCTTGGCATGTTTTCACTATGGTGGGGCATTTGCTTCCCAACGGCCTTTTCTACTACAGGTATATTTTTTCCTTACAGTCACTTTTAACATTGTCTCATGACTTCGTTATTTCTTCTATAATATTTTCTTTTGTAAAAATTAAAAAATTTAAAAAACCAAAATTTAAAAAAATTGGTAAAAATCATTAAAAATCCAAAAAATTGTAAAATTTAAAATTTTGCAAAAATTGGTAAACATCGTCCATGCAATTGAAGCTTGTATCACTTGCATTATCCTCGAACATCAAAAATTTTCCTACAAAAACATCTTTCTAAGGTTCTTTCTTGTTCTGGTCTCAAACGACTTGCGAGATCATCATGATCTACCTCCATTAACAAAAGCTAGGTTACATGTTATGGCGGTACTTCTATGCAATGTGAGTTGTCAGAGACTGTGTCATAGTGCACGAAAGATTTTCCATGGGACTACTTGTGTCCTATGTTATTCCCCTTGCATGTATCCTTGCTTGGGGCACCATTTTTAACCCTTGTCATTACAACATGAACATTCGGGAACTACAACTTGATAACAAAAACATTGGTGTAACTGTCTTGAACATTGTTTGTTTGAGTATGTGTGATTGTACTGGTTTCTCTATTAGGTTAGCTAGTTTACTTTCTCGTATTACATTGCATTATGTATGTTGCATTGAGTTAAGCATCATTTTACTTTCTCATATTGCATTGCATTATGTATGTTGCATGGAGTTACATATTTTTAGCAATGAACAAATGTTAGTAATTTAGCTTTTCATGTTATCTTACACTTTTGTTTATTTCAATAAAGGTCGATGATGTAGACCTAGGGGGAAAATGATATAACAAAGTTGCTTATTAAAAGGTTGGATGCAAAGATTGGGCTTGTCCTATATTCTCCATTAATCATTTCTTCTCCATTATCATTTATTACCACTACTAATTTTTCTTCTAAATCACCTGGGGCAATAAACAACCATGTTTATCCCTATTTTTATTCCTTCTAAATAACCAAGGGTTTCGTGCCCGTTCTATCCTATTTCTTCTATCCATTTCAATCATATTTTTGATCATCGATTGACTTCTTCTATCACCCCATCGACACTAGAGGGGCATCCTTCATCCTACTAATTTTTCTTCAAAAATTTACCTATTTATACTTGTCTACTATATTTGAAGAGAATTCACTTACTTCACCTCAAACATGGGCAAATGTAGACACCTAAATTCCACTTTTGCAATCTTATTGCCAAAATGCACACAAATCACTCTCATTCTTATCAATTCCATTATAATTAGTGATTTTCGCTAATTAACTAATGTTTCTTGCCACTTTGTTGATTAACAAGTGCTTTGTTGATCACCAAATCCCTTTCGCATTCAAGATGCCACTTTACGACGAATCGTAAGCCAAAATCCTCTTCAAAACAAATAATTAGCGTTTATTAGCTAATTAAGCCTATTTTGCCCTTGTTTTGGTCAATATACCATACTATTAGCTCAAACCCCTCTTCTAACCACTCAAAATCACCCCACTTTCCTCTACAACGTCTTAACAAGCTTCAAAAGCTTATCATATCCTCATAGTTGACCCTAAGCGGTTGATTAAGGCTCCACACATCTTAATCACTTGTTAATTCACTAATTGTGATTAGCAAAGCATAATCATGATTAGAAATTCTAATCTAATTTGGGATTTTAGTCCCACATGCACCAAAATAAAAATTTTCCCAAAAGGAAAACTATAAAAAGAGTTTACCTCTTACCTTAATACTTTACACCATGTTTTGATTGCATCTCATATAATAAATATGATATATAGCCAAGTTCAATCCTTGCCTAAAGCCTTCAACAAGGTTAGTAGATGGATATCTAAAGTGACTTAATAAGTCATTTGGAGAGGCCATTTCACCTTGTTTGGAGTAGCAACCATACCCATTTGATTGCCCTCTTAGGTCTATTTAGGCCCATGTTAGGTAATTGAGCATATTAGTAGGCATGTTTAGTTAGATTTTGAATTAGATTCATGTTAGTTAAGCATTCCTTTAAGATTCTATCTTAATGTTACATTCCTAGACTTAGAACCTTGACTAGAGGTGGTAATGGTGTTAGCCTTCCTTAGTTAGTCATGCAATTTGCTTTGTAAAGTTTAGGGTGATTTCAAATGTCATGTATATAAGTTGAGTAATTATTAATTTCATCGTGTGTGTGTGTGTGTGTGTGTGTGTGTGTGTGTGTGTGTGTGTGTGTGTGTGTGTGTGTGTGTGTGTGTGTGTGTGTGTGTGTAACCTTGGTTTGAATGTATAAATTTTATGGTTGAATTATGTTAGTATATAGAAAAATATTATTTATACACACATATACATACATACATACATACATACATACATACATACTATAGTTGAATTATCTTAAGTATATATAAAAATCATTGGACACATAAAAAACACACACATACTCATTTAATTAAGTTATAATTATATTTATTTATAATTAGTTATAAAATTTAAAATATAAATACCATATATTAAGTATATGAAATAATAAAATAAAAATGTGGTGCAAGAGAGTTTTACCTTATCCCATTGTTTTGCTACACACACACACACACACACACACACACACACACAATTTCAAAATAAATAAATAGACAAACAAAAATACAATTATTAAATAAAAATGCTCCAAAGTATATACACCCACTTTACCTTCTCCTAAATGGGGGCGGGGTGTTTGGGCTCCATAAGAGCTCCATAATAACATTGCAAACCCAAAACAAACAAAATATGAGTAAATCAAAGAAAATAACATTAGGTCAAAATTATGAAACCCTAAGATCTAGGATGGATAGCCATTTGATCCAAAGGATTTCTTAGGCTACACAAATGGAGGGAAAACCACGCTTTAGCATGATTCAAGCCCTCCATAACCCGTTTGTAAAGGGTTTTGTTGCATGTCTTAACACAACTTAGGCCAACGTTAAAATCTCTTAAATATTTGCACTTCTTTTTCTGAATTCGTACAAATATCTTTGACAACTCGACTATATTTTAAAAATTTTAACCAACAACATTGTGCCACATAATCAATCTTAGTAAAATGAAATGTGTTGCATCTCACTCCATGTATGGAAATAGGGTAAATCAACCCTTGACTAAGTTTTATTTTGAAATAGAGCTACGACCCTTGAATATATACATGTGCACAACCCATCCTTCATCTCTATATTATCCACTTGTGGCATTTAACTTCTACCTTTGACTCATGCAAGTGTGAGTTTTTAATTACATTAGAAACCCTTTTGTTAATTACATTTTGGGTTATTGCTCCTCACCCGTTTGAGTAGAATTAAATTATGTATAAGATTAAAACTTGATTTTGGTTTTGAAAGAACTAATGAGACAAAACTTAAGTAGGCAATGACGTATTTAAATGATGGTTAATAAATATAATTGGTAGATTTCCTTATGCATGTTTATAACTCATTGGGCAATTAAACTAATTTAGTTAATTAAACAAAAGAATAGCTTGTAATTCCAATGAATTAAATTTTAATTTGAGTGATTAATTTTAGGGTGTTAAAAAAACCTACTACCTAAACAAAGAATTCAATAGGTAGAGGAAATACATTATATCCAACAGATTTTCAACATGTATCAAGAGGCGAGATAACATAGTTCATTCTTTGTAGATCTAGAGATGGGTCAATTGAGGAGCAAAGTTGTGTCAACCTCAAATTCCTTACTTTCCTTGTTCAACATTCAATTTTTTTTTTGGTGGAATATTTGTGGGGGCATGTGGCCTATGACATTCCATCAATGAGACAAGGAAATGAGAGTTGCAGAAACAAGTTATACAACATGAACAACACGGTGATATTTTCAAATACGAGGTGGTAAATACGTGGAAACATATAAGCTTTATTGATAGATATTACCATCTATATTTTTACTAGAGAAATGCACAAAGATTAGCCAAGGACGCATGAAATAAACTACTTTCATATATTCTTTCTCCGACATTCATAATTAGTTGATTTTAATTGTTTTGGCATATCCTTTCTGTACTTTGAGTAAGATTTGTTTGGGTCACCAAATTTTTGTCACTTAGTTATTCTTCTAATTTTCCAAATAGCATTTGGCAAGGGTCGGCAATAAGCATTCTCTAATAATGAATGTCCACAACATATTTTGCAATTATATCACTAAGAGGAGTCCAATTCTCTCTATTTGATTCCTTAATTTGCACAAATATTTATTAAAAGATAAACCTCGGTTTGAAGAACTATAGAGATTAATGATCCTCTATAGAGATAGGGCCCCGGTATTTCCTAGCAAATTTGAATGCTTCTCTTTTATATGACAACATGGGGATTGAAATAGATAAGGTCAAAGTTAATGAAAAATGTGTATGTGGGAAAAAAATTATTAGGAAAAGTCCTCGAAAGGCTTGAAACTTTCCATAAAAACACTCTAGAATAAGATGCCTCCAACATAATTAATTCATATCTAAACCATAAAATCTTATGTATATTCGGGTGGAAGACTTAAGTATTTAACATATGAAATAAAATGATTCTAATTAGATCTATGGACCAAAAACTTTATAGGACCATTGAAAACTACTACTTAAAGATTTGTGAGAAATAAGAAGGGTGCTCCTCCTTTAATCATTTAATATATTTTTTCCTTTCTTCCACAAGCCATACCATGAAACAATCTCATAATCTTTCTTCCATGAACCGGGTATACCATGAAACTAACTCATAAATTTCCATACTTACATAACTTTGATGTCGAAAGGGAAAAAAAAGAAAAAGTAAAACTTGAAAATGCCAATTAAACTTTATCCATTACCCATGAGAGTGGCGAGAAAATGCCATGTGTTAGACTACAAAATCTAAGGAAAAATTATAATTACCATGCAGAGTGCAGTAAGGATTGTTTCCCTCGCAAGCTTCTCGAAAAATAAATTTATGAATAATTACGCCGAAGGTGTTGTATAAGTTAGAGCGAACCTTGCCCCCTCTAACATCCGCACATAGTCGACATAATATTATTTTAATCGCTTTGAGCGCACAAATTTCTACGCATCTAAAAATACCGTAACATGGCTCTCGTCTTCTGCCTATTTGGAATGAGTACATTGTTGGCTAGACCGTCACACTCCAATCCACATATGCTATAGGAATGTCGTCATTTACCGTGAGAATGGTGTTACAAAGGTTACAATGCATGTAGCACAGGTGCTCACAAGCAAAAGAAGCAAAATCAATACAGCTAGACATTATGCCCGAATGAAGTGCCTCCTAATCCTCAATCTTCTTTTCTGCATATAACAAACAAAACAATGGTGGGTAGTAGTTTCCTCTCAAATACAATTGAACTCACTTGAACTGAGATACAAATCTAGATCAATCAATTTGTATATAGTAAAATGAGGAGATATTAGGGTTCTGATTTATCTTTGTGTGTAGGTATGATTTAACCCATAATGGTGTTGATTTTAGGATGGCTATTAGTGAGAGCTCCATTTAGCATAATTTGCATAATGTTCTATTTATTTATTTAATTTAATTCTCATTGTAACTATCCAATTACTGCTAAATTTACAACATTAACTTGGGTTTCAAAGTGTGGTTAATGCCTCTAGATCTCAAATAAAGTGCTTGTATTATTATGCAAGGAAAATGACATGTCTGAAAGGCCATTTAGGATGTGTTACTCTCAATGTTCTAGTTTGGGTTTTGAAGTGCGCTTAACCCGATTGGTGGGTTTGTTTGACATGGGTTTATTTTTCCCACACAACTTTTATTTTATTGTTAAATACATGGAGAAACAAACAACACATATGATACTTTTGAATCTATACAACTCATATCATATCTTTTCAACCTAAGGAATATCTATATCAAATGCCCTTAAAAACAAATTTAAAATGTGTCCTAACTCTGCAAACCCTAAATTTCCTACATTAAACTTGTCCTATTAAGAAAGGTGTTGTCTTAATTATAAATAATGACCCTCTCTCGACATACATAGTAAAATAAGCGAGATGAGGCTATCAACGTAGAAGGACGTCGATGAAATAAATCCTCTTCGTCCATGTGAGCATTCAAACAGTTGTTCGTCGAGTCTTTGTCTTTCGTGGGCGAACAAAATGATGTCAGGGGTCGACAAACACAAATCTAGATTGATTAGTTCACTCTTTGATAACAAAATTTTGTGAAACACCTTCTCCAGACAGACCATGGACATCTACTTAAGACACTACATGCAGATTATAAACTTCTTCATTGATGCTCTAGAAGAGCATGCTTCGTGTGTCGAAACTGTCCCATTTTTAAATGAATGTCTCCGCTGTTATAAAACCATCCTCCAAATTATTCTTTCATAATCAAATTTCAAAGTCAAGGAGATTTCTGAGCTTGCTTCTAGACATGTCAACCGAGGTGGCCGAGGATTTCACAATGTGATGTGCGGGGGCTATAACTCTATCTTCACCCCCTTCTTCAACTTGTTGCTCAAATCCTTGATGGGAAGGCTCCTAAGGGAAACCTGAGAATCCCTCATACTATAAAGGAAATTTAATGTGCATGCAAAGAAACTCATTAATATAAAGAAGGGAATGGACTTTGTCTACAACGAAAAAATCATCTTGGCATTATTCGCGATGAAACCTCGTTGGTTGTTGCTAGCTATGATTTTATCCTCCTCCGCCAAAATTCATCTTTTTCCTCAGCGCATAGATCGTTGTTTTGGATACTTATTTAGATATGTATTTTTGGATTAAAACATAGAAAGGGAGGTAGGAAGAGATCATTGCATTTAAGTGTTTTTGTACTTAAGAGATCATCATTTCCTACTTCTGGACATACAAAGTGATATTCATTTTAAAGTAACTTTTTTCTTCCTAATATCACATTTTTAATAAGCAAAATATTGCATTTATATTTAAAAATATATCGTCGTATTTAATATTATTGGTATGGAGTCAAATTGTGGGCCCTAAACTATAATATGCTTGGATCAGTATCTCATAATCAAAATATTGTCGTATTGGTCTCAAATCAATGGAAAAGTGAATTGTTAAATATTAGTAAGTGTCACGTAGTTGGTTTATTCCCTTGTGCTCATCCAAATCAACAAAAGACGGTCCAAGAGTTTACAAAACAATTTCCTTAATTTTACAATAGTCGATATTTATTTCGTTTCCACCCACTATAAATAGGTCCAAGTGTTTATTACATTTCAATTCCTTTTTCATGTGGGAGAAACTAATAATGCTTTTTTAATATTCAAAAGTGAATATTTATGCCGAAAGGCATTTTTAACAGCGAGAAGCTTGCCCCCTCCAACTTCTTGAAAATTCATGACATTTTTGTTGTTTTGGTTTTTTCAATGAATTTTCTTATTTCGTGCCATTAAATTATCCATATTATATGAATGTCTATCTTTTTCTAATGATGCAAAGCCCCCTTTTCCATTTTTTCTTCTAGAATATTCCATTTCATTCAGTTGTGGTCGGCCTATTTTGGTGCCATACAACTTATGGACAAGTTAATGGCGTTGATTGAGTGGCCCCTCCATATGGCTTAAAATTTACGCAATACATCATTATTAATAGGCTCGATACTATTTTCTTTTTTGTTCAATCATGATACTCATTACTTCTTTCCTATTATTCCCCACCTATTATGCCACTCAATACAAGTGTTTATGAGGAGAACTGCGTACGACGGAAAAGCGACAAGAGAGCGTGGGAATCTACAGTAACTCTTCCGCGCACCCGACCTCCCGAGGTCATGCCGAGACGGCCGGTGGGGATGGAATATGAGTGGGATGCGAGACAAACTAGTTAGGCAAAGAAGGCCCTTCTAACTCCGAATCGGTGTGATAGATCGATTGGCAAGGATGAATGCTCAAGGCTCCAATAAATATCGAGCTCTCGGCGTGATTCGATCTATGGGTTGTGGAATACATGGAAAATGACACGGGATAGTTTCGTGTATGTCTCCAGATAAGGTCATATGGTGGATGGTAAATGTAGTCAATTCTATGGACGGTTCTCTGGCCTAGTCCAGAACTCTCTAGCTTTGTTAGCTGTTGTGTCTAGCAAGGATATTTGTTTGATGATGATAGGTGGAAGTGGGGTAGATCTGAATACTAATATACGTAGGCCAGTGTCTATGTCTGATTGACTTATGGATTTGTTAGGTTGTGGGATTTGTGGATCACAACCGTAGACTCTTGGTTGTTGCGGTCCTGCTATGGTCATGTACGAAATCAAGTCCTAATCCCTAGTATCCAATAATCATATGCTTTCTCAGCTTCTATATTTAGGATCAATAACTGCGTGATCTTCTCAGAGTACCTCACAGGCATTCTTGCAACCTGGATTCTTAGGCTGGTATCTATATCTAGAAGAGTGTCTCCTGCATCTGGCTGTGGGACCAAAGGATCACAACCAAAGGTTTGTTCTCTTTCGAACCCTTCTACAGTCATATGTATGTTTTCCTAGGGTAATCTGTAGTTTGGTTGATTTGACCAAAACGTGTGTGCTTGGTCATCTTCTATATTTAATCCCCTCAACTGAGAGCTGATTTGTCATAAATCTGTTGTTATTTGGAAGATTTGTATTCTAAGGTTTTTATCTATGTCAACTATTGCCGTGACGAAATTGGGTTGAGGCACAATTGGCTCAAATACGTATTCCATGGGCCCCCTGGGTCCCGTGATTGTCATACAAAACGATAATGTAAATCTAACTGCAACAAAGTAAATTTTAACTACGTGGAATAAACCTAGAACATATATATAATTTATATTTTTGTATTTTCTGAGAAACCTTAAGAATGCAAGAAAGCAGCTATTTAAACGTATCTAGAATTTGACAACTAATATAAAACTTAAAACAAACAAAATAACCGAGTGTAGTTATTTGTTGCATGCAATTTGTAGATCTATCCTAAATAATGAAATAACTTGCTTAATCTACTTGCCGGACTTTCGATCCTACCTCGTAAGTGAGGAATGAATCATAGTTTCTAAACTATCAATCCCACATGACTTCCTGGCAATATCGAAAGTAAACTTAAGCAAAAGAAGTGATTATCTACTCTATTTGATATATTTCTAATTTTAGAACTTTGAAAGCTAGAACCTGGATTCTGCAGAACAGTGGCGAATCCAATGGCGTGTATGATCTTGTCCCCTCAGTGTGATTTCCTCGTTCCTTCGTGTTCACGTGAATCCAGAAAAGCGTGTAATGCTAGCATCAACAGAAGTAGATGTTGGGACAAAGGTAGCTCAGAATACAGACTGAATACAATGCGAGTAGGAGAGGGATAGCGCAAGAGTACAGAGCTTGGCTTATGCAATTCCTAGTGGGATTTATTGCGAGTCATGCAACATAAAGCGTCCAGAACCTGAAACTATCTTGTTTTGAGGAGCAAAACCTGCAACTTTAATGGCTTCCTAAGCTATTTTACTCCAATGGATTGGGTGAAATAACAGTACTGCCTGCACAAGATGGGTATGTGGCTTACCAACAGCTGAACAATGCTAACTAAACATGCAAAGGATTGAAACTATGGCTTCTAAGCAAAATAATAAACTGAACTATTGAAAATGAGAGTATGAGAAGTGAATGAGGGGCCCGATCATTTGTTTGTGCACAAACCATTTATTTATAGCTTTTCATTCACCCAAAGATCAAAACCAAACTGAACTCTAAAACTATAAACAATGGCCAAACACTATTCCAGGGGACCAAAAACATAAATGCAAGCCCAAGTTGGCAAAAAAAGCTGGTGAATCGTTGATTTTTACGTGAGTCGGTAAAAATGCTTTCTGGAAAACGTGTAAAGGACCACCGCTCTGAGCAGGGCGGCGGTTATAGGACCGCCGCCTTGATCGGGGCGGTCATGAGACCGCCGCCCATGCAGGGCGGCGGTTTCATCACTGAAGAGCAAAAGGCCAAGAAAAGAGGGGAAAAGGGAAAACAAAGCACGTGGGGGCTAAGCGGGGCATGCGGGATGTTAACGCATACTTGGAGATCTTTTCCGGATCCCGAACACCTTGCGAGGAGACCTGTATCATCATTGGGGCACTTGTCACGTTGTTCCGGCAGTACAGTACCTTACAATTTTGGGTACGTACATATTGCCCCCTCGGAGAAGCGTTTTAGCCATGGAGAGGCATAAAACAGTGGGTCCGAGTATGGCAGTCCCGAAATGGGAAGTTAGAAGTTATACCTGACATGTCCGTGTGTTGAAATGACGCCATCCAAAATTCCCGCTACCTGCAAAACAAAAAGAGAACTCAAGTGCAGATAGAAACAATAGTTTGAAAATAAATGCTAAGATAACAGGGAATGAGAACGTACCATTTGTGCGAGGATAGGAACTTACCTCCATCAGCGCTCCAAACCTGTGAAAAAGTCATTTTAAAACAAAACAGAGTGCTATATGTATGAAAGTGGGCCCATTTTCCTATTCATTTGCGCGAGTCGATTTGGTTGATTTTGAGCTCTGGGACCCACGGTGATAGTTTCTTGCGTGAGTAGAGTCAAAACATCCGCAGCGAGATAGTGATCATGCCTCCACGTGCGGAACATCGACCTCAGCGATCACAGGTTAGTTTTCTTCAGTTTATTGTTTTTCCCCCCTTAATTTTGAAATGCTAAATGCTCTGCAATGGGGAGGTCATTTTTGAAAATGCTAGTGTTAAAAGGTCCACCTAGGGGGTGCCCTACTGGGTAGGCTCTGTTTTTAGGTTAAATGGTCATTTTTGCACTTTTTAGGCCTTTTTAGTTTAAAAACCCGCATGGATTTTGGACCACGACCGCCGCCCTGCCCAAGGCGGCGGTTACATGACCGTCGTCCTGCTCAGGGCGGCGGTTACACAACCGCCACCCTTAAGGCGGCGGTTACAAAACCGCCTCCCTGCTCAGGGCGGCGGTTTTGCACAGAATGCAAAAGGAACCTGTTTTTGAGATTGTGTTTGTATTTTTAGCATTTCTACATGTTTTCATGATTTTCTCGGTATTGCCTGGATGCTAACTTACTTTGTTTTGTGTGTTTTTGGGTGTATGTAGGTGAGAGAGGAGTACATCCGATGGAGTAGAGAGAGGGAGTGTGATTGGCTCCCAGGGGTACTAGATGCCCTCTCACAGGATGAGGAGGACACACTTCAGAGGGCTGGCATATTGCGCATATCGCGCGTGCCCCATGTTACACCATCTAGTCACATCCTTTGTGACTTGTTTTCATACTGGGATGCGGACCGGAACACCTTCCGATTGCCAGGGGTCCGTGGCGAGTGGACCATTACATTGGAGGACGTCTACCGCATTCTGGGGGTCCCGATCATCGGGAGGCGACTCACTTTAGAGACAGCAGGCTCACGGGCACAGATTGCATAGTGGGCGACATATATGGGAGATGCAGCCATCTCCACGGGGTCGAAGAAGGGGGTGAGAGTTCGATCTATTCCTTCTTTGCCTATCCCCGTATTTGTGAGCCATCATGGGATCTATTGCCTCAGAGTTCGGGGGACTAGGGAGAACCATCCATAGAATTGACTACATTTACCATCCACCATATGACCTTATAGAGGAGACATACACGAAACTATCCCAAGTCATTTTCCACGTATTCCACAACCCATGATCGAATCACACCAGAGCTCGATATTGATCGGAGCCTTGAGCAGTCATCCTGTCGATCGATCTATCATGAGCATTTCAAGTTAGAAGGGCCTTCTTTGCCTTAGATTCGAAAATTCCACTAGTGCGTATTGAAGAAATTAGATTGTCTAACTAGTTTGTCTCGCATCCCATGCATATTCCATCCCCACCACGGCTATCTCGGCACGACCTTGGGAGGTCGGGTGCGCGGAAGAGTTACTGTAGATTCCCACGCTCACTTGTCACTTTTCCAAAGGCGTACAAAATTGGTGAAGAGTGAAACTAACAAGCTGTTTCACCTTCTCTTTGAGAAGTTTCATCTTATCTCATCCACCTTCACTCATTCCCATTATTCTGTGGGTATTCATATACCCCCCGAATATGTCGGGATTCGATGCATATGGTAGACCCCTCTTGGGTCTTGAGGCTTACTACGCCCAACAGAATAGGCAATCATCACCATCACTCTCGGTATGGGGTGACAACTACTCAACTAATCAGTTGTCAACACAAACTCCAAGAATTAGATATAATTCATCTTTTCAAACTGAGGAGTTAGATCAACCCCTCAAAAACAACAAACAGAGCCTTCAGGCTCGAATAATATGACGTTCACCGGAGAATCTGGATCATCTCCTCGAATCATGCTACTTAGACCACAAATTAGTAGACAATCAGACCCATACAGGTCTTAGATGATGAACAATCAATACGTTATCCTAGGAGTGAGAAGCGCTCTCTGGGTATGTACCATGGTGTAGGAGGTTTACAAACGCAACCCGAGGTCTCTTTTCAAGAAAATACCTCTATACCATTCCATATAGGAAATACTCTCGGAGAAACTTGGCAAGATAATGATCCCATAGCGAGGATATCACATGCCTATACAAAACCATGCTATACAACAAACGCCTTTTAAGGTTTAATATCGTGACTTCACCAAATGAAGTCATTTCAACGTTAGTAGAAAAAGTGAGAGGGTTAGAACTTGCCCAAGCAAGTCAAAATTGGCAATTCGTGATCCAGGGGGTCCCAATCCTCCACGCCATCCTAGCCAAGAAGATCTTCTCACGGGAGTAGGCACGTTAGGTATGCCTCCTCGTATCCACAACAAACGCCAACTAGGCCCATCATCTCTAACACCATTCCTCCCATTTTTACACTTTTAGGCCTTTTTAGTTTAAAAAAGCTGCGTGGATTTTCGAACCACGCTCGCCACCGCCTAGGGCAGCGGTTACATGACCGCCGTCCTGCTCGATGGGCGTATAGCATTGCACGACTTCCACCCTTAAGGTGGCGGTTACAAAACCGCCTCCCTGCTCAGGGCAACGGTTTTGCACATAATGCAAAAGGAACCTGTTTTTGAGATTGTGTTTGTATTTTTAGCATTTCTACATGTTTTCATGATTTTCTCGGTATTTCCTGGATGCTAACTTACTTTGTTTTGTGTGTTTTTGGGTGTATGCAGGCGAGAGAGGAGTACATCCGATGGAGTAGAGAGAGGGAGTGTGATTGGCTCCTAGGGGTACTAGATGCCCTCTCACAGGATGAGGAGGACACACTTCAGAGGGCTGGCATATTGCGCATATCGCACGTGCCCCATGTTACACCATCTAGTCACATCCTTTGTGACTTGTTTTCATACTAGGATGCGGACCGGAACACCTTCCGATTGCCAGGGGTCCGTGCGAGTGGACCATTACATTGGAGGATGTCTACCGTATTCTGGGGGTCCCAATCATCGGGAGGCGACTCACTTTAGAGACAGCAGGCTCACGGGCACAGATTGCACAGTGGGTGACATATATGGGAGATGCAGCCATCTCCACGGGGTCGAAGAAGGGGGTGAGAGTTCGATCTATTCCTTCTTTGCCTATCCCCGTATTTCGACAGGCCATCATGGGGATCCTTGCCTCGAGATTGATCGGGGACAAGGGAGGGGACACATTATTATACTGTTGGGCCCCCATTATTACACAGATAGAGGGGCACGGTCGGATATACGCTTGGGGAGCAGACATTCTTGGGACCACCTACCATGATCTATACAGGGTGGTCTGTTTACAGGGGCAGTCATTGAGCCACCCGACTCTAGTCATGAGTTGGGTTTATGAGCATTTCATCCCTTATGGCAGGGGTGTGGAGGTGGCAGATCCTGGAGCTGTTAGGGCAGCCAGATGGATAGACATGTCGGTGCTTAGAGCACCTCATCAGCCAGTTGCCTCCCTGACTACTGCCGACATGGAGGTGACACCGTATCAGACTATGGCGGGCATATGGGGCGAGGAGACTCTTACCTTGATCTCCTGCTCCACCACAGGGCAGCTCATTGATAGAGTGGGACGAGTGGAGGTGCACCCCTTTGGCCGAGTTCCTCAGCAGTTTGGCCTACCATATACGGGTATGCTTCCCCCAGTGGCGCCGGTCTACAGATCAGTCCGTGAGGCTGAGGGGGGCCTAGAGGCCGAGGTTGGACAGTGGTTACTCCTGGCATTCCCATTGCAGCCAGGAGGATAGTACGTGCTAGAGGGAGAGCCGGTGCGCCTTAAGCACCTTTGCTTCAGATTGTTGCGGGTCCTGCTCATAGCAGCGATGACCCTATTGACATTGACTCTAAGTCTGAGGAGTTCACAGAGGGAGGAACAGAGGAGGAGACCGATGACAGTGATCCTGAGTGGCATGACACTCAGGATATCATGCAGGCAGAGAGGGTTGAGCAGAGCGCAGAGAGGGATACTCTAGTTTCAGAGGAGCCACTCTCCTAGGGCCATGGTGGAGAGGATGAGTCCGTTGCGGGGTGACACGTTGCTCCCTCTGCCAGGAGTAGCCCCTCAGTCGGCAGCGGCATCCGTGGTAGGTGCCGGCCCCAGTGACCCATCCTGGAGGCCTGGTGATCCGAGTAAGTTACCCTTTCTCCCTTTTAATGTTTATTTGTAGGCTCTCCTTAGTTGTTATTTTGTATCTTTTAGTTTCTTGTTTAGTTTCTAATTTGTTTTCTCCTTTGTTTGCAGAGACTGTTGATGAGTGGCGGGATTTGATCCGCAGGGTATGTACTGATTCCCTGATGATCCCCATGGATAGGACCCATCAGATCTATCCATAGATTTGAGGGGAGCCTTCGGCAGCCATGGTAGCATACCGCGTCTTTGCTCCAGTCTGGCATGTGGCCAGGATGGTATCGACCCTTCGCACCGAGCTAGTAGGGTACATGATGGCTGAGCATCTTATGAGGAGCCGTTCTCGTGGTGAGACTGTGGCTACTCCTCAAGATCCTGAGCCCTCCGTACATTCAGAGCGCTGGCGTAGCTGGAGTCCTAGGCGTGGACGTGCACCTTCGGAGGGGTCGCGTAGGGATTGAGAGGCCACTTGGCTCTCGTAGATTTTGTTTTATATATTCTTTTGTATATCACAGGCTCTTTGAGCGTTTTGACCATGCTTAGTGCATGATGGCATTGTATATAAACATTGACTATTTATATATATGCATTCATTCTGGATCAAAACCTTGGCACTTATGGTTTCCTTTCTATTTCCAGTTTCCCTATGTATACTACGATGTATGTTTATATGCTTTTTAGAATGTATGCAATGGAGAACAAATGATGCAAATGTTTGTTTCCTTTTGTGTTTCATGATGCCGATATATGGTGATGTAGATATAATGTGATTTTGAATCTTAGCTTCTGTAAGCAATTTTGGATACCTCATGTTTGTTTTGCAAAGTGATGAATACAAACCAGTATGATGAACAGATAAACTTGCCCCACTTCTAACTCCACGCAACTAGTAAGATGCGAGGGCTCATCACCGAGAGCTAGAAAGGGCACAAGTTGCGAGGTGTAGCTGAAATGATAGTGATGAGAGAGACAAAGCTTTGGTGGAACCAAATTGGAAGCTACAAGCTTACTCTACCCGAGTGACTTCATAGTTTAGAATGCAACTTACTTTGTGGTTTATCTAGACTTAGATCCGTAGATGGCCACATAGTAGACAAAATCTGGGTTTTTAGGATTTTAACTCTCTTGGAATTTTGAACATCTGATTCATTTATTTTTGACTCAAAGTTTCAAAGTTTGAATTGTTTGTGTATGACCATTTGCATTTATTTGTCAAGAGGACTCCCTACACTTTGCCCCATGCTACTAGTAAGAAGCGTGGGTTTAACACCATGGGAAAAGCATAGGCGAGTAAGGGCATTTCCATCCTTTCCCAACCCTACGTCACTAGTAAGAGATGCAAGCTCATCACCGAAGGTTGGTGGGGCAAGGAAATGTGTAAAATTAAAATTTTCTGTTTGATCAACGTTTGACTTGTTTTCTTGAGCAAAACGTCAGTATGTGCTTATTTCCAAAGAGATATACATATGGGATAGATGTGACACCATGAAGCTTCTAGAACAGACCATAGGCAAGACACCTGCCCTAAGAAGAAATCAAAGTGAGAATAAACTTGCAGATCTTGGTATGGTTACCGTTAAGACTTTGTCATATCTAGCTTTATTTGATAAAATGATTCCGAGATAATTTGATGACATCATGAAAATGGAGAGGTATGATTAAAGAGTTTATGCCAACAACATCATGAGTTTGTAATGAATTGCTTTGAGAATAGATTCCTTGATCACCATTTATGTAAGAAACAAGTGGACAAAATGATCTTAATCTATATGAAGATGCAATGTAAATATATATAAGTAGTGCTAGCTGCTTATGCGTAGAACCGCTTGAGGTGAAGGGAATTGACTGTTTCACCAAATTCCTCACCTTCTAGCATACATAAGAGGTATGCACCGTTTCCGTAGTCCTTCATGACTCGGTATGGGCCCAACCATTTGGGCCGAATTTCCTTCCTTCGCCGGTCTTCTTGTCGATCCGGTCTGTCTAGCCTTAGAACTAGATCCCCTTCGTATATGTCGCGTTCATAGACCTTCTTGTTGTACTGCCGGCACATCCGGTCAGCATAAACTCTATGTCATTGTTCAGCATCTAACCTAGTTTCATCTAGGCTTTCTAGTTGGGAAAGACGTGCTTCTCTGTAAGCGTCTTCATCCAGAATCCCTTGTAATGAAATGCGGAGACTGGGTATTTCAACCTCGAGTGGGAGAACTGCCTCTGCCCCGAACACTAGTGAGAAAGGAGTTGCTCCTGTTGGTGTTCTTATTGAGGTTCGGTGGGCCCACAAGGCCGGATATAACTTCAAATGCCAATCTCGTTTGTTTTCTTTCACAGTTTTAAGGAGAATGGCTTTTAGTGTCTTGTTCGTCGCTTCAGCCTGTCCGTTGGCTTGAGGGTAATATAAGGAAGCCGTATGATGGCTTATCTTAAATTTATTGCATAGCTCGCGAACCTCTTCATTTTTAAAAGAAGTTCCATTATCGGAGATAATGATTTGTGGGATACCGTATCTGCAAATGATTTGGTTCAAAATGAACTTGGCGATTACAGAACCTGGTACAGTAGTAAGAGGCATAGCCTCTACCCACTTGGTGAAATATTCGGTGGCCGTGATTATAAAATTATGGCCATCTGTAGACGAGGGAGAGAATTTCCCTATCAAATCTAGGCCCCATGTAGAAAAGGGCCATGGAGTAGCGATTGGTTGCAGAGCTTGTGCCGGCATGTGGATCTCATGGGAGAATTCTTGGCACTTATGACACCTGCGTACAAACTCTACTGCATCGTGTTCTAGAGTGGGCCAGAAATAGCCCATTCGATGTATTTTTCGAGCGGTGGCATGGCCACCGAAGTGGCCTCCACATATTCCACTGTGGGATTCATGGAGAATCTTCTTGGATTCTTCTGTGTCGACACATCTTAGGAGCATTCCATCGAACGCTTTTCGATAGAGCACTTGCTCTATAATCACGTATTTAGCTACGATAATACGTAACCACCTTCTTTGTTGTGGTGTAGCTCCTTCTGGGTATGTATGGTCCATGATATAATTAATGATATCAGTGTACCAAGGACACTCAGAGATAGAGGGTCGGGTTTCGATGTAGTATACGCACTCATCTGGAAAGTCTAAATCTACTAAATCGCCTCCATCTAATGGGTTATCAGCTAACCAATCTGTGATGATTTGTCCTTTAACCAACTTCTGATTTACAAATGTTAATTTGAATTCCCCCATTAAGGTTATAAAATGCCCAGCCTTTTTAGACAAGGATCCTTGTGTGAGGAAAGTTCGTAAATGGTCCATTTTTACCATGACCCTTGTTTCTTGATTCAGCATATAGTGTCTTAAGCATTTAATAGCAAAGACTATAGCAAGGCATTCTCATTCTGCATGTGTATAACGTGTTTCATAGTCAAGTAATGTTTGACTAATGAAATAAATCGCACGTTCCTTTTTGTCATTGTCTTCTTGGGCCAACATACAGGCCAGCGAGACATTAGTAGCTCATGAATACAAAATTAACGGGCGGTCTAGCTTGGGTGGCATTAGCGTAGGTGGTGATAATAGGAAACGCTTAACTGCATCAAAGGCTTCATTGCAGTCTTGGTCCAATCAATGTTATAATCCTTCTTGAGTAAATTGTTGATTGGATGAATGGTGAAGCTTAAGTCCGGGATAAATCTCCGGATTGCACCCAATTTTCGAGAAATGACCTGATTCCAGATTCATTCAAAGGTGGGACCATTTCGAGGACAACCCAAATTTTGGTTGGATCAACATCTATCCCTCGTGACGATATGATGTAACCTAGGAGCTTTCCACCTGTTACACCAAAGACGCATTTCTCTGGATTTAGTGTGACTCCATATTCTATTAGGCGTGAAAGAATGACGTGGAGTACTTCTGGATGGTCACAACGCTTCTTGGCCTTAGCCAACAAGTCATCTACGTAGGATTCCACGATTTTATGAATTAAATCGTGGAATATATATGTCATAGCTCATTGGTACGTAGCACCAGCGTTCTTGAGGCCAAATGGCATAACAACATAACAATAGGTTCCCCAAGGAGTTATAAACGTGGTTTTGGCTTGGTCTTGTTCAGATATTCTGATTTGATTGTATCCCGAGAATCCATCCATGAGGGACAAGAGTTCAAATCCAGTTGTTGCATCAACAATGACATCTATGGATGGTAATGGGAAGTCGTCCTTAGGACATGCTTTGTTAATGTCTCGGAAATCTATGCAGATGCGTATCTTCCCATTCTTTTTGAGAACGGGAACAATATTAGATACCCATTGAGAGTAATCAACTGGTTTGATGAACCCTACTTGTAGGAGTTTTATTATTTCATCTTTCACCATGAGAGCCACCTTGGGTTTCATGGGTCTTGATTTTTGTTTAACTGGTTTTGCATCAGGTTTAGTGATGAGGTTGTGCACTGCAATGTGTGGTGCAACGCCTGTCATTTCCTTGTAATTAAATGCAAAAGCTTTCTGATGTTCCTTGAGGATCTGAGTGTGTATTTTTACTTCTTCTGGGGTTAACGAGGACCCTAATTTCAATATTTTTGGTTCATCCTCCGTTCCGATGTTAACATCAATTGTTTCTTCGATTAAAGAGGCATTACCTTCTTCAAACTCAGGTGGGGCTGGAGGTAAATCCAAATCGTCCCCACTTTCTACCGTGTATACGCTAGGTTCCATTATGGGATTTCCGCAGTAAGAAGATGAATGTGGGATTAAGGACAAATCTATCGTATGATAGGAGAGATGTAGTGCCGCATAGGCGTTTAAGTAATCCAAAGTGGCCATATCACTATCAACATGGTCTAGGATAGTAGATTCATTTTTGTTTAAAAGAGAATTTGTCGTTGTCTTTATCAATGGTTCATCACGAAGGGATACTATGAAATGGGTATCCTCTAACTTATTGCTTGGAGTAAAACATGATGCGGAAGTTGCTATTGAATCAGCGAGAAGATTTTCTTCTCGCGGGATTGTTTCAATTGATATGAAGTCAAATTCCTTGCTTAAATCTAATACAGCTTTTTTGTAAAGCTGCAAATGCTCGGCTTTGGTTTCATATATCTCAGAGACTTGGTTTGCTACCAATTGTGAGTCTCCTAATACTCTGATGTTATTAATACCGATCCTCTTGGCTAAAATGAGGCCAAGGAGGAGGGCTTCGTATTCAGCGCCGTTGTTTGTACATTCGAAATTGAGTTTGAAGGCGAATGGTAGGACCTTTCCTTCAGGGGAAGTAAAGATTACACCAGCCCCCGCTCCATAACGGCATTTAGCTCCATCAAAATGGAGAGTCCAATATTTAGCTGGGAATATGGATGCTGGGATATTTGTTGTGTTTGCGCATTCTACTTCCACCATACAGAGATCCTCAGCTGGAAGAGAACCAACACCTAGGGAATTTCCCATGCCCACAGAATCAAATGGTAGAAACATTGGTAGATCTTGTTCTAGTAATTCAATGATTTTTGTAGTAGTTCCTAATGATACCGTTTCTACAATGTTAGCCTCGCCTTTTGAGGTTGGGATTGTCTTGACTAGATTCATAGTCTCAAGATCCGTTGTAGGTACCAACTTCTCCTCTGGTTTTGCGTCAGTGGGTTTATTAAGTTGGTTTGTTGGAAGTTCAAATTCGAGTGCACACCTGGCCTTTTCTTTAAGTCAGCTAGGTGTATATCAAAAGGTTTTGGATCACTTTGGCTACAAACACCTTTCCTAGATGCAAGAATCTTACTTCTTGGAATAACATAGAAGGGATTGCCTTCATTCGGTGTATCCATGGTCGGCTGAGGATCATATTATAATTAGTTTCCGATCTATAATATAAAACTCAGTCAGGATTGTTTTGGGTCCTAAGGTGACCGGTAGTATTATAGTTCCAATCGAAGTGGCTTTAAGGCTATCATAGCCTCTCAATGTATTTCGAGTGGTGGAACAGTTTGTTTCCCCATATCCTAACTTTTGAAGGAAAGAGAAGGGGACTATGTTAACTGCAGCCCCATCATCAACCATTGCTTGTTTTACGTAGTTATTATAAACCCATACTTGTAAGTGTAAGGCTGGATCACCTCGGCGTGCAATCTCAGCATCTGTAGGCATTTTACTTATTTCGAATATGAATTCGACATCCTTGTCCGGCTGTCCTGGAGGATGGATATCAAAATCTACATGATTTACCTGTGTTTCAGGAGGTGGAGTGATGTTAATTAAATGACCTAAACCTAATGCTTCTAAAAGAGCAGCCCTGTGAGCAGGAGAGTTTTTTAGTAAATCTAAAAATGAAATGTGTGAGAAGGTTTTTGTTAGGTCGTTAATTAAATCATAGGCACCCACGGGTTTTTCTACTATTTGTTGACTCTTATCTATTTCTGGCAGGTGACTTGGGCTTGGTTGAGAGAAATATTCTCATGTTCTTGTTATAGCTTCGATAGGTAGTTCAGCGTCTAGTTCTACTAAACTGACTATCTTGGGTCTCGGCTGATTTCCTAATTGTGGCGCAACTGATGGATTTAGTGAAGTCGAGGCTTCATGATCATTGTTTCCCGTCATTGCACCCTTGTTCGTCCCAGTTGGATTTAGTCTGTTATTATCATGATTTGGGAGTGGATCGTTAAAGATCTTGAGGGGAGCATTCTGAGGGGAAACTGCCCCTGCGTGCGTGCTTGGTGGTGGTGACACGGGATCTGCCAAAAACAAATCTGTGAAGAACTGTCTTTGTTCTTCTAGCAAACGTTGCATGAATTTATTGTAGTCACGACATGTTCTAGTATCATGACCTCAAATTTTGTGGAAACCACAATATGAATTGGGATTGTAATTCCTAGTTTGTTGGTTTGGTGTATATTGTGGCCTAAAACTCTGATCAAACTGTTGCCTATTAGGATTAAAGTTTTGCATTTGTTGTTTCTGGCTTTGATTTTGGTTTTGATAACCAAATGAGTTTTGGCTTAGCCCTTGTATGGGATTTCTCCATTGTTGTTGTTGTTGTGGATGGTTAAAATCCACTGTATTGATTGTTGGGGTAAAGTTGTTGTTTCATTGGTTGTTTGTTTGTGATGGAGTATTGACAACATTTACCTTCTTGGGCTGATCGGTTACTCCATCTATTGTTACACCCCGATTTTTGTTAAGGATTTTGGGTCCTTGGTTGATGTTTGCGGTGGTGGGGTAATTTGTAGTGTTCTGATTGGGGGTGATTAACCTCCCATTTGCTCCATATGTCTTACGACCACTATCAATTGCTGCTTGATCTATTCGAAGAGCACTCTCTAGTACTTCATCGTAAGTTCGTAATGGGAACTTCTGGACTTCTTCCTTCACTTCTCTGCTAAGCGAATGAAGGAATAAATCACATAGTTCCATTTGATCCATGTTTGGTGCACTTGCCGAGGAATAAAGGACTGTACGCCACCTTTGGATGAAATGGGCGACAGATTCGTTGTGTTCTTGTTTGATGTGTAAGAACTCCCTGATTCCTGTCTTAACAGTTTGTTCATGTCAAATGCCTTAATGAACTCTGATACGAGTTGTTTAAATGAATGGATGGAAGCCTCAGGTATTCTATAATACCAATCAAGAGCGATGCCTTCCAAAGTTTTGGGGAATATTTTAGCAACAACCCCATCCCAAGGGAGTAGTTCTCGTATGGCTGTAGCGTAAGCTTTGATATGCGCGTTTGGATCTCCCTCACCTTTGTACTTGGGTAAATCGGGAAGGGGTCTTGGAAGCATGACGCTTCGTATGGCGAAGTCTAAGGGCTCTTTCAAATATTCTGAATAAGTCCCTATCGCATAGGTTTCGACCATTGATGGTGGTTGCTGAGGGAGTGGTGGTGGGATGGGTTGTTGATATGGCAGCATATGCGTTAGTAGGGGCATAAGGAAACACCTGTGTTTGAGCAAGCATGTCGGGAGAGGAGAACATATCTCCTTGTGGTGATTTGGAGTACATGTTTAAGTATGACGGGGTATTGTCCAGGAATGGGTTGTTTGATACTAGACCGGGAGGAATGGTGTTAGAGATGATGGGCCTAGTTGGCGTTTGTTGTGGATACTGAGGAGGCATGCCTAACGTGCCTACTCCTGTGAGAAGATCTTCTTGGCTAGGATGGTGTGGAGGATTGGAACCCCCTGTTTGCACGAATTGTGAATTTTGACTTGCCTGGGCAAGTTCTAACCCTCTCACTTTTTCTACTAACATTGAAATGACTTCATTTGGTGAAGTCACGATATTCTGCCTTGGTGGCATTTGTTGTATACCATGGTTTTGTATAGGCATGTGATATCCTGCTATGAACTGATCATTATCTTGCCAAGTTTCTCCGAGAGTATTTCCTATATGGAATGGTATAGAGGTATTTTCTTGAAAAGAGACCTCGGGTTGCATTTGTAAACCTCCTACAGGTGGGTACATACCCCGAGAGCGTTGTTCACTCCTAGGATAACGTATTGATTGTTCATCATCTAAGACCAGGTATGGGTCTGATTGTCTACTAATTTGTGGTCTAAATAGCATCTGAGGAGATGATCCAGATTCTCCGGTGAACATCATATTATTCGAGCCTGAAGGCTCTGTTTGTTGTTTTTGAGGGGGTTGATCTAACTCCTCAGTTTGAAAAGACGAATTATATCTAATTCTTGGAGTTTGTGTTGACAACTGATTAGTTGAGTAGTTGTCACCCCATACCGAGAGTGATGGTGATGATTGCCTATTCTGTTGGGCGTAGTAAGCCTCAAGACCCAAGAGGGGTCTGCCATATGCATCGAATCCCGACATATTCGGGGGGTATATGA
Source organism: Taxus wallichiana var. yunnanensis (assembly GCA_018340775.1). Lineage (NCBI taxonomy): Eukaryota > Viridiplantae > Streptophyta > Pinopsida > Cupressales > Taxaceae > Taxus > Taxus wallichiana. The sequence continues at coordinate 195,950,661 of CM031236.1, forward strand.
ATACCCGCAGAATAATGGGAAGGAGCGAAGGTGGATGAGATAAGATGAAACTTCTCAAAGAGAAGGTGAAACAGTTGTTAGTTTCACGTTGGGTTCACCAATTTTGTACGCCGAAAAGCGACAAGCGAGCATGGGAATCTACAGGTAACTCTTCCGCGTACCTGACCTCCCGAGGTCATGCCAAGATAGCCGGTGGGGATGGAATATGCGTGGGATAGACAAACTAGTTAGGAAATCTAATGGATACAGACTAGTGGAATTTAGAATCTAAGGCAAAGAAGGCCCTTCTAACTTGAATTGGTGTGATAGATCGATCGGCAAGGATGACTGCTCGAAGGCTCCAATCAATATCGAGCTCTGGCGTGATTTGATCTATGGGTTGTGGAATACGTGGAAAATGACCTGGGATAGTTTCGTGTATGTCTCCAGATAAGGTCATATGGTGGATGGTAAATGTAGTCAATTCTATGGACAGTTCTTTGGCCTAGTCCAGAACTCTCTAGCTTTGTTAGCTGTTGTGTCTAGCAAGGATATTTGTTCGATGATGATAGGTGGAAGTGGGGTAGATCTGAATACTAATATACGTAGGCCAGTGTCTATGTCTGATTGACTTATGGATTCGTTAGGTTGCGGGATTTGTGGATCACAACCGTAGACTCTTGGTTGTTGCGGTCCTGCTATGGTCATGTATGAAATCAAGTCCTAATCCCTAGTATCCAATAATCATATGCTTTCTTAGCTTCTATATTTAGGATCAATAACTGCGCGATCTTCTCAGAGTACCTCACAGGTGTTCTTGCAACCTGGATTCTTAGGCTGGTATCTATATCTAGAAGAGTGTCTCCTGCATCTGGCTGTGGGACCAAAGGATCACAACCAAAGGTTTGTTCTCTTTCGAACCCTTCTATAGTCATATGTATGTTTGCCTAGGGTAATCTGTAGTTCGGTTGATTTGACCAAAACGTGTGTGCTTGGTCGTCTTCTATATTTAATCCCCTCAACTGAGAGCTGATTTGTCGTAAATCTGTTGTTGTTTGGAAGATTTGTATTCTAAGGTTTTGATCTATGTCAACTATTGCCGTGACGAGATTGGGTTGAGGCACAATTGGCTCAAATACGTATTCCCTGGGCTCCCTGGGTCCCGTGATTGTCATACAAAACGATAATGTAAATCTAACTGCAACAAAGTAAATTTTAACTACGTGGAATAAACCTAGAACATATATATAATTTCTATTTTTGTATTTTCTGAGAAACCTTAAGAATGCAAGAAAGCAGCTATTTAAACGTATCTAGAATTTGACAACTAATATAAAACTTAAAACAAACAAAATAACCGAGTGTAGTTATTTGTCTGTGCAATTTGTAGATCTATTCTAAATAATGAAATAACTTGCTTAATCTATTTGCCAGACTTTCGATCCTACCTCAGAAGTGAGGAATGAATCATAGTTTCTCAGAAACTATCAATCCCCATAGCTTCCCTGGCAATATCGAAAGTAAACTTAACTGAAAAGAAGTGATTATCTACTCTATTTGATATATTTCTAATTTTAGAACTTTGAAAGCTAGAACCTGGATTCTGCAGAACAGTGGCGAATCCAATGGCGTGTATGATCTTGTCCCCTCAGTGTGATTTCCTCATTCCTTCATGTTCACGTGAATCCAGAAAAGCGTGTAATGCTAGCATCAACAGAAGTAGATGTTGGGACAAAGGTAGCTCGAAGAATACGTGATCAATACAATGCGAGTAGGAGAGGGATAGCGCAAGAGTACAGAGCTTGGCTTATGCAATTCCTAGTGGGATTTATTGCGAGTCATGCAACATAAAGCGTCCAGAACCTGAAACTATCCTGTTTTGAGGAGCAAAACCTGCAACTTTAATGGCTTCCTAAGCTATTTTACTCCAATGGATTGGGTAAAATAACAAGTATTACTCGCACAAGATGGGTATGTGGCTTACCAACAGCTGAACAATGCTAACTAAACATGTAAAGGATTGAAACTATGGCTTCTAAGCAAAATAATAAACTGAACTATTGAAAATGAGAGTATGAGAAGTGAATGAGGGGCCGATCATTTGTTTGTGCACAAACCATTTATTTATAGCTTTTCATTCACCCAAAGATCAAAACCAAACTGAACTCTAAAACTATAAACAATGGCCAAACACTATTCCAGGGGACCAAAAACATAAATGCAAGCCCAAGTCGGCAAAAAAAAGCTGGTGAATCGTTGATTTTTACGTGAGTTGGTAAAAAAACGCTTTCTGGAAAATGCGTAAAGGACCGCCGCGCCCGAGCGGGCGGCGATTAAGACCGCCGCCCTAATCAAGGCGCGGTGCAAGACCCGCCCTAATGGGCGGCGGTCACGAGACCGCTGCCCATGTAGGGCGGCGGTTTCGTCACTGAAGAGCAAAAGGCCAAGAAAAGAGGGGAAAAGGGAAAAACAAAGCACGCGGGGGCTAAGCGGGGCATGTGGGATGTTAACGCATACTTGGAGATCTTTTCGGATCCCGAACACCTTGCGAGGAGACCTGTATCATCATTGGGGCACTTGTCACGTTGTTCCAGCAGTACAGTACCTTACAATTTTGGGTACGTACAGGAACCTTATTCACATTCTTAAAATCTAAAGAGAAACCATAACCATATATGAGCATAACATCGTCAACATAATGAACTCTCAATGGAAAAAATTGCATTTTTTAACATATGTTGATTTGGTCTATACATTGACAAGCTTGAAGAATGGTTAAACAAAACTGAGAGAGGAGGTATACAGTTAACAAGTTACGTGGTGAAGTTACTTCTATATGCTAATGACCTTATCCTAATTTCAAAAATAGCCCAAGGATTGAGGGAACAACTAAAAGTGCTAGAGCTCTTTTGCCAGGAAGTTGGGATGCAAGTGAACACTAGCAAAACAAAAATCATGATTTTCTCCTTGAAAAGGAAAGAGAGACAAATTAACTTTCTTTTTGAAGGGAGCCCTTTGGAAATAGTCACTGAATACAAATATCTTGGGATTGACTTTCACCACAAACTTAGTTGGGAGACTTGTAAAGCAAAAAGGATACAGGGAGGTTGGAAAGCATCTTACCTACTTCAAAACAGGTGCAGGAAAGTTGAACTTTGGGACTGGAAAACTAAAAAAACCCTTTTTGGATTGTTGGTCACTCTAGTTGTTCTATATGGTTGTGAGGTTTGGGGAAGTAGCATGTCAAATCACGGGTGGAGACAGATAGAAAGAATCCGAAACATCTAATCACAAGCACTCTTAAAGTCAAATCAACTGTTCCTTATGAGATCTTGTTGGCTGAAGCGGGTACTTTCTCGTTGGAAGCTTCAACAATATCTCGGATGATAAGCTATTTGAAAAAAGTTGAAAACATGGACAATCTTCACTGGCCCAAAATAGTTGTGGACGATACTTTGGAATGCAGAAAGAAAACTGGATGAATCAGAATACTAAATGGATGAACAAATGGGGCATCAACTTGCAAGAGTGTCCTAACAACAACAGGGAAATAAAAAATTATGTGATAGAAAAGTTCAAGACTACCATGTGGACGGGTCAGATTGGTCGAAAGAAAGCACATTATATCAGAGAATTCAACCCCACGGGGAACATGATGAAAAAGCTTATCTAGGGGCAGCTATCAAGGGTAAAGCAAGGATTCTAGTGGCACAATTAAGGACCGGATCGCATCATCTTCGATGTGAAACCGGTAGATGGACTATTCCAAAGGAAGACGGGAAAGGAGAATTTGTCTTTTCTGCAACAAAGGAGTTGTTGAGACAGAATGGCATTTCATCATGGAGTGTTCGGCATATGATGATATTCGTATTCAATACGAAAACAACTTGAAGGTGGACGGACTTGAGGAACTCTTCGAAGGAACAAAGCTTCAAGCGACCGCGGGTTTCATCCTCAAGATTCACAGCCAAAGAGCGGATATTGAAAAGAGTCTGAAATCTAATTAAAATCTCAGTTTTGTGGTCCCATAGACTCTTCAGTCTCGTGGACGTCATTAAAATCTTTCATTTCATTTCAAGTATTCATTTACAACACCTTCCTTTGTAAGATATCTCTAGACTATAATGCTATGATGCCCTTCACACCGTATCCCCTTTCTCCATCGAACATTTGACAAAATATGCACATGTTACATATGTTCCTCCTCCTAAGAAAGTTAGCTTCCTCAAAATGCTTCCACCATATATTTATCCTCTCCCAGTTGCTTCTCCTCCCTCTTCCTCCTTTTATGTTTAGGTCCCTCAAAATCAACCTCCTCTTACAATGCCCCTTCTGGGTTCACATTTTCAAGTGCAATTGGTAGTATGACACAACTTTGCATTCTTTTCATATCCAAACCCACCGAATTGTGAATGGAAAACCCAGTGGGTTTTGTAAGCATAGATATTTAACGCCCTCGGGAACTTTACCCTCTTTGTTCAGTTCATTGACATACAGACCTTATTTTAATCTGGTAATCTGGTAAGTAGATTTTTTCTACCGTATTTTAGTGTCTCTTACTCTCCCATTTGAGCAACGGATTTTGGGAAATCCATGTAGTCCTGGATTATGGAATTTCGATTTTATTTGTGTGTATAAATATTGGGGGTCTGAGTAGCTTTTTTCAATTGCACCCTGTTTTATTGAGCGAAATTAGATTTTACTAAAAACTATTCTCAGATGTATTTTGATTTTACCAGTTTTAATCATTTTGGTATGTATACCAGAAGCATTTGAATGGTAGTATATATGTGTGTGTGTGTGTGTGTGTGTGTGTGTGTGGGTGTGGCAGGACTCAGAACTCAGATCAATTATCTTGTAAATGTAAGTCCACACCAAACCAGGGTGCCTGGCAAGGCAATTTCAGGTATCGATTTTGTATGATAAGGCTTGGTTTTACTTTATTTTTAAAGACATTTTGTTAAAAAATATATATATGAGGAACATTGATATTGTAGGGAGGACGATAGGTTTTGATTCTATTCCATTTTTAAAGTCATCTTGATAAAAAGTTGTATATTATCAGAAGGATTGAAGTGGTGAGATTGTTCTTCCACTGTATTTTCTGTATTCAAGTTGATAATATATATCAGAGACATTGAAGTGGTGGTAGCATGATAGATCTTGATTTTACTGTATTTTTGTTTTTAATTTTGATCATTTTTGTATGTGGCAGAGCTTTGAAGTGGTAGGAGCATTTTATATATTTTGATTTCACTGCATGCTTTTAATCATTTTGATAAAAACATTATATAGCAGGAGCATTGATGTTGTTGACCGTAGGAGGATGGTGGGTGAAATAGTAAGTGATAAGCACTCAGGATATGTTTAAGATTCAGCGCAGTGCAAGTCACTTCTAGTTTGTCAATCTCCACCATTCACTGATAGCATGGGGGTGTAATGTAGCCAGCCTATTTGCTGCTTTCGGATTTAAGTATATCAAATATCTCCTGGTTTCTATAGATTTAACCAAACAATGAATTTGATTCTACTGTGATATTCTTCGAATGGGTTACAACGTGTGTTCTTTGAGAACTGGTTTCTGCAACAGTAAATCTATGTGCATGAAGCATGTCATCAACAGTGCATCATATGGGACTTGTTCTGTCTTAAATGAATCGGGCCCCAAATGGAATCTGATAAGAGGTAAGAAAGCAACTGTCCACTTGTATTCACCTGGTGTGCTGCTCCCAATAATAAAGGAATATGGGGGTTGTTTGAATCACAGCAAAGTGGATTGTCCCCAAGTAAGAGCTTATCTAGGTCATGAACAAATCACTAAACAAGAAACAAGGCATGGTTTTTACGAAGTGATTGATGAATTGGAGCTCATGGCACGAGAGCCTGCAGATATACTGGACAAACTGCAGGAGAATTTGTCTACTCGGGACTTGCAGTTAGTTTTGGTTTACTTTTCTCAGGAAGGAAGAGATTCCTGGTGTGCCCTTGAGGTTTTTGATTGGATGTGCAGAGTTGATAGGGTGGACGATGAGACCATGGATTTGATGTTATCAATCATGTCAAGTTGGTTAAGTAAACTAGTAGAAGAAGAACATTCAGTTGAAAAAGTCCAGAGCTTGTTGACAGAGATGAATTATGTTGGTTTGATGCCAAACTATGATATGGTTGAGTCTTTAATCTCATTGTATTGGGATAAAGGTAAAAGGTTGGAGGCTTCCCAATTTGTCAAGTACTTGCTAGAATTTGGTGGGTTTATGATGGAAGATGAAAAGGATCAAGACCCAACAGCCCATCTTATGTGGAAAATGTCGAAGGGTGGAGAACATCGAGAAGCTGTAAAGCTGATTTTTGACCTAAGGAATTGCGGCTTGAAACCCAAGATATACAGCTACCTCACTGCTATAGTAGCGATTGTAATGGAACAAAATGAGTTTACAAGGGCTTTCCATGAACTCAAAGCCTTTCAGAGTAAAGGAGCGTAGCTGAACTCGAAGCAGGAGATAGAAGCCTTTGATTCATATCAAAGAGACCTTCACAAAGAGGGAGAGCAGATTGCCAATTGGGCAATTGAAGAAAATGTGCCCAAGTTAATGGGACAAATTCACGAGGAGCTGGTTGCCATGTACACAGTAGCAGTTAGAAGTGTAGAAGCTGAGCATCATTTATGGTAAATGAAGCTTGCTGGTCGGGAGCCTGCAGTAGAGATGTATGACACAGTTTTAGCTGTTTGTGCTGCAGAGAAAAATTTGCCAGCAGTAGGAAGAATAATGGCCGGAATGGAAGCTGCTGGAAAAATGCTTAGCAAGAAAACTTTTTCATGGCTAGTGCGTGGGTATGTTAAAGGTGGGTGTTTTGAAGAGGCTGCAAAAACATTGATGAATATGCTTGACAAAGGGCTACTCCCAGACAAGCTGGAAATGAAAGCCGTGCTTAAGGGCTTGCAGAAAAATCTTTTGCATAATGGTTATACTGAACTTTACCTTAACCTTTGCAAGAGTCTGCATGATGCAGGTTTGACTGGGCCTTGCCTCATATACTTGTATATGGGCGAACTATGCATTATAAGAATGTTGTGAACTGGAGAACTAGAAAATGGGAATTCTAGCTTTTGCTGAGGTTTTTGTTCCACTTTTTTATTGTATATAATGAAGATGCAGTGTGTGGGTGTTAAATCTGTCCTCCATTGCTGTATGTACTATAACTTTCCCCAGGTAATATACTATTGGATGGGAAAGATTTTTTTCTGATTGTAGAAAAAGCATCCTTGAACTTGTGTTTCTTTCATTCTTCTACTTGTAATATATGTAATTGTCTCCTTTTTTTTACTGTCTGGCACCTATGCAAGAAGTTTGTTACTTAAATACATTCTCAGTTATCGTAATCAGGCTCTACTTTCTTCCTTGCAAATACTCTGGAACAACAATGGCTTTGATGCATTAAATTATTACTCAGAGATGTAGCTTGAAAAATTTATCAGCTATATCTATTTCAAGAATGGATGCAAGTTTGTAACCTTTTATTCTTCAGGATGTTCAATAGTTGCTATTTTCTTTGTATTGCATTGAAAGAATATTCTACATGTAAGTCCTTATACAAGGACCTATCAAAATATGACCAACAGTCTTGACTCTTAACAATCTATCAAGACAAAGACCATCTTTACAGCAGTTTTAACAGCCCCTAAACGACGTCTTTATCAATAGGCTGCACAGAGTCCTTCAAAGCAAAGCAAATTCTTCAAAGCTTAAAGAAATATGTCCAGTAACAAAAATCAATCTGCATATGGCATTTTTGATCATCATCAGTATGATCCATGTTCATATGAGCAACAGGAGGATTTAGACTGCCATTCTATTTAACAGACAAATCAAGATCTGAACCACTAGAATTCTCTTTGATGCTGATCTGCCCAATATCAGCAACAACATTCTTGTTCATGGTCCCGAAGTACCAGCCTCAGTCTTCTTCTTCACAGGCCAAGGTTCAATTCTTTTTTTTTCACAGATCCAGACACACAGCAGAGTCACAATTACCATTGGCAGTATGAGGCTTCACCTCCAATTTTTTTCCTTGCCTTTGTCATTGCCAATCCTTTTCAACAGGGAACTAAAAACTTTCCTCATCCTATCGCATGCCGGAGCCAACTCCTGATAATTTTCTGGAGAAATTATGGTCGAGGGCAACTTGCCAGTTTCCGAACAAATGACATTCACACTGGTTACTATGCTCACACTGGCATCAAACTGATTGCACCTGACATGGAATAGCTGTTAGAAATACCCCGAGTTACCTTCTGAGCTACTGCTGGAAATGACAACCAATGGTACATGAGGCCCCACAACAAGTGGAGCTCATGGAACGCCCTGTACCTATCCTCATATTATAATTATTCCCCAACCCAAGAGGAGGTCCCAAGAAACTGCTAACAGAAATATAATCAAAACTGAGGTGGACTTTGAACATCATCTGAACTATTGGTACCAACTACATCAGGAGAAGCAATCTGACTATTCAACTGCTCACTAATCATATTCCCAAGAGGTTCTTTAAGGCCTCCACCAGTTCTGCTACCCCATCGTACACTTTCATTGCTGCCTTGCCCATTTTCAGCATCAATTTGCATTTATTCCAGACAGCATCTAAATTAGCCAAATAATTGCTTACCGTGATAGTTAGCTCATTTTCTTGATTGAGTTCAAACTGGTGCTTAACACTGTCAGCATCTTCATCCTGCCTTGGCCTGTTAATACTTCCTGTAGAATTAAGCAAATCATCACTACACACACTGTGGTCCCTTTGCTGGGTCCTAATGTTTTTATTTTGGAAAAAAATGCATCTTATATTACTCCAAGCCTCCCAAGGAATAAATAGTTACATCAGCTGAAGCCTGAGCATAATGTTAACAAGAAGAATTTCCCCACACAGGCAAGGAAAGAGAGCATTTGATCCTGGCTCCCAAGGGGCAAAGAGTCCACATCTTTTCGAAACCACTCATTGCAAGCTTTCACCCAAGCACCATTGTCATAATGGTCTTCAAGTTACAATAGTTGGAATTCGTAACCAAAACCTAATTCTACAATCTGAATGAACACCTATAGATCACATAACCAAAACCATCAGTTTTTGATAGATACATTGCAGTTCATTTATTTCCCACGAGTTTGAAATCCTATGACCAGATGTTACCTTTTCAATGCTGTGTAGATGGATTCACATGGCTATGTTATTTTAGGGAAAGTTGAATCAGTGGTTACTAATTCAAGAATGGATAGTCTGGGTCAGAATTTCAATGGGATATGTCGCTAATAAGTTAGAGAGGTTGCGAGGAACCAATGATGCTTGACAGTGAAGGGAAGGAGATTGACGGTGAAGATGACAGCAAGGGTGATAGCAATAGTGATGGCAAGGGTGAATGGTGATGAACAAAGGAGACTTGTGATGTTGACAGTGACAGTGAACCGATCAGCGATGATGACGGTGATACAGAGCAGGTGAAGGTGATAAAAGATGGCAATGGTAAGGGATTTGTGTCAGAGGAAAATTTTGGGTAAAGCTGAAAATCTGGGAAGCTGATTGTTGCTCCAGTTCTGGCTTTGGCAGAAGGGAAGGGGTTTGTGCCTGATCCGATTCTTCGCTGTAAGTCTCAACAGAATACTTTCAGATCGCTCCTCTTTGCAAAGAAATCCAAGAAGTTGGCAGTGAATCAGATTTTGAATTGGTGGTAGCCAGGAATGAATGCAGAGGTGAGAGAAGGGGTTAAACTAAACATAAATCTGGTGATATCTTCTGATATTTTAAGGGGGAAGGATATTGGGTCCTGACGTGGTGGTTAGAAGGGCAGATCTGAAAGTGAAGGAAGCCCGTATAACATTCTCTGACTGCATTAATGCATCAAATCTATTCACAGTTGCTCTGACTTTTGCAGACATTGGGTGGCTGGTAATGCTATTTTGAGTGTCAAGGAGGGTTTGGATAAAGCTGGTAACCTGAAGCCTTCCCATCCTCCACAAATCTCTGAGACTACTGATTTCGTGCCTTTTATTCCCCGAGTGTCAGCCTAGGCAGGACTCAGTCAGAGGCAGTGGAACCAAGCGGCCAAGATGGGGATTTCCCTATCAAATTATCTCTGGATATCCCTGACATCGAGGTCGCTGATTCTACCCTTAAAATGATTCTGGTGGGTTTTACTTAGAGGGCTTTGATCTGCAGATTTACATGGAAAGAGGCCATGTCTGGAAGATCTGAATCAATGGATGTCAGAAACTTGGAAGTATCGTTCTTCACCTTCTATTCACTTCCTCTCCAAAGGATTCTTTCAGATTTTCTTTCAATTGGAGGACAGAGATTTTGTGTCCCAACATTACTGTGGTTTCAGGGTTCTAGAAGATTGTGTGTGCTTCCTTGGACCCCTTTCTTTATTCCTGAAGTAGAAAAAATCTTGGAGATCCCAATCTTGGTTTGTTTATAAATACATATTATCTGCGGAGCTGGACGATGTTGAAATGCTGAAATTAGTGGCTGGTGCAGTTGGGGATTTTATTACAAGGGAAGTTGTAAAGCTAAGGATCACAGAGGTGCAAGGTGTTGTCTGAAAGTTGACCCAACTAAACCCCTTGCCGTTGCTATTTGGTTAGTTTCTTCTACCGGCACTTGGATTCAGAATTTGGATTGTCATGGGCTATCGTTCCGTTATTTTAAGTGTCACCAAATCAGACATAAGGTGTTGAGATGTCCTTTACCACTTTATAGAAACGACGAGCAAATTTCTATGATATGGAAGGAGGCTGACATGCCTAGTTCTGATTTCATTTGGTGGAATCATGGTAAAAGTTTCAGCAGCAAGCTAGGAATGGCAGCTTAGAAGTCTCTGTAACTTTGGAGGGACTCTAGACTCTGTAACTGAGTATTTTCAAAATACACAGTTTGTTACTCCGCATAAGGAAAAAGAATTGCAATCGATGGTAGGGAGGCCTTGGAAATAGTCTTAGGCTTGGCAACACTAGAATTGGGGTTCCCACTAACTAGTTTTGCGACATTTTTGGTTTCGGTTCCTAAGGCTCCACCTTCTGCAGCAACAACTTCCAAGGTTCCATGTTTTGCAATAATGGTTCCTAAAGCTGTTAGTTCCGTAGCAAGGATGTTAGATGCCTTTGCAAAAGCCTTGGGCCCTTCTCGCTTTAATTTTTCTTCTTGTGGTGTTGGTTGGAGTTGTTGCAAAGGGCTGACCATGGCCCCCTTTGAAGTAGATTATGACTTCTTTGAATGTTGAAGAGGTGGAGAATGACCCTCTTTGTATGGGCAAGGACATGAAAAGAAATTTGTATTAGACAAGAGAATGAGATGAAGTGGTGTACGAGAAATGGTGTCAAGCGGATGAGGAGTCGAGAACATATTGATGTTCGAGAGGTAGCATGAGAGCCAAGGATGTGGTCTTGTGATGAATGGGTGTGATAAGAGGATGATTGTATGATAGAGGAGGGGATGTGTAAGAGTGGATGTCAAGCAAATGAGAATGTGGATGAAAATTTAAATGATGTGAAAGTATAAGTGAAGGTGGAGGAAAATTGTGAGGGAAATGTGAAAGGAGGATTCATTTGCAAGAAAGAGGAAAATAGTTGTATGGTTATGATTGATGTAAGAGAAGGAGGATTCAGTAGCAAGAAAGGTGCGAATGAGTGATGATGGATGCAAGAAGGTGCGTGTGGAATAATGCTCCAAGAGTGGTGAAGCAATGAGAGCAAGTGTAAGTGACTTGCAAGGAAGGGATGGAAGAATGAGTAGATACAAATGATGCATATTAGATCCCAAAGGATTGTGAATGAGTGCAATAGATAGTCTAAGATGCATGGGGGCACATGTAGCAAGAAGGGTGCCATAATGAGTGATAACGGAAGAGGGCTCTAAGATAGGTGAAGTTACGAGTGGCACAATATGTGATGAAGAGTACATGATAGACACGATGAATGAATGCATATGGGGCTTATAGATGATCAAAGTAATTATACGACTAAAAATCAACATGTGACCTTTAGGCGCACTCTACCTCCCGAGGTCGTGTCGGGACATCGAATGTGGAAGATTGTGGGAATGTTGATGGGCAACTATAGGAGAATCAGGGACTAAGATTGGGTAGTGTGAGTTCCTAGTAGTTGAGTTGGCCAAAGGGGAATTAGAGGCTATGTACGGGTAGCGTAAGTTCCCTATGGTTTGATTGTTTGATTGACTCTAAATATTAATCTATGTTGATCTACTTGCTTGAAGGGAAATTAACTGAATAAGACTAATATCTACCTTTCACTAATTAATTTAAAACAAATCTAATCTACACACAGACAAACTACTTCTTCTAAATTAATTAAATTGCTTCTACAATAAATCTAAACAAGTAAATAACCGGATGTAGTTATTTACCTGCGTTGAGTGGATCTATTCTACTCTAATTAAACAAAGCTTTTCCAAGATGTAATTGTGGATGTAAATATTTTGTTTTGCCTCAAAGGCACGGGAAGAAATCAAGCTTCGTAGAAGCTTTTCTTCCCTGCAACTTCCTCAGGAGAAATAAAGAATGATTCAATGGAGGTTACAACTTGCAATGGATTGTAATTGCCTAAAACAAATGCATAAGCTCTCCTCTAGACAATCTTCCCTTGCAAACCCACAAGGATAGGCATGGAAGTTATCTATCACCAGAAGCTTTACAAAATAAATAGAAGCTACAAGTAATGATCTAACTATTGCAACGATTTAAATTAAAATGGTTTGCTACTCTAGTCAATAATGTGCATACAAATTAAATAAAGAACTCAAGAAAACTTCAGGAAATCCAACTACATTCTCAACTGGAATTTTTAGATCTTGTGGCAAAGCTTGAGTTGTGGTTTACTTTTGTGTCCCCTCAGTTTCTTTTCCAACTTTAATGTTCATGTGAGTCCAGGAGTTGTGTTGGTAATACAAAAGAAGCAAGGAAGAAGGTCTTTGGAGCAATGGTGGCTTCGGGTAATCGATAGCAATGCAAGTAGAAGAACAACACAAGAGAACAATGCTTGGTTGTGTAATTTCTAGCAAGATCACAACAACATAACGGTGTAAATCACAACAAAAATCTCCAACCAATGCTTCAAGAAGAAGCCTGGTTTTTATAGAACATAGGTTGGGAAATGGTCTAAGCCATTTGGCAGCCAAAGGATGCCACATCACAACAAAAGGGGAAGTTAACTGCAATTAGTCATCAAGGGAAGAAGAGGAAGTTGGTACACATCTATCAAGCCTATAAACAACCAATTTGACTAAGAAACGTGCACAAAAGGTGAGTTGGAAGAAGTTAACACGTGTCCAAATCACGCTTGGGAAGTCTCGGTCAAAACACATAGAACCACAGTTCGCAGATGGGGGTGGCGGGTTGCAACCGCCACCGAGGACAAACCGGTGGTTACGAATCGCCAACTAGGTACATCGGTGCTAGCATAACCGCTACCAAGTTAGACCCGGTGGTTACATAACTTAAGGCCAAAAACTAAGGAAAAACACTGTGGAAAGCTAACGAAAAGCAAGAAATGGCTAAGTAAAGTATTCTAAGATACAAATATAAGCTGCAAAGAGGAAAGGGGCTCGAACACCATTGGAAAAGATAGTAATCATCATAAGGGACTTTGAACCGTTTTCCGACAATGTAGCACGTGCAAAATTGGGTGCGTACTGATGGTAATTGATGTAATAGATGATGTAGAAGTCAGGATAGAATCACATGATGATATAGATGGTGGAAAAGATGATAGATGTGGTGACAATGTGGAGAAAGACTCTGGAGAGAATGATGATGAGGCCACATTAGAGCGGAAGTGTATGACGGTGGAGATTGAGAGGTGTTTGATTTAGATGATGAGACACTAGGTGCATTTGATTATTCAAAAGATGAAGATTTAGATGATATAGAAGTGATGCATAGTGAAGAAGCATTAGCAATGGTAGTATGTGAAGTGAGTGGATTTGTGTTAGAAGGTGAAGCAAGAAGAGACAAAGGATCAACAACAATGCCACCATTGTCGAGTAGTTCTGAATGATCTGTGAAGTTGGGTACACAAGTAAGTGGAATGACTACTAGTATGATGGTAGGCACATCTATTGTGGGAGGCACACCACAATGGTGGGGGAGGTATGGTAGGGAGGGTAATCAAATTGGTGTCAAGCAATTGTGGAGAATAGAAGAAAGGGATTGTGTTAGTGAAGTCAAGTCAAGTGGGTTAGATGAAGTAATAAGTCTTAGTAGAATGTGACAAACGCAAAGAGGCGGGTGTGGGAGGCGATGAGATGTGAGAAGGATTTGGTTGAACGACATTGTGGACATAGAAGTATGATGGTGAAATAGGCGGGGAAGGAATGAAATGCGTATTAAGGCAATAAGATGACCAATATTGACATCCTCGAGGTGTTGTGCCATATGTATGGCCTTGTCAAAAGTGCATAGTGGGTGGATTGTAAGTGATGTGAGATGTGGGGGAATGTACATACCAAAAAGTGGAGGGGATTTTCATGTGCACTCGACTTCTTGTGAGTACTGAGCCAAAGTAGTCAACATAGAGAATGATAAGATGATGTTGGGCTAGGGTTGTAGATGGTGCGAGGGTGGTAAGAGTGGGGGTATAGGAATGCAAACAAACCAGAAAAGAAATACCTCTACCTGTACTCTTGGGCAAGCACGACTTGTTAATCGAGGACAACGATACTCCTACAAACTTGATCGCGGTGGATGGTGCGGTCAAGAATAATGGCAACATAGAGCCCTAGGTTTATGTCCTAGTCGGTGAAAGGAGGGATGTTTGGTTGTGCTTTATTCGGGCAAAACATTTCTTTGGACGTGGGTCGACCCCGATCATGCAAGGTCATGTGGAGGAGAGTAATGGACAAGTGAAAAGGCCAAGAAAACCTATATCTATGATAGTAGTTGTGCGATAAGGTGGATAATATGGTTGTTTTGAATGGGCTTCACCATCAAGAACAACTAATTGTGGGATGATTTGTGCGGGGGATGGTGAAGAACGGAACACCTCTCAACTCGAGCTCAAATAAGATGTCATCCTATATATTTGAATGCTCTAGTGGAGTGAGAACGCGAGGGAAGTGTTGAACTCTTCCGGGAATATCTAGTTGTCTAGAGTCAACCATGGTTTAGGGGAACATTCACTATGTGGTGCTTAATATGATTGGGAGCCAATCACAGAGGAATCGTGTGATGAGAGACTCGTCTAAGACAATCTCGGGCTAGAACCGGGGCTTTGGAAATTACTTGTGAGGTTCTTTGAACAAAAGTATTGCTTATTGTCTTACGAGATCAACAAGTGTCCTTGTTTGGGTTATGGTGTTTCTTGCACTTGAAATGACACATTTGTGTATTGTACTTGTTGCAAGCTTGAGTGTGAATGTCTTTGAGCTTGTTTGGGTCTAAATTATGTCATGTAAGTGTAATCAACTAAAGTTTAAAGTCATTCATTTAAAGTTCGTGAAGGTTGTTCGAAGTATGTTTGAATGTGATACCACAAAACCAAATATATGTTGGAAATGGAGTTCTTAGAAATCAAAAATCATATTGTTTACACAATAGTTTTAACAACTAATTCACCAATTTGTTTCACTTGATTTAATGTGAATCTAAACAAACAATATTTTTGGAATTTTTTTGAGTTTTAAAAATTGTAACAAATTTGTGAAAATAAACAAATTACAACAACAAACTAAAGATGTTTCTAGTGAAATGAGACGTTCTACAAAGCAAAGAAATGAAAATAATAATGTTCCCGAAGACCCTGTTATTTCGAGCTCTATGACCTCTATGTTGTTTGGTTGAAAATTTCTTATCTAAGAGTTGATTTGGAACGAAGAGTCATGTAACCTAAGATCTATAATCTAAGCTTAGTTTAATCTATTTTGCAATTGATTTTTTCCTCAATCTATGAATAAATGTAAGCTCACAAAACTCAACAACTAAAAAATTTGTTTTTTTTTTAAACTCATTTTGTGTTTTTCAGATAGATATCTAAAATTAAGTTACTCTAGATCTAACAAATGAATTACTTCCCTATTCTAACACCTAGAGTCTGATCCCAAAGATGGAAAAAGCCTAGAGCAAGATGATCTCAAATCTTTAATCTACTAACATGAAATTTACACAAAACAAATCTAATCTAGTCTCTTTATTGCCTCTTTCCTTTGATGATTTTATAATTATTATTGAAGAAAGAAATTTGAATATATTCTAATTATAGAAAAATAAACAACTTTGGTTAGATCCAACCTTTTCCTTGTGATTTGAAATGAGGCTGATCTGAACTTTGTGTTTGTACCCTCAACCAACTACTCCATTTGAGCTCATTGAAAACCGATTTGTGTTTTATATGTTCAATCAAGAGAGAAATGAGAGCTTGATGCACTTAGGAAGAAGAGGAGACAATTGATCGGAGGTTGGTTCAAGGGGAGACATAAGTATGATCTAGTGGTATTTGTGTTATCTTTTTGGGTTGCAACAACAATCTATAGTCCTTGGGATGCTTTGTATTGGAAGTAGTCTCCTTTGAGCTTGGTTTTCTCTGTGCATTAATGACGCATCAACAACAAATACTCTTGAGCATAAGTAACTCCAAAAATATGGGGGCAACAAATGAGCATACAATTTTTCTTAATAGTCAACCTCTACGTGTCTTCTCAATTCTAACTAGAGATCCAAAATACATCTAATGCTTAGATCGAATCACTTAGGGAGTATATTCAAGTGCTAGGGGATAGGTAGTGTGTCGAGTGTTAAAAAAAAGGTAACCAAGTGCACAGAGTCAAAAGAAATATAAAATTTCATACATCGGAAGTGAGAGTTTGACTTAAGTTATAAATGATTACGTAAACCACCATGTTGGTAGGGAAGATATAAACGTCGCGACGATTACGGAACCACCTAATAGGTGATAAAACCATCACGACGTTTACGCAACCACAATGGAAGTTATGTCGCGAGTTGAACAAAAGGGAGTAAGGAAGGGAAGAACGAAGAAAACAAAGTTGTAGAGAGCCCAAAAACACTAGAAAGAGGCGCAATGGAGGTGGCGGACCAAGTAGGGGCTAGGCAACAATTTTGAGTTTTATAAAATATCTTGTCATGTTTTTTGGAGACCCTCATCATCATCATTGGGTATTTTAAATCTGGTACCGTGTAAAATGGGGTGCATACAAATTGCCCGCTCAGGGGAATAAGCTTGCCTGGCTAGGGTGTAATGCTCGAGAAGTAAGCACTTAAATCAAACAAATATGGGAAACTTATCTTACTTACCTATATTACCTTGTAGCGCAACGAAGCCAACCACGATCTGCATCCCACGTCCATCCTGCAAACAAAACAAGGTAGAAGCAACTGAAGTATATAAAAATAAAGTAGAAATGACTACGTAATTAAAATCAAATGAGATGACTTACCTTTTGGGAAGGGTTAGAGATACTACCTTTCTGCCTGCGCACCTCTAACTTGCAAAAAATTTTAAATGCAATTATACAATAACGATTTGAAAAACGTGGCTATCCAATTTTGGGATCATTTCACATCTCCCACAGTGTCTAATATATGCGAGAATTACTAAAATTAGCAAAACTTGAAATTCATTTGTATGGGTGAGAGTTTTGATTTTTGAGCTCTGGAGAACTGGCGACCATTTGACGAATGGAGACAGGCCACAAGACAGTGACGAAGCTGCGATGGTTACAACACCAACGGGAGCCAGACAGGTGAGTTATCAACATTTTTGTGTTTTGGGAGGGAAAGTTTGTTTTAGCCTTGTCTATTGTCTGGGTGCATCATTGGTTATAAAACTAGTGTAGAAATGTTGGGTAGGAGGGGTAGGTTTGGAATGTGTAAAAAAATTAGATTTTGTTGGGGGTGTCATTTTCTTCATTTTTTATCACAACGAGTCAGAACCGCCATTCTCTGTTTTCAGGTGGTTACATAACCGTGGTAGCAAGGACGTAATCACCTATAGGTGATTTCCTGTTTGTCATTGGCAAACATATAACTGCCGTGGCGGTTGTGTTCAACAATAAGGAACATGCAACTGCCACAACGGTTTCGTAATCGCTTGTAGCGAATGCACAACCGTCGCATATAGGAAGCAACAATTGCGTAATAGTTTGTTAAAATGTGCTTTTTGCTTGAAAGTTAGGATTTTTGTTTTGGTTGCTTTCTAACTTCCGTTTTATGTTGGTTTCAGTGTTTTGCAAGGTTGATATGTTAGGTGGAGCAGAGCTAGAGAGATTGTCTGGTTACAGGGCACAATATGCTAATTGACTCTGCATGAGATAATTTTTAAGCTAGCTCAGGGTTGATGAGATTAACTCAGACCCCACTAGTTGCTCCCACGAGAAAGATTCCATGCGATATTCTTACCTACTGGTATCCAGACCGAAACACCTTGCAATTTCTTTTGGTAGCAGGAAATTGGACCATCACCCAATTAGTAGGGTACCTTAGCAGTTTGGGCAGCCATTGGCAGTTGTACTTCCATATATACTAGTGATGTATTGTGGTGCACAAGAGCGATGAGACACACAACTAGGGAGATCAGAGTGGACTTTTTTGACACTAAGAGTCCTCATTGTTGCATATGTAGGTGGAGAAAAACCGACCCAGAAGCGATGAGGGGGAGGGAGAGGCATATCACCACGACTTAGACATCCACAACCACCTAGACATCAACCGACAATACACTTCATTGGCTAGGCTGAGGGTGTAGATGGACAGGGAAGAGCTGGTGCGGGGCATGAAGACGCTAGAGAGGATCAGGGACCACTTAGAGAGGAGGAGGAGGACTATGAGCATTCCAACATTGGTTCAGATCCATAGTGGCAGGCGGGAGACCCAGGAAACCTAGTTTTGATTTGTTTTGTATGTGTACTCCTAATTTTATTGTACTACTACATGTTATACTAGCGTTAGTGACTTCCTTATGTCTGGTGGTTAGTTGATTTTTAAGACATTTTTCTAACTCTATGCATTTGTGCGTGTGTGCAAAGACTATTGGTGAGTAGCGGCAATGCATTCAAGACACCTTAGCTGATATGTTTGCCCCACTCTCGGGGAAGACCATCGACAAGCTGCAGGTAGACCCTAAACTTCAGCAGAGCACTGTCTGATACATTGATGTCACATTAGTGACTTTATTTGTATTAGACTTTCGACGTGTATAGCACATGGAGGCACTTGTATGCCCCAATTTTTGTATATTATGATTTTTGAGCCAACACTTGCCCATATAGTGTGGATGCAATGATGGATTGTACAAACTTTGATCAACCTACATATATATACTGGACGTTCACTCACAGGATGTTATAGGACTCATTTGGTTATGCATGTTTTTTACTGCTTATAAATGTGTGCAATCTAGTTGGTAACAAAATAGATGTGTAACATTATAGCCTTTAGACTTCTATGTATGATCATGCAATGGATGAAGCACATATGCAAAAATACGTTGACTAGTTATTTTGCAAATGAGATAGAGAGACGTGATTTTATAGACAACTCTTACGAAACGAAGGAGCAAACTGGCAGTGGCTAAAACTGAATGCAAGAATAACGGTCTTGGCAAAGGGAAAAGACAATGTTGGTAACCGATGAAAGATTGAGCAACCAACTGAGTATTAATCGTGATTAGGATTAGATAAACACTTAGTGGAGAAAATACATTGATTCGATGTAGATGTCTAGTTTTAAACCTTTCGGTAGCCAATCGTGACTTAACGAGAAATGACGATTATCACTCTCTTCTTGATTGTAAACAATTAGCCTTTCTATGAGATTTAGGAGCTCTCATTGCTTCATTTTTAACTTTTTTTTGGTAAATAGATTTCCTCTCCTTTTTGAACATGACACCTCATGTCTAACCTCATTCAACTTGGACAACATATGGGCTCATCACCAACGATCATACATGGGCGAGTAAGGGCCCTACTCCCGATGTTGGCCTCACGTGACTTAGAACACACATGGGTTCATCACCAAAGACCAACAAGGGAAAGTAATGTGGTGGATCGGATACAAGGGCTTAACATCGAAGACTCGGACAAGCTACCTTTGACTAAGGTTCGCTTGGGGACAAGGGAATCAAGACACTCGCCATGCTGAGAACTAAAGTGGTAGTGCAAAGATGAATCAATAGAAATAGTATTAAGACAATAATATAGGAGGCGAAATAATTGACAATAAATAAGGATCGAAGTATTATCAAGTAGAGAAAATAAACTAAATTTCACTTTTAAACAACTTTGTCGGTTATTAAACATAGTGAGGTGAGATACCACGAGAATGCGAGCACAAAAACACATAGGGCAATGCAAAACACAATACTAAACATAATGTCAATTGAGGTGAAGAGATTTAAATGAATAACTAAACTCCTCACCTTTAAGCGTATGAGAGGTAGAAGGCCCCATTATTAAAATCCTCGGTGAATAGATAAAGACCTACGAGTTCAGTCAAAACTTGCATCCCTTGTCATTATGCTTGTCTATTCAATTGTCTTGATGAAGCACAAGGTCACTAACTTGAATAAGACATTTGTAAATATTCTTATTATACCTTCAATCCATGTGGGCGACATATACTTCATGACGTTGTTCAACTTTGAGACGATTCTCATCTAAACTTTTTAAAAAGTGTGCTTCCTTGTACTCGTCCTCATCTAGAAGCCCTTGGAGCGAGATTCATAAGCTAGGAAATTGAATCCCCAATGGAAGAATAGCTTCCGCTCCAAAACCAATGAATAGGGTTAGAACTTGTGGACATGCGTATACTAATTCGATAAGCCCATAATGCAAGATATAGTTGTAAGTGCCAATTGTAGACACCTACTTTCCGCCACACAATTTTCACACTAATTACTCTTCTTCTCGTTGTCACACTATAACTAGTGACATTATGCTAATTAACTATTTGTTTTCCATCATGGATGCCAATTAACGTCGTTTCATTAGTTATAATCCTCTTTGATTAATTAATTACCCCTTTTTTCTATCTTGTGTTTAATTGATAAATCTTTATTAATTAAATATCACTCTCAAACCCCTCTAAATCCACTAATTTCCCTCTACATTTCCTCTAAATAGCTTCTACAAGCTAATCTTGACCTATTAATTAATCCCAGTGATTAATTAAACCTCCTCTAACTCCCATGGGTCATTAATCCTAATTAATTACCTTTAATCATGCTTATCCACTCATTATACATCTCCATTATCTCACATTCACTAGGAATTGCATTTCTCCCAAAGAGGAAAGCTATAAAAGCAACCTAGTACCTCCTTCCCAAAACACATCATGTCCTTGTAAGACATACACATCCATTTCTCATAAGAGCATTTCTATTGTTGGAAGGGCTTGTCAAAAGTGAGAAACTCCCTACTTGTTGAAGTAGTAAGAGAAGAATCAAACATGAATTTTGGGCCATTTTGAGGAGATATCTTCCTTTACCAAGCTCCTTGATCTAAGATTGTTCGTGGCTTGTGATCAGCTCGTAGGAATACTTGCATCTCAAAGCACATCCACTCAACAAAGAGAGGTTTGAATTGATGTCAATATTTGTGCAACTTATCTAGTTTTCCTTTCATTATTTGTATCATGATGTATTTATTTATTGAAATAGGTTAAGATTTACTTGGTGTTGAATCCTTAGTTTACTTTCATCTATTTCATTCGCATGCATACATATGGCACACTGGTGGGATGCCATTTTCTCACACGCATTTCTCATTTAGTTTTACATACATTTTTCCTTCAAGTTTAATGAATTTGTTGCAAATTTCCATGTTTTTGTTGATCTTTGCTTGTGTTTGGTTGTGTTGAGTGTTGTTGGTAGGCATTAGGGAGGCTTAGTCTTTGCCAAAATTTGATCTTGACAAGAGAAATCCTTCATTTTTGGCATTTTTGGCTAGTTTTGGGGTTTTGGGAAATTTAGTGACATTGTTATGGTAAACAACAACCTTGTGCAGTAAAAAACAGCCTTGCTCTAGTAATTGGTAGTTTATCTTACGCACGTGGCGAATTTGGTCTATGTCTTCTCAATTTTGTATAGCTACTTTCAATGACCTTGCCACCACAGGCAATGGATTCGCTCATCAACAACAACTTTGAAGTATCATGCGGGGCCTTGTAGAAATTGATGGATTTGTTGTATGTAGTGGAAGTTTTGACTGAAATGGTGGCACTGGAGCCTCTAGTGGCGGATTTTATCTATTTGAAGAGAATTTTCTTTATTTTTTTTATTGTTGTTCTTCTCATTTTCTATACTTCTATTGATGTTTTGTTGACACTATTCGATCACCTTATTTTTGTTTTTACAAGTTTCATCTTTGACATGTGTTGTTTATATACACAATTTTCATTAATAATGGATACTTATTGTGTGTTGGCCGTTTTTAGAGTTACTTTTGATTTGTGCTCGGTGATGTGTTAGATGTTAGAAGCTAGTTGGAAGAAGAAAAGTTTCTTTAAAAATTGGTGTTCGGGAGAAAAAACCAAGGTAAGTTTCCTAAACAACAAATCATTGTTCTATTTAGCGGTTTAACCTTGTTCATTAGTGTCCTCACTAAATTCTCAATGGCATCATTTTATATGGTGGTGGAATTGCTTTTAGCATACTTTTCTAGTATAACAACTTTGGCCTCGCCCTAATTTCAACGGCTTTGTTGATATTTTGTAGAGAATCACTTTGGTAAACATCAACCTTGCTCTATGTATTAGTGGATTTATGACAAAAAAATTAAGATTTTCCTTTGTCTCACTTGTCTCTTCAATTTCATTTGGCATTATTGTTGACCAAAATAAGCTCACACTTATTTAGGGCAACTAACACCATTTTCCCCCTTTTGTGTTTCAATCTAAATTTTTACATATTTTAAGCACTTAAGACCCCCTGAAAGCATTTCCATTAGATAGGAAATTTCTTCCCCTTTCCAAAGATATAAATAAGTCCTTCTAACTCTTCGTATTTTTCAAGTTACGGGTCGGTGGGCCTAGGAAGGTTTTTTTGCCAAATGCAGGCTGGCGGGCCTAGGGAAGACTTTTCGCCCATGGAAATTGTGGACCGGCGGGCGGCGGAAGACATTTTGACATTTTTGCACTTTTCACAAAAAGGCACAAGTATAATTGCGGGCTCGTGGGCCCGAGAAGGATTTCTCATGAAAAGTGTAAAATGTGGGCCGACGGGCCCGGATATGTCTTTTTGCCCAAATGGAAAATACGAACCAAGCGGGCCCGAGGATGACTCAAGTGTAAAAGTGGGTTTGCGGGGCCATGGAGGAAATTTTTCCCAAGTATGAATGCGGGTGGCGGGTCTACGAGGGACTTTGGAACTTTTACACTTTAGTCAAAATGGCACAGTTTCAAGTGCGGGCTGTGAGCCGCGAGGTCTCATCGGTCGTTGAAAAGTCACAGACCCGTAGAGGGTGCCACATGCCTCATCGACGCAACTCTAAGGATAGAATCTCAAAAGAGACCCCAAACAAGCACCAAGCTTCCACGTGTCACATGCAACCAAGAAAAGGGACAAAGCCGACAAAGTTGAAAAGTCAAAATGGGGCAAAGCCAGTGGAAAGTGCCATGCGTCAACTCGGCGCAACTTTAGAAGTAAAATACATAGTGGGTTCCCAAATGAGCACCAAGCCTCCACGTGTCCCAAGTCCAAAAAAAGGGATGGAGCCGGCCCTTTAAATTGACTAAGTATAAGAGTGTCGGTAGAAGCCTCCACGTGTCTCATGGCACAACACAAGGCTGGGTCCAAAGAGCAAGTTCCCAAACATGCACAAACTCTCCACATGTCTTAGGTCCAACTGAAGTCAAATGGATCGAGGCCTGAATCGGCTAAGTATAGAGAATCGGCAGACGGCCCCACATGCCGCATCAACAAAATTTCAAAGGCGACCCAAAGTGGAGACTCAAACAAGCGCTGGCCCTCCATGTGTCTAGAGCCCGAAAAGAAAAAAGTGGTCATTGAAAATTCTAAGCAGAGGTAGGCCAGTGGAAGGAGCTAGGTGTCAACACAACACAACTTCAAAAGTAAAATTTGGAGCGGGTTCCCAAATGCACGTTGAGCCTCCATGTGTCCAGGGTCAGACATATGGCCCCGTCGAGCAAAAGGGACTTAGCCAAAATACAAAGAAAAGAGAAAGGCTATAGAGAAAGCCACGTGTCTCTTTGGTGCAATTTCAAAGGCACGGCCCAAAAGGCAATCCCCAAATGAACACCAACTCGCCACATGGTCAAATTCAAAGAGGTAAGGTCGGTCGTTGAAAAGTCCAAAATCCTGCGGAGGCCTCCATGTGTCTCATCCGTGCAACTTCAAAATCAAAACCGGGGGTAGTTTCCAAATAAGCGCAAAGCCTCCATGTGTCTCAAGTTGGACACTGATGTCTCGCCAACAGGAAGGATTTAGGTAAAAATACAAAGGAAACCGAGGAGCCCGTGGAAGCCGCCACGTGTCAATCCGAGCGTAATTTCAAAAGTAAAAGGAAAGGGGTGAATCTTCAAGATGCGCGAGGTTGCCACATGGACCCTGTATGGATAGACCCTTTTAAATATTGCACGCCCATGACCCTGATCTTTAGACAACCATATCTTTTTTGGAAACTTGGATTTGGGTAGGAGAGGACTTTTTGGAAAGATCTCGGGCACTAGCTTCTCACTGCCTCCATTAATGCTTCAGCCTGCTAATTTTAGGGGTTATCAAGTCTCCCACACGCGCCATGATGAAGAATGGGCCTCTTTCTTTCCCAGTAAGGGACAACGACGGAGGCATGGGTGTTGCAGCGAGACTCTTCATTGTGGCAGGTGGATTTCAATGCTTTTGGAGTGGTTGGAGTAGGTGGAATTCAATGCATCATAGGGGTGGTTGGAGCAGAGTTCAATTTTCCCTCTCTCTTTCTCTCTCATTCTTCTATATATTGTAAAAGAGGGCATATTCAAAGGGTTGGTCATTGTTTCTCCTCTGCCCCCTCTCTCTTTCTTCTTTAGGGTAGAATGCGAGTCTAAGCCTCCTCTCATGGCTCTGTAATGGCATTTTCTTGCCCTTGCCCACTAATGATGTATTGTGTGAACTTTTGGAGCAATAAAATATGTTTTGTGATGCATCTGTCCATCCTTTGCTTATTTTATTGTTTCTTCTTGCCCCTCATCGTTGTAGGGTATACCGTGCATACTCTGATGTTTATTGCAAGTTTTGGGAGTTGTGCTTAATGGGTTTTGAAGTGGTGTCCATGTGACATTTATCTTTGGTCTGTGGTGCATCTTGTCCACCCCCTCCTCTGCTCACCTCTCTCCACTTTAGGTAGTCGGATCCGTGATCAGCCACTTCCTTTTCTAGTGTATCACCACTTAGTGTAGGCTCTCTTTCATTCTCTCTCTCTCTCCCTGTCCCCTTGGAATGGTTAGATTAGGATAGATTAGGTTGCCTACACTAGAGTAGCTTGTGGCAAGTAGTTTAGGAAGTAGGAACTAGCCTTCTTTGGAGGTCCATCTCAAGTTTTGCAAGTCCCACAGCTTGAGAGATGGTCCAATGTTGTGCAATCACACCGAATGCCCCATTTAGATACCAGGACATTCGGGGGTGTTGTGATTTTGCACTAACAATTTTGGCATGCCGGTGGGACATGTCTGAAGCACCTTACCACTTCATCTTAGTAGGTTGGTGTGATCTGTCGAGATTTAGCCTTTTTGAGGCACATCTGTTACCACCACTAAAAGCAAAGCACATCTGGTGACTCCATTTGATTAACAACCTATTCTCTTAGTTACTAGACCTTCTCCCATCCATTTTCATCCATTTTTCTTCCATCTCTTTCATTTTCTTCCATTTCCATGAAGTTGTGTAATCATGACTTCATTTCCATCTTGGAATTCACACTTGCAACAACAACAATGTAATCCACCTCTAATGTATTTCATGAACCCTCCAGATCAACATTATGATCAGATCCAGAACCATTATGCTTACCCATATGAGTAGTGTCAGAGCTAGTTTGGCTATGGAGCTTATCAAGAACAAGGGTATGCATATGATGATAACAACTACATGGAAAATGTTGATCTATTGGAGAATATTCAAGGGATGGAGGCACGCATGGTGTAGTCAGGGCTATAGCACAGATGAAGGCATTCAGAATTGGCTATGGGGCACCTTATCCGTGGGTCGGCCCTATGCCAAGACATTACAACCCTCAGGAGAAGGTTGACTTCATGACTGAAATGTTGCCTCAACTTGCACAGTGGATTGAGGATATTGAGGTATATGAGCAAAGTGTGAGACAACCTTGTCAATGGGTAAGTTAGTCACCAGCTCCTTGTCCTTCATTTTCTCTTTCTCAAACTTTATCATTTCAACATGGTCAAGAGTCAAGCCCCTCACTTGCTGCCCCAAATGTTGACTTCCCTTCTCCATCTCCTAGTCTTCCATCTCATCTTAATTCTTCTACCCTTTCCCTTCCAAACAGGCATTCCCTCCAAACAAACAAGAAGCTCCACTTCCCTCTCCACCACAAACAACATCAAAACTGGTTGAATGTCAACCTACCACTCCTCTTGTATCCCCAAGTCCATGTTGGGAAGAGATTCCAAAGGCCAGTCAAGGAGAACAGCAAGAAGAGGAACCCAATAGAGAAGAAATGATAGAAAATCTGAAGAGTTGGGCTACTAGATTTGGATTTACAAAAATCCCCTTGATGGTTAAGCCTACTGAGGAGGTCAAGGTTGAAGAGCCAGTGGTGGCTGAGGCTGAGTTTGCAGCAGAAGAAGAACAAGAACAAGAAGGAGAAGATCAGCAATCTGTTTGCTCTGAATACAATGTCCATAATGGCACTTTGTTTGAAGAGGATGTTGATCTAACCCAAGTTGCAAACAGTTAAGGAGGAAGAACAACCAACTCCAAGTCCCATTGAAGAGGAGCAGCTGGGAGAGATCAAATCAGAGTTGAGGCCACTTAGTGAAGAAATCATTATTGAATATTTTTTGCTTTCATTTGAAGGGCCTGATTTGATTGATGAACCCATGACGGAGGAGGACCATACGATTTCAGAGGCTCTAAGTACGGAGCAGGCCACATAAGAACCTTCAGTTCTTCCTCCCACTTCATCTCTTCAAGCTCTAATGTGGAAGAAGAGTTTGATCTTTCAAAATTCATGTTTGAGGATGAAGGGAACCATGGTGAGCAAGTTGTAGATCAAGAGGACACCATGGAGGAGGTCGAGCACATGCAGCAGAGACAAAAGGAGGAAGATTATCTATTAGACTTGAAAGATTGCTTTGATGGAGAGGATCCTGAGGAGATAACATCATTTGATCCTCGATCATCCACCTTCCAAGCACATGAGCCTACTGCCATGAAGGAGAGCATTCAAGTACAACAACCTACACTTCATCATCAGCTCTCTGGAACCAAGGTTAGAAGATATGAATCCTCCATGTTATTCATAGGAGAAGGAAGGGAAGGAGCAAGAGGATGTCATCATCTCTCTTGCACCATCCACCCAGGAAGGTCAGTAGGAAGAATCCATTCTTGGAGTTGAAATTCAGAGCAAGGGGCACATCCATCGGTTTAGATCGTGCCCAATCAAGTACTTGGCTTCATTGGAGCCAAGGGAGAAGCTAGAACCATTCATGCCCACTTCAGGCATGAGGTTGAGTATCAAAGCACCAAGGGTCACCATCAGCACCTCCAAGAGTCCAATGCCAATCAACTTGAGGAGGTATTTTTTATTGATGTTGATACCTTGATGATTTGGGTGGAGGACCGGCTTATTGTCATTTTTTCACTCATACAAGCAGCCATATTCAGTGTCAAATCATTTACATGGCTGCCCCTTTTGACAAAGGTAAGCTACTTCTCCCTGCTAGTTGTAGGATTTGTTTGAAGTACATTTTCTCTCTGGTTAGTGTAGTATAGGATTAGGTTTGTTTTCAGCAAAAGAAGTGTTTGTGCACACTCTTGCATGTTCCACTTGGAGCATGTATGATTTCAAATTTTGTACATAGTGTGTTGTGGTGTTTTTTTGCTCATGCACAAGACATTAGAAGCAGCGGGGTGAGTTCAGGGTTAGCTCTAGTTCCAACAGTTTCCAAGTGGCTCAAGGATCAGATTTTCAAAGTTCAAATCAGTTTTTGTGTTTACCAGGTAGACTCCATGCCCAATGGATGCTTCAAGGAAACTGATCATTTCACCTAGCAGGCAGGTGATCCCCATGAGTCGCCAAATTGTTGACCAAAATAAGCTCACACTTATTTAGGTCAACTAACACCATTTCCCCCCTTTTGTGCTTCAATATGAATTTTTACATATTTTAAGCACTTAAGGTCCCTTAAAAGCATTTCCATCAGATAGGAAATTTCTTCCCCTTTCCATAGATATAA
Organism: Taxus wallichiana var. yunnanensis; assembly: GCA_018340775.1. Lineage (NCBI taxonomy): Eukaryota > Viridiplantae > Streptophyta > Pinopsida > Cupressales > Taxaceae > Taxus > Taxus wallichiana. Next base: position 195,979,063 of record CM031236.1, read on the forward strand.
ATAATTCCTTCTAACTCTTCGTATTTTTCAAGTTACGGGTGGGCCTGGGAAGGATTTTTGCCAAATGCGGGCCGGCGGGCCTAGGGAAGACTTTTTGCCCATGAAAATTGCGGACCAGCGGGGCGACGGAAGACATTTTGAAATTTTTGCACTTTTCACAAAAAGGCACAAATATAATTGCAGGCCCACGAGCCCGAGAAGGATTTCTCATGAAAAGTGTAAAATGCAGGCCGACGAGCCTAGATATGTCTTTTTGCCCAAATGGAAAATATGGGCCGGTAGGCCGAGGATGACTCAAGTGTAAAAGTGGGTCTACGGGGCCATGGAGGAAATTTTCCCAAGTATGAATGCGGGTGGTGGGGTCTGCGAGGGACTTTGGAACTTTTACACTTTAGTCAAAATGGCACGGTTTCAAGTGCGGCTGTGAGCCCATGAGGGTCTCATCGGTCGTTGAAAATTCACGAGACCCGTAGAGGGTTCCATGTGCCTCATCGGTGCAACTCTAAGGATAGAATCTCAAACAGAGACCCTAAACAAGCACCAAGCTTCCATGTGTCACATGCAACCAAGAAAAGGGACAGAGCCAACAACTGAAAAGTCAAAATGGGGCAGAGCCATTAGAAAGTGCCACGCGTCAACTCAGCATAACTTTAGAAGTAAAATACAAAGCGGGTTCAAAAATGAGCGTTAAGCCTCCACGTGTCCCAAGTCCGAAAAAGGGATGAAGTCGGCCCTTTAAATAGACTAAGTATAAGAGTGTCGGCGGAAGCCTCCACATGTCTCATCGGCGCAACACCAAGGCTGGGTCTAAAGAGCGGGTTCCCAAACATGCGCAGACTCTCCACATGTCTTGGGTCCAACATAAGTCAAATAGATCGAGGCCCAAATCATCTAAGTATAGAGAACCAGTGATGAATGCCACGTGTTGCATCAGCGCAATTTCAAAGGTGTGACCCAAAGCGGAGACTCAAACAAGCATTGGCCCTCCACATGTCAGAGCCGAAAAGCGAAGTGTTCATTAAAAAGTCTAAGCATAGGCAAGCCGTGAAGGAGCCAGTGTCAACATGGCGTAACTTCAAAAGTAAAATTTGGAGTGGGTTCCCAAATGCGCATTGAGCCTCCACATGTCCAGGGTCAGACATATGGCCCCGCCGAGTAAAGGGACTTAGCCAAAATATAAAGAAAAGGCAAGGCCGCGGAGAAAGCCACGTGTCTCTTTGGTGCAATTTCAAAGGTACGGCCCAAAAGGCAATCCCAAAATGAGCGCCAACTCGCCACATGGTCAGAATCCAAAAGAGGTAAGGTCGGTCGTTGAAAAGTCCAAAATCTGCGGAGGCCTCCATGTGTCTCATCTGCGCAACTTCAAAAGAAAAACCTAGGGGCAGTTTCCAAATAAGCGCAAAGCCTCCACATGTCTCGAGTTGGGTACAGTGTCTCCGCCAATGGGAAGGACTTAGGCAAAATATAAAGGAAACCGAGGAGCTCGTGGAATACGCCACGTGTCAATCCAACATAATTTCAAAAGTGAAAGGAAATGGGTGAATCTTCAAGATGCGCGAGGCTGCTACATGGACCCTATATGGACAGACCCTTTTAAACATTATGCACCCGTGACCCTGATCTTCAGACAACCATATCTTTCAATTGGAAACTTGGATTTGGGTGGGAGAGGAATTTTTGGAAAGATCTCGGCGCCGACTTCTCACATGCCTCCATTAATGTTTCATCTCACTAATTTTGGGGTTTCAAGTCTCCCACCTACCGCCATGATGAAGAATGGACCTCTTTCTTGTCCAGTAAGGGACAACGACAGAGGCATGGGTGTTGCAGTGAGACTCTTCATTGTGGCAGGTGGATTTCAATGCTTTCTGGAGTGGTTGGAGTAGGTGGAATTCAATGCATTGCAAGGGTGGTTGGAGCAGAGTTTGATTTTCCTCTCTTTCTCTCTCATTCTTCTATATATTGTAAAGAGGGGCATATTCAAAGGGTTGGTCATTGTTTCTCCTCTTCCCCCTCTCTCTTTCTTCTTTAGGGTAGAATGCGAGTCTAAGCCTCCTCTCATGGATCTGTAATGGCATTTTCTTTCCTCTTGCCCACTAATGATGTACTGTGTGAACTTTTAGAGAAATAAAATTTGTTTCATGATGCATATGTCCTCTGCTCACCTCTCTCCACTTGAGCATTCGGATCCGTGATCAACCACTTCCTTTTTTGGTGTATCACCCCTTAGTGTAGGCTCTCTTTCACTCTCTCACTCTCCTATCCCCTTAGAATGGTTAGATTAGGATAGATTAGGTCTTCCTGCACTAGAGTAGCTTGTGGCGGGTAGTTTAGGAAGCAGGAATCAACCTTCTCTGGAGGTCCATATCAATTTTTGCAAGTCTCATAGCTTGGGATATGGTCTAATGTTGTGCAATCACATCGAATGCCCCATTTAGATACCAAGACATTCGGGGTCTTGTGATTTTTCTCTAAAAATTATTTGTTATGAAAACTAGTAATTTTGGTGCGTTTCCATATCTTCTTTTCAAATATCATTGCTAAGGCAAACAAACAAATTAAACAAAAAACCCAAGTTATGTGCCCATCATTTTACTTTATTTACTTCACACTTTGGTTGTTTTTCTTAAAAGAAGTTGCACTTTCATTTCAAAATGTTTGCATAGCATATGGGATTAATCATCTTTATAAACACTTAGGTTGCTTGTTAAAGATTAAAAATATTGGCTTAATCGGTGTCTTAACCATCTAGGATTCATCGTTATATATTGGATTAAATTTTGCTTTAAACATTTTACAAGGGTGTTTGTTTCCCTCCCGCATATTTGGTTACTTGTTTGTACTTTATATTAATTGTGTATGTTTCTTCTATGCGCCACAAGGTGATCTTGCAAATAAGAAATAATTATGCGCTTTTTCTCTAGTAGGGTTCGGTGGTTAGGGCATTATTACCTAATCATTTGGAAAAATTCCATGTGTCGATGGGCTATATAAATTCATGGAAAGATCACTCATTTTTGGCTAAATAGGAGTTCACTTTTATGTGGCTCCTATGAAGTGAGGGGTGCATTTACCTCTAATAATTAGGACCTAGACTGGATCACATAGGAAACAAGCTGTCTTTTTTGCCAATCTCCATTGAAACGAGTGGAATGAAGGGGAGGGGGATTTGACCCTTCGAATCATGCCACTAGACAACATTTAATAATTTCACATACTTGTTCTCGCGTATTGAAATGTATATTGAGGATGCCCCTAAAAACCTTGTTTATCCTAGCTAGATGGCCACAAATTAAGGATATGTTGTGATTTGCTTGATTCTTCCCCAAAACCTTGTTTGTAAACAAAAAAAAGTGCATTACTCTGTCAACTTAAACCTTGATTATTTTCCACAAACCTCACAAGGAAAATCTCCTACGAGTTGAACCAAATGTATTTCACATCAAGACCATATGTTTTTGCCCAAACTCTAGCCTCATTTGTCAAACATAATAACTTGAAACTCTTATGAAATTTGACCAACCATTTTAGCCTCCAAACTTAAAGTTTTTTTCCCAAAAATTGATTGATTTCTAAAATTGTGTTATTATGTTGCTGAAATTTACCTAGCCTTCCTTAGGAAATTTACAAATCCAAAACTAGGTAAAATGACTATTTACAACTATTACATTTCGAATTTTAGCCATCTTTTCTTAAGAAGTTTACAAATCCAAAACTAGGTAAAACAACCATTTAAATTCGTTACGATGCCGAATTTTACCTAGCTTTCCTTAAGAAATTTACAAATCCAAAACTAGGTAAAACAACCATTTACAACCGTTACATCGCTAAATGTTACCTAGCCCTCCTTAGGAAATTTACAAATTCAAAACTAGGTAAAATGACCATTTACAATCGTTACTTTGTTAAATATTACCTAGCCCTCCTTAGGAAATTTACAAATTCAAAACTAGGTTAAATGACCATTTAAAATTGTTCTGTTGTCAAATTTTACCTAGCTTTTCTTAGGAAATTTACAAATCCAAAACTAGGTAAAATGACCATTTATAACCGTTACATTGCTTTGGATTTTACCTAGCTTTCCTTAGGAAAATCCATCAAAAATCCTAAACTTGGTAAAATATTCATTTTGCAATTGTTATTTTGTCTTTTTTACTTAGATTTCCTTAGAAAAAATAGTTACACATTCAAAATTGAGTACAACATTCATTTGCACTGTTATGTTGCCCAAATCAACCTAGAAGGTCCCTCAACACGAACACGTTCAACAAGATCATTCAATCTTCACACATTACCATGACACCTATTACTCGATTATGGCATAGATGACACAAATGTATTCAATTCATCCAATCCCTTGGAACAACTATTCGGTGATGAGCTTAGTCTTGTCGATCATAGTGAGGGAGAGGAGAAAAGACCACATGGCATATTTGCACACAATCCCACTCAAGTAAATAACTTTCTCTATCAAAATAAGGATCAAGTTCTTTTTTTGGTTGAATTAAGTGCTTAAGCACCCCTCTAAATTTGATCCCTCCTTTTTGTGAATATGATATGAGGGGAAGAATGAACAAATCCTCGACCTTTAAGAATATTGAAGACATCTTGGACACGAGGCATGTCTACATCGGCCCAATCCCGAAGGTCATAATGTCGGATCAACTTCAAACATACCTCCCAAAAAGGATAAAATAGGAAATCATATACCTTTATTTAAGATAAATTGTGAGTTCGAGAATGGAGGGTGAGGATCCCCCCCCACACCGCGTAATGAAGAAGTGATGATTAAAGAGAAATTACAAGAACTTAGTTGTCAATTGGGTAGCTTAGCTTCTCATGTCAACATAGACAAACATAAGGTCACTCACACCAAAAACCTAAAGTGACCTATGACATACTGCACACACTGACCAATCATGGAGGAGAATCCTCCAAATCAAACCAAAATTACATACCATCTACACTTTCATGAGGCAAGTCATTCGAACAAGAATGACAATCAATGAAAGATGTGATTAGCGATTTCAAGAAGGCAATAACAAACATTATAAGAAACATCGTTTGAAGAGCTATGTCCTAAAATGCTACGCATCCCTTTTCGCATGGTTTTGAAGGTCTCAAATTCAACAAATATCATGGTAAAGATGACCCAAGGATCATGCTAAGGAATTCTTCATGGATTGTCATTAAGTTTCCTATAGTGACAATTACCTTATCCGATTATTCCCACATATCTTGGGAGTTCAAGCTCTTGAATAATTCCTCAATCTTGCAAAAGGATCAATTTCCACTTACAAAGACGACTAAGATATTTTTATGACATTTATCTTTTAACATGGAGAGCGCAACATTTCATTGTTTTCCTACAACGATGGTAAATATTAGCTAGTCGTTTCTATTTCTCTATCCCTAAAAAGTAACTTGTCGGCATAGGTTTTCCTAATTTACACCGAGATCATTTTCCACCTAAAAACGCACTACGTAAACACATTTGAATAATTCATTGAAAAGGGTAGTCAAATTGAAAAGGCCATATTAGCTAAGGGTGTCTTAAAACTAATCCGGAGGGACTATGATCCTAAGCCTATTAATAAATCCAAATTCTTTAACAAAAATATTAAAATTGTAGGTGATGGAATCACATATTCCAAGCACATTCAAGCGGTCTAGAATATACAACATTTTAAACTTTCTTGGGGATGCCTAAACCATATAACAAGTTTCGAGACTATAACCCACTTAGTGAGTCCCTATCATCGATTCTTCGACAACTTAACTATGAGAATATGGTTACATTTCCTAACACCAAACCTTTTGAAGATGATGCACCAAAACCATCATGGAACAAAGACAATTAATATTGTGAGTATCATTGTGTTGAGGATCATGATAGAAAATAATGTATGAAACTCAAAAATATATCCAAGATCTCTAGATTGCATAGATATAGAACTTGATTCGCAAGAGCCCATTACATCATCAAATAATTAGTTAGGCATATATAAAGAACCTTTTCCCAAGAACAAACAACTAGAGCCAAAGTTAGATCGAGGTCAATCCTCACAAGGTAAAAACACCAATCACTTTGTCGTTAAGACATCACATCCTTTCGAGTCTTTAATTGGATATATACACCCAGTCATTCACCACATCACAATCATCAAAATCAAATCTCAAGGGTGTGTCATTACAAAGTGATGCACTTGCATCATTATTTCAAGACCCCCTTTGTCTACTCCTTCATATGGTCATTACGATATCTTAGAGTAGCTTGAGAAGACACCTGCTAATATTTCTATCTTGTACCTTCTAAAAATATATATTCTTCATAAATATATCCTTTATAAGAACCTTCAGGAGTCAAGAGTTGGACAACCATTGACCCTTCGTGCTTCTAAGCCTTGGTCATGAAAATCACCCCATATGAGAAAATAATTTTTAGCCAAAATGAAATTCCCTTTGGATAACCATACACACAAGTTACCTTTATACATCGAAGTGATCATAACCTACAAGAAATTCAAATGGGTGCTTGTGGATAATGGATTTTGTTTAATCATTTACACTTTGAAGATTGTTAAGGAACTAGGGCATACTAATACAAAATAAGAGCCTAATCTAATTACAATCAAGGCCTATAGTAATGTTGAGAGAAAATCAATGAAAACAATTACTTTACCTATGAAAATTGGCCATGTTATACAATTAACTCAGTTCCATTTTATTGATTTGGATCTTCCTTATAATATCCTCCTTGGCCACCCATAGATCCATGTCATGCAAGCTATCCCCTCCACTTTCCACTAGTGCATCAAGCTTCATTACCAAGGTTAAGAGCTCATGATTCTGGTGACCCAAAACCCTTCACCCATCATAGAGTTTTAGTTAGCCATTATCACAAAGCCTATGATTTCCTATCACAAAGATTGTTTTTAAGCCCGTATTAGAGGATCCCGCCTCTGGTGTCCATCTAAACATGCTTGACCACATGGAGTTGGTACATTCACCCCATTTCCCACATTGGAGTCAAAATTCAAAATCCTTAACAATTGTTGCAAGGAGTATGATCTCTAACATGCCCTCTTTATTTCTAATCTTCCTTGTCACCAAAAACACGTGGTAGGACCAACTTCCGATCAAGAAGACCATGGGAGCACAACAATTTAGAAAAAAATAACAAGTGGCATATTAGGAGACAAATGTCCTGGATATAACTTACGCATCTTAATCACACAATGAAAATATGGCCTCCTGCTATCAATCATCGAGGCTATGTTATCCCCAAAAAAATTATGTATGACATGGGATATCAAGGTTATGGGTGTGGAAAGTATGAAGAAGGTGTTCAAGAACCTTTTAGGCACATGAGAAGATAAATAGATACGACATTGGCATAAAACCATAGGATGAACCACTAATAGAAGTTAATTCCACCTCTTTTGAATGTGAAGACAGTCCTTCCAATTATGATAATGAACCAAGATCTCCTTGTAGTCTCTACGAGGACCTTGCCTCTACGAAGCTATCTTCTAACACCTCTACTTTAACATTATCCCCTTCCTTATTGAACTTGATCTCATATATCCCTCCCTCGTTGATTGGGACCAATAAGATCACATACTAATTGATTTATTTTAGAATGAATAAGCGATAGAAAAATTCATGGGGCTCCATGATGGCATCCCTATTGGATATCATAAAAGATAATTTTCTATCAACCTTGATACGTATGCCTACTTTGGGGAGGAGGCTAAGTTTTATGATCAACAAGAAATGAAAAATTCAAAATTACCTTCAAAAAGGAAAAAAATTAAAAATATAAAATCCCATATTGAAAACCTTTTTGAGGCACTCACAGAAAAACAATGTTTAAAAGATGAAAAGGGTTATTGACCATTACATTAGTGAAAATATTGTAGAGATTCAAATAGAGGAAGAACACAACCTACCTCCCGATCATACGTGAATAGAAGATGGTTCTAAACTATTGGTTGAAGAAATTATCATCATCAATATTGGCACAAAATAATAGCCTAAGATGGTCAAGTTGGGAGCCTCACTTAGTCCATTAGAGCATAAAATGTTTTCCATACTCCTCAAAGAGTTCTCTAATGTTTTTGTTGGTCCTACGTGGACATGCGAGGCTTAGATCCTTCCTCGGTTGTGCACAATTTGGTTGTTCGCGAATCATCAAAAGCTTCGAAAGTTCATCCACAAGTGGATCTCTTAGTCAAAGAATATCTCGAGAAGTTTATAGTAGTAGGGTTTATTAGGCCTATGGATTGTTCAAAGTGGATATCCAACATAGTTCCTGTTCACCAAAAACCGGTGGGAATTGTCAACACCAATCGACACTATGATAATTCTTCATCGGGAACTCCTCGTGCTATGATTATTAACTAATGCACAGCTCTTAGTTTGGTGGATGTAATCTGGAAACACAACAACAAACATAACACAAGAATACCATAGACTATGATAAGAAGGAATAATGATAAATCTGAAATATCAGTGTAAATTATAATATCAACATGAAATTGTTACAATCTCACCCATGAGGTTCTTCAAGTGTTATTAACTTCACTTGCCTTCAAACAATAACTATGGGAGAAACTTCACAATTACACCTCTTAATGGCTTCTTTAACACACCTTCAAAATGATGGCTTCCTTTACACACTTACTCATACAATATTTCTCACTACTTCTCTCTATGCTAAATGAGGGGGGGTGGCCTCTTTATTTATAGGAATTCAGGCTTATCCACCTTATCTCTAAGATAGGATAGGAAATCTCTTCCGGCCAATCATATTCCATGCCTAAACTCTTGCCTTTACATGTAGGCTTATCTTCTAAGATAAGATAAACTTTATCATCTCACATGGATTCCACCTTTTAGACTTTTCCACAAATAAAATATACAAAATATTTATGACATCACTCTTTGTCCTTATTACAAATATAATATTTCTAATTCCTAATCATGTAGACCCTACTTCTCTACTTATCCCAACTTTGACATTTTAACATTACCGGACCACTTACGACAAATATTTACTTTTTACAACATTCATATTGTACTTTGATTGTTACCGTACTCTACATTATTGGTGGCACCGTCTTGTGACGTCGTTATCTTCTATTGGATGCCACTACTAATTATACTTAACAACATCCTATTCCTAATACATACATTAATAAAATAGAAATTACGGAGGAAAATTTTAATGTCGACATTTTCCCCCTTCCTAACTTCTACTCCGTCCTCGAAGTAGACTCTTATGGACATTCTAAAGCTGGTGCTTGGAAAATATTTAACTTGTCATGGTTGACCCATTTTGTAATGGGAGTACCATCCAATTCCTCTAGTCGATATGTACCATTTTCATGCACAACTATTATTTTGTAGGGCCCCATCCACTTTGGAAGAAATTTTCTCTGTCTTCTTTTTTTGTATCTGGAATCATATACTAGAACCAAGTCATTCACATGAAATGGAGACCAACGGATCTTTTGATCAAAGTATTCCTTCTGCTTCATTTTCTTCTTATAGCTTGTATCCTTCGCTATTTCCCTCATTTCCTCTAGCAAATGAAGATGTACCAACCTTTCTTTTATTGAATCACTTTCATCCATCCTTTCATTTTTCATAACTCTCACAGTGGGAATATCAAACTCAATAGGAAGAAGCTGGATCAAATGCCATAAGCCAAGCTGAAATGGGAGTATCCTGTTGCTTGACTTTGATGTTGCCCTATATGCCCACAATGCCGCATGAATCCTTTTATCCCACTTATGTACTGTAAATTTGCATCTTTTGCTAGAATTTGACACAACACAAAATTTGTTCATTCCACTGTCCATTTGTGCTTGGCTTGTATGTTGTTGCCTTCACGTGCTTAATAGAAAACTTGTTGACTAGGGCTTCTACCACCTTATTAATGAAGTGGCTTCCTTGATCTGTTACAATTTCTAATGGGCAACCAAATATGGTGACAATGCGTTCATATATGAACCTTGCCACTTCATCCATGGAAGTTGTTTTCAATGGCCTAGCTTGACCCACTTGGTTAAATAACTGTGTGCAACTCTACAATATACTTATTTTGGCGTGGGGTAGTTGGAAGTGGACCTACAATGTCTATTCCCCACTTTTCAAAGGGACCAAGTGGAAGAATAGGGCATAATGGAGCTGATGAAGTCTTACGGTTACCATGTGTTTGACAAATATCACATGTCTTACAATAATTATAACAATCTCTAAAAAGAGTGGGCCAGTGATAACCTGCGTCCAAGATCCTTCTTGTTGTAAGTTGTCTGGAGAAGTGTCCTCCACATGTACCATTGTGGAATTCTTCTATCAGCTCCTTCCCTTGATCACATCTAACTTCCCTCTTATATTGTCCATCAGGTCCTATTTGAAATAATACTCCATGCAGAATAGAATATGGATGACTGGCTTGAGTAATCTTCCTCTTAGTCTTTGCATTGGCACCATCAGGAAACTTGAATTCATTTAGATAATTCCAAATATCTATGTATTCACTAGGGATTGTGTCAAGAGATAACAATGTTGCATCTGGGAAATCATCATCATCACAAGGAAAACCTAAACCATCATAGGCTCGAGAGAGTGCATCTACATTGACATGCTTCTTTCCTGGCCTATCTATAATATCAAATTCAAATTCTTGTAGCAAAATTATCCATCTTACTATCCTCCCTGATGGGTTAGGCTTATTGACAATATATTTTAGAGCCTGATGATCTATTACAACTATAAATTTCTTCCCTAGCAAGTAATTTCTAAACTTCTTTACAACAAAAATGATAGCTAGAGCCTCTTTTTCAGTTATAGTATAATTTACCTCAGCACTGCTCATTTGTCTACTCCCAAAGTAAATTGGATGATCATTCCCATTTTCATCATTTTGGCTTAGAGTACTTCCTAGTGCTACATCTGAGGCATCAGTATACACAATGAATGGCTTGCTCCAATCTGGATTCTTTAAAACATGTGAAGACACCAGGGCTTCCTTCAGTTGTTCAAAAGCTTCATGCGCCTTATTTCCTGGTTCATAAGTAACATCCTTCTTCAAGAACTGGGTTAGTGGCTGTGTAATCTTTGAGAAATTCTTGATGAACCTTCTATAGTAACCCACATGGCCTAAAAATGATCTCAACTTACTTCTATTCATAGAAAATGGTAACTCTTTGATTTTTGAAACTTTATCAGGATCAATACCAATACCATCTCTGGATATAACATGCCCTAACAAAACACCTTTAGAACATCCAAAGACACACTTTATAGGGTTTAGTGAGGCTTGTGCTTCATCTAACCTTTGAAATGTTGTCTCCATCTAGTGCAGGTGGTCCATCTTGCTCTCATAGATGCAAAAATCATCTAGAAATACTCGATGAAGTTCCCGATGTAGGGTTCAAACACCATATTCATCAAGCCTTTGAGCGTTCTTTAGAGCATTACACAACACAAAAGGCATAACTCTATAAGAAAACGTTCCCAAGGAGTGGTGAGCGTGGTCTTGACTGATCTTTCTCTGCTATACGAACTTGGTTGTATCCGCTATATCCATCGGCAAAACTATAGCACTCTGGCCATTTACTTCGTCTAAAATCGATCCGAGAATGGAAGAGGGTAATGATCCTTCTTTGTTGCCTTATTGATCTTCCTATAATCAACACAAATGCATAGATTCCCATTCTTTTTATTGATATCACAATGGGAGAAACCCATTCTGAGTTTTCCACAACAAATATAAATCTGCATTAAGCAACTTATCTATTTTTTCTTTTCTGAGTCTTGGAAAAATTAGGATTCATTCTATATGGCATTTGCTTTATGGGCTTAGCACTATCTACCACTCAATAGAATGTTCTACCCAATTTACTTGATGGAGTTCCTTATAATCAAAAGTGAATATGTGTATGTACCTTCGAAAGAGTTGGAGGTAGGATTCCTTCTCACTCTCCATCACAGCATCACCAATCTTTATTTGTTGGAGACGATCATCAATTTCTTCTTCAGATAATTTTATGGATCATGAGTCGGTGTGACTGGAAGGATATCCATGACCGAAACATCAACCTCACTTTCTTCATCTTCAGTGTCCACTTCACTAGTACTCGAGTAATCAGAGGATGTCCAATCATCAATTTCATCACTTGAATCCACAGGTTCTGCCTTATGATGCCGAGGGATCACGTTTATCTTCACCCTCTCTCTACCACGTCCAAGTGTCATGAAGCCTTCATTCCATTAGTTTCTTGCATGAACTCTCCTTAGCCATGGTCTTCCCAACAACATTGAGTAGTGCAACAATACCATTTTCATCACACGAAATTCTACCACACATACAACACCCATAACACATATTACCACATTTGAGACTACACTTGGTTTAGTTTTTCCTTTATTTAATGACCTTAACATAAGTGTTGAGGGGCAATCAATTTTAAACCCAACATATTTATTACAAACTCGGTCATTACATTAAGCGCCACACCTCCATCAACTAAGACATCATGAATTGAAATACCATTACATAATACCTCAGCTTGTGGAGCGTAGGGATCCGCCTCTGCCTCCAAAACAGGGACCTCAACCTCCTTCCTTCATTGAGCATTGAGTCCACTTCGCAGCTCCCGCCTCTTCTCAGAAGACATAGCCAAGAGTTGACCATATGTAATATTTGCAGGCCTTTTGGACAGATCATCTAAGATGGAGTATGGTCCTTGTCCTGTGAAATCGAGAAAATCTGCACACCCAACTTTCTTCTCCTATGTTTCTTACTAGTTTCTCCTTTCATCTTCTTAGGATCATTTCCATCTTGGTTATCTTTTTCTTTCTTTCTTTTTGTTACAAACACATCTACTTCATTATTTATGATCTTATCTGCTACATCAAGAGAATTCGCAGTGCTTTCCCTTTATCATTATCTCTTGTACCGGATGTAGAAGCTCTATACGGACAATTATACTTATAATGACCCTTTTATAACAACCATAACATACAACTTCAAAAATATTTCTTTTGGACCTCTATCTCCTCCTTGAGAACTAAATTCTTTCCTTGAAGAAGATTAATAGTTAACCTACCCATCTTTCTAAGAATATCTTCATACTCAGTAGATGTACTAGGAGAAGGATTTGTGCTCACCGAGAGTGGTTATGGATTCTAGACCAAAGGTCTGGTGTAGGCTCTACTTTAGCAACAATTTCTTTGGGCTCCTCTTCCATGCTTTCTTCTTGCCTTCTTGTAATCTCCTTTGCTTGTTCGATGGTAACTGGGCGGTCATATTTCACTCGTTTTCGATCTGCGGCTTCATCCCAAGAATGAAGTGCTTATAGAGGAGATTATCCACGCCATTCATTAACCCATCTGCTAATCCTTCCTTCCGGATCTGGGCATTAAGCTTCCTCCTTAGCTCTAGAACACGAGCATGATAATCCCTTATCTTCTCCTTCTCTCCTTGGGCTAGCTTTGTGATATCGATCATGAGATCTGCATATTTCTGTTGTTCACCAAATTCTTCAAGAAAACTTTCAGTTAATAAATCCCATGAGTTTTTCACATTATCACCTAGTGTTTCAAACCACCTAAAGGCTGAACCATCCAAAAAGGTAGGAAAAAATTCAGTCCATTGTTCCCTTCTTATAAGGCCATTACAAATACAAGATCATTTAAACTCTTGAATGAAAGAGGAAGCATCTTCATTAGATTGGGCTGAAAAAATAGGAATCTTCCCCATTTCCAAAAGTAACCACAATGAAATACCAACCCACAAGTACAATCAATAAGACTTATGTGCAGAAATAATTGGAATCACTATAATAGAAAATAGAAATGACCATGGTAAACTATGGTAAAACTTGACTACTGCGGTAAAAGCGACTTTACTATGGTAACCACTATTCACGGTAAAAAGTGAAGTTCTTGTGGTAAAAGCGACTTTACTTATGGTAAACACTATTCACGGAAAAAGTAAAATTACTGCGGTAAATACTATTCACGGTAAAAAGTGACTTTACTGCGGTAAATACTATTCATGGCAAAAAGTGACTTTACCATGGTAACTACTATGCACAGTAAAAACAAGGTTACCCTCCAAATGTTTTCTGACTAAGTGGGAATATTTCTCCAGAAAATCCACCAACGAGGAATGGTCCCGACAACGGAACCAAAATGTCAACACCAATCCTAGCACTATGATAATTCTTCACCAGGAACTCCTCATACTATGATTATTAACTAATGCTGACTCTTAGTTTGGTGGATGTAATCTGGAAACACAATAACAAACATAACACAAGAATACCATAGACTATGATAAGAAGGAATAATGATAAATCTGAAATATCAGTGTAAATTATAATATCAACATGAAATTGTTACAATCTCACCCATGAGGTTCTTCAAGTGTTATTAACTTCACTTGCCTTCAAACAATAACTATGGGAGAAACTTCACAATTACACCTCTTAATGGCTTCTTTAACACACCTTCAAAATGATGGCTTCCTTTACACACTTACTCATACAATATTTCTCACTACTTCTCTCTATGCTAAATGAGGGGGGGTGGCCTCTTTATTTATAGGAATTCAGGTTTATCCACCTTATCTCTAAGATAGGATAGGAAATCTCTTCCGACCAATCATATTCCATGCCTAAACTCTTGCCTTTACATGTAGGCTTATCTTCTAAGATAAGATAAACCTTATCATCTCACATGGGTTCCACCTTTTTAGACTTTTCCACAAATAAAATATACAAAATATTTATAACATCACTCTTTGTCCTTATTACAAATATAATATTTCTAATTCCTAATCATGTAGACCCTACTTCTCTACTTATCCCAACTTTGACATTTTAACATTACCGGACCACTTACGACAAATATTTACTTTTTACAACATTCCTATTGTACTTTGACTGTTACCATACTCTACATTATTGGTGGCACCATATTGATGGTGCCGTTATCTTCTATTGAACGCCAAGACTAATTATACTTAACAACATCCTATTCCTAATACATACATTAATAAAATAGAAATTACGGAGGAGAATTTTAGGGATGTCAACAAGGCATGTCCTAAATATGATTTTTGTCTTCTCAACATCAATATGATTGTTGATTCTACAACAATTCATGAAATGTTATCCCTCATGGATGATTTTTCTATCTATAACCAAATTAAGAAAGCATAAGAGTATCAACACAAAATTTCTTTCACTACTCCTTGGGGTAATTTCTACTATCAGGTCATGTCATTTGGCCTTAAAATGTGGGGTCCACATATCAATGCACTATGACAATTATATTCCATGATATATTGCATGACATTGGAGAAGATTATGTGGATGACATTCTAGGAAAGTCAAAAGCACGGACATATCAGCCAATGTTCCTTTTTCACATCTTTGAATGACTTCAAGAATACAAGGTCAGGTTAAACCCTAAGAAATGTGTGTTTGGTGTTGTATCAAAAAAATTATTGGGGTTCATTATATATAGAAGAGGAATTAAAGTGGATCTAACAAAGGTTACAACTATCGGTGAAATTGCCCCTCCTAAAAACCTCAAGAAGCTCCATGACTTATAACATAAAATATAGGTTTATTTGTAGATTCATTTCTCCTGTCATGTTGATAAATTTCATTCCTTCACCCACCTCCTTAAAAATAGTGTTTATTTCAACGGGTCTTCGAATGCTAACATGCCTTTACACAATTGAAGCAATACTTATCCAATCCACCTGTTCTAATCCCACCTACACTAGGTGAACCCATTTTCTATAAATTTCCACTACTTAGTTTTATTTACGCACACTCTTAGCACAATATGATGCACACCATAAAGAAAGAGTTTTCTATTACCTCACCACATGTTAATATCATATGAACTGAATTTCTTGCAAATCAAATTAAATTATCCTATTATTACATTGTCTCTTGAATAATAAAACCAAGCTCATATCCAAAGTTTACCTACTCAAATATCTCCTACCTAAACCATCTCTTATTAGGAGGATGGAAAATTGGATCATCCTACTTAGCAAATTTGACATTGAATACGCCAATCAAAAGGGAATTAAAGGAAAAGTGCTCACAAATCAACTTATGGAAGCACCATTTCTAGACACAAACCCATTAAGTCTTGACTTACCCTACACATCTATCTTATTTGTCGAGGATTCCACTACATGAAAAATATACTTCGATGGATCATTCACCTTTCGTGGCTTAGGTGCAGGAGTTATTCTCATTACCCTTACTGGTGACCTTATTCCAAGAGATTTTAGAATTGGTTTTCCTTGCACCAATAATATAGTTGAATATGATGCCCTTATTGCTAGTCTAAAAGTCACCATTAAATGGAATATTAAACAAGTTCGGGTTATAGATGTCTCACATGACTCACTATCAAACAAGTTATGGAAAGATACAATGTTAAGGATGGAACGCTTATCCCTTATAAGTGTATAGTAGACATTTTAAAGGAATATTTTGTCCATATTACTTTCCAACATATTCCAAGGATGAAGAATAAGTCCACAGATGCTACGACTACCATTGCATCTCTCTTAAACCTTCCTCGGATAAGCAGTGTATTATGATTCCTTGTTGAACATATCACGGTACTTGCTTACGATATGCCAAAATCTTGTTTGGTGTGTGATGTTGTTGGTCGCTTTTCCCCTTGGTATAAAGACATTTACAATTACCTATAAAATGGTACCTTTCCACCGACATTACCCATTCCCAAAAATGAACCCTCATCTAATGAATAGCTCATTATACCCTCCTTGGGGGCACTCTATATTGTCAAGGTTATGATGGGATCTCATTACAATGTCTAAATTCAAAAGAGTCTATACAAGCTACCAAAGAGGTGCACAAAGGCATCTTTGGCGCTCATACTAGTTACATGGTTCTAGCCAAGAAAACTCCATGAGTTGGTTATTGGCCCACTATGGAAATTGATTGTTGTCAATATGTTCGCAAATGTGTCCTTTTTCATAAACATGACAACTTGATTCACGCACCATCTCAATCCTTATAGCCTATTACTATGCCTTGATAATTTTTAAAATGGGGGCTCGATCTCATAAGGAAGCTCACACCTACCTCATTTGATGGACATCAACATATTATTACCACAACTGGGTACTTCACCAAATGGGTGAAGGCCATGTCTCTCACATATGTAAATAGTGTTCAAATATCCAAATTCATAATGAACCATATTATTTTTCGTTATGGCATTCCTTGTTATTATCTCCAATAATGGAAAGTATTTCAAAAATAGAAAAATATGTAGAGAAGGAATGCCATTTTGATAGACTTTCCATTTTGAAAGGGAGCTTCCCTCCTTGCGTATCTCTTTACAGGATTATTTGGAGAATGAAGAAGATTATAGAGTAGCTAGACTTGCAGAGCTTGAGTTGTTTGATGAAAAATGTATCCATCCCTTGGATCACCTTAAAGTGTATCAAAATCAAATCCATAATAACTACAAAAATAAATTATCTCTCATGAGTTTGAGATTGGATATCTTGTACTTAAAGAGAATTTGTTCAACACTACCAAGAAAAAGAGAAAATAAGGGAAAATTGAGTCTAAGCTGGTTAGGGTCATACATTATGGTGGTTAAATTTGGTTCAAGAGCCTATAAGCTCACTCGCCCTAATGGTGCGAGCTTCGGGACCCGGAAAATTGTGCACCTCAAATGCTTCTACACCTAAGATCATGTTAGGTTGTGGAGCTAGATTGCTTCATAGTTAGCATGCAATGGAAAGTGACTGGTAATACAAAGAATCTCATCGGTCGGTCGGGGAACGGCATGGTCACCTAGAACTGTCATCGGTCAAATAGGCCTAACTTTGGTCAAAGAAAGTGGGAACCATGACCCGTCATCGGTTAGAGCAAGTGGGAACTAGCCGCGGTTAGGTCTAACAATGCACCAGCCACTGGTTACTGTGCGATGTGTTTTATTTTTAGTCACGGGCTTTAAATATAGATTTTGTTTAAAGCAAATCTATTGGATGTAATTACATAGCTAAGGTGCCCTAAGTTTATATATTTATATATAAGCGTGAAAGTTAGGGTTGAATAAAAGAGTCAAAAAGAGGGATCGCATTAGATCCTCGATTCTCTCCCAGACCGAGAGGATGAAGACGAAGAAGAAAAAGAAAAAGAAAGAACAAGTTACATGAAGACAAATTCTCCATGGAGAGGAGATGGACAGAAGGAAATAACAGGTACATCTGAATGGTGAGAAGAGGGTAACGTCTTCTACTGTATTTCCTCTGTATTGTTTAGTCTCATGTAATGGCTTGCATAGTATGCAAAGCACATAGGGTTTCTTCTTGTAGATCCACATGTTGGTGAGATCTTGTATTATAGATCTATGTAGATCTAGTCTTGTATTGTAGATCCATGAGATCATATTGTATTGTTGATCCATGTAGATCTAGATATTGTAGAGGTCTAGTTTGCAAATTCATAATACAGTGAGAGCTTGGCTACACAGTGGCAGATGCAGGGTAGCTTTAGATATTTGAGATCTGGTTATGTTTTAGAGGCACGGTTGTAGTGCACTCAGGTAGATCTAGTTAGAGATCTAGAGGAGACACAAGTGGTGGTATGGAGGCATCGTTTAGTGTGCTCAGGCAGATCTGGTTGGAGATCTGGGAGAAAGAGACGATCTTGTAGAGATACATGTACTCTTGTGCGAAGAGTTGGTTTGTAATCTCTTGTTATATTATATATCTATGAGATCTCTATTTTTGGGTGGATGTAGCCCACCTTGGGCGAACCATTGTACATGTTTGTTATGTGTATGTACTTTTCTGTGATCTGGATTATTCTAGTTTATGTTTCCACTGTTGTAGATTTTGGGGGGAATTGTTTCGATCCTATGTGTATGATTTTATTTGTTATTAAATCATAGCATTATTCTCATGCGGCCCCTAAAATCCCAACAACCGGTATTAGATCGAGTGTTTGTTTTTCCTGATGAGAAGATCACAGGAAGAGATTTAATCTCAAGTGGGAGCTGGAAGAGTAAGGTTGTTGGAAATTACAGTGACCGGCATCGGTTAAGTGGAAACCGACATTGGTAGGGTAACCGTGGTCGGTTATAGGGTGACTATGGTCGAGTTATAGGGTGACCGTGGTTAGTTACTGAGCAGCCTGGTTATAAATAGAAAATCACAAATCGAAGAAATGGAAAGATGCATAGAATGTATCTTGTTTGTTGAGGTGTCCCTAGTTCTTGGAGGCACAAGCATGTTGGTCAGATTGCAGATCTAGTTATTGAGGTATGGTTTTATCTCGGTATTGCAGTGCTTATATTATTTTGGTTGCACATGCATATTTGGGACTACAGATCTAGATCTGAGAATGAGAAAAGGAGCAATTATGCATCCTTTGGTGCAGTTAGATGCACGGGCTTTGGTAGAGAGGCGTAACACAGAATGAAGACGGGGCTTCCATCAAAGAAGCATGTACTTCAGTTGAAGATGTAGTTGAGTATCTTGGTGTTGGTAAGGTGATGTGTTTCATCTTGATGCAATTTATTGCATGGATTTGTTGTATTGTTTTGTACGAGATTTGGATGCTTCTTGAAATGATTGGCTCAATCCAACTATCGGCTTCAGTTGAAGTATGCACCTGGTGTAGTGTGTTATGCCAAATTGTGTGGCATTGGATTCACTCCAGCAGCAAAGATTGACATAGGTCTGAGAACCGAGGTCGGTCACAGAGGAACAGTACTGGTCAGCTAACCATGGTTGGTCCTTGTGGCAACTTATCTGCACGGGGTTTTGCAGCAAGAGAGGGCAGTTGGTTATGTGTCCTATTTTGGAGATATCTAGTTTCTAGCATAGTGTGTACATGAAGAAACAATGTAGATCACTTCATGGTTTGGATCAAAAAGAGGACGGAGTTGGCTCGGTTAGTCCATTGAGACTTTGAGTCAGGTATCTCTATATGGTTCATGTTTTATTTCTTTCGTTTGGAGCAACTGATATTATGTTTGGACTGTGTGCACAAATTTACACCATGGTTTTTGGTGTTGTTTGACTTTTATTTCTCGAGTTGTGTGGAATCTTGAGGACAAGGGTTCCTAGTCTAAGGATGAGATCCTCAATGAAAATTCATGGTTAGACACAATTGCAAGTAATGAAATATTTTGAGTACACAGGATGAAAAGAAGTTGATTCACCTACTTCACAAGAAGTCCAAACTTCTGTGATGTAGAAGTATTCTTTGATAAGAAGGGAATCATTTTATATTTTCTTTCATCTGGATTTTTATTTCTCACTGACATATTAGCTTTTGAGCTTGGTGTTAGAGGCAGTGCAAGGGATTTCATGTTCAGTGGGAGCAAGCCATGGTTGTTGGCATTGCAGGATTGGATACATGATGCACATGCAAAGTGAGAGGAGATTGCTACTATTCAGAGTGGCAGAGGCACTAGTTGGTTTTGGAGGACAGTCACAGATTTGTAGGTATATTGAGTTTATTGCTTTGTGATGTCACTTCTGGTTTATTTTGTGGTGCCTGGATATCCCTATGGGATTACAGTTGATGGTTAGATTCAGCTGGGTGAAGATGATAGTGCAATTTAAGGGTTAAAAGAGAAAATCTGCTAGTTACAGAGACCGGTGTCGAGTTAGGATTAACCATGGTCGGTCATCTGGTAACCATGGTCGGTTAGGAAGTGATTGGGGTTGGTTAGGAAACTATGGTCAGTTTGGTCATAGGTTTAACATCAGTGTTTATTTACCATTTTAAGATGGTGCCCTTGTTTTGCTTTCATCTTGGTTGGTTTGTGTAGAGTATGTTGATGACATGTTTGCTAGTATTTGCACTTGGTATTAGTGGCATGGTTTAGCATGGATGTTATTAACATTGATGAGCACAAGATTCATATTCAGCTTTGGAGTTAGTTGGTGGCTAGACTTGGAGCTTCTGGAGAGCTGGTGATATGGATGGATGTACATGGTGAGTTTGTACATGTTGGATAGATTCAGTTTTGTGAGTCTATGATGATGTAGATGTTTGATTTGCACATGGATGCCTTGAGCATGAGTAGGGGATGTTTGTATTTCCTCTTGTTACTATGTTACTCCTTGAGAGATGTTATCTACAGATGATTGTCTTGGACATGCTAGTTATTTATGTAGGGTTGGATTTGCAGAATGCAGTATTTGGATTCTTTGAGTTGTGTAGGTGTTGTGGAGTAATTAACCATGGGTTGCATGTAGAACTCATTTGGGTTGTCTTGACCCAAGATCTCATTTTTGCTTACGCATATTCCAGTTTGACTTGTCTATGGTCAGTTGCATTGGTGGTTGCATGGAGACATGGATAGATGGATGGAGAACATGGTTGGTTTTATAGGTATGGCTACGGATGCGATTGAGGCTCAGAACTTTAGTTTGAGGGGGAGCTCTTGCAGGTGTGTTAGCCATGATGGCTTATTACATGAGGAGCTAGGTTGGCTTGTTTTCCGATACTAACAACTCGTATGGTGTTATGATTCGAGTGGGAGCTTGAGGCTTGGTGTCACATGATTTGTTATAGCTTCATGCATGTTTGGTAAGTCATGGTTTTATCTTCTTAGTGTGAGAAGATGGTTTGATCTTCCTGGTTTTATTTTTTGAGAGAATTGTTGAAGGAAAGAATAGATGGTCTTCACGGTGTGTAGAGGATGGTGAGGTATCGAGGTTCAACAATTTATCTCCAAGTGGGAGATTGTTAGGTTGTGGAGCTAGATTGCTTCACAGTTAGCATGCAATGGAAAGTGACTGGTAATACAACGATTGTCATCGGTCAAGGGGGAACCAGCACGGTCACCAGTAATCGGCATTGATTATACATGCCACGACTTTAGTCGAGCAAGTGGGAACCGCGACCCGTCATTGGTCAGATGGACAGACATCGGTCAGAGCAAGTGGGAACCGGCCATGGTTAGGTCTAACCAGCGCCGGTTACCTATGCGATGTGTTTTATTTTTAGTCATGGGCTTTAAATATAGATTTTGTTTAAAGAAAATCTATTGGATGTAATTGCATAGCTAAGGTGCCCTAAGTTTATATATTTATATATAAGCGTGAAAGTTAGGGTTGAATAAAAGATTCAAAAAGAGGGATTGCATTAGATCCTCGATTCTCTCCCAGACCGAGAGGATGAAGATGAAGAAGAAAAAGAAAGAATAGGTTACGTGAAGACAGAGTCTCCATGGAGAGGAGATGGACATAAGGAAATAGCAAGTACATCTGAATGGTGAGAAGAGGGATGTCTTCTACTGTATTTCCTTTGTATTGTTTAGTCTCATGTAATGGCTTGCATAGTATGCAAAGCACATAGGGTTTCTTCTTGTAGATCCACATGTTGGTGAGATCTTGTATTATAGATCTATGTAGATCTAGTCTTGTATTATAGATCCATGAGATCATATCGTATTGTTGATCCATGTAGATCTAGATATTATAGAGGTCTAGTTTACAAACTCGCAATCTGAGTGAGAGAGCTTGGCTACATAGTAGCAGATGCAGGGTAGCTTCAGGTATGTGAGATCTGGTTATGTTTGAGAGGCATAGTTGTAGTGCACTCAAGTAGATCCGGTTAGAGATCTGGAGGAGACACAAGTGGTGGTATGGAGGCATGGTTTAGTGTGCTCAGGCAGATCTAGTTGGAGATTTGGGAGGAAGAGATGATCTTGTAGAGATACATGTACTTTTGTGCAGAAGAGTTGGTTTGTAATCTCTTGTTATATTATATATATATATGAGATCTCTATTTTTGGGTGGATGTAGCCCACATTGGGTGAACCACGGTACATGCTTGTTATGTGTATGTACTTTTCTGTGATCTGGATTATTTTAGTTTATGCTTCCACTGCTATAGATTTTGTGGGGAATTTTTTGGGTCCTATGTGCATGATTTTGTTTTATTAAATCATAGCACCCTTCCGCTACTCCCGTATTCCCCAATAGATCAATTGCAAAACAAAAAAATAAAAATATATATAAATTAAAAACACGAATAAATTCATCCAATGGTGAAAACCACACAATTATGGTGTCTTGGGCATTTCCTTTGGTAAAACCAGTTTGATGCCATCGGAGGATTTTGTTTTTACACAAGAACCTTGTATTTGGGGGCATGATTTCTCCTTCCTACATTTTCCATGCCTTGAGTTTGTAATCATGTTGAATCTATTCCTCTTGGCCTTGATTCAACTTGTCCGCCCTCATATATTTGCATGGTAATTTTCCCTTGTATAGCCTCACCTCTCACCGGGGCATCTTATTTTTATTTTCTCTTATACACAAAGTGTCACAAAAACTATAAAATTCAAAAATATCACAAAACCTATAAAATCCAAAAACATCGCAAAATGTAGCACAAACCCCAAAAATAATGTCTAAAGTAAAAGCACTAAAAATAATAAAATTTTCAAAACATCCTACTTCGATGCTCGCTTGTTTTAACATATGACATGCAGATCATATTATGATCTTCTTCCATCAACAAGCTTACATACTTTCTATGTATGTCTTCCCTGAATATATCGTTTCTCGAGGCATAATCATAGTGAATGTTTGCTTCTATCCAGGACTTCTACATCCCTCATTCGGTCCCTTGCATGTACTTCACTTAGGGCATCATCTTAACCCTTGTCATCTAACTACAACATTTGGGTATTGTAGCACAATAACAAAAGCATTGATGCATGTGTTAGACATTGCTTGTTTGAATGTATTTGTTTGTACTTATTCAATTGCTTGTTTAATTACTTTCGCATAGCGTTGCTTTTTCATTTTTATTTGAGTCAATCCTCTAACATCTTACAAACATTGTAATTGTGGGTTTTTATGTCATTCTACCTATTGTTTCATGTTTATATCAAATTAGAGGTATCTCGAGATATAACAATGTGCAAGTTATAACACAATTTTCGCAACCACCCATACTCCCTATTCATCACATCTACTCATCTTGCCACTTCCTAACTAACTTCTTGTTGTAACTAAAATTTCTTCTAACCCCTTCCACTTCCTCTACCTGCTTTGGGACACAACAAATAGGTGATAAGATAAAAACAAACAAGCAAGACAAGATAATCATATATGACAATCAAACACATCAATATAGCTAGATCACATTTAGGAGATAAAAATACACATGTAGCATCATCATTTACTCATCATAATATAATAATCGCATCTAATATACTCATACAACTATCCATAACCATTTATCCGAAATCACAATACAATGTTATACATGTCTTGAGATCACAAATCCTAAGCATACACATAAACTAAGTAAAAATCATCATAACTATATCTGGATGTGTCACAATACATTTGAGTTTACAAAAAAGTGTCTTATAACTCTATGATATATCTCATGTGAGTACAATTGAAACTCCTAGATCTAGATAATGCAGTTCTCAACATGACTCTCTCTTGGCACTAGGACTGTTTGATGGTCTTATGGTGGTGAGCATGGTCTCGCCCCTCCTGATGGTGCATGGGATGTCGATTCTGGTGAGCCCATCACTGAAGGCATACACACTGAATGCCATGAATTGGATGATGTTGATGGCCTCTGAGAGTGACTAAATTTGTATCTCTATGAATAACTAGGAGCCCT
Source organism: Taxus wallichiana var. yunnanensis (assembly GCA_018340775.1). Lineage (NCBI taxonomy): Eukaryota > Viridiplantae > Streptophyta > Pinopsida > Cupressales > Taxaceae > Taxus > Taxus wallichiana. Next base: position 196,003,767 of record CM031236.1, read on the forward strand.
TTGATATGTCAGTATGACTATCTCATATAAATTTATGTAGTATGTAGCATCACCCTATAACCACGTGATCCAATTTAGCATGTCTGTGAAACCATGTTCCCATGAGCTCATGTGAGATACATCTCACTCTTAGTGTAATATATGACCTACTACTTTAGTGGCATCCCTATCACTTGTGAATTGTATTTCATTATACTAGGAGCTTTTCCCTCTCTATGTATTGTATCGTAGTGCCCACACTTTTATAGCTCAGTAGCTTGTTGTTTCTTTGCTCATAGACATGTTTTGATAGTGATTGGTTATATCTTGGACATTATATTTAGAGATTTGATCTTATTAGACATGTGTGGACATTTAGGCGTATAGCACCAATTTAGCTTAATTTCTATGTTGTCACATTTTCTTATGATGTCATGGATACTAATGGATATGATGTTGTGTTTGGAACATAATTATATTGATGGATAGTTGTTGCATGTGGAATTCCATGGTTATATGTCACTTTATCATCTTGTCTAACTTTTGGAATATTGAGTATAATTGTGCACGTTGTCACATTTTGATTTCAGTAGGATGTTAGGCTAGTTTAGAACTTATTGATATCTTACTGTGTCATTGTTTTATATTTTATTGGACATGTACGGTTAATGTGTGTAATGAGTGTGCAGGTGATAGGTTTACAGGAGAACGTGGGAATTCAGGCCAGCTACACAATCTTGCACAAGCAACCCATGGGCTGAGTCCTAGCCATGTTCATTGTGTGAAGCCTTAGTATAGGAGATTATTATTTTGGGCACTATGAGTGAACCCAATTTTTGTAATGTATTGTGCCATGAATTATTAATTTTGTTTAGGGTAGTTATTTATGATGTAAACTTTTTTGGGAGTTAATAATCCCACTTTCATTTAAATTTTTTATTTTGTTTAATGAGTCACTTAATCACAAGGGTTTAGGATCACATGTGAGACCCTTGGGTGGTCCCCACACCCTCTACCCTTCTACCAAAAAGCAAAACCCGAAATTAGGTTATTTTGGGGATTTTGGGGACCCCTTTGTAGCTTGGGAGTTCCCTAACATAAAAATGAGCCCTTAGACCCTACCTAATGGGTAGGGGGCTTATTTTCAAGGCTAGAGGGAGTTTTCCCTCCCTTTTTGCCTCTTGTTGGGTCACATCCATGTAAGGGGTGTGGATTGGAGTGCTTATTAAAAGTTTCACTAATTTTGTCTTGCTAACATTTAAGGGAATTTGGGAGAAGAGGGAAAAAGACAATTTTACCCTTTCTCTCTTTTGTTTTGGCATCTTTGACCTTGAAGAAGGAGAGGGTGACACATGTCACCCCTCATTTGTGTGGATGCTTGCTTGTTGCTCTTCAATTTCCCATTCATGGGAAAAAGAGGGAATTTTTTTAGAACTTTTGCTTGGATGCTTGGGGGATTTGGAGCTTGTGAATTGCTTGAGTGAAGAGTGGAGAAACTTGAAGTTGGAAAGCTTTTTGGAGAGCTTTCCTTGAGGTAGGCTCTTATGTCTTATTGTTGTGTTGTTTTCTTTTTAGTTGTTAGATTGGTTGCTTGAAATTGTTATTGTTGTATGTAGATTTTGGTTGCTTGCTTGTTTTTACTCCCTCCATCATATGGCATGATGGAGTTTTGGAGTTGTGGGGGAGGAGAGAGGGATTTTTCCTCTCTATCCTCAAGGCTTGATGGACAAGCCTTGTAGGGTCTTAGTGTTTCCCCTCAAATGGTTGAGGTGGGGAAGTTGATTCATTTGGCTTGAATCTCCTTCCCCATTCTTGGTAAGGAAACCCCTTTGGGGTTTGAAAACCCTTCCAAGAAGGACTTGGAGAAAGGGTGGAGGAATAAGGAGGGTTTTGATTGAATTTAGGAGCAATAAGGAGGGTATGGAGACTTTTGCTTTGTGCAAGAAATTTGATATATAACTTTGGAGAACTTTCTCCTCTCTTCCCCACTTTTGAGGAAGAACATGGGTTCTCCTCCTTGTAAATTTTGGAGTCTTGTTTGTATGTGTCCTATTTTTGTGTGCTTGTAACATTGTTAGTTCACCCTCCATCTTGTGTAAGTTTTGGTTAGTTGACCTCTTTCCCATGGGCTTGGGGGAGGCTAGCATGCATCCCAACCTTGGGAGAGGCATGTAATGATGCCTATGGTTGGGAGGCAAACAAGCTCTTTCTCCTTGTTGGATTTCTTGAAGGCATGAAGGATGTATCTCAAGCTTGGAATCTCTTGTCATCTTGGTGCTCATTGTCTCCTTCACTTTGTTGGCATTTCTCTCTTTGTGACTCTAAGATATGGTTATTTGAAGGGTATTCTTATTTTGTAAAGTATCCTCCTTGTGATTTGGAATCACTTGTAAGATTGGTAGTCTTTTGTATTTGAAGATCTTCTTTCAACCTTGGAAAGGAATTTCGTTGGAATGTTGTCTTGTATATTTAGCATGTTTTGTTTAAAGTGGTGTTTATCTCTCTCTTGAATATAGTTGAAAGTTGTATGTAATATGTATGACTTACTACTCTCTATGAGAGGGAGAGTATTGTTGTATTAAGAAGTTATGCTCTTCTTTGTTTGTTTTAAACAAAAAAATATATATTTAGATTTTTAGCTTAGAACGAGGAATGGAGTAACTAATAATCTTATGTTAAGATGGTAGCATTCCTTCATGCGGTAGATCTTCCCCTACCAAAGAGCTTATTTGTAATGTAGAGATCTCTTTTTGAATCGAAAGCTAGATACTTGGTTAGCATGTTTTATCAAATAGAAGTGTAAAATGAAATGTTGAGTCTTGGATGGAAGTGTATCTCCTTCTTGCTAACATTGAAAAAAATAAAAAGATTAAAAAAATAAAAAAATTAGCTCATGTATTAGAAATTTAGTTCTTTATTAGAAGTTGTTGCAAGAAAGGAATAGTGTTATTTATTTACATATATTTCGTGATTCAAGTGATTTATTTACCACTTTAGAAATCTGGTAATTGTTATAAAAAAATCTCTTGAGTTAGAATAGTGAAGTGCAATAAGGCTTTAGTTCTTTTATATTTTTTGAAATGAATTCATTTGTAAAGTCTTTGATGATATTTCAATTATTTTTCAAAACAATCTTCCTCTCCTTTTACCTACAAGAACAATTTTGAAACTTATTAGCATTCTCATACATATAAAATTTCATATATATCAAAGTTAAAGCTATATGCAAAAATTACATATTTTACAAATAAAGAAATGAAAATAGGCATATATATATATATATATATATATATATATATATATATATATATATATATATATTATATAATGTTATATATATTATATATGAATATATATTTTATAATGTTAAATATATATATATATATATATATATAAACAAATTTAAATAAACATTAAAACAAAAACATTTCATTAATATAAACTTATATAAAAAAAAATTGGTGGTGGGGGTTCAATTTCACCCCGCTATGAGCTTTTTTAAAAAACAAACAAACAATGCCGGTGGGGGCCGAACCCCCCCCCTGTCTTGTCCTGGGCCTCGCCTTGTTCCCGGTCCCCTTTTTTTTGTCCCCCATGCACAGCCTCCCCTTCCCCCTCCCCCCGCTGTACCAACTCCCTCCCCCTACGCAGCGGCCACAACACCCACACCTCCCCACGCCACCCTCCACGCCATCATCCACGCCACCACCACTGCCGCGACCGACCCCTCACCCCCACGGCTACCTTCGCCCCTGCGGCCCAAACCTCTCCACCTGTGTGGAAAACCACATCGCCACCCCCTCTTTCAAACACATAAATGTGTGAATCAAAACCAAAAAAAAAAAAAACATATTGTTGTTAATATATGAATCTCCTTAACAAAATTTAATAAGGGTTTACAAAACAAGGAGAAGAACCAACTCCATAGCTTCCTCCTCACAAACTAATAAGGGAGAGCAAAATAAAATGAGAACAAGAAAGAAAATAAAGGAGAGGAAAATAAGAATGAAAATTCAAATGAAAGGAAAAGGAAAAGATAAGGAATCTTAGGTCATCTTTAGGGTAAAAGGGAAATCAAGGGTTAAGATTGACTTAATCCTAGGGTCCTTAAGTGACCCTCTACACCTTTGAATATGAGTATTATTGTGGGATTAAACTTTTAAGTGGGGGATGGAATTTTAATTATGGATGGGCAGTTATTTTCTCATGTAGGTGGAATTAGTCAATGAGTTTTATTTTTATTTTAAATGTGTGAAAATTAATAGAAGCTAAATAAATTATAAAAAAAAAAATTAGCAACTTTTAGCCTGTTTCCCGGTGTCCCGAGGCGGGGCACGACATTATCCCTCTCGGCGATGCACGAATATACCACTCCATCCACACACTATCTCACTCGATAAAATAATGTCATACTTTGTATTCCATTTTTCTAGTGTGGCAATGAGTTGGGCCACCTCATCCATCAAGCCTTGTGATCTCCACATCCCTGTCCTCATTAGATGCTTGGCCTACCAAACCTCCTATCTCAACCTCACTGGTTGATATCTCTCTAGCCTACTACCAGAGAAACTCGCTAATTGAACCGTGATGAACCAAATGGTCATACGAGCAAGCTAAGAAATGGTAACCCCTCCGGAACCTATACCTATGGTCCCCCATCTGCCTCCTCCATATACACCATCTCCCCTATAGTTATCCCTCATCCATCACATCCTCCTATTGGGAATGCACTACTTATTATTGTAACCCCACTCCTTACCGCATTACTCACTATTACACCCCCACTCCCTATTTCATTGCAAGCAAGGTCATGCCACCTATGTTGTCTCGTCACCACTATAGATCGGTTGATCCACTCCGATTCCCTCTTATTTGCACCACTCATACCCTAGGATGCCTTTGAGGAGGGGCTGTATCATATAAGGATGTCGGCATCCATGCACTAGAACTGTTTCCTTGGCTATCTTGATAAGTCTCTTCCTAGGTATGCTTAGTTTCATAGGTTTAAATTATTGGTACCATACCCAATACTCCCTCTTCGTTCATGTATTTGTTATCCCCACCTACATGTCCCACATTGTGACTAGCAATGTGGGCCAATATGTTATTACCTGGATGTGTTAATCGTGGGTCCCCAATTTCATATCTCTTATGTGATGTGAGAAAAAACATGTGGTGTTGTAGGTACACCGAACATATCCAAAATGCCTCATTACTCTTCTTGGCATGTATTGCTCCACTAAAAACATCAATGGCCCACCAAGAAGCACTTTGTGCGAGCATATGCCATCTCTAAAATGTCTTGGGACATATCCTCATGTCCAAACAGGGCCTCCATATTATATCTTCGAGCATAATCTCATTGAATGATTGCATATACACAAGAATATATTTATAGTCATGCCTAACTCTAGTAGATCAAATCCACGTCAACAATCCGGAGCATCATCCTTTAATCAATCGAAAGGGCCTACTAGTCACCTCAACTGCTATATGCTCCCACACCCATTTATGAAGAATGGGCGTGTACCCTATGCTCTTGCCCTCTTGTATACCACAAAATGAATATCTCTGCACAATTGACCTATCATGTGGTATCCTTCGGAAATTCTACAATCCTACTCAATCGTATCGTAATAATTCCCAAACCGACTAATAGGTAACAACCACTCTAGTCGGCGCAAGAAATGTTGCTTTATCAAGAGCCACATTACTAGAGAAAAACTCTCGATCATATATCTTTGACAAAAATATGTTGGTCCTCTACCACCTAAGAGGATCGGGTCAACCTTTAACACATATCATCTCATTGGATATATATGTAGTGTCGTAGTATATAGGATCCCTGTGATTGGCAATCACAAGAATTTTATGCACATCCTCGGTGATAATTGTCGTCTCCTTGTCGGAGCCGAGAAAGTGCTAGTGTCAAAATGCCATCTCTCCACCAAGGTAGTCAATAGAGGTGTATCTTAGTATAAAAATGACATCAAGCTATGTAGTATAGGCCCAAATCATCCAATATGGACCAATCATGAGGGTGCAGTTTCGAATCCACTTTAGGGCTCTAGATCGGTGCTTATCGGGGTGGATCGCCATCAATCGTACCTATAATAATCAAAAATAGAAATTAAGATGTATCCACTTTTGCAAAATTTTGTGAAATTCATCATTTTAACTTAGCACTTTTCATCTTAGGAAAAACCGCTACTAATTGTGGCGAATCCACTAAACTAGGTGAAATCATTGCTATTTGTAACAAATTTTCTAGTTTATGTGAAACTACTATTACATGGTACAAAAAAATTTATTTCAAGAAAAACCACTAAAAATAGTGAATTCGCTATCACATGTAGCGAGTCCACCATTTTTAATGAATTTACCACGACTACCGGTGAATCCGCCAATCAAGAGAAAAACCACTAAAATCTACAAAACCACTATGACTTGAGTGCAAAAGCATTAAAAATTTCAAATATCAATTTTAGTGGTATTGCTCGTTTTCAATTTTGTAGCATTTAATGTACTAAAATTTAAAAATTTCCAAGAGATAAATTAATTTAAATAACATCACCCACATGATCATCGTGTCATGGGTGCATCGATACTCCCGTACTCACTCGACTCGGTGTGTGAACTATGGAAGCATCATCTCTTCTCGCCGTGATTTCATAGAGATATTTTCTACCAAGTGAGAGGGTGAAAATGATTTTTTTACCCCTCACTCTCTATATATATCCCTTGTTGTGGTGGTTTCAACCACCGTGATGGCCTGACTTGATGAGTCATCATAATGGGATTTTCTTCTCATGATCATTTTTCTCTTCTTTAGAGTACCAATCGCCTTCTTTTATCACCTCATTGAAACTCAAGGGGAATTGTCCATCCTACTAATTTTTCTTCCTCCCGTATAAAATAAAATTGTTTACTATCTTTGCAATGGCGTCACTCACTCAACACCACATCAAAGAGGGGAAAATATAGACGCATACTTTCTCCCACACTTTAAAACTAAAATTACACTAATTACTCTTCTTCCAACTCTCACACTATAATTATTGACCTTACACTAATTAGTTAATTTTCCCCTTCATGGATGCCAAATTAACGTCACTTTGTTAGTTATAATCCTCTTTTAATTAATTAGTTGCCCATTATTAATTAATTGCCCAATTTTATCATCTTGTGTTTAATTGATAACTCTTTATTCATTAAATCCTACTCTCAAACCACTCTAAATCCACTAATTTCCATCTCCATTTCCTTTATATAGCTTCTACTAGTTAATCTTGACCTATTCATTAATTTCGAGTGATTAATTAAACCTCGTTTCACTCCCATGGGTCATTAATCCTAATTAGCCACCTCTAATCACTCCTAAGTCTACATATCCATTGTCCTACATTCCCAGGAGTTACATTTCTCCCAAAGAGAGAATCTATAAAATAAACCTATTACCTCCTTCCCAAAACACACCATGTCCTTATAAGACATGCACATCCATTTCTCATAAGAGAATTTCTATTATTAGAAGGCTTATCAAAATTTAAAACTCCATACTTGTTGAAGTAGTAAGAGAAGAATCAAACATGGCTTTTGGGCCATTTTGAGGAGATCTCTTCCTTAACCAAGCTCCTTGATCTAAGACCGTTCGTGGCTTGCACTCGGCTTGTAAGGAACACCCACACATCAAAGCACGTCCATGTAACTAAGGGAGGTTTGCATAGATGTTTCTTATATTTGTGCAAGTTATTTAACTTTCCTTTCATTTTTATCATGATGTATTTGTTTATTGAAATAGGTTAGGATTTACTTGGTGTTGAATCCTTAGTTTACTTTCATCTATTTCATTTGCATGTATACATCAATCCCTTTTGTTTTTTTCCACCATCTTAAGCAAAATGGATTTCAATGTCTTGTTTTTCACTTCGCCATATCCATTATCTTTAGGTTAATAGAGAGATGTAGTATGGTGTGAGATCAAAACTTTCTCGCATAATTCCCGCATATTTGGGTTCTTAAAGGATCTTCCACTATCTGAAATGATGATTTGTGAGACTCCAAACCTATAAATAATTTGGTAGAGGAAAAATTTTCATATGAATGAACCGATGACAAGTGGTGAGAGGCATATCCTCTACAAATTTCGTGAAATACTCAATCAATAATGATGAAATATTGTTTGTTTGTAGAAGCAAGGGTCATTTTACCAATTAATTCAAGGCCCCAAGTAGAAAAGGGGCATGACATGACAATAGGCCGATGTTCTTGTGTTGGAACATGTTTAACATGTTTAAACTCTTAACCTCTAGGACACTTTCAAACATGCTCAATAACATCTTTTTTAGGGTGGCCTAGAAATAACCCATCATGTGAATTTTGCGGTCCATTTGTATGGACACCAAAATGACCACCGCAAACCCCATCTTGACACTAGAATAAGAAATATTTAGACTCTTCTTTGTTAACACAATGAACTAGCATGCCATCAAAGGCTCTTCTATATAGGACAATATATAAAATCATGTATTTTGCAGCCAAGACACAAAGACATCACCTTTGTTGAGAATTGAAGTATTCTAGATAGGTGCACTTGATGATATAAGTGACGATATTTGTGGGTCATGAAGATGAGGAAAATTTTGGATTATCTATGTAGAAAATCAACTCGTTATGAAGCACGGTGTCCAACTAGATCTTCTTGTTGGTTCCCAGATTTAGCTCTTGGAGCAGAGGGAGGAAAGATGAATTTACGAGAGGACGAGGCAAGGGAGATGGACCCACATGGAGTGTCATTCTGTAGTTGGGGATGGGGTCTTCCTCTGCTTTCCTGCCCACTCTTCCCAAGGGAGAGATGGGGACGCACTTGAACAAAGGTGTGGCTTACTTTTTACTATGCCTTAGTCAAGGTGAGAGGATCTAAGATGTGGTCAAGGGAATGCAAGGTATGGCCACAAACTGGGATGATATCCCGAATCTGCTAAAATAAACAACTAGAGTTGGGTGCAGCCACCGAATGCAATGCTCACTCGAAAGAGTGGTCACTAAGCATTGCAAGCACCTGAGAACTCGATATGGACTGCTAGAGGTAGGTTTAATATGATCCACTCACTAACTACAAATATTTGCATGAGTCATTTCAGGTTAATGATGAGGATTATAGATCAGGGGTGAGAACACTTGAAGTACATGTGTTAATGTTGTGCTCTCACAAGCGGACTCGTGTAAGATAAACATGTAAGATGAGATCCACACAAGAACTAGGAATGTTAGAAGGATTTAATTAAATTTTATGGGGTGGAGACGAGACTAGACTGAAAGGGAAATGAAACCAAAAATTTGAGAGCTACTAGGAAGATCACAAACAAAATTTCAACCATTGTATGTTGTTGCCACTACATGAAGGTAAAGTAAACATAAAATGGGTCTCTCATAAGAAAACGGTTTGCAAGGAAAGCTCTAAGAAAGCACGGAGTCCAGATTCTTGATAATCTAGCTCAATACACCTAAGGCTACATCATCATGCACAAATCATACTAAACATTCTAGATCAAGGGACCCCTAAGATTTATAAATACACCACCCAGTCTTACTTAGTCCACAGGGAGATTTTTATAGGCCTCAGAAATGATATCCTTAGGTACACCCAAAAGACATCGATCTCTCACACCATTCCTAAATGAGAGCCAAGTAGCTACAAGGCATTTCCATATTAAATCATAGCCATAATTTACACAAAATCAAAATAAAAGACACATATTATTTTACCCTCAACATCATTTCATGACAAAAACAAAAAACACCAAGAATCTTGGTAGGTCATCCAAGGAAAACCCATTAAACACGGGAAAAACAAGGGAAACATATATTCATGCTCTCAAAGCCTATTAATGATTGTACATGTGTAATCACCTTAACATGAATTCTAAGTAAATGGGTCACCCAACAAAGACCTCCATCAGAACATTGTGTCCCTCCCTAGTTGATGATGCATCTGACCAAATCCCCCAGCGTTTTCCCCTAAAGAACCTCTCTCCTTTTAAAAAAATGTGTTACCCTTTTCTTCGTTAAACCCTTTTCTTATATCCTTATCAATCCAAGAGTTTTAGAGAATATCCACTTGGATTCTAACTAACTTGCAATTAGGTCACATCCCTAGAGATTCCTAGAAGCGTTAAGGAATAATTTTCCATGACAACATTTAATCATGCCCGCCACCATCTTGTCATCATCATACTACTATAATGAAGCAAGGTCTTTTCCATGTCACTTTATTTAATATCAAACCTTCACTAGGTGAGAAAATATGACGTGGCCAAATATTAAACTTGATAAGACATTTCTTAAATGCATGGATAATTATTTGATCTTTGGTGATACGATTTACATAAATAATCAATCCTAATTCAATTTTCACTTGAGGCTAGCGATCCGGGAGGATACACATTGATGGTGAAATCATTTTTCCCAGACACATCATCTCAAGGGACATGCCTATTTAAACACAGCTCACCATACTACCAATTCACCACCTAACTTTTTGAGAGCTTTCCACCTTCGGTCTCCATCATTGATATTACTTCCATGTCTTCGTCATCCCCAAAATCCATTCCTTTCAGTGAATAAATTTCCCATCTGGGTGAGTTCTTCCAACTAACGAGGCCCAATGAAGCATTTTTTAGGATATTTTCAAAGTATACTAGACACTAGGGTCGGCCCTCAAAATAGTTCCTCTCCAAAGTGAACATATTTTTTATTTTCGCATTGATTTGTCTAAATTATGTGCCTCATTTCCTCTCTTCCAAACTCTATATTTTCACCTAATCCACCAGTGAGTACCACCTAAACACATGACAACTCAAATATCACTAGATTCACCATTTTCCATATGTCCATGACAAGGTGGAACATGAACCAAGCTTACTATCATCCTACCTTATTGACCACAAAGATCCTAGTGCCAAACCCACTACCTACCCAACATGGAGAATAACGACATCCAAACCTACACGAAAATGAAATAGAGTGGCATTTGTAAGTGTTCAAAACTACCCTTGCTTTGAGGTACGGTTCGTGATGGGCACCTAAGCCCTTCCTCTCGAAGAAAAGGAAATTCATGGTGGAAGGTTCCTCCAAAGAAGGTCACTCATTTTTCGCAACTCGGCTTTCTTCTAGTAGGAAAACCAAGGCATATATAAGAGGGGGGCTCTCCCTTTCTGAGTGGGTGAACTCATTCGAAAATAAATGAGAGCTTACCTAGATCTTGAACTAGCCATGGGTAGGAGTTCAAGAGTTCTTTGGAAAAAGTCAGTCGCGGGACTTGGCGGGGATATCCGGTTTGTCTTCGGTGTAGTGGCTCGTGAGGAGTTTTTTCAATGTAGGGACCACCTATTAAGACGTGTGCTGATTTTCCAAGGTGAAGTTTTGTTTTAAGAATATTGACTAATGTATCTCTCTCTGTTATGAATCAGTTTATACTTTTCCATATCATATATGCATGTGTATATTTTCAAGTGTAGGGCCCCTATAATAGAACCCCATTTTTTTTATAATACTTATTGCTCTGAATTACCTCTCTTATGTCAATATATGATTTATCTAAGCATTCTTCTATGATAATTGTTCGATATATCATTTATTTCGCTTTTTTTCCATTTTGCAATGCGAACAACCCTTAGAAAATACAACATCCCATAAGACCTTCATCACTACGCTATCTCATCTCACACACAATTGCATACCACCCTGAGAAAGAAAAAATGGACATTCATTACTTTACTTACCCCCATCCTCTTTCGGACTTGAAGAGAGTAACTCTTTTCATTTTTTTTTGTCCACTTAGATGGGTGGATTTTTACAAGGCAAATGAACCGTTCCAAAATAAGGCAGAAAGTAAATTGGACCCCGGGCTCCAAAAAGATAGTTACTTTACTAGTCAAATAAATACACCCTTTGAAGCTCGGGGATAAGCGCCTTTTGAACATTCTCGGGCATGAACCGAAAATTGATAATGCCCATCCTTCCTTCATTAATATGGGGCAAAATCCCAAACCAAACTCGTAGCAAACTAGGGTATTCCCTTAAGTTAGTCCCACATTTTCAAAAATACCTAGTCCTCGAGCCTCGGGAATAAACTATCTCATCTCGCACAATACTCACATCTAGTAGAAAATCTCGAAGTCTCAACCTTACATCAAGGCACACTCTATCTCGTCCTTTAAATTCTCGTTAAAATTCATAAACCTCTAGAATAGCAATGAGAACAAGTGCATACTTAACCACTCCATTGTAGAAGAAACCTAATAGGAAATATATTCCCAAAAGGCCAACACCCAGAGCGTATCCATTGGAAAAAGGGACCTCACCGATCAAAAATAGCACACAAAAAAAGATGAACATATATGGGTACCAACACTCCTAAGTCTAAAGGATTTTCTAGTAGCCAATCGACAACTATTTTTCCATTGACTAGCTTTTAATTAACACAGTTAACTCAAATTTACCAAGGAGTGTGATGAGATGACCAAATTTCTTGGAGAGGGTTGACTATGTTAGGAAAGTGTGAAGTCCTTGGGATTTGGCAATTAACCTAGTTTCTTGAATTAACGTATAATGCCTAAGATTTTTAGTAGAAATTACTATATTTTGGCATTCCTTTTCAACCTAAGAATAATGTTTTTTATAGTTCAACAGAACATCAATGATGAAATACACTTCCCATTCTTTGTTTTCATTATTTTCATTGTTTTCATGAATGGTGAAAGGAATATCTTCCATTGTAGAGAACTTTAGGGTATTTTGGAGTAAGTGTTTCATCAAGAGAGATGAAGAAGATCTAGGAAAATTTTACTCAAGAGATGATGAAGGGATATTTTTGGGTTATTTAGGTGTAAGCTCGCTTATAAGTATTATAACAAGATACTATAAAAATAGTAGAAAGCACAAATGTCAAAGTTGATGAGACATACTCAAGAAGGTCAAAGAATGCTCCAAAGAATGTGAACTCAAACAATAAGGAAGAAGTCATAGAATCAAATGAAGAAGAAGAGGAAGCTAAGGAGAGACATGAAACAAGAGGCCATTCAAGACAAATTCAAAAAGATCATCTTACGACTCAGATTCTTGGCAACAAGGAAGTTGGTGTGAAAACAAGAAGAAGACTGGTAAGCAATCTGTATCAAGGAAATATTGTTATGTTATCTAAAATTGAACCTAAAAGCATTCAATAAGCAAGTAAAGATGAGTTTTGGGTGAGTGCCATGAATGAATAATTAGATCAAATAGAGAAAAATGAGACTTAGGAGCTAGTTCCTAGGCCTAAAAACAAAAATGTCATTGGCACTAAATGGGTGTTTAGAAACAAGTTTAATGAAAATGGAGAAGTTACTATAAATAAAGCTAGATTGGTATTTGTAGACATGAAATCATGCACTTTAGACATTATTTAGTCTCGATCTCATACTACTGTTCATATGGTTTTTGAGTGAAGAAAGTACTAATTAACCCCCGTCTTTTGGCCATTTTACTTTACTTTTTGTTGTCACTTCCAACCTTGACCCATACTTTCCCAATCTGCTTTTGTTGTTTTGTGTCATTTTAACACTAACTGGGGCTCCTGAGTCAATCTTGGGGCACCCACAGGCGTCCTGGTCTCAGTCGAGGAACCCTGATCCTCTTTCCACTTTCCCACCACTTTTTGGGCACTTTCGGCCATTGAACATTCTATATTTTTGGTGTGCTCTGCCTCTACATGGTTAATTACGAAATTAGAATAAGATAACCATAGAAATATAAAGTTATGAAACCATAATGAGGGACTAAGCACTAAGCACTATTATCATCACCTAAGGTTACATCCATCAAAGGCTCCATTTGCATCCATCTAGCTCCATCAAAAGGCACAAGGATGGTTCATCTGCATCACACTACATATGAGGGAAGTTTATTCTATTCCATCCACCATTCTATTACATTTCTACACATAATTATTTCTCGCTACTTTCACAAAGTGTGAGCGGCACAAGAGCACATAGGCATGATTGCACACATGAGCACGTAGAACTACATCATGTCGAGATGTGCGCAATGCTCGATTAGTAAGTCCACCATTGTGGCCACTGAGGACAATCCAACCCCTTCATATGCATCTTTCTTTTTAGGGATTTGATGCTCATCTTGGGGTTTTGCAGGTCTCATCTTCATTTCTAATTTATAGTGACATATCGCATAGTCCAATGAAGCTAGTGTGACGAGGAAGCGAAGGTAGCCCCCATCAAGTGACACCTCGGAGGAAGGTTACAGAGATTTTTACGAGACAGGGGTACCCATATCTCATTCTAGGGCATCCACAGGTGCCCCTATACCTATCCATGCATCCTAGCCCACTCATATTTCCTAGATCTACATTTTTCTAGACTTTGGCATAATCATTTCCTCCTCCTATTTCTCTAGCCATCTCTATGACACAGTCCAACAAGCTTATCGAATCAGTGAGTTCTTTCTAACTCTCCTTACACTCTAGGGTTTTACATATCTACTTTCTTAGTTGCATGGGTCACTTTCCTTATTTATTTTAGCTCTTATTTATTGTTTTACTTTTTAGATTAACTATCTAAAATATCCATTTTTAGTTAATCATTTTTGTGTTTGATCTTTGAATACACTTTCTCCTTAGGCCTTTTCTTTGTATTCTGTCACTCATAATGGTCGTTTTGGGTCTTTTCAATATTTTGAGATTCCTTCATTCAATCACAGGGGTTCTAAACCAATGGATGATATCCCTACTTCTATAGTTACCACTGAAAATTCTTTGGATAATCCACACAATGTTCCTCTACATGACATCAAAGCGTCTGATAATGAGAAGTCCTATGATGAAGACACTAATGTTGACCAAGATCAACTTAACACTATTACTAATTTTTGACAAGCTTTGCGTGATCATCCCACTCATCTTCCATATGTCCTACATGCTTTGATTGTTGTTAAGAATGCTCGTAATGCTTCCATCTCTATAGTTTCTCCTTCTTCAACTCCCATGGTCTCCACCCCACCCATTTATGTCTCAACTTCCATTCCTACTACTACCGCTCCTATCACTCACCTTGGCATGCCTAACATGCAACTTGGCTCTTCTTTGAATACTCCTAATCTAACTTCTTTGTATCACAATTTGTAAACCCAAATTCATCAGCTCCAGATTACTACTTCTCACACATCACCATCTTAGACTCTACATCATTACTGTATACTCCTTTCACACTTATTATATTTACACATCCCTTACCACCTAATTTAATTTCCCCAAAATTACCCATTTTAAAATGCCATGGAGATCCATTGGAACATCTCTGTGATTTTCAAGTAGCATGCCTAGACTATGTAGATGACTCTACAGTACTAAATAAGATATTTCCTCGTAGATTACAAGATTATGTGATGCGTTGGTTTTATGACCTACTTTTCCATTTGGTAGATTCTTTCACGCATCTTTTCGATGCCTTTGTCACTCAATTTTCCATTAACATCGGCTCTAAGATCTCATATGCTCAAATTTCACAACTCAAACAAGGATCTAATGAACACTTCGTGAATTATGTCTTGCGTTATAAAAAAATTCAGCCAAGATGTCCAATATTCTTGTGGATGTTGAGATTCAAGATTTAGTCATTTAGATTCTCTTATCACCACTCCGGAGAGAGTGTTACCTTTGATACTTTTTCTTACTTTAATCAACTTTTTCATACTCTTAAGCTACATGAAACCAAGCTCCTAGCTATAGGCAATCTTAAATATCAGGAACAAGCATCATCCTCCACGTGTTTTCCAAGTAAGTCAACATTCAAGCCATCTATGACTAAATAATATGATTCAAAAGTCATTGTCAACGCATCCTCTACTACTAGAGATCTTCAATCACAACCACACCGATGTATATTCACTAAGTTTAGTATCCCCCATGTATTTTACTACTACAACTTGTCGAAAGTAACCTTATCACATTTCCCTCTCCACTAAAAATCGATCCATATTGACCAACAAGGCATAATTTGATGAACATTCCCATTGTGACTATCATCGGTGTGTAGGACACTCCACCGATCGTTGTTACCAACTATGATATCTCATTCAGGATTTGATTGAAAATGGTTGAATTGAGCTTCCAGAATCTACAACATCTCCACCTGTCAATGAAAATCATAAGCTCAAAATCTTTAACAACCCTCTACCCAAACATGATATAAAAACAACTGACTCATTGGCTAATTATGTTTACCATGCAGTGTCTCCTCCCTGCTTGTGGACCCTTGAATTTTTAGTTGCACATACTAACGCTTCACCACCTATCATCTCTTTTTCTAACCATGATTATCATGTAAATTTTACATCTAATCACCTACATATCAAAGAATCGATTGGCTCGATCACCATCAATAGTACTAAAGTTGACCCATTTTGGCCTATTAGCACATGTTCTATTCCATTTCTTCAGACCATCAGTTACCCTCAATCAAAAATCAAATACCCTCTACATAAACCATATGGTGTCGTCAAACTACATGTTATGGTTGGTCCTCTCACTTTGCTTGTCCCTTTCCTTGTTGGGCAAGAAGTTGATGGTTGTGACATGTTACTCAAACTCAATTGGATTCGTAGGTCTCAATCCATTATCTCTATGAATCATTTGTGCCTTAAATTCATTCATAATAACTAGGTCATCTCTATCGATGGTATACCTCCATCTACTCCATGGTCGTCATCTTCTTGAGAATCACTTCATACATCTCCTACATCATCTAGCACATCACACGCTATGTTGTTGAAAGCGAGTCTACTCGTAGTTCATCTACGCCGTATCATCACTTCGTTAGTCCTACACATAGGTATAAGTCAATTCCTAGGATGGTTATTGCATCTAGATGTAGGTCACCACCTCATTTCATTCCATGTGGGAGTTTATCATCCCCATGCTTAGCTTCACATAGATCTCCATCACCTACACATTTCATTGCACCTACATAATCATCATATACCCATCCATCACATGCATATAGGCTTCACTCACCTATGTAACGTTTATCTACCATACCACCATTGTTAGAGCATGACCATACGCTTCCATCACCACATTCATCGGATGGAGGACCTTCGACCTTTACTGTCATTGGATAGTTCATTCACTATTACACACTTGGGGGACATAGCATCTAACACACACCCCCACCATATTAACATTAGTGCATCTATCATCTTTGCATTATCATACATCAATATCCTAGCTTAGACATACTCATCACACGTTTTAGCGTTGTCATTACCCGATGACACACTCTTGTGCTTCGGTTCACACTTGATTGTTGAGGGCATACTACACATGAACCCCACACACTACACAATAGGTACTTACACATTGCGTCTCTTCACACATCTCGCATCATATGTCTTACATCTTACATCCTACATTTTACATTTAGCCTACATAATCTTGATTATTA
Organism: Taxus wallichiana var. yunnanensis; assembly: GCA_018340775.1. Taxonomy (NCBI): domain Eukaryota; kingdom Viridiplantae; phylum Streptophyta; class Pinopsida; order Cupressales; family Taxaceae; genus Taxus; species Taxus wallichiana. Next base: position 196,021,241 of record CM031236.1, read on the forward strand.
CGTATCTACACATCATACATATTCTACACACTATACCGAGTCTAGCATTACATACTACATAATGTGCATTTCACACTATTAGGCTATCTACACATCTTACATTACATTCTACACATCCCACATTTACATGTTTTTCTCATCATATGGTTGTCTCTTATCATTGCTTATACTACATCTATTTCTACGTGTTGCACTCACTACCCTATGACACATTGTAGTTCCTCGATCCATACTCGACTACCGAGGGGATTACAAATCAAATGGTCCTTATCATACACACATGTTCATCACTTGACCTTATATCATACAAAATTACTAGGTTAGTGATATATGTTATAGGCTACATCATCACTCTTTCAACCATCTTGTCGTGATATACACTTCAGCTATAAGTGTCACGCACATATCATTTCTAGGTTGCATATTATCAACACTACACATACACACTCATCATAGCGTGTTACACACAAAACACAACTCGACCATTTCTGATGAGGCACTCTCGTTTATGGTTCATTCTTGACTATTAAGGAGCATATTAAATGAACCTCATTACATACACTTCCATTCACTTCGGGGCACGTGGATCCTACCATCCACATTACATTCCATTCCATCCATCCAAAGTATATTGCATAATCTAAGAACTCTCTCTCTGTAGAGTATTTTTGTAGGGTTTAAGATAATATTCCTTGATGTATTTGGTCTGTATGACCCTTATGATGTAATGGGGCCACTGTAAATGTTTATAAATCAATATATATGTGTGATTCTAGTTATTCATGTTCTTAAGTGTAAACCCTTGTGTTCTTCATATTATTCTGAGTCAAATCTAGTTTCATTATGCTTATTTATAATGTTCATTTCCATTTATGATGCATCTGTGCACGAATCGATGTTTGTATCTTATGTTTTTGAGTGAATGTCTATGTTTCCATTTTTGCAACTCATTCTCCATCAATGGTGGATCATTCTCATGAAGCTCACATAAAGGAGGGTCTGACACCTATGCATGCCTCAGTGAGCACCCAGCGCACACTTTGGGTGATAGGCCGACGTGCTTGGGGTAGAAATAAGGTATATGAAGAAATGACTAAATTTTGGTTATGTTTTCAAGACCTCTTTTTGAAGCTATTGTGAAAATGGGGTATGATGATGGAGCGTTTTACCTTGGACAACGTTGAAGCATGGCTTAAAATCACGAAGGATGAGTTTTCTCAGAGATTTAACACTGGACCTGAGTTTGATGCACGTAAATGGGTAGAGGACCACCTATATCATGAGTTGTATGAAACATTATTTTTATGTTTCCTAGTGGAGTTGTATGAATGGACTTCAGCATATTCATCTAGGTCAAGTTGGTAATATAGACCTCGTGTATGGACCCAAGATGAGTATCAGAGGCTACATGATGTCGATCGACTTGGACATGTGCTTTTGATCACCGGTGGAGTAGGGTGTTGACTAGTTATACCTTGGAATACGCTATTTATACATATTCTTACTTAGAGATTTTGAGTTTGAGATTGTTCTTGCGCATGTTATTCCACTATCTATCAAGATCTTGGTTATTAATTTTAGTTTGGAAGCCTTTCCCATGGATAGCTAAACGCTAGGCGCGGGGTGCGGTAGTTTGGCATGGTAGAGGATAGTGAACCTTATGGAGGAAATGGAGAGAGGAGATCTGCTCAAGTATAATGAAGCTTGGGAGAGGGAGTTGGTAATATAACATGAAGGTGCAGGAGTGATGGATTTGTGGAGGCAGATGTTGCGGGAAGGATTTGAGGTGTGCACGGAGGACGTCGAACTGAGCGATCCAAGCTACCCCATCTTGCCAAGTGTAGAAGAGAAACCCCCTTAGCTTCTAGAAAGAGCTTGTCATATGAAGAAAGGAGGATAGCCGTAGGCGTGCATCTTAACCCACATGGCAACCAGACCCTTGCGCTTAGTTTTCCAATTCCTAAGATAATTTTTCATAATCCAGTTGGTATCAGTATTAGTAGTCGAGTGACACCTAGTAGATATAATTTTTCATTCAGTACATCTATGGAAGCACATACATTTCGGTGTTTGTAGGTATTTTTACGGCATATCATTTGGGAAAGGTGTGGGTTCACAAGGTTTTAGTATCGCATCTGAAAGTGGCACGGGAAACACATGCGGGAGTGGGTCAACTTCGCATATTTTCGGTGTGTAGTTTAGCACGAGTGGTGGGTTCACTGAGGAGAAATTTCTTCAAGGCCCTTTCCTACTACAAGAGGAGGATCAAGTGGATTTGGAGGGATAGGAGCTAGTAGATCTAGTGGGTCTAGTGGTGGAGGCAACACCGGAGGTAATCAAGGTCCTAGATATGGCAGACAAGGTCCACAACACCATCAACATGTGTTTTATGAGATGTCACTCCACTTACCTAATTACAAGGGTGTGAAAGATGATGAGAACAAGTGTATAAATGTGAATTTATATGGCATGTGAAGGGTATCATTGCACTAGAAAGGAAGGTGAGTCAATTTGTGACTACATTGCAGGGACACGTGCATAGCTAGTATAGGAAGTATGATCCACACCAGATGGTGGTGGATTACATCATGTTGTGTGATGCTTTTTTGGCAGATTTCCACATCCTTGAGTTTGAATAGAAGAGCATCCGCGTTGAAGGAAATCCAACAAGGGATGACAAAAAGTGTGTGAGAGTATGACACGCACTTTAAGACTCTTCTGTCACAAATTTTTCATATGATATTCACCCATCTTAACATGCTCAATGGTTTTGAAGGGATGATCATTCCGTTCAAGAGGGCACTTTCACATAAGACCTTCACAAATCCGTGTGAGGCCTTGGAGGCTGCCTTGCGTCACCGAGGCCGTGGGAAGCGTTGGCACATGAATTAATTTATTTATTGAAGCCTTGATTGTTGCCATGGTAATGCGGCTAGAGAAAGCTGTCTGTGAACTCGGCTTATGAGACTTCGCGATGGCCTATGGTGTGTGTGGCTGTGAAGTAAAGGGGCACACCAAGGAAATTTCCCACAAAGATTGGTGCACATCGTGTCGGTGGACTACGATATTTTCCTTGGAAATCATGATGTCGAGTAGATGCTCGTTCTTTGCTGACATGTGATTCGTAAGAATGTGTCCTGCTATTGCAAAAATTGCACCTCTACTACTCATGATACCAAGGATTGTAAATTGATAGATCAGATACATGATTCCATTGATATTAGTGTGCACTAGACCAGCGTTGCCGGTATTTCTAAGGGTGATGGTCATCATTATGAAGGGCATGCAGATGGAGGAGATCGCGGAAGAGGCTTTTGGGGTGGATTACGAGGCTGTGGCAATCATAGAGGAGGAAGAAGTGAATTTCCTCACGAAAACTGTTATAAGCTGTGGATCTACGGAACATTAAAAGCGTGAGTATCTCATTTTGTTGCGGTGCTCTTGGTGTGGGAAGAGGCATAAGTATGAAGAGTTCCTAGATTTATATTAGCATATCGGCGAAGTAGTGGAAGGATAAGGGCACCTTTGGGATAGTGAGCATAAAGTGTGTTGATTAACAATGGATGCTATATAACGAACGTTACACCAAAACCTTGAGGCGTTAGTGAAATCCACACATGAGGATCATAACATCCCACCACGCTTCCGTAGCCCAAACCCTGGGCTAGATTTGTGCCCGTATAGCGGGACCACACCCTGCCCTATACAAGCCCCGAGCAAACACTGCAATGTCGGCGTAGCTACCCGTGTTGGGACTCAAACCTAGGTGGTCGCTCTGATACCAAATATAATGAACTATTACACCAAAACCTCAAGGCGTTAGTGAAATCCGCACATGAGGATCATAACATGCCAAGTGTGGCGTGTGAGTCGAGTTATAACCGAGTCTTGGTGACGACGCAAGATAAGGTTGCATGCGTCGGGGATACCAAAGTAGAGACCATTGGTTACAAGAGAAGAAGTGGTGCATGGGAAGTATCCAGGACCCTACGCATCAGAAGGAAGTTTATTAGTATACCATGGATGTTATTCGAAGCCTATAAGGAGAGATCTAGTGCTTGAAGAAGAAGTTGCGGAAGTTAGAGCAGAAGAAGAGTGTTGAGGCTCCATAGAAGGATCTAGATGAAGTCAAGGAGGTATGCAAGATGCTAAGACAAGATAATATCATCCCTCTATTAGGAGAGTGGCTAAGAGGAAAAGTACCAAGTGTCGAGGAGAGCACGAGAGGTAGGTTTTGCATGCTAATCTTCCTCCTCACAGTCTTGACTATGATAAAGAGATTACCTTGAATGTAATTGTTGATGGATGGCTTTTGAGTAATATTCTGATTGACATGGGTGCGAAAGTTAATGTGCTCACCTTGGACGCATGGAATCAAATGGGAAGACCTCCATTATAGTTGTCTTCAAATGTGTTGTATATGGCTAACAAGATAAAGGTGATGCCCATTGGTTTTTTAAAGGATGCTATTATAACTATCCAAGGAGCAAAATTCATTGGAGACTTCAAAGTCTTGGCACTTGTTGAGGTGGAAAACTTTCCAGTGTTACTTGGGCACCCCTAGTGCTATAAGAACAATGTTGACTTACATTTCAATAAGGGGTATATAATTTTTGAGAACAAGGAGGAACACATTATCATTCCTTTAATGAGATGGAAATTCAAAGGTGCCCTATACTAAGTCCTTCAAAGAAGAAAACCTAGACATAATCTATGTGTGCGTACTATCGGGGACCACGAGGTTGTGCAACCAATAAAAGAAGGTGTTATTCAATGGGAAGACACTCAATACATAAGTGATACAACTAGTGTGGCATGTGACAATTGAGCACATGGGACATATGAATTAGTCGAGGAAAGGCGGTTAAGAGGCTTTGTGACGAGAGTAGTAAAGGCAAGCTCAATCAGCGCCTAAGAGGAAAACACTTTCCAAGTTACACCTGGGGAGGCAACCCTAATGTTTTCCTATGAAAAATGGAGACCCAGTGGAGATGTGAGATCGAAAGGAGAAGTATGCTTAGCTATACTTTTCTTAGGACCACTGACACATTGGTGGGTGACACATCAAGATAACCTTTTAGAATGGCACAAGGTGAGAATCACGTTCTATGTTAGGTTTCTCCAAATCAATGCACCTATTGCTATACAAGATTATCATGGGAAGGAACCTACCTCATTTCATGTCTAGGCATGTGATAAGTCTGCATGGAAGGTGCGGAAGCCTTACCACCATCACTATGGGTGCATAAGCTTTACTCCACCTTACAAGGTTTCACGCATGCATGGTACATTCATTGAGTTGCACCATCAAGCAGAAATTGGCGAGGAGTTGATGACTGATCTCATTCAAGATTTTGAGTATCGGAGTACTAAGCCATCGGTGGATAAGGTGTTGCAAGATTTTAAACCCCTAATTGTGGGAGATAGTTCCATGGTGGAGGATAGAATATTGGAGTTGTTGGGAGAACCTGACTTGGAAGCATGCTTTGATGAGGAAGAATTAGAGGAAGTACAACTTGAGTGCACTTGCATGGAAAAAGAGAAAGGAAAGTTGGTCTACGTGATAGATGGTGAAGAGGTGGAAAACTTGGATGTTAACCATATTGTCGGTACGTGCGAGGTTATGGATAGTGCTAATGAATAAGCACGCGCCTACCATGAACCCTTGAAAACCAAGAAGGTTAACATTGGCTCAGAGGCAGAACCTAAAGAAGCTACTATTGGAGATTACTAGACGAAAGGGAGGTTTCAAAGATTATTGATCTATTGCATGAATTCCAAGATTTATTCCCATGTGGGTACCATGAACTCAAAGGATTTCACCACTCTTTCAGAGAGATGCGAGATAAAACTAAAGGTGTGTTCCCAATTTGGAAGAGACCTTATCGAATGAATCTGAATCTGTGACTCAAGGTTAAGGAGGATATTGACAAGATGATCGCATCAGGCATCATTGAGGTTGTTGAGGAATCAGAGTGGATAAGTTTGATGGTCATCAACATTAAGAAGAATGGGAGGATAAGGATTTTGTTGATTACAGGGATTTGAATGCGGTGTGTGTCATTGATCCTTTCCCAACCCCCTTCACTAAGGAGGTCTTGGAAGGAGTAGGCGGGTGTGAAATTTATTCATTCATAAATGGATTCTCAGGATATCATCGGGTTAGAATTACAAAGGAGGACCAAGAAAAGACAAATTTTACCACTAAATGGGGAATTTTTTCCTATATGGTCATGCCTTTTGGATTGAAGAATGCACCTACTGTGTTTTCGTGCATTGTGGTTCAGGTGTTTTAGGACTTCATCCATAAATTTCTACAAGTCTACGGATGACTAAATAGTATATGGATTGGTGATGGAGCATTGTGAAAATGTGAGAGGTATGTTTGAAAGATGTCGGCAATTGAGTATATCTCTTAACATTAATAAATGAGTTTTCGATAATCCATTTGGCACCCTGTTGAGACATATCATATGTAAATAAGGCTTCATTAGTGGATCCTACCAAAGTTGTCGTTATTGTGGGTTTGGTGGATCCTACCATCTAGAACACTGCGATACATGGATACCTTGGGCATATGGGTATTACCATAAATTTATTAATGGTTGTGCAAGATCATCACGTCATTGGAGGATTTGTTAAAGCACAAAAGTACATTTCATTAGGGAGAGGTGCAACAGGTGTCATTTGACACATTGAAGAATAGGCTTATCACTGTGCCCATATTATGCTTTCCCTCTTGGGATAATCCATTCCATGTACATGTTGATGCTTCAAGGATGGTGATTGGAGCAATCTTAGCACAACCTGGAGAGGGAATTGTTGACCATCCCTTGTGCTTAGCTACTATGAAGCTAACCCCAACAGAAACGAATTATATTACCATGGAGCGCAAGGCATTATCGGTGATTTTACGCGTTACGCATGATTCATGCGGTATTTTCGAGCAACAACCTTTATATTCTACTCGAACCACATGGCATTAAATTACTTGTTGAAAAAGCTCAAATTGCAAGGGCGCATATACAGGTGGGTCCTATTATTTCAGGAGTTTTGGGAGTTTGAGTTTGAGTTTACCTCTGTTGTAAAATCGGGTAAGAGTAATTTAGGGCCTGACCATTTATCAAGGATTGACTCGGGAGAGGACGTGCGAGCATTGAGGATACAATGTATCGGATGCACAACTTTTAGATTACATTATTATGCCCTCTAACTTGGAATATATTGTTGTGTTTCTCAAAATGAGTGTGGCGCCAGAGGGAATGAAGACTTTGAAAAGGAAACAGTTAGCTATACATGTCGCACCCTACATGTTAATTAGTGGAGACTTATACAAGCTAGGCCATGATGAGATTTTTCATCAATTTGTGCTTGAGAATGAGTGCACTGCAATCATGGAAGAGGCTCATGGTGGAATTGCAAGATGACACTATGCGGGGAATGCAACTGATGTGCGAGATTCTCTTAGTTGGCCTTTGGTGGGAGATGGTTTATAAGGATTGTATTGAATATTGCAAGGAATGTGATCATTCTCAACGCCTTGGTAAGCCAACAAAAGGGATGAAATGCCATTGAGACCAATAACTAGTGCTAAACCATTCGAGAAATGGGCCATTGACTTTGTAGGGTCTATTTCACCTACCGCACTGAAGGACAAGTTCACACTATATCATTACTTGCACTGATTATCTAACACGGTGGGTGGAGCAAGTGCTATGAGTGATTGCACATGGCCACAGCAATAAAATTCCTTTGGGAAAATATAATCAGCGGTATGGGTGCCCTCTGAGTTTGACTAGTGACTGGGGTACTCATTTTTTGAATGAGACAGTTAGGATTTTGTTGGCAGAATTCATGGTGGCTCATCACAAGACTACTCCTTATCACCCTCAAGTTAATGGGACTACTGAGGTATTTAACAAGATATTGAGTCATACACTTACTAAGATTTGTGATGTTGGGAGGAAGGATTGGGATGAAAAATTCTCACCATGTTATGGGCATATAGAACAACTTACAAGAGATTGAACAAAGCCACACCATTCCAATTGGTGTTTGGCGTGGAAGTTGTTTTGTCGGTAGAGTTTATGCTACCCTCTCTACATATTACATGCAAGAGGATTGGCTAACAAACAATAATTACAAGAGCACATTAACAAGCTAATGATGTTAGATGAAAGGAAATCACTTGTTAAGTGGAGTTAGAAGACTGAGAAGGTGAGACAAAAGGCTTGACATGATCGTCACATAAAGAATAAACAATTTGAGGTTGGGAAAATGGTTTTACTTTATGATTCTAATTTTTTGTGCCATCCTAGGAAGCTCAAGGTCCATTGGTTGGGACCATATTATATTACCCATATACTTGATTCAAGCACTTTCTAGCTACAGGTCATTGGATGGAACGTGACTTCTGGGTATTTCAATGGAAGTAGGTTGAAGCCCTACTATAAATAAGGCTTTTGGGTGTTTGTAAATAAGGTAGTATTGTTAGTTAGATTAAAATTTCCCTTAATGTAATTTCCTTTCTTTATATTTCCCTTTCTCATTGCTTTGTTCCTTTTGGTTTGTTTTGGGTGCATGTGTGTGTCGGTGGCTAATTACATCATCAAGGTTTTATGCATAGAGGACCACGCATCTTTTTAGTGTGGGGTGGAACATAAAGGTGAATTTTAGAAAGGACATGGTAAGAGTTGGAGAAAGTGTGGAGCAATGTTGAAGTAGTTTCCTAGGTTGTAAAGTCAAAAGTGTGTGGGTTCAAAAAAGTGTGTGTAGAAGAGGTGATCATTAGAGAAGATTGGTGTCAAAAGGATTTGAGAAACCACGTACAAGGGTAGGAAGCGTAGGAGTAATAGGAGGTAGGCGAAGGCAAGAACTTGGTAAAGGACACAGAGGTTGACATACTTTTTAGCACGGGAGTGCGCGTGAGATAGTCTACTATCAAATACGTCTTGCGCACTTGAGAAGATTGCAGAAAATTTTTGTGTGAGTTTTCATACGGAGGAAAGCGTTGGACAAAACACGTGGAGGAATGTCGTTGAAAAATCTGACTTTAATGCATTTGTACGTTGGTAGGTGACATCAAAGTCTATGTGGGAAAATCAAAAAGTTATAAATAGAAGGTTGAGGTGAGTTATTCTTTCACCTTGCATTTTGTTATCGAAGAAGTTCTTGCGTTTTAAGGTGATTCTTGCGAAGAAGTGCGAAGAGGAGTGCGAAGTTGAAGAAATTGAAGGACTTGTGAACCAGTGTGGAAGCAAAGTGCACAGGCGTATGTGGAGGAGTTTGTTTGTGGGTTCTCATGGGTGGATATGTTGTCTTGTGGAAAGGAAGTGCTCAGGTTAGGGTTTACAAGCTAGGGCACGATTTTTTCATGAAAATTTCACAGTAGAGCGAGTGTTTGAGCACCAAGTAAAACTTGACACAAGGGAGAAACTACAAAGGACCGAGGAAGAGAAAAATGGCACCAAGGAAAGGATCTAATGTTTCACCAAAGAAGAGCAAGGGCAAGGAAAAGGAAAATTGACAATTTCCACTAGTTTTAATGAAGAATGGTATACAAAGATGCAATACCCAGATGGTGTGCTACTAGGGAAAGAGTGGATATCGCATATAAGGAAGATGGCCATGAGTGATTACAATCATTGCACGAGCACCATAGAAAAAGAGATGATCCTGGAGTTGGTTCGCCCAACGAAGAAGAGGACACCAGATGGGAAACCCATCTATGATGATGAAGTAAAAGTGAAGTTCTAAAAGGTTAGAAGCACGGAACTTTATGAGCTGCCCAATTTTGGAAAACCTAAGCAACTATATCAGTAGTTAATGTTGAGCATGCATGAGGACTCCTTTTATTTCGCAGGAAGGTGGATGTGCATAACCCCATAGTTGATTTTTAAGTTCACTGGCTTGATCTATGTAAAGGGAGTTGTTGGACGATGATTTAAGCGACAAGGAGGCCATTAAGAAGACTATTGAGGCATATGATTATAAGAAGGGTTCGTGGTACTTTGACATCACTGCAATCACCACCAACCTGTTATGAGGATGGTTGCACGCTTGGTGACAAATCTGAATGGGTAGGAGAGATGGATGTAGATAAACAAAGGTTGGTTAAATGTCTACCGCAAGATCTCGAAGGGAACCATTTATAACCTCTCATCTTTTATTACGGAGGATATTATTGATGTCGAGATATTGTAGTGCCGATAAGTTTTTTTAGGAGTACCTAGATGAGAACCCCTCTCCTACAAAGAGGTTTAAAGCTTATACTTGTGACACCATGACAACCACTCACAAGGTGTGCTGAAGAAATGGTATAAATAGATGCGCGACACATTCGGAGATGAATGGAGGATACCAAAACAACTACTGTACTAGTGGATGGAGAAGCTGAATTCGCGTATACCAAAATTTTGTATCGGTAGGTTTACCTTGATAGATGGCACCAAGGGTCCTTGGTGTAAATTACCCTTCTCCTTCATAGCGTAGTACTTTCAAAGCATGTCAATAGGTTCAAGGAAGCCAAAAGCTTTGTTTTGATCTAAGTGTAGTTGATCAGGACTACGCGAGATGCGTCGGACCTTGGTGTATCCCAAAAAGTGCACCTATGTAGAAAAGTATGTATCTCATGATGTGCACATAATAAAATCGGTGACATTTCCTATTGCAGGTAGGATAACAGTGAGGGTGTATGTGTGGCTAAGGCCTAAGTTTGAGAAGGGCACTTATTGTTGGGAAATATATTTGTTAGTGCTCCATTAATTATATGAGTTGGTAGAAAATAATATTGTTACGATTTATTTCAACAACTCACGTGAGAGAGAAATATTTGTTAATAGATTTTAGAAATGGGTAATTTTTTCCCTACTTTGTAGGAGGTTGTTGTGCCTACCTATGTGGCTATATATTAGCCATTGTATTAGTAGAAATAATACAGTGTAAATAATATTATTGTGTTTTGAATGTGTTATGCTATCTGATCCTTCATATTTGGTATCAGATCAAGGGGTTTTAGATGAGAGTATGTGAAGAATTCTGATTGTAAGTGTGAAGAGTTGGAATAATCATAAGTAAAATATTTTCTGATCTGAACATTTTTGCATGAGGAGCGCAGTTAGAAAAAAAAATTGTGCCTATGCTTAACTCATCTAAAGAAAAGACTCTAATTTCGATTTCATGATCTAGGTTCTTCCAAAATTTTATGGGTTTGTAGATAAATTCTTTATATTACTACTGTGTAAATTTTAGAAACACCCAGATCGTATTTTAGAAAATAACATGAAATCAATATGAGTATTTTCTTCATATTTTAACATCGCCCAAGCATAGCATCTCTACAAATTTGTGCAGACTTCAATTGCAGATCCAACCATTAGCCCATGGAATTCTGAGTGGATGGGTCATTTTGTTTTTATTTTGGAAAGTGTTCTTCGTGCCTCGATATTATTTGGTGATCCACCCAATGTGGTGACAATCCACTCACACAACAGGAATGGTGTTTATACAGCGAAAGTGATATTATTTTGGCTATAACATACATGGATTCCTCCAATCGCAGCTCAGAAAACTATCATTTGCAATAAAGATTATGAAAATGTCTATCTACAACCCTTCTTTGCAATGGGTTTGATGCACTGTGGTGGATCGGTGGTCAATGGGATGCATTGAACACTTCACTTACATTGATCCTAAGTTGAAATATATTGCGCCCATGTTTTCGTATAATTCCATTTGCTAGAGTCTTCTCGGGAATCAAGCATAAAAGATTTTATATTCATATACCAACCATGGTTCATTCTCCAACAAATTGGTCTACACAAATTGATGATTGTGTGTTGTGGCAAATTTTCATGGTATGTATGTTTTTGTCAAACATCCATGCTTAGTTCAAATTGCCATCTAGTTGTTCGTGCATACTTAGTTCACTAAATAGTCGGCTCGTATATCTCGGATCAAGTAAAAGTCGCTTATATAATACACACGCTTCATTTAGTTTAGCCTTGCATGGGTGTAAAGTTGGTCAATTCTATAGACTCAATTTAGTTATTAGGTAGTCTATAGAATAAAGTAGTCAAAAGAGTATATGTGGTAATTTGTTAAAAGTAATTTTTTATTATTTTAAGAGTCTTTGTATCTTTTAGGAGTGTGAGTATTATTGTCTTGTGTGGGTCTTCAAACTTGAATGAGTCTATCATATTAGGTCTAACGTCAAAAAGTGTCAATAGTTAAGTTGTGTCATCAAAAATGTTGTTATTTTTTTTTCTCTATCTCCATCTCACAATGGAAGTCCCACTGGAAAAATTCAATGGGCTCAACTTTCATACTTAGAAAGTGAAGATCCAGATGCAATTAATGAATAAAAATCTTTGGAGGATAGTAGATTGCAAAGAACAACACCAATAGATCCGAAAAAATTGGCAGAATAGGAAATGAGAGAAGATAAAGCCAAAGCCATTATTGGTCTTGCTCTCTCAGATACCGAGCTACACTATGTTGATCTCGAGAAATTATCTCATGAAATGTGGGAAAACTTAAATAGAACCTTTGGTACTAAAGTGGTGAACACAAAATTTTCTCTTAAATTACAATTGTTCAAGTTTAAAATGGGTGAAGGAGCTACAATGTCTAGTCATATTAATGATTTACGGTCTCTCCTTCGATAGATGGTAAAAAATAATGACTCCAGAGGCGATGAAGATGTAAAAACTATTCTATAAAATAGTTTGCCTCCCAAATACAATAATTTTGTCTTCACACTTAGTCAGATGCCTTCCAACTCATTAGAAGATATGATATCAGCTCTCCTAGCTGAGAAAAAATGGACCAAATAAGATGTAGAAGAAGAAACAACAATGTATGTAAAAAGGAAGTACAATTTTTTTTAAATATAAACATGAAAGAGAATGTTTCTACTGTAAGAAAAAGGGACATACGGCTTCATTTTGTAGAGCTCGAGCCCAAGATATAATTAGTGTAAAATTCAAAGGAATCGAGGCCAATTTCATTACTGAAGAAGGATCAAAGAATGGGGAAGAACAAGTAAATGAAGACAGTGGCTTTGAATACTTTTTATACTAATCATGACACCAAAGGATGGAGGTAAACGGAGGTTAGAGTTTATTCAACGACCTCTCGTCATTCACCAATGACATGGCCGCTTAATTTGTGGTGACATCTATGTAGTGTGGGTATGTGCTTTCTATTGTGTGCCTATTTGTAGTGTTCAATAAGTGGAAACTTCACATTGAGGGGGAACATGATCTCAATGTTCCATTTCTTTTATGTCATTTTTTTCTATGTATGTATGAGCAACAAATTTCAGCAAAATTTCCTATGTTATTCCCTGTAGTGAGATGTGATGAGGGCTGAGAATAGTACTTGGCATATCATGATGTGGTTGTAGGTAAACCACTTGAAAACCTTTATTTGTGATTTGTGGTAAACCAATAGCAAAACCATAATTCTTGGTTGTTGGTAATCCATTTGCAAAACCATCACTTTTTGGTTTGTGGTAAACCAATTGCAAAACCACCATTCTCGGTTTTGGTCAACCATTTGCAAAACCATCCTTGAGGTTTGTGATCATCCTGTGAAAATCACCAGATCATGAGCAAGTGCAAGTACAAAGGAAAGTTTTCCCCATGTTTGCACTAAGGGGGAATGTTGGGAAATATATTTGTTAGTGCTCCATTAATTATATGAGTTGGTAGAAAATAATATTGTTACGAGTTGTTTCAACAACTCACGTAGAGAGAAATATTTGTTAGGAGATTGTTAGCAATGGGTAATTTGTTCCCTACTTTGTAGGAGGTTGTTGTGCCTACCTTCGTGGCTATATATTAGCCATTATATTAGTAGAAATAATACAATGTGAAGAATATTATTGTCTTGTGAATGTGTTTTGCTATCTAATCCTTAATACTTATGTTGAGGTTGACGTCTCTATCCCGAGAAGACCCCCTTTGGGAGAAAGAAGAAAATAGTAATTAAGAAGAGAGAATGAGAAGAGACTCCTATAGAAAAGGTGTTGAGCACACATATAGTGCACGAGACTATAGGGGCACATGAGTCGGAGTGCGAGTCTGACCACCTACGTTCGATGGAAGAAGTCTCCCGTCAAGGAGTCGCCAAAGAAAGAAGAGTCTCCTACGAGAGAAGAGTTGCCAGAGAAAGAGGAGTCCCCTATGTTAGAGTCACCAATGAATAAAAATAAAAGGGTGGCACAAGGTTTGGACTTGGAGAAGAAAAAGAGAATCAAGGATGATGATTCTGAGGAGGAAAATGAAGGATCAATGATGAAAGAGCGTGAGGAAGGTCATAATCCTCCCCTATATCTGATGTACACAAGTCTACGGTGAAGAAGGGGATGAAGAGGAGGAGTATAAGGAGGGAACCTATGCCAAGGGATGAAGTGAGGAAGTAAATATGCAGGGTCGGAAGACCCTGACCCCTACCAAGGAATAGGTAAATGATACAATTTAAAAGGAGGTGGCCCATGCACAAGAAAGATGTTGTCTTGGGATTTTGAGTCCCATGTTGATGAGCCCGAGTTCAAAGTAAATAATGACGCATTGATGGAGACACCGGGTGCTGAAGGAATGAACCCCCTTGTAAATACTCAGCAGTTGTCGGATGAGAAAGTTTGTAACATGCTCAATAAGTCATTGTCAGTAGAAGTGGAAGCAAGAATTTTGGGAGAAATGAGAATAAGAGCCTTGGAGGGGGACTTGAAAAGAATAATGAGGATACCATTGAGAGGATAGGGAGAAATAGTAAAAGGATTTGATCAATTTACCATTAAGGTGTGAGTTGAGGGATGAAAAGGTGAAGGTGTGTGAAGTCCACAAGAAGATATAGGCTATTTCAAATGCCATTATCTTGAAGCACTGAACCCGGCCCTCTTGAACAAAAATATGAATCGACCTTGCATTGCTTGGAAGACTTAACGCGCATACTCACCACGGAGTGGTAGTCACTCGCATTAGAGTCAATAGAAGAGATAATGGCACACGAGGAAGAAGGAAGAGAAGTTGAAGACTGGGGAGATACTAACTCGGTACTGCGAGCTCCTTTCCTTAGTAAAGACCATGGTGCGAGATGGCAAAATTTTTATATGAGAATTGTGGCGACAACGACAAAGTAGCAGGCATATTAGTTGTTAGCCATGAAGTGGATCTAAAATAATTTCAAGAGAAAAATAAGGGCAATAGGGTGGAGCGGGATAGGATCTTGGCGAGGTAGAGAAGAAATCGAGAGGATCGAAACCTTAAGAGTTTTGATTAAAAATAAATTGAAAGAGTTGTACCCCAAGTCACTCACAGGATGGATGCGCTGGGAGACCTTAGCAAGCAGATGGAAAGCATTGAAGATACACTAAAGGCTAAGGGGATGAGATGAGTTTTGATGAGGTTAGCATGATGGTGGGTGACTTACTTCAATAAGCGCAAAATGAGGTGGATGTTTGGGTTAAGATTGAAGCCCCCATGAAGAAATATTTCCCACTTCTCATGCAATAATAGCAGGATTCTTCCATTTTTATTCAATCACAGATTCTTTCATTTTCCCTATTATTTATTCTTTGGTGGAAGGGCGAGTGTTTCTGAGGATAGAAAACATGCATAGTGTGGGGTAATGTTGGGCCCTGAAATTGACTAAGTCCCAAGGAAGAAGTCAACACGCGTGGGGGTAGTAAAGAAGGAAGGTGCTCAAGAAAAACACACGAGGAAAGGCATGCGGGAGAAGAGGTTGGCACATGGGAGCAGGAAGGTTTAGGGACTTAGCCATATTTTGAAGGATTTGTCACAGGAGAAACACATGAAAATCCTGAGTAGGTGTGTTGAATGGATAAGGTGTCATCCTAGAGCCTTGGAGGTCAAGAAAAGAATATTCCACGTAAGGAATATTCCTAGGATGATCATTACAGGTAGTGGAGGCATTTGCAAGCTGGCATAAGAATTTGACCATGGAGGACCACACTTCCACTTGGCATGCGATCTGTTCATGAAGGAAACCAAGGCGGTGCATCTAGATCCTATTTAAAGGAGTGCTTGGGTCTAAAATAGGGGAGAGGAGAGTGATAACGAAGTGTTGGGGAAATGAAGGGTTAAAGAGGGTTTTAGTAGTAACAAGAGTTCTTCAAGAATACTTATAAGGATGTTATTGAGCATATATGCATGGGTTTGGGTCTGAACAAGGGTTGTAATGGGTAGAATAGCTAAGAACTCTCTCTCTGTAGAGTATTTTTGTAGGGTTTAAGATAATATTCCTTGATGTATTCGGTCTGTATGAACCTTATGATGTAATGAGGCCACTGTAAATATTTATAAATCAATATATGTGTGTGATTCTACTTATTCATAATCTTAAGTGTAAACCCTTGTGTTCTTCATATTATTTTGAGTCAGATATAGTTTCATTATGCTTATTTGCAATGTTCATTCCCATTTATGATGCATCTGTGCACAGATATGTTGTCTATATCTTTTGTTTTTGAGTGAATGTCTATATTTCCATTCTTCAACTCATTATCCATCAATGATGCATCATTCTCACAAAGCTCACATAAAGGAGGGGCTCGGTGCGAGCGTGCCTCGAGTGGCGCCGATGCACACTAGGTGATAGGCCAGCGTGCTTAGGGTAGAGATAAGGTATACAAAGAAATGACTACACAAAGCTTTAATTGAGAGAAGGCTGGAATGAGAAGGAAATAACGAGTACATTTGAATGGTGAGAAGAGTGTTATGTCTTCTCGTATTTTCTTTGTATTGTCTTGTCTCAATGTAATGACTTGCGTGGTATGCAAAGCACATAGTCTTTCATCTTTTAGATCCACAAGTTGTTGTGAGATCTTGTATTATAGATCCATGAGATCATATTGTATTGTTGTTCCATAGGAGATCTAGTATTGTATCTCGTTGGAGAGCTTGTGCGTACATATAGTATCCAGATATTGTAGATGAAGTCTTATTGTATACACAAGTTGATACAATGAGATGGAGGAGATACTTACTACTTGGTGCACACATACGGTTGCACATTGGTAGACCCTTGTGAGAGGTCTTGTTTGCAGACTCACAATGAGAGCTTAGTTACACAGTGGCATATGCGAGTAATTCTTGGTTATGTGAGATTTTTGGTGGTTTGGAGGCACGGTTGTAGTGCACTCATGTAGATCCATTTAGAGATATGGAGGAGAGGAGATACTCTTGGAGAGATGTATTGTACTCTTGTATTGAAGATTTGGTTTGTACTCTTGTTATATTATATATATGAGATATCTATCTTTGGTGGACGTAGCCCACATTAGGTGAACCACGGTACATGCTATGTTATGTGTGTGTAATTTGTTTTGATTTGGATTATTCTAGTTTATACTTCCACTATTGTAGATTTTGGGGAATTGTTTAGATCCTATGTGCATGATTGGATTTGTTATTGAATCATAGCATTATTTTGCAGTCCTGAATTCCCAACACCTTAGGGGGTTGGTTAGCTATTCACACTTGCAGAAGCACCTAAGAGAGCTACATGAGGCTTGATCCCACAAAAATTTCATGTAGTGAAATGATTATATTAGTTTAATAGCTATGAGTGTAACTACCAATGGTGGTAGTATAGACTCAACCAAACAAACATGTTTTCTCATTTTTGTTTGTTAATGCCTTGAAGAAGGGTTCATGGGTTTTTAGGTTTTCTACTTTGTTACAAGTAATTACATGTCTCAAAGTTGTGTGAACAAGAGAAACATACACCAAAGGTCATTCCTAAATAATTAAAGCACACATGAAGTTTTAGATCTAGATTTCAAAGGGTCCAAGATTGTACACTTCTAGGTCGAGGACCATACATATTCAATATGGACCATACATTAGTTGTATGATCTTTCCCCGTGAAGTTTTTAGCTCTAGAAATCACATTAAAACCTTTCCTAACTTCTGATTTTCCTATTCTATTATCCTTCACATTTAGATCTCCTTGTTATTCCTTGTAAAACTAAGTTTTTCTCTCCTCTTGTGTATTTGAGAAAGTACTTATTGTTTATCTATTGTTACATGTATGAATGATTTATTATGATTGTGAATGATAGACATTAAAATTTAATTAGATTAGAAAAGTTTATTATTGCAAACCCGTGCATCCTTCTTATTTCTATGCATTCTCATAACTCCTTAAAGAATTAATTAGGGTGTAAACATTTGGTGAACCCTTATCGGGATTAAATCTTGCACCTTTATCAAACCCTTGGTGCACTATGGTTTTGTATCCATATTGTCTATTCAAATCCAAACCTTATTTTCATCTATCACATGCCCTAAACCTTGCTTTCAAAATTTCCCTATGGTATCGTGGTTGGTCCTTCACTTTAGGTCTCTTTTTTAGGGATTCCTATTTACCAATTTACCTTTAATCACATATCTCAAGCATAACAGCTATATATTCAAATTCCTTAGAGGTTTTCTTTATTTTTGTACACTTAACCAAAACCTATTTTTGTTTATTTTATTTTTATAAAATTATTGGAAATGTAAAAATTTTATTGTTAGTAATTAGGGTATAATCAGAAAATCTATACTTTTTTACAAATTCCTTGGTTTATTTAATTCCACATAACTTGACTTTAATAATACCTCTTTTTGTTTCATTAAATTCATTGTCTTTTTCACCAATGGTCATTTTAATACTTTGATGATGGTTGTTTTTTCTAATCATCATCTTTGGGTCTTATCCTCCATGGTATCTTGATTTTTGGCCTTCCATGTGCTGATTAGTATTATTTATTATCTAATTAGAGGCTCTTCTATCATTTTGTGCCATCATGTCCCATGTTACTTATTCCCAATTCTCCTTGTATGATTTTCTTCAACATTATCTCACATGCAAAGATACTATAATGGAAGTATTACAACAAACAATGCTCCTGTTGATATGACACCTTCCAATACAAATTCAATTTTGAGACATATTTGAGCCCCTTTTAGTAACGATGATGAAATATTTCATAAGGTTATCCTAGATTCCATTCAAGCATTACACTATGGTTTTCAAGACTAATTTTAAGCTATGAGTACTAAGATCAAATCTCTCCGGTATGAGATAGTACATATAAAGGATTCCTCCCATGCCCATGTCCATAATGTCTCTACGCATCATGATCAATATAATTCTAAGGTTGCCAAGAATAAATTTCATGCAAATGTTATGCATGATAAATTTTCTTTTTGAAGTAAAGTGAAAGTCCTACATAGAGGCAATGATGTGTATGTTCCAAAGATTAATCTCACATACTACAATAATTGTATTATAAATCACCTCATTGGTTTGACAATAATGCTTGACAACATGATATTCTCTATGAGTTATTTGATAATTTATTAATCAATTTATTACCTATTGATTACTTATCCCACTATTAGCTTGAAAAAATCAAGGTCATCCATTTTGTAATTATGTGGAATTAATGAACATTGTGATAATGATTGTTATGCTCTATCGTGTAGAATCCAAAAACTTGAGCATAGTGGATTTATTTCCTTTAATACACAACATTCCGCTATGGATTCATTTCAAGTCCCTATATCTAAACGAGATCCTAAATTTTATAACTCCATGTCCAAGGAGCATAATGCAATCTTGAATGTTAAAACTTTGATTATACTTGAGAGCCACGTACTCACAAAGAGGATAAGAAAGAAAAACCTCCTTTGGAAGTGTTGGCTAGATTTTCTACACAGCTGAAAACCTAGGTAGTCATGAGATAAATCTCCCTCATTTACCGGTGAGGCTCCGTGTAAGATTTTGTCAATTATATTTCCTAGTATCTATCTGTTGGTTTTACTTTAATTGTGTAGCTCATGGACCATAACTAGGCAATTTTGTAGCAAGTAAGCAATTGTGAGCAATATGTGCAGGAAAGAGAAATAATTAAATGTGATAAGAAAGAAAAAGAGATGTGCAACCTAACCAATAGCTGAAAAAGTTGATCATATGCACATAGACAAAACAAATAGATCTTAAAATGTAGAATTTGAAGCAAAAGAAAGTTTCAGATTTAGATCTAAGACAACACAAAGTTTATGCAGAGATCTAAAAAGTAATAAGAAACTAATACACCATTGACACAAATTTCTCCAGAAATCTGCCTCTTCTCTATTCCTCTGCTTTTGAAAAAGGCTATCAAGGGTTTCACTCAAAGTCTAGAACACAAGATTGTTGATTACAAATTCTGATTCTTTAACTGTAGTTCTTCCTCTACTTATAGTGTGTAGGGGAAATTACAAATGGGAAATTATGGAATGAACTAGAACATGAAGAAGTAGTAAAGGGAACACTTGGAAAACATCTTCCTAGAATTCCCCTCTTAGTGACATGCATCAGGAGTTTAAGCCAAAATTATGCACATATATTACCTATCTTAAAGAATCTTTCCAAATATTTTAAAGTAATGGTTTTTAAACCAATAACTTTAATCTTACATTTTCATCTAGGAACATAGAAAATAAGAGAAGAAAGAAGATCTACCAGCTGTAACACCTATACTTTCTTTTTGTTCTGATATTGAATATACTTGTCAAACATGTAATTCAACATCTTCCCATCTATTTTAACAATAACCTCTCTCTCGGTTCTGAACTACAACAACCCTCTGGAAAAAGCAATAGTGTTAGCCTTTACCTTCTCTAAACCAGGCCCATATCCCTCAACATCTACCTGAAGCTTTATGAGTCTGCCAATTGAATCCATCGTGAAAGGTATGGTGGCTTCATCAATTTCTTTCCGCTGACCGAGAATAAATTCCTCATGGGTAGCAAGTAATTCGTCTAGGATGCTCTCAACAATTCTCCCATCTTACTTTTTGGCAACTGCATCCTTTTCAACATGAGCTTGAGGATCTCTACGTGGAAGGAAATTGAAATTTCTAACTACTTCCCCTTTTCCATCAATCCATCAAGTACAATTTTCTCTGCAATTAGCACATCCCTGGCAAATGAGTGTATCTTAGCTAAAGTATCCAGATGAATTTCAGCAACTATGTTCTCATCTTCTATCTATGTCATTAGTTCCTTTAGCTAAGATATTTCCTGTGCATATTCTCCAATTCAGTTGGTATTCTTTCGAACTACTTTGAAGCTTGGTGAATGATTTGCTCTTTCCACTGAGCAATAGCTTTGACCTGGTCCCCTGCATCTTCCACCTCCTACATCAAATGATTACTCACCTGCTCATGTGCTAGAATGGGCTGAGAGGAAGGTTTGGAAACCTTAGCAATGATCTCACATAGCTGAGACACCTTATTTTGAAGCTTGGCTCTCTCAGCCTTCTCTTTGTCAAGCTTAAGGAATAAAACATTCATTAGTGTCTGTGTATCCTGCTTTAATCCTTCTGTGGTAGTTTGACCTATTGGCACTTTGGTCACTGCTATATCAGCTGTTGTGAGCTCTCCCTTATGCTTTCCTTCTACTAGAACTGATAACTTAGTGAACTTTTGTCCTTATTATTGAATAATGAACCTAGAAGTTGTTTTGGCAACTTTAGGTCTTTTATCTCTTCCACCCAAACTCGGGAGCATCGAAAGTCATGTTCCTCCGGGTTAATCTCCTCTACGGCCACTGGGATTGTCTACAAAGCCAACCATGATGAAAATTTTCTTCTCGAGGAATGAGAAGTCACTGAGTGCACCACCATCTCATGCTCGATTATGCTCTATCCGAATTTGCCATCATCTTGTATTCGCCACCCTCTGAATTGTCCAAAGACAATGCCTTTTCAAGATTTTTCCGTTTGTGCTTTCAACTTATCCACATGGAGAGGTGAGGATTTGAGTGGTTGAGGAGAAAATACAAATGACGTTGGATTCAATGAGGGAACAAGAAGCTATCTCTAAGGTTCCGAGTTTTCCTAAGTCTTTATGAGTTGATGTTGGAGAAGCTGGAACTAGCATGATAAATAGGCCGTAGATTTAGCCTTCTCCTGCGTGTGAGACTTATTGTCAACTTTAAGCTTCTCTGGCCTTCTAATAATTTCACCTTCATGCTTTCTTTTATTAGAGTATCCTGTGGTAAAGTTACTTATGATTTGATTCATCAAAGCTTCATCTAGGAAATACCCCTTTGTCAACAACCAGTTTGAAGTGTTAACCAAAACTGCGGAAGATCTTTTGTCAATTTTTTGGAAGCCACCAATGTTTTCTTGAAGAGTATATCTATCCCCTCTCATATGATGATATGAGTAAAGTATCCCATGCCCATCATCTATAAGATCTGCAGGTTTCCGTGTCAAACCATAATCAAACACTTGTTGTGTCGATAACCCGCTAAAGTCTTTCTTTCTAACTTCATACTCATTTCTACACTTCATCTAGAAGTCTTCCAATGAAGGTACATGTGAGTATTCTTGGGAGATTGTCTTCTTCGCTACCCCATATGGGTCAAATTTCAGCCGTGCTAGGAAGAACTCGTGCTCATACTCTAGAAAACATTTCAGCTTCAACTCCTCTAGCTTTGTGTATGCTCTGGGAGTCATAATAACCCATTGTGATTGGAAAGAAACCCGTAGACTTGTGTCACTTTGATTGTAAGTCATGCATCTCCACGAGTTGTCTACACAACTCCATGATGACCCACTTGTCACTTGGATACCTCGGCAACTTAACTAGTTCTCCCAAAAATCCAGTTACCCTGAGATACGTGAAGTCTGCAAACTAGATGAAAATACAACCATGTTGGGATACTGACTTCCCAAACTTCTTTACTTACCCTATTGGTCTTCATATCACTATTTAATTTGTAAATGAATCCATAGAAGAACCCATCATTGACTACCTTGTAATCTTTGTGGCATTCAAGTAACTTTCAACTATGGGAAGCACTAAAAATAGGATCTTTCACCAGTATGCCTCATCTATCTAGCTTGGAAAATGTACCCTACAAAGCTGCTACATATACCAGGTATGAAGTCATTTTGAAGTTGTACATCCGCCTCACACTCCGAAGTTGCTCATCGATGTTGTCATTGATGATATCCACCCAATTGATTATTGAATCAGCTCTTTTGATTTCAATGGTCCTCATGAAAGCATACATCCATAAACGGAAGTTGTGAGTATTGGCTTCTCCACTTAACCTGCAAAGCAATTTAATAATATCATCCACCTCCTGCATCAAATTGGATCATGGAAGAGTCCTCAGGAACTTTGATGGAGACCTGGGCTTCTTCATATACATTATTCATTATGCTCACACAATCTGCTTTGTTTTTCTCCCATTTGTTACCCATGCATCCAAGCATGTTAATTGCAATCACCACCTATCATTGAGAATCTTGAGACAATAATTAATAAACTATTCATCCAACTTGATTATTGTCTTTCCGCCACATCCTAAATTATTCGGAAAGAGGATAATATGACCTTGCCCACTCCATAACAAATTTGGGTAAGCGAGTTTGTGATTGGAAACGTTGATGCTTGAATAATTCAACTTCTTTTTATTGCCCACATGAGAGATGTCTTTCCGGCCTGGATATCATGTCATTTAATTCAAAGATGGTTTTAGGGTCTATGTCTATGGCATTGATATCAACAAATCTAGAAGCTATGAATGACTCGTTGATCCTTCTCTTTCATCATGCTTCATCATGGTTGGAACAATCTTTGTCTGAGCAATCTTTGTCTGAGTTCTTTTTCTTTTAATCCTGCCAGAATTCTTTACAACTGGATCAATTTGTGCAGATCTAGAAATTTCTTCATATTCAAAAGATATATTCAATGTACCTGACATTTATTTGAACTCCCTTTCACTTGTATGAACACCTGTAATGAATACCTACAATTATTTCAGACAAAGATGGAGTCAAAAGCATGAATACTTGATTTCTGTCACCAAAAATATGCATATAAATCCTGCTGCCCAAAATTTGAGGCTTTTCTTGCATACAAAGTAAGCATAAATATTTTTAAATTCACTTGGGCACTTATAACAACATGCAGATAATTATCATGGCAAAAATCAAGCTATTCCAACCCAGGTGCCAAACCTTGAAGCTTCCTGACAATGAAAAACACCTTCTGATGCACAAAACCTCATTTCCTTGGTGTCAAAACTGTATGGGCTGTAATCCTTAGCAAAAATAATTGATTGCTTCTTTATTATGGCAGCCCATGCTTATATAACCCTCAACATACTATTTTTAGTAATTGCCCTTCCTATTCTTGGCAATTTAATTAATAAATAGTCATGTCTATTCACCCAAATTAGGAGCCCAATTATGCATGTTGTTGGTTGCTTTTAAATAAATTTATTTTATTTATTTTTAGCATGCATCCTTCAGTTGTCTTTGGCTTGACTTCTTGCTTTGACTTTTCATCCATTCATGGTGCCAAAATTAGGTGAAAAATCCATAAATAAATATCATTAAATTCATTATTTAATGCCAAGGTGGGTCACACTTTTTGGCAAGGGTGATTTCTAAAATAAGAAGTCAACTTTGATGGGAATTTCTACCCTACACTGCAGCTCCAAAAATCCCTTCTTCAACTTAAGTTATTTGACTTCCATAATGGGAATTTTTACCTTGTAAGGTGTTGTCGGCCCCAAAATTCCCCTCTTTTAAAGTCAAGTTTCAAAAATATTAAGTCTGTACCTTGGATTATTGAATTGCATCGAGCTTGGCATTGTTTGGTGGGAAAGGTTTTCCTATTCATGGAGAACAATTTGAAATTCAAACGTATTGTGAAGTTCCTTTCCTTCTTTTTATTTTCTTCCACGGTAGGTAAGGAATGACAGCGTATTTTCCCGTTAATTTTACCCCAGAGTCCACGGGTAATACGTGAATATCTTTGATTGGATGCGATTTGGCCATATTTCAAGGTTCAACGGAAGACTCCACGTCTCCAAGCACTCACAACTCTAGGGTAGATTCCAAGGATAGTCCTCAAATAAGCGCAGGCTTTCCACGTGTCCCAGGTACAAAATGAAGATAGAACAAGCTAAAATCAGCTAAGTATGGAAGGTTCAGCGGATGGCGACACATGCCTCATCATTGGTGCAAACTTCAAGAGTCAAATCCAGGGGTATTTCTCAAACTTGCGCCAATCCTCCACGTGTCCTAGGTCCAAAAAGGGACAGAGCTGATAGTTAAAATTGACTAAGTATGGGCAGGTTGGTAGAAGCCACCACGTGCCTTAACGGTGCCATTTTGGAAGTGAAATCAAAGGGTTAGTCTCCAAGTAGTGCCACCAGCCGCCACGTGGTTAAAGTCAATATGAAGACAGAGTTGGCCATTGAAAATTCCAAGACCAACGGAAGGAGACACGCGTCATCTTGGCGTAGCTTAAGGTGTGTTTCAAAGTAGAAACTCAAATGAGCGTTAACCCTCCACGTGTCACAGGGGTCGACATAAGTCAAGCAAAAATTGGGCCGAATCAACTAAGTATACAAGAATTCCGGCGGAGCTCTCCACGTAGTCGACCTGGGGCCCTTGCTTCAAAGGCAAAGAATGTATTTTCCCACATGGGTAGCCCAAATTTGAAGTTGTAAAAGCAAATCGAAAGGCCCATGTTTTAACTGGTAAAATAATGTAACAGTCGTATGTTTAAAAAACTAGTTTTTCCGCCATTAACGTTTCTTTGTGTTTTCAAGAATTCAAAAGGCGTGGATGATTGGAATAAGTTGTAATTGTTTCTTTCTTGCTCGAGGAGGTTGTAACCATTTCTTGTGAGCTATATCATGAGCTTTCAAAGCCATTATATGGGTTGGAATTTTGATTATTCTAGAATTGTAATTTTGAATTGGAAGAAATCAATACAAAGGTTTTTCCTCTTTCTTTTCTTTCTCTTTCCTTCTGGTTCTGATATGTGAATCATCTAATCCTTGTGTGCTTGGAAACTTTGTGTTCTAGTTTATACAATCT
Organism: Taxus wallichiana var. yunnanensis; assembly: GCA_018340775.1. Lineage (NCBI taxonomy): Eukaryota > Viridiplantae > Streptophyta > Pinopsida > Cupressales > Taxaceae > Taxus > Taxus wallichiana. The sequence goes on from CM031236.1 coordinate 196,047,149, forward strand.
CCAGAACTTTGAGTCTGAATTGTGTCTATTATAAACGTGGATGGTTCTACTTTGTATCTCATTTACATAATACATATAAGGGTTTTCTCTGCCATCTCTTTTCCCTAAAAGTATTTTCTTCTTCTGCCTCCCTCCTCTCTTCAAAGTCTTCTATCCTCATGTATTGATAACTTTCTAGGCTTAAAACACATTTCAGGATATCGGGAAACCACCATTGAATGAAAGACTATGCATTTGTACATAGGTTTTGCCCCTACTTTCAATAAGGGAACCTCTCCCATTAAAGAGGAGGGACTTAATTGTCCCCTGACTATGGTTTCATTCAAGTGCAAATTTGAAACCCAACATATTTTTGTGACTCTCTTTGGGAATTTGTTCAACAAATTTCTTTTCTAAAATAACAACTAATTTGATCATTTCTTTGATCGCGACTCTAAGATATACTTGTGGTCGAAGGGCTCTTGGAATTCAAGATCCCCGATTTCAACTCTTGGATCAACAAGGTTTTTAACTTCCTCAACAAGAAGAAATAGAAGAGCTCATTCCATAAGCACACCTCCTATTGAAGACAGAGCTTCTGGTAATAGCATTCCTTAAGCACAACTTAGCCCTAATCTCTGTACCCTAATTCTTGTTGGTGTCTCAGTTCCACTTCAAGCAATATTTCCAAGGATTGCAACACCTCGTCCTTGGGGAAAAGAGTTGGGCCTCTGGCTCTTCCTCAACCATTGCATGAGTTACCTAGGGGTAATAAGAAGAATTTTCCCAAATTTAGAGGTGATGACAAAGTGCACCCTGATGAACACATTGTAGCCTTCATTGTTGCATGTGGGGTACTTAGAGTTGAACATGAGGATGTCTCTGTGAGGCTGTTTGTGGAAACCTTGCAAGAAAATGCTGCAGATTGGTTTTATCATCTTCTGCTAGGACCATCATTGATTGGACTACTATGAGAACTCAGTTTGAGTAGCGTTTCAAACCTACTGAGGATGTGCATGCTTTGTTAGCTCGAATTCTCAAATCAAAAAGGAGCCACATGAGCCTATGAGAGAATTTGTGGACAAGTTCAACAAGTTGGTTAACAATATTCCACTATATACTAGACCTATTGATCATATTCAAAAGTGTTTCTTCTTGAATGCTCAATTGTTGGAAGTAAGCTATGCCATGAGGAGAGAAAATCTTTTCAACTTTGGATGTTGATCAGAGATTGGATGTCAGTGTGGAATATGACTTGATCATGTCTGGAAAGCTGAAAAGGGAGTCTTTCAAAAAGCATCTTCTTCTTCTCCTTCTCCTAGAGGTAATGCAGATTAGTTGGTGCAAAAGCTGGCTAATGACCTCATTGTCATTAAGAAACAATTGGCTCAGCATGCTCCATATCAAGATGTTCCAAGGAAAAAAATTAGCCTATAAACCACTTGCCCTCTTCTCAAACCAGGTTGGCCATTGAAGGTCCACCCCTCAAGGTGATTGTTAATGCTACTAGTGAAGTTATTGAGCCTAATGATGAGGAAGAAAATGGGCTCTAGATCTTTTGACATTATAGACCATCTTTAAAAGACCAAGATTGAGTTCGGGAGAAACCAATAAAAAGAGTTCTATCAAACCCATCCTAAAGCCTTTTCCAAAATGGTTAACTTTGTAAATTCCAAATCCAAAGTCCCATCCAGTAATTTTAAGGGCCTTTTGTCCACTCCCTCTCCCTCACCTCAATCAAGCCTTGTGGCTGTAGTCACTTCCTCTAATGAGAAAATTGAACCATTCTATGTGACCCTTCTCATAGTTGGCCACAAACTCAGTAATTGTGTCATAGATTCAGGAGCATTAGATAATGTAATGCCTGCAAAGGTAGCCTATGCTTTGGGTCTGACCCTAACACATGCCTTTGGTTCCTGTTATTCCATGGAGAGTAAGAAAGTACCTTTGGTGGGCAGAATTAAAGATGCACAAGTAGCTTTTGCTACTTTTCCAGAGAAAAGAATCCTAGCCACCATTTTGGTAGCTGATATTCCTCCTTCATATGGGATGTTGCTGAGTAGAAATTTTTGCAAGGAGGTAGGAGGGGAAATTCAAATGGATTGGTCACATGCCTTGATCCCTGTCAATGGGAAGATGAAGAAGTTGTTGCCTGAGAAACAAGCGAGTATATTGTGCAAAAGATAGATGATCCTAAAGCACAAATATTGTATGCAGATATAGGGCATGGGAACTACATGATCATGTCACAAGAGGAGAAAATTCTGCCAAAGGGAGTGTTGCTTGATCCTAATGGTGTGTGGACTTTGGAGTTTGATGGGAGTTGTTCTTCAGCTGGTTCTAGAGCTGGTGTAGTGCTCATTTCTCCTGGGGGCAAGGTTCATCCTTTCTCCTTTAAATTTCAATTTGAAAATACCAACAATATTGCTGAGTATGGGGCCCTTATTCTTGGGTTGAGCATGGCGAAAGAGATGGGAGTGAAGAACCTTCTTGCTCATGGAGATGCCAAGCTAATTGTAAAATAAGTTAGAGACCTTTATTAGGTAAAGAGCATAAGGTTGAAACACTATAAGAATCTGGTCTTGGATTCCATTGAATTCTTTTATGCTTTTTCCATTGAAGTTGTGCCAAGGGAGAGGAACACTAGGGCTAACTCTCTAGGCATTTTTGGGGTCCTTGTTGATTCCTCACCCTAATTTCCCTCAGGATAAATTCACCATTGAGCTGATCCATAGACCCAGTGTGCCTGACAATGCAAATAATTGGAAAGTTTTTAATGATGACCAACATTTGCTTTCTTTCTTGGAGCTCAGAGACAACTTTGATTAGTTGTACTTTGAAGGAAGTGACAATCTGCCTAGAGAGTGTGTGTCATCAAATGAAGAGGGTGTCAAAGAAGAGATGGATCAAGATGGATGCATCAAACTAAAAGGAAACAAAATTCCTAAAGGGCTGGTGAGTTTGGAGGATCTTTTTGATAAACATGATAGATATATGAAGTCTAAAGTTTCCCAAGGAGTCCTGACAATCTGCTGAGATTGAGAAAGTGAATATTGGGAGTCTTAATGATCCCAAAATGGTCAACATTGGAAAATGTTGCACTCAGGAAGAGAAAAATAAGGTGGTGAATCTGTTGAAAAGGTATATTGATGTTCTGGCTTACTCTTATGATGATCTTAAGGCTTTTCAGCCTAAAGAAATGCAACATTTCATTCCTCTTAAGCTTAGGATCAAACCTTTCAAACAAAAGCAAAGGCAATATACTCCAAAGATAGCTGATACAATTTTCCAAGAAATACAAAAGCTTTTGAAGGCTAGGATCATGTTCCCCATCCACCATTCAATGTGGATTGCTAATATACTGCCTTTCAGGAAGAAGAATGGTGAGATCCAGATCTGTGTGGACTTCAGAAATCTAAATCAGGGTTCTTTGAAGGACAACTACCCTCTCCCGATGATGGACCAAATATTGCAAGTTGTCACAGGCTCGGAGATGCTATTTATGTTAGATGGATTCTTGGGGTGCAATCAAGTAGAGGTGAATACTGCAGATCAACATAAGACCGCCTTTTCTGACTCCTTGGGGCACCTTTGCATACAAGAGAATGCCATTTGGTCTCATCAATCTTTGGTCTTTACTTTCCAGAGGGCCATGGACTTGGCTTTTGGCGGTTTGAAAGGGAAATGCATTGTTGTGTATTTGGATGACTTGACAGTGTTTTCTAAAGCAAGAAAAGACCACTTCCAACACCTTAAAACAATATTGCATAAGTTTAGAGAGAATGAGATTTCTTAAAACCCTAAGAAGTATATGTTTTGTGTCACAGAAGGAAAGATGTTGGGACACATTGTTTCAAAGGAAGGGATCAAGATTGATCCGGAGAGATTTCAGGCCATCTAACAAATTCCTCTTCCATCAAGTAAGAAGGGTGTCCATTCTTTCTTTGGTAAGATCAATTTCCTAAGGAGATTCATCCCCGATTTTGTAGAACTTGCTATGAGAATTACTCACATGATGTAAGGGAAGCAAACCTTTAGTTGGTCCTCTAAAGGGAAGAAATAATTTGAGGACATTAAACAGGCTATTGCAAATACTCCAATCTTGGTGTGCCCTGACTTTAGCAAATATTTCATTATCTATTGTTATGCCCTTTGAAAATACCCTAGCTATTGTGTTAGCCTAGAAGAATGTTGAATATCATGAGATCCCAATTGTATTCATGAGTTATGTCCTGAAAAATCATGAGTTGAAGTACACCATGATGGAGAAGCATGCTTTTGCAGTTGTCAAAGCTGTCAAGTAGTTTAGGTTTTACATCCCTAATTCTCATTCTACGGTGTTAGTGTGTGAAACAACAATCAAATCTATTCTTACTCAGCAAGAATTTGGAACCAAGAGAGGTAATTGGGTAGCAAAGGTGCAAGAGTATGATCTTGATATCAGGCCAACAAAGCTGGTCAGGGTAAGGGCCTATGTGAACTCATTTCTGAGGGAGCTACCAAGGAGTTGTCCAAAGATGGAGTTGATGTCCCTATTGTTCTGTTCCTCAGCTCATTAGATGTATGGTATGCTGACATTGCTCACTTTTTGACCTATGGAGAGTGTCCATCTCACTTGAGTGCAAAGAGAAGAGAGCCATCAAACTGAGGTCTGCACAATATGTGTTATGGGAGAATGTTTTGTTCAAACGAGGCATAGATGGAAGGTTTTGAAGTGTGTAGACAAGGAGCAACAAAAGAAGTTGTTCTCTTCTTTTCATGACCAAGCTTGTGGAGGTCATTTCTCCTCTGCTATAACAGCTCATAAAATACTTCGTGTTGGTTATTATTGGCCCAATTTATTGAGAGATGCATCAAAATGGGTTGGTAAATGTGAAGCATGCCAAATGTTTGTTGAAAGACCTAAGTTGCTTGCTTTTCCTCTCAAGCCTGTAGTGATTGAAGAGCCATTTTAACAATGGGGTTTAGACTTCATTGGAGCACTCAATCCATCTTCCAGTGTTGGACATACTCATGTGTTGACTGCCACAAATTACTTCACCAAGTGGGTGGAAGCCATCCTAGTCAAGAGCACTACCTCTGAGGTAGTTTACAACTTCATTAAAGAGAACATATTGATCAAGTTTGGGATCCCAAAAAAATTGTGACTGATAATGCTTCTAAATTTTCTTCTGCTAAGATGATGGAATTTTTCTATGGGTATGGGATCTCCCTTGCTCATTCTTTAGACTACTACCCCCAAGGGAATGGACAAGAAGAATCAACAAACAAGAACTTGGTAAACATAGTTAGAAAGCTTGTAAATGATTCTTAGAGGAATTGGCATAAGAAGCTATATGATGCACTTTGGGCTAATAGAATTACACCCAAGAGAGCAATTGGAATGTCCCCTTTCCAAGTGGTGTATGGTGTAGAAGCTCAACTGCCAGTCACGGTGGAATTGTCAGCCTTGCATCTGATGAAAACCATTGAAGATTCAAGTTTCAGTAGCTCTTTGGATAAGAGAATTTTGTACCTTCAGAAGCTCGATGAAGACAGATTGTAAGTGGTGGACATGATAGTAGCTCATCAATTGAAAGTGAAGGATTTGTTTGATAAGAAAACCAAACCTAGAGTTTTCCAAGTGGGAGACATTGTGCTGCTTTGGGAAAAAATACATGAGCCATGAGGAAGTCATGGTAAGTTTGATTCTCTTTGGCTTGGTCCTTTTAGAATCAGACATTTTGTTGGAGAGAACTCTTTTTATCTGGATTACATGGATGGTTCTCCTCTCCCACTTCCTTATAGTGGGTAGTATCTAAAGTTGTTCAAGTCCTAGGTGACTAGGTGGTCCTTCTATATATTATATACAGTGTTTTGGTTTTGGGTCATTCCTTTGTGTTTCATTTCTATTCTTCCCTTTTGGTTTGTTTTGTTTCTTTTCCCGTCTTATGTGTGTTGCCTTGTATTGGTTTTCTTTTGACTCCTTTTCCTAATGGATAAAGCACTAGTCCTCTTTTCCCCAGAGTTATCTACGAGTTCTTGATCTTGCCTTGTGTCTTTGTTCCAAGCCAAGTCATCCCAGAAAGAGCCAATTGTTGTCGGCCCAAAAATTCCCCTCTTTTGAAGTCAAGTTTCAAAAATTTTGAGTCTGTACCTTGGAGTATTGAATCGCATCGAGCTTGGCATTGTTTGCAATTTTCCTATTCATGGAGAACAATTTGAAATTCGGGCATATGGTGAAGTTCCTTTCCTTCTTTTTATTTTCTTCCCGTAGTCGGGAATGACAGACGTATTTTCCCCATTAATTTTTCCCGAGTCCATGGGTAATACATGAATATCTTTGATTAGATGTGGGTTTGGCCATATTTCAAGGTTCAATGGAAGCCTCCACATGTCCAAACAACGCAACTCCAGGGGTAGGGTCCAAGGGACAGTCCTCAAATAAGTGCAGGCTTTCCATGTGTCCCAGGTACAAAATGAAGATAGAACAAGCTAAAATAGGCTAAGTATGGAAGGTTCAGCGAGATGATGACACGTGCCTTATCGCGTAGCTTCAAGAGTCAAAGTCGGGGGCAGTTATCAAACTTGAACTAGTCCTCCACATGTCCTAGGTCTAAAAAGGGATAAAGTCGATAATTAAAATTGACTAAGTATGGAAAGGTTGGTGGAAGCCGCCACGTGCCTTAACAGTGCCATTTGAAGTGAAATCAAAGGGCCAGTCTCCAAGTAACACCATCTCGCCACGTGGTTAAAGTCAATATGAAGATGGATTTGGCCATTGAAAAGTATAAGACCGGTGGAAGGAGACACGCATCAGCTCGGCTGACTTTGGGGCATTTCCAAAATAGAAACTCAAATGAGTGCCCGACCCTCCACGTGTCTAGGGGTCAACATAAGTCAAGCAGAAAATTGACCCGAATCGGCTAAGTATAAAGGAACCGGCAGAGCTCTCCATGTGTCAGCCTAGCGCTGCTTCAAAGGCAAAGAATGCAAGAGGTGTTCGCAGGCCCGCTCCAATCAATTTCTCCCACGTGGGTGGCCCAAATTTGAAGTTGTAAAAGCAAATCAAATGGCCCATGTTTTAACTGGTAAAATAATGTAATGACCATATATTTAAAAACTAGTTTTTCCGCCATTAACGTTTCTTTGTGTTTTCAAGAATTCAAAAGGGCGTGGATGATTGGAATAAGTTGTAATTGTTTCTTACTTGCTCGAGGAAGTTGTAACCATTTCTTGTGAGCTATATCATGAGCTTTCAAATCCATTGTAGGGGTTGGAATTTTGATTATTCTGGAACTGTAATTTCAAATTGGAAGAAATCAATACAAAGGTTTTTCCCTTTTTCTTTTGCTTTCTCTTTCCTTCTGGTTCTAATATGTGAATCATCTAATCCTTGCATGCTTGGAAACTTTGTGTTCTAGTTTGTACAATCTCCATAACTTTGAGTTTGTGGATTGTGTCTGTTATAAACGTGGATGGTTCTACTCTGTATCTCATTTGCATAATACATATAAGGGTTTTCTCGCCATCTCTTTTCCCTAAAAGTATTGTCTTCTTCGCCTCCCTCCTCTCTTCAAAGTCTTTTATCCTCATGTATTGATAACTTTCCAAGCTTAAAACACATTTCAAGATCCGGAAACCACCATTGAATGAAAGACCGTGCATTTGTACATAGGTTTTGCCCTGCTTTCAATAAGGGAACCTCTCTCATCAAAGAGGAGGGACTTGCTTGTCCACACCGTGGTTTCATTCTAAGTGTAAATCGAAACCCAACATAAAGTAGGTAAGAAATTCCCGCTTTGCTACCACTACCAAAATTCCCACTGGCAAATTAAAACCTCTCCCAAAAAGTGTGACTTGCATTAAAAATAGCTTCTTTTGATAAAGTGCGACTTGCATGGGTGAATAAATCTCTTCGGTGGGAAAAGTTAGCTTGCTAGGCAGATAGAAAAATTCCCATCAGTGCTTTAAGTGATTTTTCTTTATTTTATAATGGGAATTTTTACCCTGAGAGACGGGTAAGAAATTCCCACCTATCTCGCCACTACAAAAAATCCCATTGCAGCTTAATCCCATTTATTCCAAAAATGTGACTTGCTCAGAGAGGCTTTTGTGCACGACTTCATCTTTTTGGTAAGAAGTTTGCTTTACGAGGCTAATTTCTTAAGTGCTTTGAGGCCATAAATGATCTCCAGATGCTTCAAGCAATTAAACATACTATACAAAACAAAGAATGGACCCATGGGAATTTCACGGACAAACTACGTAGAATGCAGAAAAACACAAAAGAAATAAATAAAAAATGAAAAATGTTGCCAAAAGTTGCAAACAATGCTCAGAATTCATTCTGGTGAAAATCCTATTGAGATGTGTGAATACTAGCATGCAAAAATTCAACATGGTTCAACCAGAGCACAATTTACTTGACGAGAAATTTTTTGTATTTATTTAATAAATAATTAAATAAAAATTTCCCATAGTTTAAACTTGGCAGAGGGATAAAATGATTTTCAGCATACAGGTATTTGTCGAAGTTGGCTCCTATGATTCATTGGGAATATCCTAACGTAATCTGAGACATCTTCTAGCAATAAAAATATGAAAAGACTGTTATTTTAAAATAATGAAAAAAAAATTCATATCGTAGTCCCATATTTGGGAAGTGAAATCGGGGACGTCTTATTATGAAAATGGAAGATCTAATATCGATAAAAAAATTGCATCGTACTATTATGAAAATGATAAGGAGGGTGTGACTCACATCCATGTGCCTGATGGATGTCTACATTGAGCAATAGAGAAAATGAATCTTTCCCTCATTGGAAAGTTCTTGGGTGCTAGACCCAATATTGATATCATCAGAAAGTGGGCCATGTCACGTTGGAAACCAAAAGGTGATTTGGTTATCACAACCATGGCAAGAGGTTTCTTTCTTCCTATTTCAATCAGTAGAAGATGATCTGGAATCAGTATTACTAGGTGGACCCTAGTGTATTGGTAACATGGGGCTCTTCTTGAAAAGATGGTACCCAGGATTTAACCCTAATACTAAAAATATACATACTATTCCTATTTGGTGCAAGGCTTCAGGACTGCCCTTACATTATTGGGATGATGAGATCTTACTTCATATTGCAAGATCGATTGGTTCTCTAGGACTAGATGGGCCTACTAAGAATAGATCCAGACTAGCCTTTGCTAGATTTTGCATCTCTTCTGAAATGGAGAAAGAATTTCCCGAATACATCATCCTTCAATCAAAATTTGGTACATGGCAACAGATACAATAGAATATGAAGCATTTTAGCTAAGATGCAAAAATTTCATAAGCTTGGACATTTTTCCAAGAAATTCCCAGAGGATAAGAAACAAAGGGGTGAAAGATCTCATGGTTCTTTGAGGAAAATGAAAAGAAGCCTGAGGATATTGGAAAAATAAATATACCTATAAAAATATAGAGAATATTGCAAATCAGAGAAATCCCAGGTAAAGAAGGTGCAAATCCAAAATGCAAAGGATAAGAGATATGAAGGCAACTTTATTCTAACAGATCTGAAAAATAAAAGGAACAAAAAGGGATTCAAGGCCATAATAAGGTGACCACCGGTTTGTAGGAAGTTTTGGAGGCCAAAAATTCCTCAATAAGGAAGGGAGAGGATGATATGAAGGAAAAGACAAGATCAGTGATATGGAGATCCAAAAACCTGTAAAACTAAACATGGAAGTGGATGAAGTAAATGAAAAAGTTTACATTCATCTAATAGTCTCAAATCAGGAGAGGGTGGAGGAATTGTTTGTTGATCAATCAATTTCTTCTCCTCATGAACAACATAAGGAACCGATGAAAAGCAACAATCTAACAACAAACATAGGGCAAGAGACAAAGCTTCATGCTGAAAATAGAGGATCTATTGGAATTCATTCTAAAAGATCTAAATGAAGACAAAGGGTATTTGGGATTGGATGAGTTCATGAATGAGGAATATCCCGTAGGATCTCTTGTGGCTGAAAAGCTTGTAATAACATAGCAAGAGGATTATGAATATGGGAAAGAGGAAGGGGAGATTACCCAACTTTATCAAAGGTACTCATTGATTGTGAGAATGATTTGAATAATGGATTCATTGAAGTTAAAAAAGAGAAGAATGAAAGGCTTTGAAGAGATACCTGAATCTTTGTATAGTGATAAAAAAAAAAAAGGATAATTGGGAAGCCTCCACTTCAAGGATCACTAGATCATCTGCTAAAAGGGTGGTAGATATTGGAGCTAATAGTAAAAAAGGTAGGCCTTCAAAAAATGAATTAAGGAAGAAAGAGACTGAGAAAGAAATTGCAGATGGAACTCAAAGTCTATTGAGTCATCGGAAACTATGTTTCCCCAAACTTTTTAGATGAAAATTCTTTCTTGGAATGTCAGAGGACTAAATGGAGGTCCTAAAAAAGGATGCTTAAGGAGCTTAGAAGATCTAGCAGACCTAACATTCTCTTGATTCAAGAAACTAAAATGAAGACTAAAACTGTGGAAGAATGTAAAAAGAACTTTTGGGAGAATTTTGATTTCGCTGTTGTGGATTCACAAGGGGCATCAGGAGGTTTAGCAATTTTATGGGACAACAAATTTGTTCATGGTAATGTGATTTTAGCTTCTCATAATCATTTAGCTATAAAATTTCAAAATTTGGAGAATAATTTATTTTGGATCCTTTCCAATATTTATGCTCCCAATACTATTGTTGTTGGTCGTAGAAAATTATGGGAAGAGTTAATATGTTTTAGAAACAGTTTTAGAGATTATAATTGGTTGGTCATGGGGGATTTTAATACCCCCTTGAACCCTAGGGAAAAATATGGAGGTAGCTCTGATTTCTCTGTTAGTATGGGTGATTTTGTTGAGTTTGTTTCTTCCCTTAACCTAATGGACATTGAGCTTCATGGTAATCAATTCACTTGGTCTAATAGAAGGATTGGTGAGTTTGATACAAGTTAGATTAGACAGAGCTCTTATCTCTGCTAATTGGATTTTAAGTCATAATTTTCATCTCTCTTCATTGCCTAGAACTGGATAGATCATAATCCTATTGCTCTTAGTC